>OY998248.1:19192185-19873128 GCA_963922005.1 Cornus suecica | reverse complement strand
AATAAAAATCATGCATCAACATAAATATGAAATACATCATATTTATGACAATATTATCCAACATGCTTTTAAATCACTAAAGCAATAATCCATGAGAATATGAATTTTATTTCTTTTAACATGCTTTTATTTCAATTAAAGCATCTAAATCACAAGGAAACAATTTCATTCCTTCAAAAATATTTTTTAATTCACTTAAAGTAATTATCAATAAAGATAGGAGAACTATAATAACGTTCTAAGTTCATGGATTTTTATGTCACATAAATCACAAAATCACTTACTCGGTCCCACTAATTAAATAACATGAAACCGTACACATCCCTATATATATATATATATATATATATATATATATATATATATATATATATATATATTATTCGTATATATATATAAACCTACAAGCATGTTAATTAATCATAAACAAGATTTCTATTTGATTTTATACAATTAGCATGCTCAAATATAAATATCACATAATAGCCTAGAGTTATCTGTACCGATAATGAATTTTTCCCCTACCTCTTGACGCGTGTTTACGAACTAACCGTTGCGCCCACGACCGAGCTGGATATACCAACACGTCACCCAAGACGCATGCTAATTTATGTCCCAACATGTTCATGCCCAAAGTAGGGCCTCCCGTGAATAGTATCAGAGCCCGAAAGTGAGGCCCACCAACCAAAGTCGCCCGAATACTATTTCGAATATACCGAAATGTCCGCCTCGATGACCTAATCAATATATATGAAGCCCATTAGCAATAGGTTAATACATTGGGACAAATCTAAAATAACCCAAACGAAAATTCAAACCTATAAATCGAATTTCTGGACAAACCGCTCGGGAAGTCGACCGAATAATTGGCCAAAGTTTCTGGCCGAAAATGGCCCTGTTGTTGCCACATGCGACTGACTGTATCAGCCGCACCACCACTGCGCCACCTGCGCGCCTCCGACGTGCCACCCAGCATGGCCGTTGTCGGCGTCAGTCGCCGCCGGCAGTCCTTTCACTCACCAGGTGATAGGTGTCAAATATTAGTCATTTTGACCCCTTAACTCACTATTGTTATGTTTTTTCATTCCATTATTTGGTATTTTTATTGCGTTTGCATGTTAAGACATGTTTTAAGAGCTTAATGAAGAAATGCAGCTAACTTCAGTGAATTAACTGAAGAGTATGTTTTTTCTATCCAAGAGAAGAGTCAAAGAGGCAGTTCGAGACAAAAATGGCTCCCGGAGGGCGAAAACGGCATTTTCAGAAGTCATCATCTTCAGCAAAAAGTATCATGGAGACGGACATTTTGGTGCATTTACAGAGAAAAGTGATTTTCCACAAAATACCTACATTTTTTCCTACGCTTCCAGTTTTAAAAAGTGACCAGAAAACATATTTCTACGCCTGGACCTACGCTTGGAGGTACGCTTGGGATACACTTCAAGCGTAGGTGCAACAACGTTTTGGTGATTTTTTGTGGATTTTTCCTGTTTCACCCCCGGCTTAATTGGAAGACGTGTCTGCGACTCCGGACCTCTGTATACATATATATACACTTATATATATAAGAAATTAGGGTTTGCATGAGTTTTAGTGTGAAAAGACTGAAAAGGGCATCTCTATTCTATTACCTATATATACAAGACCATACATCAGAGTTGAGAGTTTTGTTGTTGGAGAGTTCATACGTGAGTTTTTGGAGGCTGTTCATTCATTCAGTATTGTTGTTGTTGAGATCCATATTCAAACCTAGAGATCCGAAAAAGAAGACTATGGACAATGTTTCTACATCAACAATCCAGTCACCATCTTCCATGGCCAAATAACTCGGTATCTACGGGTTTTCTAGCAAAACTCTAGCCAAGTAATGTAGTTCTTTTATTATTTTTAATTATAAAGAGGGGAAACAGTTGACCATACTGTGATGATTGCAGTAGTTAAGATACCGTACTGATTTGTAATATAAAAGTATATGTTTATTCTAAATTCTTGTCTTAGATGGAATGAATATATAGTTTTACACAATTATGATTATTCACTATGGGCTGGAACTCGGATGCTTAATCATGGTTTTCTACACAATGGTGGTAATGAAACTTGAAACCTTAGGTTGACACAGGCCGTGCCTTGGCGATTTAATATAGACATGCTTTAGTTTATTTTCATGCATTAGGAGTATATTAGAGTAGCATAATTGGCATGTACTAGTTAGGTCAGTCATGAGACAAGTTGCCGCGATCCGGTTGATGGTACTCCTTTTTGGGGTCATATTTAGCTATTTGCGATACGCCCTGATTCACAGTTATGGATCGCCCTCTTACAGTTAATACATTGATGAACTATATTATGTGGTTAGTGGTGGAGTGATGAAAACCCTAGTTTTCTCTCTCGTTTGAATAACAAACCAATTTAATTTTTTTCTAAATAATTTTAGTTAAAATATATAATTTGGTCTTCGACCACCCAAACAAACCATTTTCAGAAAATATAATTCAGTGTTTTTAAATTATTAAAGTGAACAATCTCAGTCTTTGTGGGATCGATATCCCTTACTCAAGCCGCTTTGCTATTCTACAATTGATACGTGCGCTTGCGTAGGGTAAAATCTAAAGTCGTTAAGGTGTTGTTTTTAACCACATATTTTTATACACCAGACGTACACATCAAGTTTTTGGCATTGTTGCCAGGGACTAAGCATTGTTTAATACCTTTAGTAATTTATATGCATTGCGTTATTGTAGATGTAGATAAAGTGAGTTTTTTTTTTTGCGATTGACAGGTATTCTAAAGAGCGTAAAAGGGAAGAGCGGAACTTCTAAAGTTGTGTCTGGAACTTTTGTGAGTTTTAGTTACCTAGATTTTTGCATATTAATTCTTGCTTTATTTTCTATAATTTAGAAGTAGTTAATTTAGATTAGATTTTATTTCAGAAAATTTCAAAAAACAAAACATATATATATATATATATATATATATAAATAAATAAAAATTTTGAAAAAAAATATAGTTGTTTGAGTAGCGTATGACTGATAGACCGACCCGTTCTAATTTAAGCACTGCGTTAGTCGAGTATGATCCTGAGATCGAAAAGACTCTCCGTCATTTACGTTGATCTATTGAAGAGTGTCATCGTTAGCAAGAAGAAGCAATGGCCGACCAAGGAGCCTACCAACAAAGGGCACTAGAGACATCACTGAAAGGATATTACACACCCGATGCGTACGATTCCTATGCTGATTTTCCAGAAGAAGAAGGAGCGAAACACTTCGAGATCAAGACAAGCATGATCAATATGCTTCCAAAATTTTCAGGCCTTAGGATAGAAGACCCATATCAGCACATCAATGATTTCCTAGAGGTAGCCTCTACTATTAGATTTAATAATTTACCCAAAAATGACTTGCGAGTGAGATTATTCCCTTGGTCATTAAAAGAGAGAGCTAAAAGAAGATACATCAAATTTGCAAAAGAAATTAAAATTGATTGGGAAGCCCTTAAGAGAGAATTCATTGAAAAACACTATCCAATAAGAAAGACCTTAGAAGCACAAGATGCAATCAAAAGCTTTAGACAGTTACCTGGTGAGCATTTTCATGATGCATGGGAAAGATATAATGAAATTTTGTATAAATGTCCCATCATAGGTTTTCCGACCAAGATATTGCTAAAAAATTCTACATGGGATTTAGTGAGACTCATAAGACTTTGATAGGTGCGGCCACACAAGGTCAGTTTATCTTAAAGCTAGCTAAAACAATTTTGGAAATATTTGATAATATTAGTGAAAACACAATTCAATATCAATCTGAGTTGAGATCTAGAGGTGGACAATAGGATAGGAGATCTGAGAAATTATATGTTGTAGAATGATGATGTGAGAGATATCATGGCATTGTTTGGAGAGAAATTAGAAAGAATTGAAAATTTTATGCAGCGAAGTCATTCCCCTCCTAGAGGGATGTTTGAAGTTGAAGCTGAGTATTCCCTACATGAGTGTCAGGAGATAATGGTCGTTGATGCCAACGCATCGTGGAACTATTCCAATAATGCTCCTTTCACCAATTCATACACCTCCAATGCCAGAAATCACCCACTCATGTCTTATAAATCTACCAATGTAGAGAATCCACCACCAAAATTCCAATAAGGGAAATCATACAATCAACAGCCAAGGTTCACAGATAGACAGTAGTCATACAATCAACAACCAAGGTTCACAGAAAGATAGCAGTCATACAGCCAACAGCCGAGGTTTTAATAGAGTCAACAATCATTTGACTCCCAACCAACAATCATGGCCAGAAATTCTCAGTCCAACTACCAACCATGAACATCTAATAATTCCCAGGCCCTCCAGCCATTCAATAACAACTAAGCTTTACTGCCTTCTAATAATTCCCAAGCTCTACAACCTTTCAATAATTCCTAAGAGCTTCAGCCATTCAATACTAATTAGGTTGTGCAACCCTATGACTACCAAGCCCAGCCACTAAGAAGCCAAACTCCTCCGCCTGGTTTCTAAACTAATCAGCTAGAGCATGTCATAATGGACATTCATAACAAGCTAGGCATTCATACTCAATATTTAGCATAACTACACAAGCAGGTTGGCTAAATGGCTAATGAGAGGAATGTGAGAGAGCCAGGAAAACTGTCAAGTCATCCAATAGTATCCCCTAAGCCACAACAAGCATTGGAGCTTGGATCTTTTGCTAATAATCCTCATGAGTCGGTTCAAGCCATCACGACTCTGAGAAGTGGGAAGGAAGTGGAGAGTCGAATTGAGGCAAGGCATGAGGAAAGGTTGCAAAGAAGAAGGGAGGTAGAACAAGAACAAATGAAGGAAGTGGAAGAAGAACAGAGGAAAGAAGTTGAAAGGAAAGAGGCTGAAATAGTGAAAAAAGACCAACCATCAGTTGGGGACGATGTCGATCAAACACTACATGAGGAGCCAGACAGGGTAAGTTACGAGGAGGCAGTGTCATTTCCTCAATGTCTTAGAGAGCTAACCAAGTACAGAAAGATGAGAGAATCTGATATGTTGGATACATTCCGATAAACCAAGATCAATTTACCTATCTTAGATGTAATCGCCCAAATACCACCTTATGCTAAGTTTTTCAAGGATCTTTGCACTCAGAAGAGGAAAAGCAGAGGAAAGAATCCAACGAAAATACTCTTGATTGAGCAAGTGAGTTCATTGCTTTTAAGCGATACTCCACCTAAGAGGAAAGATCCCGGTGCTCCCACTATTTCATGTGTCATCGGTGACCAGGAAATTGGTAGAGCTCTTCTTGATCTAGGTGCGAGTATTATTCAGTCTACCAACAACTAGGGTTAGGTGAGCTCAACCCCACTGAGGTTGTACTTCAATTTGTTGATCGATCAACCAAACAGGAAAGAAGAGTGCTTGAAGATGTCATTATTCAAGTAGGCAAGTTTTATTTTCCAATTGACTTTGTAGTCTTGGATACAGAAACTGCCCCTGATTCAAAGAAACACATTCCAGTAATACTTGGGAGACAATTCTTAGCTACGGAAAATGCATGAATCAATTGCAGAACTGGAGCTATGGATCTAACATTTGGAAACATGAAGGTCAGGATGAATGTGTTCGAAGGAAGCCACCAATTGCCTGACTCTGGGGAATGTTTTCAGATTAATGAGTGCAATGAGCTTGATGATATCATAACAAATTTCGCAACTCAAATCTTGGAGGAGGACGAGCTGGAGACCTTTATGACTAGAGAATGGCCGAATGAGGAAGTTGCTGATTGGGAGACATATTGGAAGTTACAAAATGAAGAGCTGGATGCAATGGAGACTGCATTACACACTCAACCGTGGCGGAAGCCGATTGAACCACTCCCGATAGTCTCAAATATTCCACCAATTCCATCTCTAACTACTCCTCCTACCTTGGAACTCAAGGAATTGCCTGAAAACTTGAAATATGTTTTCTTGGGACCCGGTGAGACTCTTTCTGTGATTATATCTTCAAAATTGACAGAAAAATAGGAATCGAGCTTAGTTGCGGTTCTAAGTGAGAACAAAGAGGCAATAGGATGGAGTGTTACAGATTTGAAAGGCATAGACCCCTCGATTTGCATGCATCGCATACATCTTGAGGAGGATGCAAAGCCATCAAGGGAAATGCAAATAAGGCTGAATCCTAATATGAAAGAGGTAGGAAGTAGTGAAATTGCTAGATGTGGGTACTATTTATCCCATTTCTAATAGTACATGGGTAAGTCCAACTCAGGTGGTGCAGAAGAAGTTAGGCATCACAGTAGTGCCAAACTCAAAAGGTGAGCTAATTCCACAGCGCATGACCACTGGGTGGCGTGTGTGTATTGATTACAGAAAGCTCAACCTAAACACCAGGAAGGATCATTTTCCATTATCATTTATTGATCAAATCTTGGAGGGGTTAGCCGGACAGAGCTATTACTACTTTCTGGATGGATATTTCGGCTACAATCAGGTGGCAATTAACCCTGTTGATCAGGAGAAAACCACATTTACTTGTTCGTATGACACATTTGCTTATAGACGAATGTCGCTTGGGTTATGTAATGCGCCAGCAACATTCCAACGGTGTATGATGTCTATCTTCTTTGACATGGTAGAGAAATTTCTTGAGGTATTTATGGATGATTTTTTGGTTTTTGGGGAAACCTTTGAGGACTGTTGAAACATCTAGAACTGGTACTTAAGAGGTGCAAAGAGACGAATCTGATCCTAGGTTGGGAAAAGAGCCATTTCATGGTTCAAGAGGGGATAGTACTGGGCCATATTGTATCAAAGCGAGGGATAGAGGTCGATAAAGCAAAAGTTGAATTAATTTCAAAACTGCCTCCTCCCACATCTGTTAAGCATATACGCTCTTTTTTAGGCCATGCCGGGTTTTACCGAAGGTTTATCAAAGATTTAAGCAAAATCGTCCGGCCACTATGCAACTTATTGGCTAAGGATGTGACATTCGTCTTTGACGAAGAGTGCCTTCAGGCCTTTGAGGAGCTGCGTGCTCAACTATCATCAGCCCCGATTATTCGTCCGCCGACCTTTTGAGCTCATATACGATGCTTCTGACTATGCCATAGGAGTTGTGTTAGGTCAGAGAAAAGATAAGTTGTCATATGCTATTTATTATGCCAGTAGGACTCTAAATGAAACTCAGATGAACTACACAACTACCGAGAAGGATTTGCTGGCAGTTGTCTTCACCTTGGATAAATTCTGATCATATTTATTAGGCACCAAGGTTGTCATATTCTCAGATCATGCCACTCTGAGGCATTTACTGACGAAGAAAGACTCTAAGCCTCGACTAATTCGGTGGATTTTGTTGTTGTAAGAATTCGACCTGGAAATCAAAGATAAAAAGGGTTCAGAGAATGTTGTTGCGGATCATTTGTCAAGGATTATTGTCGAATCCACAAAGGAAATTTCTCCTCTTAAGGATTCTTTCCCAGATGAACATCTGTTCAATGTGGTTGTGGTGGAAACAATACCGTGGTATCCTGACATTGTCAATTATAAAGTCACAGGTCGAATCCCAAAATGATGGTCTAAGAATGAGAAAGACCGATTCTTCAGCCAGGTTAAGTTCTATATCTGGGAAAATCCTCGTTTGTACAAGTATTGCTCTGATCGGATTATCAGAAAATGCATCCCTGAGAGTGAGGTGCAAAGCATACTTACATTTTGTCACACTTTGGAGTGTGGAGGGCATTTTAGAGCTCAGAAGACAGCCCATAAGGTGTTGCAGAGTGAATTTTACTAGCCTTCCATATTCAAAGATGCTTTTGAGTTTTGCAAGACATGTTTGCGATATCAAAAGCTTGGATCCGTATCTCGAAGATACATGATGCCTTTAACCCCGATTCCAATTATAGAATTATTTAATGTGTGGGGTATTGATTTCATGAGACCATTTCCAAAAGCAGATAAGAAAGAGTATATACTTATGGGGGTTGATTATGTTTTGAAATGGGTAGAAGCGATAGCCACTAAACGTGATGACCATGACGTAGTGGAAGAATTTGTAAAATCGAACATTTTCCAAGAGTTTTGATCAGTGATGGTGGAAGCCATTTGGACCACTAGTTTCTTTTCGCGCTTTATGAAAAGTACGGTGTCACTCATAGAATTGGTACGCCATATCACCCCAATCACAAGGTCAAGTTAAGGTTTCTAATAGGGAGATTAAAAATATTTTGGAAAAAACTACATTTAAGACACCAATTGGTATGTCGCCATATCATCTTGCGTATGGTAAAGCGTGCCATCTCCTGTAGAGCTGGAACATCGAGCATATTAGGTTGTTTGAAGATTGAATTTCAATTTAAAGAAAACCGGTGCGCAGCGGACACTCCAACTTCAAGACCTTGAGGAGTTGAGAAATAATACGTATGAAAACTCTCAGATTTACAAGGCTCGAACAAAAGCGTTTCATGATAAACATATTAGAAAGAAAGTTTTTGAGCTCATCCAAAAAGTCTGGCTGTTTAATTCGAGACTCAAGTTGTTTCTTGGCAAGCTCCAATCAAGATGGGATGGGCCATACAAGATTACGAAGGTTTTTCCCCATGGAGCAGTGGAGCTCGATGATCCTGACATTGGAAAGAAGTTTGTAGTGAATGGACAGAGATTGAAGCATTATATAGAGGTTTGATCAGTTGAGTGTGTGGTGGAAACGATCAATCTAACTGAACCACCACCCGAGCTGGATAAGCTTGATCCGGGGTATTGAGAAGCGGTAGGGTCGTACCAACGATGTTAAACATTGGTACTAGGTAAAAAAGAGTAGCTTTGAAACCTAGTTTGTATCTGTAGACAGTAATTTAGTTATTTTGGTATTTAAGATCGGGTCTATAAAATTGAGTCGCGAGGCCATCATCATTCAAGTATGGAGTGTCAAGGAAGCCTAGGAAGCATGTAAGAAGTGTGGAGTTGAAGACGGGACGAGATGATGGCAAAAGATAAAAAGTTAAGTTTTTGGGCCAGGGACCTACGCTTCAAACATAAGTCAAGCTACACTTGAAGCGTAGTTGCGGGCCTGTTATAAACAGGCCCGACGTCAGTTTCCCCCCATCCATTCCATTCAAACTCTTTGCTCTCTCTCAATTCTCCACCATTCTTCAAGAGGTTTGATCCTACCGTTTACCCATCCAATTCCTCATCATTGTTTGCCAGCGAATCATCGGATTAGTTGGTGATTTGTCCGGATTCACGTGAAGAACTCGAAAAGTCTCCGAAACTTAAGTCTTGGAAATCTATCGTTTCTTTCATTTCGGTGAGTTTTGTTCTATTATTTTGATTTTATATGACTTATTTAACTATTCTAAACTAGTATTGACGAACAAGTCCAATCAAAATCGTGTTTGGATCCATTTTCAAAAAAGTTGAGTTTTTCGACTTCGAAATCGGATTAAATATCGAATATTTGGGATGACGGCTTGTTTAATCGTTGTATTGGATATATTTAGATATATTTTGAGTTTGGTTCGATGTCCAGTTCATTATCGCTTATTTTTTGAAAATTCCCTTTTATATGCATGGCATGGACCAAGGTATCGGCGAGGCGAGTGGCTCAGGCCACTGTTGCGGCTGATCCACCGGTGTGATATAGGTCTAAATCATCATCTCCTGCACCGTCCCCTATTCGTTACCATAGCACACGTGCTAGGAGACCACAGTATGTCGACTCGACATCCTCATCTTCCTAGTCTGTTAAGGCAGAGGTGCCAGAGAATTCTACTCAGGGGCACGACATCTTATTATCACATGGTCGCTTAGTGGTTGAGCTAGGTGCTCCATGGGCACCATCACCGCCACTTATGCCGTAGTAGTAGGCTAAGGAAATGGTGGAGGATAAAAAAGATGTCATTGAGCATGAGGAGGACGCCACGCAGGGCGATGATAGAGCCAATGAGAGGGTACCGGAGCCACCTGTGAAGGGTGATCGCGGAGTTTTGACTACATATTTACCTAGACCCCGGACAACATCAATAGAGTATTTACTACATCGGACAATCCGAAAAGGGTATTAGTAGGAGCGGACATATTTATTACAGATATTTGAGGATTTATAACCAGTACCTGTCTAGACGATCGGCCGATTAAGGGCCCGACGTCTACTGCCTATTCTTGCCCCGGCTACCACACACATTTGTGAGGATATGATCTGGGAGTTCTGGCTGCATATGCGTCATTTCAGTAGTGGCTTGAGACTACGAACAGTGGTCCGAGGTACAGAGATCAAGATTACTCCCCAGACTATTGCTGAGGCATGGGGTATTCCGAACGAGTGTCCACCTGAGCTCGCTGCTGTGTTACCACCTATACCCAAGATACTCCCATCTATTTCTGAGTTGGTGACCCTTTAAACTGCTTGGCAGTGGGCCGATGATCATCGGAACTGCACGAAAAAGGTTAACTATCATCATATGCTATGGTTCTGGGATGTGATAGTTCGATCTCAGATTCTTCCGCACAGCCACGTGACCATGTGCTATGCGCCATTTTCGGCCCTCCACTACGCATTCAAGTTCGGATGGTGGATTTCTATCCCACGTATTTTGTGGGAGGGCCTATATACACATTATATTCATCCGCGTAAGGAGACCAAGATTGGTTAGCGTTTGTTTCAGATTCAATTCTCGTGCTTAGCGATGAAGATTATGCTAGATGTCGGGATCGAGATGGATGCAGGTGAGCAGAACAGATATAGATAGGGTACTCCGTATGCCAGAGGGATGTGGACTAGAGTCTAGACCTGGTTGCATACAGATGATATTCTGCGACGCCAACCAGTGTTTAGTGTATTACCATATGCACAGGCCCAAGAGCAGGCTGCTGATGTTGGTCAGGTTGATGTGGGTATGGCTCAGGAGGGTGAGGCTGCTGATGATGTAGAGATGCCACAGATGTCAGCTACTGAGGAAGAGGTTGTATTGCCGCAGGTATCTGTAGATGGTACTATTAATATCTCATGCACAATTTGATGTTCTGATTACACGGATGCAAGGGATAAAGCGGACTTTGGCAAAGGAGAGACAGGCCCGACAGAGAGATCAGAGGGTGTTATTTCATAGGATTACTTGTATGAGTCAGCATATGGGTGTGCAGATTCCACCTACGCCACCGACCTCTGATGATGAGTCTTAATTTAGTTTTAGTTAGGTTTTTGTTTTCTTTTTCTTTTTATTTCATTTATTTTTATACATTAGAGATAAATTATCGAGCAGATAGTTTCGTATAGGGCTAGATGTGATTGCTTGAACGATTATCTTCTAAATATTTTTGATATTTTCATAGTGTATAAAATTGAAGTTTTGTTGATCAATCATATTGTTGGATATATCCCCGGATCTTTATGTGTATTTTACATGTGCTAATAGTTTGAATTCTTTCAATAATTTAAAATGCACTATGCGAACATTTGTGCATTTAACTTTGGGGGTGTATATGTGTTGAATTGATGTGTGTATTCTAAAAAAAAAAAAAAACCTTGAAGCCAACCTACGCTTCAAACTACGCTTGGAGCGTAGCTACGCTTGAAGCGTAGAGTATAGCGGGTTAAGTTTTAAAATTTTGCAAATTTGACCCGTTTGAGGGGCATTTTGGCTTGGTTTGCATTTGTACTTGTATTAGGATTTGTTTAAGTTATTTCTAGGATCTTTTGTAGAATTTTGTAGACTTTTTAGAGTAATCCTAATATGACAAGAAGACATAATGCAAATACAAGTTGGAGTTGGATTAGTTATTGTTTCCCCTTTCCTAGTTAGTTAAGGGTTTTAAATCTTTTTTCTCTTCTAATTCTACTACATCCATCTATAAATACATCCATAGGGTAGACACAATTCACAATTCATAATTCTCAAGGAGTGAGCATTAGATTAGATATTTTTATTTTATTCATCTTTTATTCTTTCTATTTCGAGAAGGGTTAGTATGGATAATGCTAATGAAGATTATTCTGACCCGGAGGAATTCATAGAAGGTACGGAACCATATGTGGATATGAAGAGCACGAATGAAGGAGCTACGAATCATAATGGAAGTCGAACCACACCAAAATTATTTTTGCAGTGTAGGTTGCAATTTGAAAAGATATTTCATCTAGAGAGGATGAATCGAGTATTAGTTGCGCCTGGAAAGAAAATCCTTAGAGAACGAGGATTGAAAAGTTTAGAAAAACCAGTGGGTGAAAAGGTGTACCCTGGCTTGGTCCAAAAATTCTATGAAAATATGACAATTTCGGGACCGCTGGGCTTTGAGGTGATAAAGGCTAAAATGAATCAGTGGAGTGCTCCTATTGTGATTGGAAGAAGAAGTATTGTCGATGCATGGAATATACCAATCGGTACTCCGACAATATTACAAGGAATATTGAAGGAACTTCGTATAGTATGGCCTAATAAAGATGAGGAGATGGTTCAGGAATTGTGTGAAGTATCAAATCTGAAAGATAGGACGTGAGATAATTGGTGGTTGAAGTCGAATCTGCTTTATTTGGATTGTGTCGTTGCGGCTCAACTTCGGCCCAATAATCGAACTAGTGTAAGGGATCACATTATGCTTAGAACTTTGTAAGCCCTAACTCATGGGTATGAAGTGTATGTTCCAACATTGATTATGGCTGAGATGTCAATTGTCCGAGCAATTGTGAGTAGAGAATGGGCGGGTGCCGATAAATTTGAACATTATCTTCCATACCCTTTTTTACTATCAAAGATCATTGCTGAGAAGTTGGGTGATAGGATGAAAGAGTTGGATGAGATGCGGTGGACGATTATGAAAATATATCAGGAGGAAGATTTAGAGAAGTTGAAAGAGACTGCAGACTGTTGGATATGGTTGAAAAGTGTCATGTCAAGTGATGAAGAAGAAAAGGAGGATTAGGGTTTAGGTTTAGTTTTAGGATTTTCTATGTTTTATTTTGTTTTTAGGGACGGTAGACACTTAAGGCCACGTCTTTTTTTATTTTTTTTATTTTAGGATTGTAAGCCCTTAAGGCCAAATCAATTTTTTTTATTATTATTTTTTTTAATTCCTTGGAATAATTGTGTGAATTTCTGAATATTTTTGAAATTTCATTTTCCCTTACTATGATTGGGTATTTGTGCTTTGTTGCGATATCTACAGGTAATCCAATTCAAGTTTGGGGGAGAGGATTTGTGCTTTACTTTAGAATCCAGAATTGAGCTTCAATGGTAACTGTATTTGTTTTCCTATATTATTTTTTACCATGAGGACATGGTCTGATTTAAGTTTGGGGATGAAGGTATAGAAGAATTACAAGGAATGAAAATTTTCAAAAAAAAAATTGAAATTTTAAAATTTTGGAGCAGTTCTTCGTTTTCACCCATGAATTGCATTACAATTCAATTGATTTTTTGTATATGATGCATGAGTAGTATGTAATTTGATATTCTCATTCATGAAAGTAATGATTAGATCAATTTAGTGAAGTGATGTGGTTTTACATGAGTGAGTGAATGAGTGAAATTGAAATTAAGAAGGATGACTTTGACCTTAAGCACAAGCACACATTCGCTGTGAGAAAAAGGTTGATTTTTTATTATGTAGTTAAAAAAATAATTTTACTACGATAAAAGGGGAGATCGAGAGTTGTTTTGGTTGAAATGGAGAAAGTTGAAAATTTATTGTAAAAAATAAAATGCAAAAAGTACTTCTTCAATCTGAGTAATCGGGCCTTGGTATCACCAATATCATTGTTCGCGTAAAAAGGGGATAAAGTTAATGAGCATAAATTCCATGGAAGAAGCTCGGGCCCAGTTGGTCGGGACAAAAAATCCTCGCTGGAAAGTTTGGAGACTTAGAAAAACAAAAAGGGATGAAAAGCGGAAAGATGGAAAGATATGTTTTTATTAAAAATGGCAAAGTTTGATCAATGAAGTAAGAGAAAAGAAACTGAAATATTATAGTTGAGTGTTCACAAAATCACGGAAATTTGTCTTGATTTTAAGTAGAAAGTAACGAAATCATTCACTTAAGTGGGAACCATTCATAACATGAAGCTTGATATAATTGTTGATCGGTAGTGAGTGAGAGTATTTGCATTCATGTTATCTTTTGCATTGTATCATGACTTAATTGAATTTGTGTGTGAATTCATGACTGCGTGATTATAGAGAACTGATATATTTGTAGGTACCATCACCGGAAACCTTCACGAGACTTCACTCGTCCACTAGGAGTAACCTAGGGGTTTAAAAGGCTTGTTACACGTGTTAAGTGTAATCGTTGACCCTCACGAAAGAAAGGGATTAGATTAGGTTAAATTAGTTAGAATAGTTTGAGTAGTTAGATTAAGAAGATCATCACAAGAAAAGTTTCATGAGTTTATTGCTAAGGCACTAGCAATATGTAAGTTTGGGGTGTGATAGGTGTCAAATATTAGTCATTTTGACCACTTAACTCACTATTATTACGTTTTTTCATTTCATTATTTGGTATTTTTATTGCGTTTGCGTGTTAAGACATGTTTCAGGAGCTTAATGAAGAAATGGAGCTAACTTTGGTGAATTAACTAAAGAGTATGTTCTTTCTATCGAAGAGGAGAGTCAAAAAGGCAGTCCAAGACAAAAATGGCTCCCGGATGTCAAAAATAGCATTTTCAGAAGCCGTCATCTTCAGCAAAAAGTATCATGGGTTCGAGACGGATGTTTTGGTGCATTTACAGAGAAAAGTGATTTTCCACAAAATACCTACGTTTTTGCCTACGCTTCCAGTTTCAAAAAGTGGCTAGAAAACATATTTCTACGCCTGGACCTACGCTTGGAGGTACGCTTGGGATACACTTGAAGCGTAGGTGTGACAACTTTTTGGTGATTTTTTGTGGATTTTTCCTGTTTCACCCCCAGCTTAATTGGAAGACGTGTCTACGACTCCAGACCTCTATATACATGTATATACACTTATATATATAATAAATTAGGGTTTGTATGAGTTTTAATGTGAAAATACTAAAAAGGGTCTCTTTATTCCATTGCCTATATATATAAAACCATACATCAGTTTTAGAATTCTGTTGTTGGAGAGTTCATACGTGAGTTTTTGGAGGCTGTTCATTCATTCAGATTTGTTGATGTTGAGATCCATATTCAAACCTAGAGATCCGAAGAAGAAGACTATGGAGAACGTTTCTACATCAACGATGCAGTCACCATCTTCCATGGCCAACTAACTCGGTATCTAGGGTTTTCTAGCAAAACCCTAGCCAAGTAATGTAGTTCTTTTATTGTTTTTAATTGTAAATAGGGGAAATTATTGACCATACTGTGATGATTGTAGTAGTTAAGAGACCGTACTGATTTGCAATATAAAAGTATATGTTTATTCTAAATTCTTGTTTTAGATGGAATGAATATATAGTTTTGCACAATTATGATTATTCACTATGAGCTGGAACTCGGATGCTTAATCATGATTTTTTACACAATGGTGGTAATGAAACTTGAAACCCTAGGTTGACACAGGCCGTGCCTTGTGATAGGTGTTCAATATTAGTCATTTTTCGCCCCTATCTTGCGTTTGTTATGTCTCTATATTCCGTTACTTAGTATTTTTATCTCATTTGTGTGTGTAAGCATATTTCAGGAGCTTAATGAAGAAATAGAGCTAATCTATCTGTGAATTAATTGAGTTTGTGTTCGTTTCTATCTCGAGAAAGAAATCAAGAGGTGTGTCAGAGCAAAGAAGAGCTACCAGAGGGTAAAATAGTCATTTCCCGACATCATTATCTCACTGAAGGAAAAAAATATCATTTTTCAGACATTATTACTTCACCCAAAAGCATCGGGAGTCAAAGGCGACCAGTTTAGCTCAAATATGAAAAGACGGGTTTTTATAGCAAAAGATGCATAATACCCTACGTCGTCAAAGACAAAAAGAGGCAGATTGGACCTGAGCTATGATTTGGTTTGGACCCTACGCCCTAGACCTACGCTTGGGCGTAGGTCCCACCTTGTGGCCACGTGATCCCTTTACGTGCTGAAGTTGTTTCGAAGTTGTTTCAGAATTTTCCAGTTTTGTCCTTGATTCAATATTTTAAGTGATTGGCGATTTTAGACCTCTACATACAGGCTTATATACATATTTACATAAGATTTTAGAGACATTATTCATTTATTATGAAGTTACAGAAAAGAGCAACCATTAGGGTTTCCCTCACTTGTCTATAAATATGAGAAGGTTAGGTTTAGGGTTTGGAAGTTCTGATTTTCACATACGTTCATTCATAGAGTTTTCACGTCAAAGTTCAGACTTGCTTCCATTGAAGAGAACCACTATTTAAGACATAGAGATCCAGAAAAGAAGGCCATGGAGAGCGTTTCTACACAGACAATGCAGACTCTCTCTGCCATGATCAACTAATTCGGTATCTAGGGTTTTCTCGCAAAACCTAGCCAAGTAATGTAGTTCTGATTTTATATTCAATTGTAGAGAGGGAAAATTGTGACTATACTGTGATGATTGTGTTAGATGAGAGACCGTTTTTATTCGTGATACAAGTTTATATATTTAAATTGATTCTTGTCTTAGACTTTTTGAATATATTTATCTTACACAATCATATTTATTCAATATGGGTTGGAACTCGGATGCTTAATCTGTGATTTTCTACACAATGGTGGTCATAAAACTCGAAATCCTAGGTTGACACAGGTCATGCCCTGACAAACTGATATTGACATGCTTTAGTTTATTTTTATGCTTTATTTTACTTGTATACATTTACTTTCTGTTAGTAATTGACATACACTAATTAGTTTAGTCTTGAGATGGGTTGTCGCAATCCGGTTGAGAGTAATCATTTTTGGGGTCAAACTACTGGCGCAGTGTGACCTGATTCACAGTCAATGGATCGCCCTCATACAATTGAAATAGAATTTTGACTATATTATGCGGTTAGTGGTGGAGTGAGGAAACCCTAGTTACAATCACAACCATTATTCATTATGGCTTTCTGTTTTTATTTTCATTAGTATTAGATAATTCACAAAACCAAACTATTTTCGGAAAAATATAATTCAATGTTTTTAGACTATTGAAGTGAACAATCCTCGTCTCTATGGAATCGATATTCCCTTACTCAAGCAAAACTATCTATAATTGATATGTGCGCTTGCAGAAGGGTAAAACCTAAAGTGTCGTTAATGTGTCATTTTTAACCACATATTTTGTACACACCTGCCGCCCATCACCTTGGCGATTTAATATAGACATGATTTAGTTTATTTTCATTCATTAGGAGTAGATTAGAATAACATAATTGACATGTACTAGTTAGGCCAGTCATGAGACGGATTGTCGTGATCCAGATGATGGTACTCCTTTTTGGGGTCGTATTTAGCTATTTGCAAGACGACCTGATTCACAATTATGGATTGCCCTCTTACAGTTAATACATTGATGAACTATATTATGCGGTTAGTGGTGGAATGATGAAAACCCTGGTTTTCTCTCTCATTTGAATCACAAACCAATTTAATTTGCTTTCTAGATAATTTTAGTTAAAATAGATAATTTAATTTTCGACCACCCAAACAAACCATTTTTAGAAAATATAATTCAGCGTTTTTAAATTATTAAAGTGAACAATCTCACTCTTTGTGGGATCGATATCCCTTACTCAAGCCGTTTTGTTATTTTATAATTGATACGTGCGATTGCGTAGAGTAAAACCTAAAGTCGTTAAGGTATTATTTTTAACCACATATTTTTATACACCTGACGTACACATCACCAGCTCGTAGAAACCCTAGTCCGACAAACTTCTCCCTCGACTGCGATTATGTCCATGGTGAACCACCACCACGTCGTCGCTGCGGCAAGCCCCAACCACCGACGTCAGGTCGCCATCTCTGCAATTTTCGGTGAAGCACACACCAGGTCGCCACTGGTGGAGCGACCTCTTTCAAGCCCAACTCTCTCCCTTTCAGTCTAATCCCTCGCTACCGATCGACAATGGTGAATGAGAGAAACCATGTAGCAGATTGTTGAAGAGAAAGTATAATGGAGTGATGTTTTCGTGGAGAAGGAGAAGAATGGGAGTTGACCAAATTGTGTGTCTCTTCTACACCAATAATACATATATATATATATATATTTATCTCATTAATTCATATATATATCACCCAAATATATATATATATATATATATAATTATAATCAATCCCAAAAATATACCGGGAACCTCAAAATAAAATCATACGAACCCAAAAATCCACGAGATGCCAAATAAATAAAATAAACCGAAATAAATAATTTGGGGTAAAACCCAACCATCAGAACGCCTAACAAGTCCGGTCAAATAAACATATCATCACTCAGTTGAAACACTAAACGTTAAACGTCGATACAAAACCACGTAGTCGGTAACAATAACTCGCGTAAATGTCGTTCCGCCAAGTCCGAAACGTAAATGCAAAAAATTTACTCGTACCGAAACACCAAGAGTAACCAGAACGTCATGAACAAGTGATGGCATAAAGGAAATTAAATCGGAATTAATTTTAAGAAAAAGATAAAATAACACGAGGTGTTTCATGATTCCTCGAGACTTTTTGCTTTAGGTGACGGCTTCGGAAAATGCCCTTTTTGTCCTCCGGAAAGCATTTTTGTCTTGAAAACACCTATTTGACTCTCCTCTTAAATAGAAATGAGCATGTCTTTAGTTAATTCACCAAAGTTAGCTTTTTTTCTTCATTAAGCTCCTGAAATATGCTTAAACACGCAAACGGCATAAAAATATCAAATAATAGAATGAAATGACATAACTATAGTGAGTTAAGGGGTCAAAATGTCTAACATTTGACACTTATCAGTACTAGGGGATGCAAGTTAGTTTTTGAACCTAGGTTTATAGTTTATAGCTTAGTTAGATAGGATTAAGATCGAGTCATAGTGTGTTAGTCGTCATGGTTAGTGCGGTGATATATTTAGAAAGACGTATAGAATGTTAGGGGGGGGAATGCGCTTAATGTTACATGAGTCGAGATGAGGGAAAGAAGCCAAAAATTTCAACTGGACCTGTGAGCTATGCTCAAGCGTAGGATGACGCGTTAGGCTCTAGCCGACGCGACTCTATTTAAAAATGAGTCTCTTAAATCCTTTCCCTCTCATTCTCTACTATACCAAACTCTCTCCAAACACTCCCCATCACTCCCTAAGGCGAATCCTTATCATTTCGTTCTATTTTTACGTCCGATCCGTTCCTTGATCTTCCAGATTCGCGTGAAGAACTCGAAGAGGTTCCGAAAACCAAATTTGGGGAAAGTCATATATCGATTGATTCGGTGAGATTTTCTTTCAATCTTTTGTGTTTTTTATTCCTATTTTAATCATTCTAAGCTAGTATTAACGAACGAATTCCGTCTTAAACACGTTTCGATCCGTTCTTCAAAGTTGTGATTATTGGCTTGAAGAACGGGTTGGAAATTTGAATTTTTCGAGTGTTTTGGATTTGGGGGTTTGTTTAAACGTCATATTGGATCAATTTAGATGTGGTTTTGAGTTTGATATAAAAGTTTTAATTTAGACACAAAAATACAGGACGTTACAATTAATTATCTATAATTGTTTGAGTATTAATTATGCATCAATGAAACTCATTTAATTTCTCTTTTTTTATTTCAAATTTATATATCTATATAGATATGAAAAGTCTTCTTCTTAATTGAGAATTAATTATAAATTAATGAAGCATATTTAATTTATTTTTGTTGATTTAAAATATAAAAAATTGTATAGAATATTCATGGGGCCTTGTACTTTTATAATAGTAATAAAATAATAACAATAATAATCATAGAAATAGATATAGACATAGCAAAAACACGTGCATCAAGAAGATATGAGTTAATGCTTGATGGAAAAATATTTGAGGGGTACCAAAATGTATGCTTTAATTTCACGTGGGAAACTCAAAAGAGTTGTAACTTTTAATTGCACCATTAATAGATACAAAACTAAGAGTAAATCTGCATGAATAAAAATTGTTAGAATTGTAAAAAGTATTAAAAGGGCAAAACAATGTACACTAAAATATGATATGCTAAAAAAAAACTTCTATTAGACATAAGCAACACATTTAGTGAAATTTAATAATAATTATGATATTTAGTAAGTATATGAAAAGAGTTATAATATTTAACTCTATGATAAGAGATTTAAATACTGAATGATTAGAACAGTTATCATGTTTAAATAAATTTTAAGAATAATTTAAAATTTTAAAAATATATAAAAATAATAAAAAATTCTTAAACTTTTAAATCTTATCATTTCAGGTGTAAGATAATAAGTATATACATACAAGAAAGAACATTGTTGAGAAGTTGTATTATATCATACTGATCAAAGTCAAATATCATATATTTAAGGCTCCTAATTATACATTGTTATGTCTATGATTATCATTATATTGGTGTTTTTATACGGTTTTCGTGTTTGAAGATATTTCAGGCGATGTTTTGTAAAACGAGTTTAATTCGGTGAATTAACTGAATTTGTGACTCAAGATTGTTCGAGAGCCAAAATCATGGATAAAATACCTATAAAGGACCAAATACAAGTCAAGGATGCAAAAGAAGTGAAGTGGAGAGAAGCCGAGAAGAGAAACGGAGCAAAGAAGATGGAACATGAAAAGTTGGGTGAAGAACTACCGAGTACTCGGTAATGCCTTTACCGAGTACTTGGTAAGTGCAAAAGACAACGAACTTGCATGGCGAAGGTAAAATCCACCCGAAAGCTTTTGCGCACTTGCACCCGTTTGCGCGCAATCCTGAAGCTACCGAGTACTCGGTGGAAACTTTATCGAGTACTCGTTGATCCAAATTCAAGAATTCAAGCTACAACTTAAGCCTCATATTCAAACCATCATAACGAGATCAAAACATCATTAAATGAAGTTATTCTTAAGCCTAACATCAAGAGCATGATCAGCTTTCCAACTCATTTTGAATCACACAAAAATTCCTCCCGTAGCTCCAGATATGATCAAAACAGTATAGCAGGTCGAAGCTGAAAATCACCTGCGGGTCAGCTTCGAGTACTCGGTAGAATTTCACCAAGTACTCGAGATTTGGACGAAATAAACTTAATGGGTGGACCCCGTTTCGACTTCGTTCAACTTGGTTTGCACTCCAATACACTTTGTGACATATTTTAGACATATTATGATCATATTTCATTTCCTTTCTCATCAATTCACAAAAGGAAATGATTTACTTAAAGGAAAAACAATCCCTATTCAGACAGGACTTGATCAACCTCTATAAATTAAAGGGTTGGGTTCATAGTTCTGTATCTATGAATCTATCTATCTACCCTCCATATACTTCATCTTCCATCTTTTCAAGTGAAGATTCTTGATCAGAGATCAGATAATAAAGTCACGGAATTGCGTGCCTCGGCAAATGAGAGGCAACGATCATGGAGGCGGTGTCTACATCAACAATGAAGATCACCACAACCATGAACGGCCAAACGGATATCTAGGGTTTTTAACAAAATCCTAGCCAAGTAATGTAACTTTTATTTATTTCAATTATATTAGGGGAAACTGAAGGATACATATGTGATGATTGTATAGATGAGTGAACAAGTTTGATTCAATATGAGATTATTTATTTATTCTATGTTTTGTCTTAGCTTGAATGAATATTTAATCTTACTCAATCATGATTATTCAATATAGGCTAGAACTCAGATGATTAATTCATGATTTTCTACACAACGGTGGTTATTAACATGCAATCTAGATTTAGATAGTTCATACTAAGAGAAGATGATATAGGCATGCTTTTTATTTAATGTTTTAGGAGTAGTTGTAGAGTAGATGCATGCACTAGTCATATTTTATTCGAAGATGGGTTGTAGTCAGGTCAGATGAATTGTTCCTTTTTTGGGATTAGGGTTTGACATTGTTGTAACCCTATATCTGATTCACATATGATGGATCACCCTTTACAGTTGAATGAATATAAGATTATACTATGCAGTTAGTGGTGGCGTTAGAAATACCTTAGAATCTATCTCTATTGTCTCTATCTCAAAACTATCTTTATTTGATTTATTTAATTTAGTTGTTTATTAGTTAATAATCAAAACCCAAATCAAATTATCTTAGCAATTCAAGAGTATTTATTTGCTATAATTTAGAGTACAACTTAGTCCCTATGAATAAGATGTACCCTATCATAAGATACTATACTATAATTGATTCGTGCACTTACGATAGGTAAAACTATGTCAACTTTAAGAGCTTATTTGCACTCAACATTATTATTATCATTATTTTTCATCCCTTCCTAATAGGCTAAACCAATCAAGGTTTGGCCACCGATCACATACAATAGAAGAATAAATATAGAAAAATAATCAAAATCCTTCACACTTTGTCTAGGCTTAAGGTTAAAGAAGAAGTTAGTGTTTACTCTCTGTCTTTTGAAATAACCATTAGTTACCCTTCAATTAATGCAAATTAACTATTTTTATTTTTTACTTTTTTGTAAGAAAATGTTTGAAAATATTCCTCAACCTTCACACTTTTAGAATAGTTATAGATATATATCTCTAGATACAGGGCCTCCCATTAATTCGGCAAGGTTTGTAGCAGAATCTAGCGACAATTCCGAAGCCTTTACGATGTACCCCAAGATCTCGCATAAAAAAAGAAGCGATCGAGTCTTTCTCGAAGGTCTGCCGCTAGAAATTTAGATAGATCGAGTTCCCACATCAAAGGATTTAGAAATATTTGTTGGGATTATATAGGAAGGTTGATGGAGATGGTGTTGAGGTTGTGAAATTGGGAAGCATTTAGACCATGGAGAGTGGGGGTTATGGGACTGTATAAATGGGGGTGGGCTTCAAGATTTGGAATATAGGTGGTGCCCCTGGCTTGTGTGTGAATTTAAGGGAAGAGATATGATGCCCAATTTAGTGAAGGTTTTGCCCACAACAATGGCAGTTTTCAAATTTTATCAAATTGCCCCCTCCTCTTCAATTTCCGTCAACATTATCGAAAGTAGTAAATGACTTAAAATCTCTTTCCTCAAACTGTATTGGGTTTTCTGAAATGGAGGGGGTTAGTTGATCTTTTTTAAATCACATGGGATTTACTGATAATATCCCTATAATACGTTTTTAAATTTTGTATTTATTGGAATAATTATAAATATTCATTTACTTATACACCAAATGTTAGAACACTCATTTATTTATATAATATTTATTTTTATTTACTCTTTTTATTTATGTATAAATATTTTTTATACTATTAATTATTTATTAAAATAATTATAATTATTCATTTACTTAACATTTACATTAAATGTTACGAAGTTCTTTTGACTTCCCACTAAATGTATTAAATATTACTAAATTCTATTAAGATATTTTTACATCAATTGATACGTAATTCTTTTCAACTTCTCACAAAATATATTAATTATTACTAAATCCCACTAAACTATATACTACTTAAAATGTCAAAGAAACATATATTATTCTTTTTTTTTGTTTTGTTTACTCTTGTTATAATTCATTTATTTTTTATTTACATTTTAATCTTCCAATTTGTTTTTTCAAGATTCCCACTAAAACTAGTAATTATACTACATTATATTTAATAATAAATATAATTATATTATCAAATCCCACTAAAACTGTTGATTGGCAATAGTATATAAATATATAAAAAAATTATACGTTCATAAAAAATAATATATATTATTAGGTATGTAATACTTATAATGGTTTAAAGTTATCTCTTTAGTTTTTCTTTTTGAAACATTTATACAATATTATATTTAGAGTTACAAGTAGTAATTAAATAGTTTGATTTTCTTATTATCAAATTGAATATTATATTATTGATAAAATACTTTAAAGGGTAGAATTTACTTTTGTAAAAACAATTAATATATTTTAGATGTTTTTGAATTTTTGTACTTTAAAATAAAATTATAGATATTCTATATCTTATACATTTATTGTAATATTTTTGATAATAAGGATGTGATGATTAGGGTGGTTGGGGTAATCGGTGAGGTGTAAGGTTTAGGCAAGGGTAACTTAGACCTTTCACATAAAATTAAAATAATCAAGTGAACTAAAGTCATTTCATGTCTCCAGGGGGTGTCTCTGCTAAAATTAGGGCATATCAATAAGCTTCTCTACAATTTCATATCTGTAACCCCCCCCCCCCCCCCCCCGTGGTTTCAGGGATATTTTTGTCTTTCAATCAATCTTTATGCCTCACATGACACGCACATGTCAATAATTCTAACGAAATTGATGGAAATTGAAGAGGAGGGTGGTAATTTGATCAAATTTGAAAACTATAAGGGAGTCTTCTGAAATGGAGGGGGTTAGTTTATCTTTGTTAAAACCACAAGATGTTTACTGGTAATAGCCCTAAGTTTATTTATCCGTCGAGCTAGGGGTGTACACGGTTCAGTTCGGTTTTGACAAAAACCGAAACCGAACCGATATTTTTGGTTTTTTTAAAATGATAACCGAAACCGAACCATTGATGCAAATAACTGAACCGAACCAAACCATTTTTTTTTTGTTAGGTTTCGATTTCTACTATCATTTCTTTTTTTTTTTTGAAAGGTAAAGATAATTTGTACTAGAATGAATAGGCCCAAGGTAAAGAAACATATTTTTCGATAATTTATATATATCACTTATATATGTTTTAATTTTTAAATTATATTTATATATATATGTATGTATAACTGTGTTGGTAAAGATAAACATGTTGTGTGTTAATATGTATGCTACACTTATCTATACGATTCTAAAAGTGTAAGCCCCTTGGATTATTTCTCCCCACTTTAATATAATATTTTAAATAAAAAAAAATATTTTATTATTTATTAAATCTATTTCATTAAAGAAGTGTGACCCTTGAATTATTTCTCCTCACTTTAATATTTATATCTATATCTATTCTAAAAGTTAAGGCCTTGGAATATTTTGAATTTTTAAAATAAAAATAATGTTATTTGAAATATTAAATGCATAGTTTTGTTTATGAGTAATAATGCTTTTGAGCTTCCCACTATTTTATTATTATTATTATTATTATTATTATTATTATTATTATTATTATTATTATTATCTATAATAAGAGCCTTGGAATATTTGTGTACATTTTTTTTTAAACAATAGTAGTGTTATTTTAAATTTCTATATTTCTATTTTTTTCCAATATCATAATGTTGGAAGCTTTAGATTTAGTAATGATTTTTCTATATTTTGACATTCTCAAGGATTACATTCATTAATTATTTGTTCAAATAATTTGAATGTCATTAACAAAATATGTAGTACTAAATAATCCTATATGAATTTTCATTATCCAATTTAATAATGCCCAACATTTTAACAAAATATCATAATGCTGGAAGCTTTATTATCCCATTTATGCACACTAACCAATGGCCCCTTCGTCTTTTGACATTTCCACAGTAGTTACATCTCCTCACATTCTAAATAACTACATTAATTACATGTTGTTCTCATCTCTTCAAAGACTATTGATTTAGTAACATAATTATGTTAGGTACTTTAATCGGTTCTAGAGCCATTTTGCATATCTATCATGGATATACATATAATCTTGTGGTCACCTTCATGGCAGAAACTTAAACACTTACCAGTATCACTATTCACTTTGGCATGTAGAGGAGATACATATCATTTGATTGCAAGGACCTTCTTTTTAGTTAAATTGATTGCAAGGACCTTGATAATTTAACGGGTAAGTTTTTGAAGCTCTTACTGTTAAATTTTAATTTCACTATGAGCTAATGGTTAAATTTTAATTTAAAATCTAAAATTATTATGTAAGCCCATATCACAGGTTGTTTAAAAGTGATGAGATGAAATAAAATATTATGATAAATAAGAGAGAGATGGTGTGATAGCAGGATGACATAGTTTAATATTGAGTTATAAACAAATAAATAATCATTAGAGACTATTACGAAAGGTTGTGGGTATTTATCAAATTCACAATTGTTAAATATATATATTTTTTTTTTTGTAAAAAAAACGTGTAATATTAGTTTTTTGAGTTGCTCTTATTAATCTCTGGGTATCCAAACGTGTATTTAGAGTGTTATCTTTATCTCATCAATCACGTATTTTTGTTCTCTTAATATTTATAATTAAAATTCCTCTTGAATTCTTAAACCTATATAAGAATCCTGTAGGTAATTTTTTTTATTGGGATTGAAGGGAGCATTAGTTTGGTTCTAAGGTGAAAATAGAATACTCTCGGAGCTTAAGAAATTTGAGCCTGCTATGAAAATTTTTTAACATAAAATATTGAATGATGATCTCATGTCAAGTCATTTCTTAGTCCACGTATTTTTTATTTGTTAGTTAATATATATTGTTTAATTCAAATTATCTTCGTATAAGAATATTCAATATTTGTAATAAAAACTTTAATTATTTAATTTTTGTGCTTTTTGTTCATGAGGATTTTATTGCTGCAACGTAAATAATTTAGTAAATTGTTCTGTTATTCTTAATATCTTGATATGCTTCTCAATCTATTAGTTTTCTTCTACTGTATCATAATTGTTTAGAGTGAATGTGTGTTTTTATCTCTTTGCGAATTTATGTTGGTGACTTAATATGTTTTAGTATAGCACATTCAATCTTTGAAATGAAAATACTAAAATATTCAATTATAAATGATGTTGATCCTTAGTTTTTCATATCTATCGAATTTTCTTTTATGAATGAAATTATTTGAATTTAAACTTCTAATTTTTTCTTATAATTGAGTTAATATTTTAAGATTTTGTAAAGCTCTTAACCATGTGCGACGCACGTGCTCTTTCCTAATGTGTATATATGTATATGTATATATATATATATATATATTTATATATATATTTATTGATGTGCCGTTGTAGTAACTAACCTAAGATCATGTTGGTTTGGTGCGTAATCGACTTAGACACGTGTAATGGGACACAAACAGTTAATTCTTTGGTGGGATGTTGTAGTCCATAATCTTTCAATCTCATTGATGAAATTGTTGTACATATATATATATATAGAGAGAGAGTATAAATATTATACTACTTTAGAAATATATATATATATAAATAAAAGAAAAAAAAAAACCGATTCGGTTCGGTTCGGTTTTTGGTGATTGAAAACCGAAACTGAACAGAAAAAATCAATTTTTGAATTTTGAAAATCGTAACCCAACCAAATTATCTTGGAACCGAACTGAACCGCCGGTTTTAGTTTAGATTGGTTCGGTTCAATTCGGTTATTCAATTTTTCAATTTTGTATGCAACCCTACTTCGAGTTGTGTCCTTGTTGCTCTTCCTCTTTTTGAATTGGCTTTATCCTTTAGGTTGTATGTTATAGGGACGCGCTTTGAATTGGCCTGGCCCAAAGTACCTTTATTAGATATTCTTCTTTTTTGGTACTATATAAGCAGTATAAATATAGATGTAAAAATATTATTACTTAGGCCCCGTTTGGTAACTGGTATGCTCCGGTCTGGTCTGGTCCGGGTGATGTTCTGAAATTCTGTTTGATAAGCGATCTGGTCTGATGATCTTGGTCTAAGGAAACTGGAACCATGCCATGTTTGGCAAACTATCTGGTTCCAAACTTCTTTCAACTATACCATGTTTGACAAACTGGTATGGTCTTAAATTTCTAGTAAACTGTGAAATATAGAATATACTTTATATGATGTAATAACCTTAAAACCCACACATTTAATTTGTAAACATTTGTTAAAGTATTTTTGATTAATTTTTATTATGTATTTCTTACATAATAATGTTATATTAATTTTGTAGAAATTTCTTAGAATATGATTATTGCACTCCAATTATCAAATATAACAACAAATAGGTTTTATACAAGCCACATTTTTTATTATACAAAAATTACGATCACACAAATTTCACAAGTCACACACTAAAATTATATAACAACTTCAACTCTCGATAACATGCAAATAATGCACTCTGATATTTTGGCTTTTAAAAAAAATATTATTTATTATTATTTATCATTTACTATTTATTTATTATTTATTATAATATATATATATATATATATATTTATTATTATTTTTATATATTATTTAATTCATTTTCTTTATTATTTATTCATTTATTTTTATTTGTTTATAAATATATTTTATTAATTTATTATTTATATTATAATTTATTATTGTATTTATTTATTATTATTATTATGTATTATTTAATTCATTTTATTTCATTTTTTATTATTATTTAATTCATTTAATTTATTAATTATTATTATGTATTATTTATTTAATTTATTAATTATTATTATGTATTATTTAATTTATTTTTTTTATTATTCATTTTTTTATAAATATAATTCATTTAATTTATTATTTATTCATTTAGGCTAGTAATGCTGTAGTTTTTTTTTGTTTTATTGCGATTTTTCTTTTATTAAATTGGAAGTTGTGATTTGCTTTGTTGTCATTTGGATCAAAAGCAAAACATGTTTGATAATGTATATCTATTGTGATTTTTTTTCAAAGTAGAAAACTGAAAATTTGTTTGGTAATGAAAAAAAAATTAAGAATTACGTACTATTGCTAAAATAAAACGTTTGGATTAGTGGAAGCAATATTTTGGGCCTAGATAAGCATGAAACTTAAAATCCAAAGTGAATAAATATATAAATGAATAAATAATAAATGAAATAAAATAAAATAATAAATAATAAATATATTAATAAGTAATAAAAAAATAAATTAAATAATACATTAATATAGTAATGAATAAATAAAATTATAATAAATAGTGAATAAATACAAATAATAAATAAATAAAATAAAATAAAAATAATTAAAAGTTGAAAATAAATAAAATATTACAAAAATTGTAAGGAGGGAGGATTCGCGAAATGGTATAACGGCGCAAAATGACTCGTTGGGATAATGGCCCAAAGATTAAATTATCTGGGATATGACCCAAGCTTTAATTATCTAGGATATGACCCAAGATTGGTATATTTGGGGAAACCAGCCCAAGTAAAAGATTATTTGGGAGATTGGCCCAAATAATTGATTACTTGGGGAATTAGCCCAAATATGGTTTTACGCGAGAGCTTGCATTACACAGAGGGAAGTATGAGGGGCTGATGTGTTTTATAGCTCCCATCAGTAACTCATAACCCTATATGTTGCTCGCGTAGCGAGTACTACGCGGAATCTAAGGGAAACGCTTGGGATGAGTAAATAGTAGGTCGCGACCTTATTTACACCGTCCTAAGTAAAAGTACCTTAGAGAGGCCGCTAGTATTCAGGGACATGACCAAGGCATGCATGATTGGTCATGACCCAGCAAAGCTATAACGGCATCCTTGGCTAAGGATAAATCAGATCCGCGATGCAACAGGCGCGGATCACAGGCATGGTGCATATTATGATCCGCGAATTCGTTTCGCGGATGATATTGTGCAAGGTATTTATGACGCGCAGTACTATCCGCGCATAAGATTACGCTAATACATTTTGTGTAGTCGAGGGCGTGACATAATACTGTGCAAGGTATTTATATCACGGATTAAGTACGCAGGGACCATGTCACGAGATAGGTGCTGACGTGGCAATAGAATCCGCGAGGACGAAGTAACCATGTCGCGATACAAGTACTGACGTGGTAGTACAAACCGCGATGATTACTGAACATTCACGTCTATAAATAGAGGTGCGAGAGCTCACTTGAAGAGGACTTTTTTTTTGGGAGGAAGAGAGAATTTTTAGAGAGAGAAAGTATTGCTCAATTTTTGTACTTGCTAGCTTTTCCTCCATTTTCTCTGTAAAGCAAGTCAATAGTAATAAGAGCATCAATACTATTGTTTTGGCTGACGAATTTGTGTAGAAACTATCTTCACATCACTTAAATCTTACGAACCCCTACATTAAAGGCGACTCTGCTGGGGAGAAGATGTCTAAGTAGAGCCTCCTCAGCCTCGGCGGAGAGGTCGTCCACCGACCCGGCACACTGAGCAAGTCGAAGAAGAAACGGTGGCACAAACACAAGGAGGGGAACCAGTCCAGCCAGCACGAAGACAACGTCGTCGCACGAATGTTGGTGAGGATCATGTAGAAACCCCTCCGATGGCAGAGCCAATATAGAATTCAACGGAATTGCCATCGGTTCTACTACAAACTCTTCTCAACATCCAAGAAATGCAAAAGGCCATTCTTCTCTTCATGGAGGCCTCGAGCGTTTCAGCACCAAACACCGAATCACCTAGGAGGGACAATCAGACTTTGCTAGAGGATTCAACACAAGAATTTTTTCGCGAGTCAGTAAGAATTGAACCCCTGGAAAAAGAGTCATACATCACAAAGGAACAACTGCGAGCTATCCTGAATGAAAAATCTAAAATAGAGGAAGTTGAAATTGCCCCGCCATACCATCCTAGTATCATGGCGTTGCCTTATCCAGAAAACTACGGGGCACCAAGCTTTCATCAGTTAGATGGCAAAAAGGGGAATGCAAAAGAACACATTGCCAGGTTCGTGGATGCTCTAGGACCTCACATAAACAATGAATATTTGAAACTTAGAGAGTTCTCCAAATCTTTAACTGGAACAGCATATACATGGTATACTGGCCTCGCTCCGGCTTCAGTAACCAATTGGACGGATATGGAGCTCAAATTCTACACCAAATTCTTCCAAGCTGATGAGGAGGTCTCAATGATTTCACTTACAAGGCAAAGACAACGCTTCGGGGAAGAGGCAGCGGCTTATGTCCGGAGATTTCGCGAGACTGCTTTACAATGTCATGAACCAATTTCTGAACTACAATTGATCAAAATTTGTATAGAAGGAATGTTGCGGGAATACAGAGTGCATCTGGTCAATAATGAGGTCAAAACTTTTTCTGCACTTGTTGATAATGCCCGAAGGTTAGGAGAAGTTTTGGCTCCCCCAACACGACCAAACATCAGTACTAGGCGGATACCGATGGTAGCAGCTACGCATAATGAAAAGTCCAGGGAAGAGCGCACTAAGAGATCTGAACCACCTCGTTTACCTTTCAGTGAAAAAGAGGCAGTTGCTTTGTTGAATCAATGGGTCGCAGATCGTGTCATAACGCTACCTCCAGTACAAAAGGTGCCGTCAAGGGAGGAAAGGATGAAGAGCAACTACTGTCCTTATCATAGGAGTATTCGACATTTGTTGATGAGCTACTGGGCTTTTCGAAGTCTGGTACATCGAAAAATAGCATCGGGAGACTTGGAAGTGACAAAGAATGTAGTTCATGAGCCTTTCCCTGCACATGTGGATGTGGTGACCGCCAGAGATAGTACTGAGGACATGGCCAATGCCACCAAGTATGAATGCCCGCCAGTACATGAAGCCAGGGAGAATGCTAAGATAGACGTCTTTTTCAATGAGCTCCCAATACAGGAGCACGTGAAAGAATTCTTGAAAGAGCAAACAGTTGCCGCACTCAATCATACCATTTTAATTCCGCAGCATGAGAGGGCCTCCAGTAAGATTACATTTTCTGAAGCAGACAGACAAGTACCTTTTCTCCACAATCGGCCTTTGTATGTACCAGCCATTATAAACGGTCAAGAGATGAAACGAGCTTTCTTGGATGGGGGAGTATCAGTCAATTTGATCCCACTGACCACTTTGGGAATGATCAATTTTCCCGAAAGCAAGATCGTGAATCATACTATTGCAGTTACTGGTTTCAATGGAGACCAGCAGACCACTATGGGATTCGCGACACTATATCTCAAAATCGGGAAAATAAGGGGGCCTACTAAGTTTCATGTCATTCAAGGGGAGCCCTCATATCAGTTGTTGCTGGGCAGACCATGGATCCATGCACATGGCGTAGTGTCGTCATCCTATCATCAAGTAATAAAGGCCAGTTAGGGAGAAGGGATTACGACTGTAAAAGCATCCAGGAATCCATTTTGCGCATTTGAAGCACATTTTGCGGATGCAGTCTATTTTTCGGAATACAATGAAGAGGATGGACCCGGTGTTTTTGCTACACCATTACCAAAGTGGAAAGGATCGGATGATGGAAATTCAACTAAGCGGAAGCTCGAGGAGGTGAGCTGGTCGCGGGTCAAAATGCCTGATGGGCGAATTGTGTATAAATTATGACGGGATTGGGGGTCAGAGGCCTGCGCAGTTGGCACTGACCCCGGGACAAATAAGACTATACAAAGAAAACTTGAAGCTAACCCTGAGGTATTGAAAGTGAAGCCGCGACCAGAACATGGGTTGTGCGAAGTGGACATAGGCGACGGCACGGATCCGCGACCTACCTTCATAAGCAGTATGCTGCCTAAAGATACTAAGAATGCTTTGATAGAATTGCTCAAAGAGTTTCAAGATGTATTTGCTTGGGACTATAATCAAATGCCGGGACTCAATGTTGGATTGGTAAGCCACCGTCTTCATGTGAATCCCGCATCAGAACCAATGAAGCAAAAACAACGAGTATTTCATCCCGATTTAGAGGTACAAATTAAGGCAGAAGTAGAGAAACTGCTGAAAGCAGGATTCATCAAGCCAACTCAACATCCGATATGGCTCGTGAACATTGTGTCTGTAAAGAAGAAGACTGGGCAGATACGCATATGTGTAGATTATCGCGATCTCAATAAGGCTTGCCCAAAAGATGATTTCCCTCTTCCTAACATTGATACCATGGTGGATGCAACCTCAGGACACGGGATTTTCTCATTAATGGATGGATTCAGTGGGTACAATCAGATCAAGATGGCACCGAAAGATGCTGAGAAAACTGTTTTTCGCACCCCAATGGGGAATTTTCACTATACGGTCATGCCATTTGGGCTTAAAAATGCCGGGGCCACGTATCAACGCGCCATGACAGCCATATTCCATGATCTAATGTATAAAACTGTGGACGACTATGTCGACGATTTGGTGGTAAAATCCAGAGCCGTACAAGATCATGTAGGAGATTTACGAAAGTTACTGCAACGATGTCGCGAGTATGATTTGAAGATGAATCCCCTCAAATGTGTCTTTGGAGTACCAGAAGGAAAGTTCTTGGGGTATGTTGTACATCGGCATGGCATTGATATGGACCCAACAAAGGCTAAGGCAGTATTATAAATGGCTCCACCTACAACTCGCAAAATGTTGAAAACTTTTATGGGAAAAATATCTTATTTGAGGAGGTTTATCCCGGCACTGGCAGAGGTAACTCACCCACTCATGCCGTTGTTGAAAGAAAAATCTGTATATATCTGGGGAGAAGAACAGCAGAAGGCTTTTGAGAAAATCAAAAAGATTTTGGCATCACCAAAAACAATGGTAGCGCCCGAGTCAGGAAAACCATTGATAATGTATCTCACTTCCACCAATAAATCCGTGGGAGCTCTGTTGGCCCAAGAACATGAAGGGGAAGAAAAACATGTTTACTATATCAGTTGGGTACTCAAAAGACCAAAATCGTGGTACACATCATTGGAAAAGCACTGTCTCGCTTTAGTGTTCACAGCCCAGAAGGTTAGACATTATTTGCTGGCACATCCATTAGAGTTAATCACAAAAAGTGACCCCATACGGTATCTACTCACAAAGCCCATACTCAATGGAAGAACTGCTCGGTGGTTATTAGCACTATCTGAATATGAGATCACATGCTCTAGACCGAAAGCAGTAAAAAGTCAGGCCTTGTCAGATTTGCTAGCTTTATTTCCTGGAGGAGCTGAACCCAAGGTAAAAGAGATAGGAATGGCAAGCGTGGCACAGAGCACGGAATTCACCTTAGAGTTCGATGGTTCATCCACTGAAAAAGGAGGGGGAGCTGGTTTCATACTGAGAAATGAAGAAACAAAAGAGGAATTAGTCATGGCCTACAAGCTTGACTTTCCTTGTACCAATAACATTGCCGAGTATGAAGGATTGGCGTTGGGGTTGATAATGGCTCAAAGGTTGGGAGCAAGAATACTTCATGTTAAAGGAGATTCCAAGTTGGTCATTAAGCAGATCAGAGGGGAGTATGCCGTCAAGGAACCTCATCTGGTGTCCTACAAAACCCTTATCCGTCAGATGATAGAAGGCTTTGGGACTGTGAGTTTTACGCACGAGTCGCAAGAAAGCAACCGACGATCCGATGCACTTGCGACATTGGGTTCGCGACTACATTTCCAAGGAATGGAGTCTTCTGTACAAGTAGTACGAAGAACTGACTCAGTGGTCATTAACGCAAAGGAATCAGAGGTGTATAAAGATCATGATTGGAGAGCACAAATAATACATGCTCTATTAAAGAACGATAACAATGCCTTGAGACGGGAGTTCCAGCCCATAAAAGGTATGTTATATTACAGGGCCGCCGGAGGAATTTTTGCTCGATGCGTAGCAATAAACGAGACAAAAGAACTGCTACAGAAAGCTCACATGAAAATATGTGGTGAAACGGATGTCAGTCTCTATCGAGTTTTGCAGCGAGAAGGCTTCTTTTGGCCAAGTATGAAGGATGAGGCAGTAAAGTTACAAAGTAGCTGTCAAAACTGTAATGCATATCCATCCGCGAGTGAAGGTAATATAGCAGACTTGATGGACTGGCGGGACAAATATATACACTATTTGAAAGATGGGATTTTGCCGGAAAAAGATCAACCGCGGTTTAGAAAATTAGCCTCGCGATTTGTCTTACAAGAGGGAAAATTGTTCCGCAAAAGCTTTGAGGGAAAATTGATGAAGTGTGTAAGCGGAGAAGAATCGGGGGAAGTATTGAAACAGGTTCATGTGTTTGGTCACCAGGGCCCTAGAAAAATGTTTCAACAGTTGTTGTCATCCGGGTATTACTGGCCAATAATGGAGAGGGACTGCAGTGATTTTGTAAGAAGATGTCATGTGTGCCAGGTGCACGGAGATCTTATCAACACTCTAGGAGCTAAATTGCACAGTTTAGCTACACCTTGACCTTTCCATACTTGGGCACTGGACATAGTTGGACCAATCACGCCACAAGCTCAGGGACATGCATGGATTTTAGTGGCAACTGAATTATTCACAAAATGGGTAGAAGTTATCCCGCTGCGACGGACTACAACAGATAATGTGGTTCGATTCATAAAGGAAAATATCATTTGCCGATTTGGAATACCAAAAGTGATACTATCGGATAACGGGACTCCTTTTGTTAATAGTAAAGTCGCGGATTTGTTGGGGAGATACTAAGTCATTCATCATAAGTCCACGCCTTACTATCCAAAAGGAAATGGACAAGCTGAAGCCTCTAATAAAGCGTTAATTCGAATCTTGTCCAGGTTGGTACATGATAACCAGAAGCAGTGGGTAGAAGAGCTCCCAATAGCACTATGGGCACATCGAACCTCATACCGGAGTGCGACAGGCATGACCCCTTATGCATTAGTCTATGGAGCAGAGGTAGTGCTACCGGCGGAGATAGAAATGGTTGCTAAAAGGTTGACCTGCAAAAGTAGTTTGGAGGACAGGCTATTAGAGATAGAGGGATTGGATGAAACAAGGGCCGAAGCCTTTGCAAATAAGAAGGAGTACAATAAAAAACAAGCGAAGAGTTACAACAAAAAGTACGGTACAGATGGTTTAAAGTAGGAGACAGGGTGTTGAAAGTAGTGCCAGCAATTATGAGAGGACAAAGGGTGAGGAAATTTGAAGCCAAATGGGAAGGTCCGTATGTGATTACAAGTGAAGGAAGTAGTGGGTACTACAGAATGGAGCATGAAATCACCCGCGAGAGTGCTGGACCTCTTAACATAAAATGGATAAAATTGTATCAGTCTTAAATACAAAAGGCAAATGATGATAAATGATAAAATTCATCAGCACAATGTATATAAAATTGCATATATGAATGTGTATTGAGTACATCAAAAATAATTACTCGTACAAAAATAGCAATTAGTACAAATCATGGCTAACAGGAGAGGAGATATGGAAATTTTCATGTTCCTCTTGTAACTCGCGGGAACGCATAGAATGTTCCGCTGAATCCTTAAGCCTCAACGCGTCTTGCTCTACAGCAGCTAATAAAGCACGGGCTTCTTCCACTTTTGACATACTGGCTTGATAATCATAAAAAACTTTGATCTCAGCACAGTATTTTGCATATAGGCGCTCAATCTTTTCAAGGTGAACCTCCCACCAGGTCACGTTCATTTTCATATTCTTCCAATCCTTGATACGGGTGCGACAAAGTGGCAAAGTGGTAGAGGAAAGGTCGCGGATGCAAGTAGTCGTCAGGGAAGCAAAAGTATTCGCAATAATATACAGAAATGTAGGCTGGAGAAGGGGATCATAGAGCTCTATGGTAGCAAAAGTCTCTGGATGACTACTGAAAACGCGATCCAAAATGGCCATATCGCCCGAATAACATAAAAAGTTGCGCCAATAAACTTGATCCTACTGGGGGTGTTGAGTCAAAGGCGCGGGAATGTCTTAGGGAGGGGGTTGATGTAGTTGGGTTTGTGGCACAGATGAGGCAGTAGGATTGGATGTATGAGTATGCAAAGCATGATGGGTTTGTGTATATGGCGCGGATATGGTAGCTGGAATGGAAGTATGTGTTTGTGGAGGCTGAGGATGGACTGGTTGCACTGATAAGGAAGTTTGGTTATGTGTTTGATGAGGGTGAATAGGAAGGAAAAATGAATCAGATTTTGGGAAAGTCAGGTTTTGTAAAGTGTTTGGGGGTGAGGGGAATTCATTAAAAAGAGTTTCAGGATCTTCAAATGCAGAATCGGGAAATAAGGATTCAGGACTCTTAGTGGACTTACCTACAGAAAAAAATGGAATTATCAATAAGTCAATATTACATGGAGAATTGTATTCACGGATGAAAAATGTATAAAAATTACCATCATTCGCGGTCTCAGTTTGATTCACGCCAAGGGAAGATTCAGTAATAGTCTCCATATCAGCTTCAGGACCCCCGAAAAGGGATCTTTGAATTTGGGACCCATCCTGCAAAGTGGCAGCAAGCTCAGCAGCAATATCACAAATAATAGGTTCCCTATGCCGAGCATCTGTATCAGCACTAAAGGCTTCTGGGTTAATCGTTGCTGCAACATCTACTTCTGAAACAGGAATAGTATCATTGCTTCAGGTATCTCTGGAATATTCGCAGTTTCATCTTGCTCCGCGGCATCAAGATCTTTCGGGACCGCGGATTTGTCAAAGGGGGATGAATTCACGTCGAAGGGATGGGCATCCTTACAGATAATGGAAGAAATGGGAAGATCATCCCCATCATCTGAATCGGAGAGCAGAATCTTCCTCGCGACTTTAGATATTGGCGGTGCCGTCTCTTTTCCTTGATCAGGGAAGTCTGAGAGTATATCAGCTACCTCGCGATCAGAATCATCAACAGAATGGTCAACTTCCTGATTTGCATTTATTCCAGTCTCGCGAGCTGAAAAACGGTAAATAAACACTTAGTATAATATAAGCGCAAGAAGACAAAAGGAAAAGGAGAATTGAATAAGTAAGTACATGAGAATAAAGGATCTGAAGCTTGAATATCCTCCACGGCCTTTGCAACTGTATCAAGCAAAGAGTTAGCTTTTGCTCGCGGAAAAAGTTCTTTATCTCACGGAGAGGATGGTTCAGCCTCACCTTGAGTAAAAGTTGTAGTTTCATCCTCAGCTTGATGTGACTGAAAAGCAAGATGTTCAACTCCAAATCTGTCAGGAGAGAAGATCAAAGCAGAAGGATTCAACCTTTTGCGAATCAAAGGGATAGTATCTACCTCATCATCTTCTGAAGTATGAGTAGCAGCAGCTTCTAAAATATGGGCTCTGTGCTCTCTTCTCTGCTGAGATAAAGGATTATAGTCTAGGGAGTCACCCGTGGAGTGAACTACTATTGGGGGATCTATTAATGGAGGAGGTAGCGATGGTGATGTGACAACCGATCTCGCGGATCTCTGAAAAACAAACAAACTGGTTAAAAAACAGTTGATAATAGTGACTGAGAGTAAGAATAAAGTACAAAGTTATAACTTCATTACCAAGCGTTTAGAAATAGGTTCCTCGCGAACCGGAATAGAAGTGGTAACTTCGACACGCTCGGAACGCTTTCGTTTAGGCGCAGGAGGAACTTTGGATTTGCCTTTTCTCTCTTTCAAAATTTTCTGTTTTTTAGTGACCAGATTTGAAGTGCTTGGGCCCTCATGATCGCCAGAAATTTGAAGAGAAAGCCTGCTATAAAATCCGCGGGAGCCATGGGGCTTGTGTAATTTCAAGGATGAGTCTCCTATGAATATCTTTACAGGAGCAATTGGTCTAGGAGGACCCATCATAAAGGTTTGAAAATCTGTTGTCACTTGAAACCAAAAATCAATATACGCCACGGTTCGGCAACCTGTTCGAGATCTCGCGGGAATAAAAATGGCAAAGGAGAACTCTTCGTATTTTTTCTCATATTCCTCGCGATACCTCACAAGGGCCGCATCATAGCTGTTAGGGGAATCGCCTGAGGGAGGAGCAACATAGACTGGAATTGCCTGATCAAAACCCAGTTGACGGGCCACCCGCGAAGGATTATAAGGTGTGGTCCGCGAGAAGGAATCATCAAAAATAGGCAAGCAACAACCAAAGGAAAAAGCAGCGAAGATAAGCTCTTCGTGGTGTTGATAACCATAAGCAGTTTGCTCTTCCATGGGGTAGAAAGAAGGAAAATAAATACCGTCTAAAGGCATTGTGTAAGGTCTCCAAGAGAAATTTACGACTGAAGTCAATAAAATCTTCAAGTCGCTTGGTGGAAAGAAGGTCGGACCAGCGAGTAGCTCGCGATCTGGGAATAAGGGTATCAGGGTTTGAAGAGGAAAAGCTAAGGGGTTTGGGGGCATATTTTGGGGATCTTTCAAAAATAAAGAGCATAAGGAAAAGGTAGGGGACATGGGTGCTTATGTCATATCTACCAACTGATCGTAGAAAATCGTTGGATAAAGTGTCCAACTAGGAATAAAGGGTACCCAGGAAGAGGGGGGCTAAGGGAAGCCTGATGCCCCGCGAGGCTATAAAAGCCATCAAAAATACCAGTTTGTTGGGTCCATCTTCAGGACGTCCCTGGAAAATATAGCGATCCAACCAATAAGCTAAAAAGCCAGCTAGCTCAAAGTCACCGTTGAATTCTGGACCAGGTACCGATTTGCGGTCTGGACCGCGGAGAAGAGGCAGTTTTGGTTCATACTCCCTGAAGAAGTGATGACACCAGCTTGAGTACTTTAACTTAACACTTTTTATGAAAGGTGCCTCGTCAAGTATGGCACCATCCTTAAAATGGCTACCTCTCTTCGCGGAATAAGCGGCGCAAGACTGGAGGTGAGAGTGAATCACCTAGTCTACCTCACTGAAAGCTGGAGCATCTAGGGACTGCGAGTCAAAAACTAGGAGTCGGAACAACACGTACACGTCTTCCAGGGTTGGGGTAAACTCCCCCCAAGAGGTAACAAAGGTATGTGAGGAAGAACTCCATCGCGACACCAACAGATTAAGTGCATCCGCGTCTCGACGAACAGACAAGTCTGAAAAGAGTTCTATGGACTCAAGCAAGCCTGTCTGTCTAAGAGTCTCGCGATGCCTATCCTGGCTGAGTATGTGGTTAGACCACATCTTCCAGTGGGTAATGGGTGACACATGTCCTTCATATTCTATAAAAGAATATGGAACATCACCTCTTTCAATAAGAAGGCGAAGAAGTGAGGAAGGTGGGATATTGGCTAAGGGGGCTTCACCGTTAGAATGAATAAGCATGAGTTCATCCACAATATCTCCCGCGGGAGGAAGGTTCTCAATGGAACTCCAGAAATGATCATGGGAATTTTTGAAAAATGGAGCCTTTCTCCATTCTGTTGGTTGGGGAACAGAAGGGATAGACCCCGATGGAGGAACTAAAAGTTTGGGGGTTGAGGATTTGGCCATTGGAAATAGGGGAGTAAGGGTTTAAGAATACAGACCGCGAAGGAAATGGGGGATTGAGAATAACAGAAGAGGTTTTGAAGCAGTAAAGCAGGTTATTGCACTTTAATACTTGGCCAAGTATCAAAAGTGCAATGGGGAAAAATGTAAGGAGGGAGGATTCGCGAAATGGTATAACGGCAAAATGACTCATTGGGATAATGGCCCAAAGATTAAATTATCTGGGATATGACCCAAGCTTTAATTATCTAGGATATGGCCCAAGATTGGTATATTTGGGGAAACCGGCCCAAGTAAAATATTATTTGGGAGATTGGCCCAAATAATTGATTACTTGGGGAATTAGCCCAAATATGGTTTTACGCGAGAGCTTGCATTACACAGAGGGAAGTATGAGGGGCTGATGTGTTTTATAGCTCCCATCAGTAACTCATAACCCTATATGTTGCTCGCGTAACGAGTATTACGCGGAATCTAAGGGAAACGCTTGGGATGAGTAAATAGTGGGTCGCGACCTTATTTACACCGTCCTAAGTAAAAGTACCTTAGAGAGGCCGCTAGTATTCAGGGACATGACCAAGGCATGCATGATTGGTCATGACCCAGCAAAGCTATAACGGCATCCTTGGCTAAGGATAAATCAGATCCGCGATGCAACAGGCGCGGATCACAGGCATGGTGCATATTATGATCCGCGAATTTGTTTCGCGGATGATATTGTGCAAGGTATTTATAACGCGCAGTACTATCCGCGCATAAGATTACGCGAATACGTTTTGTGTAGTCGAGGGCGTGACATAATACTGTGCAAGGTATTTATATCACGGATTAAGTACGCAGGGACCATGTCGCGAGACAGGTGCTGACGTGGCAATAGAATTCGCGAGGACAAAGTAACCATGTCGCGATACAAGTACTGACGTGGCAATACAAACCGCGAGGATTACTGAACATTCACGTCTATAAATAGAGGTGCGAGAGCTCACTTGAAGATGACTTTTTTTTTGGGAGGAGGAGAGAATTTTTAGAGAGAGAAAGTATTGCTCAATTTCTTGTACTTGCTAGCTTTTCCTCCATTTCTCTGTAAAGCAAGTCAAAAGTAATAAGAGCATCAATACTGTTGTTTTGGCTGACGAACTTGTGTAGAAACTATCTTCACATCACTTAAATCTTACGAACCCCTACAAAAATAAATAATTAAATAAACATGAACAAATTAATAATAATAGTTAATAAATAAAATTAAAATAAATATATAATAAATAATAATAAAATTGAATAAATAAAAATATATAGTAAATAACTTTTGATTCAACAAACATGTTTCACATGTTTCTTCTTTAAGTGATGTTACAATAGTACATTTTAAAAGAAATCACAAAGTGGAAGCTTTATTCAAGCTTCAAAAACTATTAAGGAAATCACAATTTTTGCCAACTCTGCTTTGGCTTTTTAACTTTGATTTTGTTTTTTCAAAAATTAAAACATAAATCTGAAACCAAACAGGACCTCACGAGTTGGGAACAATTACACTTACGATTTCTTAAGATTTGTCAAATTAGGTCCGCACACCCTCTAGTATAAATAATTACTATTTTCTATCTTACAATTTAATTATTATTTTAAGAACGCCCTTCCGGCTAACCTTCGACTTGGTCAATAGCGTTCAACGCGTACGCCATTAGTTTTGTTAATGGTGAAATGACTATAATACCCATTTTTTTGTGAAGGTATTTTCAAACACATGGGTATAAAAATAATTTAGGTTATTTACACTAACACCCCTAAGGTTTGAGAAAATTACAACTAGATGCAACGTTTGGCAAGTGTGGTTCAATTGCCCCCTGAGGTTTGAAAAAGTTGACAAAGAAACTCCCAACACACTGAAAATGTCCATAATACCCCTTGACTTTGAACTTGCAATATAAACATGTTTTCCTTTCCTTTATTGCATTTTCCCCTCAAATTGAATTGACTAAAATAACCATGCATACATTTTAATTTTTCAAACTTTTGTTTTGTAGCATTATTAATCATCAAGTTGACTATTTTTTTATTTATCCTAAGTACTTTTTAACATATTCAATATACGCCATTGACACAACGTTTGTGTAGATTTTAGGTTTTTTAATTATTAACGATTATTTCTAGATATAATTGTAATACTTGTTAATTAATTTTTTTATAAAAATAATTTGAAAATAACAGTGTCCACTTAAAATAGTAATCTCTATATATATTTGGTAGAGTTTTTAACCAAATCTCAATTATCTAAATTTCAATATTGGTAATATATACATTTCATTATATCATTAGTAATGATTTTTACAAATTTTACATATTTGTCACACTTAAAAAATAATTAATTTGTAACGAATACTTTATTGTTAAAACTTAATTTTTTGGCACAAATTGCCAAATGCAAATATTCTGTAACCAAATGAAATTTTTTCATAAAAAATACATTTTTTAACAACAAAAATTTAAATTTGTTTCTAAAAATTATATTTTACGCTACAAATCAAAAAATTATTTCAAAAAAATAATTATTTACAAAAAAAAAAAAAAAAGTCACTAAAAATTCATTAATTTGCAATAAATAGTTTGTAGCTAGTTCTTTTATTTTTTTTGGTATGAATTATATTTTTGTTCCTAAGTTTAAAATTTTTGCAACCAATTGAAACTTTGTTGCAAAAAATATAATTTTAGACAACAAACATACAAGTTTGTGGCTAAAAATTAAATTTTAGGCAACAAACCCAATTTATTGCAAAGAACTAATTTTTAACAACAAAATCTCATGTTGTTACACAGAGGCATATATGCGTAATTTTATTATCCATAGATTTTAGTCATTTAATCAATTCTTTAATTGAAGGGACATATGCGTCATTGGAGTGTCTTTATCAACATTTCCAAACCTCAAGGAGGTGTCAGTGTAAATAACCCAAATAATTTTATTACTTATGAATATCTAGGGATGACAAAAAAATCCGCTCCTGTGGGGAACTGCCCTACCCCACCCCAATTTAAGCGGGTTTGGGGATACGATTAAATAAATGGGGGTGGGGGAAAATCCCCGATTGGTAATCAGGGCATGTATGGGAAGGGCCCGCCCCGTCCCTCCTCACCCGCCCTGCCCCTATTATACTATCTCTTTTACTAATATACCTTCAATATAATTATATATTATTAATATAAAATAACTCCTTCATTTTTATTTTTTTATATTTCACTCAATACTAGTCCCTTTATCCTTTCACTCTTTTAGTATTAATTTCATATTAATTATATTAAAAATTACATGGTTTACTTTGTTTCTCGTATAATAATAATATAACCAAAGTATAAATTAAGAAATTACACATTACATTCATTTGTGTAATTTTTTTTTTAAGTGTGAAAAACCATCCCGCCCCACCCCGCCCCACTCCACTCTCCACCTAGCCTTACCCCGCCCCGCCCCGACCAGTTTAACAATCGGGTTTGAGACGGGTATGAGGGTAGCAAAATTAAACGGGGATGGGGATGGGGGATGCGATCCCCGCCCTGCCTCATTGTCATCCCTATGAATATGTACATAAATCAATTAGGGAGAAGTAAATAGTAATTATCCGAAACAAATAAGGTGCAGGTGTTATTTAACAAATTTCAAGAGAAAATAAATACTCCTTTGTCCCAATTTAAGTGTCCACATTCATTATTTAACCCATTCCAAAATAAAAAAAGTCAATGCCATTTTATTTGATCAATTTACCATTCAATCATTTAAAGGGTAAATTGCTTAAAACCCCCCCTCAAGTTTACTCTCTTTCTCTACTATACCCCATCAATTAATTATACCCCCCTAAACTTTCATTTTCTTGCACCATGGACTTGCTCTCAAATTTTTTTACCCTTTTACCCTCCAAACTTTTTGTATTTCTACATTACCTTTAATCTTATCCTTACTATTATATTTCTTAATTCTTTAAATTACAAAAATATTATTTCTTTTAGTTAGAATATTAATTATGTCATTTACCTTTAATATATTAGACTAAATATACTCTCAAATGTTAGTTTTTTTTTTTTATAAGTTCTAATTATTTTATTTGTAAATCAATTAACTTGATATTAAATTTGAGTTTGATTTAAATCATAAAACTCAATCCTAATTAATATATTCATAAATAAATCACAATTTATGAAAACAATATATATATTTCGAACAAAATATATATATTTCGGAATATATATATATATATATATATATATATATATTGGAAAATGATATATATTTCGGAATATATATATAATTCGTCAAAAATATATATTTTCCGAATTCTTTTAAAAAAATATGAATTTTTTCCGAAAAATAATGTTTTTGGGAAAAATATATATTATGTTCCAAAATTTGATTTTTTCCGAAAAATAATTTTTATTGAGAAAAATATATATTATTTTCAGAAATATGAATTTTTTCCGAAAAATATTTTTTTTGATAAAAATATATATTATGTTCCAAAATATGATTTTGAGTCATAATACCTAAACTACCATCAATAGTATAGGAGTGTTTAGTGAAATCAAACCTTCAAAAAAATTATTTTTCGAAAAAATATGTATATTTTGGAATATATATATATATTGGAAAATGATATATATTTCATAATATATATATATATATATGATTCGTCAAAAGTATATATTTTTCGAATTGTTTTAAAAAATATGAATTTTTTCTGAAAAATATACATTATTTTCTAAAATATAAAAAATATATATTTCGGAAAAAAATTATATTATTTTAGGGAAAAAATCATATTTTGGAAAATAATATATATTTTTCTCAAAAAAAATATTTTTTGGAAAAAATTCATTTTTTTTAAAATAATTTGAAAAATATATATTTTTGACGAATTATATATATATATATTCCAAAATATATATCATTTTCCAATAAAACTTAATTTGATTTAAATCATAAAACTCATTATCCTAATTAATTTTTTTTTGCCAAATGAAACTTTCTTTTCATAAAAATATATTCATAAATTATGATTTATTTATGAATATATTAATTAGGAGTGAGTTTTATGATTTAAATTAAACTAAAATTTAATAACAAGTTAATTGATTTACAAATAAAATAATTAAAACTTAATTATTATTTTTTAACATTTGAGAGTATATTTAGTTTAATACATTAAAGGTAAATGACATAATTAATATTCTAACTAAATGAAATAATATTTTTGTAATTTAAAGAATTAAGAAATATAATAGTAAGGATATGATTAAAGGTAAGATGGAAATACAAAAAGTTTGGAGGGTAAGAGGGTAAAAACAATTGAGGGCAAACCCATGGTGCAAGTTTTTATAAAACTTTAGGGGGTTCTAAGGGTGTATAGTAGGGAAAAAGAATAAACTTGAAGGGGTTTTTAAATAATTTATCCTCATTTAAATTATAAAATATCTAAACTACAAATATCACATCACTATGTAACATTAAAGGTAAAATTGATTTTTTATTTACTATCACACCAATAAAAATTATTATCTTAAAAAATTAAATTCCCTAAAATAAACACTTGAGACGGAAGGGGTATAATTATCCCTATTACTTGTGATTGGGTAACTGAAAAGAAAATAGCAGATCAACCATTTCAAAATGGATTGAAAAAACAAAAATATAATAATAAATGTCACATGAGTCACGTGACGTCACACGTGCTCAAAGGGAATTGAGGGTTTTAGGTTCCCTCTCTTCTCCCCCTTAAACCCTACTTTTCTCCACCCACCACCTCCCGCTGTGTCTGCATCCACATAGTTCCACTCATGAAATGATACACTTCTTCTTCTTCTTCTTCTTCTCATCATTCCCAAAACCTAATTCCCATTTCTAACCCTAACCCTAACCCTAATTCTGTCCGATTCCACCATGAAACCCCTCTGCGCAAGATCCATCTTCATCAATTCCTTCAACACTGTTGAAATCCTCCGACACAGCCTCAGGATTTCCCATTTCTCAACCTCTTCACACCCATTTCACTCATCTTCATCATCGTCATCTCCGTCTTACCCGTCGCGGCGCCACGAAGACGAGAGCCGAAATGTGAGGGTTTCGGTGTGGTGGGACTTCGAGAACTGCAATATACCATGTGGTGCGAATGTCTTCAGAGTCGCCCAAAGCATCACTGCTGCGATTAGGGCTAATGGGATCAAGGGACCCGTCCAAATCACCGCTTTCGGCGACGTTTTGCAGCTCTCCAGGTCCAACCAGGAGGCCCTCTCGTCCACCGGCATCAATCTCAATCATATCCCTCAGGGTTTGGATTCCCATTTTTCAAAATTTCATTTTGCACCTTAATTTCTTAATTGTTGTTGAAATTTAGATTGCTAATCTATATATTCGAGTACATCGTGTAAAATGAGACTAAGGTTCGATTCCATTTGCGTGCAAATAATTCATTTGGGAGTATAAAGTAGGAGTAAATCAATAAATAAATCGAAGCCCTTTGGTTATGTCTAGTTTTGCATACACACACATGGAAATGATCTCTTGCTCCCAGGTGAGTAAGAAATTCATACTCACCTATGATAATGGCCATTGGATGTGATCGGCATAAATAAAGGAGATACCATTTAAAATTCAAGGAACATATCTAACGGTTAGTGTGTGATAGGTGAGTATGAATTTTCTTGCTCGCCGGGGAGCAAAAGAACACTAATCTCTCTCTATGTATACATATGGGATTACATGCTTTTAGTTAGTATAAAGGTTGTCTTGGTTGTCTCCTTTATCTTTGTGATGGGTATTGTGCATTACCACTTTTAGGCACTTGCATAGAGGTCCAATCATAGACAGTGAATGTACTAGATAACCAGACATGAAACATAATATTAGATTTGGTGTGGTGGACCTGCTTTTATTCATGTGCGAGAGGAATTAATTTACTATATCCCCTCGTTGGACCTAACGTCTTGCTGGCATGACCTGCATCTGCTTGTGCTTGCCCCCATCCCTCCACACCCATTTCCGGCTAGCTGTTGGTAGATGTCAAGAATTGTTCACACCGTTTTGTTATTCTTTGCTTTGTACACTCTCTTCTTTATGCTCATGGTTTTGTTCAAAAGGCCTCTATGTGGTTAAGAGGTGTCCACACATATAAGTCCCAACAGAACTCTCTTCATTGGGAATGTGGGATGTCACATTATTTAATTTTTTGATAAGTTTATGTGGGATGTCACATTATAAGTATTCTTTGCTTGCTCATCGGTCTTTACCAATATTACTTTTGTTTCTGCACCTGCTCTGCCAACAATTTCATAACTCCAGTATTCTAGTGACTTAAAATTTGAAGTGGTTTTATCCCCAATTCTCTAGCCAAGTCTATCATAGGGTTTTGAACTTCATGGCCTCATCCATGTAGTAGATGTGACTTCTCTTCGGCTTCTCTTTACCCTCTTCATAATCTGGTCATTAGACTACTGGAATTTTGGGCAATTTATTTGCAATCTTGGTTGTACCTCTCAGAGAATGATAACCACTTACCCCACCATGGTGGTGTTATTATCAGTTTTGACATTGCTAAGACAAAACGGGTATTTAAGGAGAGGAAGACCTCATCTTCACATGGCATTTGATGGTCAGAGGCGAATTAAATTTTTAGCAGTGTTAATTTTATGTCCTAGATTATGACTGATAGATTAGAAAGAGAACGCAGTAGTAGAGAAAGGTATGGTAGCATGTTGAGCGAAGTCATAACATAGACATAGCAAAATAGTGAAACACAATCATATTAACAATCCCAAATAGTTGTATAAGGCTTTGTTGAGTTGTATCGTCGTCATCATCATCATCATCAGTTTAACATTCTAAATAATTGCTGATTACCTTATGTGCAATGGTATAACATTATAAACTGGTTGTTCATCTTAAAATATATAAGTGGTTAATTTGCTCACACAGCTAGTGTTCTGTGTAAACCTGGAACTTGTCATTTTAATAATTTTATGTGATTGGGTATAATATAGTATCACTTATTTCGAATTATTCTTTGTTTGTTGTATGGATTTTAACTTTTCACCTTGCCAATCATTCTCAATTCAGGTGGAAAGAACAGTGCTGATAGGTCTCTACTTGTTGACCTTATGTATTGGGTTTCTCAAAATCCTCCACCAGCACATCTTTTCATCATTTCTGGTGACAGGGATTTTGCTACCATTTTGCACCGGTTAAGAATGAACAATTACAATATATTACTTGCTACTCGAGAAAACGCTCCTGGTGTCCTCTGTAGTGCTGCAAGTATTATGTGGCAGTGGACTGCTTTGGTTAAGGGGGAAAATCTTACTGGTAAGCATTTTAATCAGCCGCCAGATGGTCCTTATAATTCCTGGTATGGCCATTATAAGGGGCCGCTTGAAGACCCGTTTGCAGTTGCTGAGCAGCCATCTTTTTCACGGGCTGAGGAGCTGTCAGAGTCTGGTTCAGACACTAAACTTCGTCCAGTTCCGAAAGCAGTTGTGAAGCAGATTCGTCATATATTAAATTTATACCCCAAAGGGATCTCCATTACAGAACTTCGTTCAGAGTTGTCAAAGGGTACTGTGGTTATAGATAAAGACTTGTATGGTTATAAAAAGTTCTCCCGTTTTCTCCTATCAATGTCACACATTTTGAAGCTTGAATCTGGAAATGAAGGCCAATTTTCTGTTTGTGGAATCTCCCCGAGAGTTCCAGAACCTGTTGAGTGCCCTCCAGTCACGGCTACAGGGGCTGTTACCAATAATGGAGAGCCAGATTTCAGGAGAAGTCCTAAATCAAATGGTCAAAACAGCTCTGCAATCAAAGTTGTATCAGAGAAGTCATCACCCGTGCCATACTCCCAAGTAAATATCCAGGAGCCTCCAACAAAATTGAAAGAGCTGCAAACAAAAGTGCAAAAACCACAAACAGAAGTTCAAGAACTACAAACAAAAGTGCAAGATCCACCTCCACCCATCGAGAAGGAAATTAGTACTGAGGTAACTGAGGGGCTTTTGCATTCTGAGGAGGAACATAGTTCTATATCTGAATTAGGGTTGTTTAAGAAAATATGGAGGAATTGGTTTGGTGGTAGAGATGGTCCTTATGAGAACAGAAATAGTAACATGCCAGAAAATAGTTCTTCTGGTGGGAGCAGTGAGAGTAACAGAACTGAGAAATTACATGTGAAGTCGACTAGTCAGAGTGCTGATCCAGTTGTTGTAGCTTCTTTTTCTTCATCTAATAATGAAGTCGATATGAAAGAAAATACTGATGAAAGCTCGGAATCCTACAACTATAAACCTAAGGTGGATCCTGGTTTCTTTAACAAAATGATAAGCTGGTGTAAGTTTTGGAGGAGGAGCCCTAACGCCAATAGTTCAAGTGCGAACTCTTGTGAACATTTAAACCAGCAAAACATTGAGTCTGGAAAGCCAGAAATCTTCTTGAAGGAATCTTTCTGGAATGACATGCAAGCATTTCTTGATACACCCAAAGGCTTAGACCTTGTCTTGCATTCACGGACTAGGTACATAATTCTACCTGTTTATTCATATCTATATCCAGTTTCTGGCTTCCATTTCTATAATAATTTGCAAAAATCTTTTGTCAAATTTATTTTTGATTTTTGCTTCTGGTGTTGCACTTATCAATTTTTTGCAGTCAAGTTCATGTTGGTATAATGGGACACTTAATCACACTTATTATTACTGCATAATTTTGGAACTATTTTCTAGAGAAGAATTGTTCTAGGAATGAATTTTGACGATGCAGATGTACCTTATGATTTCCTATTTGTTATAAATATATACGGTGAAAAAAAGTTGAGACAAATTTTTTTATTTCTTGAACACTATTCTATTATTCCTCCAGGCACTTCCCAGGGGTTAATCCTAAATTCGAAATGTAGAATATGCTTGAGAATCAAGAGTTGTTCCTTATGGTATCAAGAGCTTCATTTTATTGTTAGTTTTTATTAAATTGTATAGTGATAACAATGATCTTTTTACTTTTTTATTTTAAAAGCAGACGGTTATGTTGGGTGATTGGATAACTTTAGAAATAGTCCCTAGATATAGGCCTTTTTTGTTTCAATAAATGCCTTGACACCTCCACTTTTCTAGTTTTATATGTACATATATATTTGTTTTTTTATATGCATACGAGTGTGAGTATTGTTTGTGTATTTGTGTGTCTGTGTATGTATACAGTATACGAACATAATAGCTAGTGGTTTTCAAAACAACTGCCAAACAGGTCCCCAAGGTTTGAACACAAGATGAGCTAGAAAGTATGTAGTGTATTCCGCAAACTTTTCTATGGAAAGGGACTAGTTAAAATAGATGACAAACATGTTGGTCTTAGTTATCTTGCATCAATCATCAAGAAAATGTTGTTCTTAAGCTTTTCTAAGTAGGACTAGATAATTTGGAGCTAGAAACAATGCGATTTTTTTTTTCATTGCTTGGATCAATGATTTTTGTGCAATGAAAAGTAGACTACAAGACAGGAAGGGCAGGTTGGATGATGGATAAGCTAGTGATTCTAAGGGCTCTGTGATTCCAATACCTATTATTAATTATGACAGAATATTTTTTAAAGAGCTAAATATTCTTTCATAGTACCAAATAATTCCTTATAACAGCTGACCAAACTTTTTCCTTGATTAATTGGAATCTGTTGGGTACATGAACATAGTTATCCATTTTGCTTTGAGTATGGCCATAGTTTGACTCAAGGTGAGGTTGTTGGATTGATGCTAGCAATAGAGTATAAGGTAGAGTATTCGATGCATTTCTTTAAAAGTGGCTTTAGATACTAATACATTAAGTCCAAGTAAGGGGAAGTTGTCTTAGGTGGTTTTGGTAATGGGTAACATGATGATTGTCTAGTTTTCTAGTTGAAGGGGGCACCAGGACAAGAGAAGGATTAGAAAGAGAGAGATTGAGATGGTAAAGAAAGGCATGATGACATAGGTTTAGAAAAGCCCAAAGACATTATTCAAATCATCACTATTCTAATTGCTGGTCTCAAATGCCATAATAAGCGAACTAGAGATCGGAAATAGCTGAATTTGTGAGTATCTTTTAATCTTATATATATATATATATATATATATATATATTGAAGAGTTTTCTACATTTGATATTTTAAATGGCTGTCGAATATGTACTCTTGGAAAATTGACCCAGTGGCATGGTTGTAATGGGAGTTAACCCATTCTGTATATTGTTGGTTGTAATATTGGAGAGATTCGCTATAAACCTAATTATGAGTTGGCGGATTTTTTTTTTCTTTTTTTGAAAGGTAAGTCAGTATTATAAACTAAAGAAAAGCACAAAGGCTACAAAAATACATGGGGCATACCCCATGGGTGGTATCCCCACACCCACCAAATACAGAGGCTGATAGTACTATACTTGCCCATAGGGATATACAAGAAGGTAAGAAAGTAATCACACAAAAAACAATAAAAGGACTTATAACAACAAGCTTTAATCCCTATACAATGCACAGAATTTCTCAAGGCAGATAAACTAATCACCCTCAAAAAGTCATCCTGAGCATCCCATCTATCAACAAACACAGCACTCCACAAGCAGAAGAAGCTACGTAAACTGATGTTGCTAATGTACTGAAGATCTGAAAGCAAATTCTGCACTCAAGCCCATCCACATGTCTTTCATACAAAACTTTATCAGTTCTTTTCCCCCAACTGAAATCAGTAACAACCAACCAGCAAATCCATAACATATTCTTGATGACAAAGATATGCATCCACTTGTGACTAAGAAAATAGCATTTCTTAAAACCAGCAAATTGAACAATATAGCACCACCCAAGCAAGCATACCAACATTGGTTCCACAGACCAGCCCCTCTCCAAAACAGTGATGAAGACTGTCTACCAGGGCCCGAAAGACAATGGAACACTGACGAGACCTTAAATCTCCCATGAGAAGCGGGAGTCCACACAAGAATTTGAGCCACCATCCAAAACCTTGACCCTTTTGGATTAAGGTGGTTTTTGCATAGAAATCTAACCGAGCAATAGTCACATTTAATAGACGAAAAATGAGAAAAAAACTATTTACAACCACAAGAATTTTGGATTCGGTCAGGTGGCACGGGCACGTTAACACCTGTGTTACCTGGACTCGGCACTCCAGCGAAGATACCGACGTCGACGCGACACGACGCGGACGCGGACACGTGATACGTGTCAAACCCTTCGTTTTCAAATCGGACGCGGCACCTTACAGATCTGAGCTTTTTAGCCGCGACGAAAAGGGGCGTCGAAGACGAGGCACGGAAGAAAGAGAGGCTAACTTACAGATTTGAAGTTTTGCAGCGAAGAAGAGAGCCATAGAAGAAGAGGGGCCGCGAAGAAGAGAGGTGGCAGTTCATTAAGAACTAGGGTTTTGTTGGAAGAAAGAGAGGCGGCGAAGAAGAGAGATGAAGAAGAGAGGCGGCGGTAGGTTACGAACTATGGTTTTTGTTGGAAGAAAGAGAGGCGGCTGGTTGCAACTAGGGTTTTTGAAAGGGCGACGTTTTGTTTCTGTAGTAGGCTGAGTTGTAATGCACGAGTCATGACCTGTAATCAGTTTATTATTTTTCTTTTAATAATAATTATCTGATGGGCTTTAAATGTTATGGCCCAAAAACAGAATTCATATTTGGAATTTGAAAACATGGACTTTAATTTGATATAATGGGCTTTAAAAGTGATAATGGACTTCCTACCCACCAATCACAAAAAATACATTTAAATTGGGCTGAATTTGAAAAATCCATATGAAAAACAAATAAAATAAATGAAAATAATAATTAATAGAATAAGATATTTATATATATATGCATATACATCTCAAAAATTTGAAAACAAATTCATATTAATTATATATATATATATTTGTATGTGTCCAAGTACCCGTGTCTGATTTTTGGACACTTTAAATCCGTGTCCCCGTGTCCTATAATGTAACAAGTAGATGGATCAGACCTCTAGACACGCACCCGTGTCCGACACCCGCACCCGAGTCCGGGTAACATAGGTTATCACAACAAATGTTTATAAAGTATAAAATGAACATGCCAAGAAAACCAGTGATGAAGTAGATATGTTTATAAATCAGTTATTATGCTGCAAAATAAAGATTTAAAAGAGGCATGATATACACACACAGAGACACAGGTGTTTCTGTTATAGGGAGATGAGTAACAAACTTTATAACTTTTGTTTATATGGTCAAACTTTGAATATAATTTAGATGAATTTTCAGTTTGATTTTTCTTGCTGTTTGTATTTTTCTTCACTAGAACAGACTTATCCAACATTCACCGTACAATCACATGTTAGCACATGTGCAAGAAATGTTGGTCATATTCAGAATGACGCCTAAAGAAAGGAAAATTATAAACTTGTGCAAGATACATTCAACAATGCTAGAGACCGAGAGCCTTGAAGTTTGACATGGAGGTGGCTCCTTTCTAGTGCATGGGCTTCTTAGACCACAAGAAAGCATGGAATGAGCAACTGGGAGATACACCAGAGCTAACCTTGAAAATTATATCCTTTTTGGCAAATGAATAAGTACCAAGTGAAGGAAAAGTAATTTTTTATAGAACGGTTGTTAGGTGGGCAATTTTTTATGGAAGGGAGTTTGGCGTTAAATTGGACATAAATGCAATGCATTCATGTAGCAAAAATGAGGATGCTACATTGGATAATAGGAATCACTAGGAGAGACAAAGATGAATTATGAGCATGTGACAATTAAGTATATTGCCTACTAATGATAAAATTAGATAAAACGCTTACCATTGATAAAATAGGGAAGGTAGACTTAGATGGTATGGTCATTATTCAATGTCGACCCGATGATGCGCCTATTAAAACAGGATTCCTTCTGTCAATTAAAAAGGAAATTGTTTTTGCTACTTTTGTTATAGCAAATTCTAGCGGCTTCTAGTTCGGGTTTGTTTTGAAGGTAAGTTAATAAAGTTGCTGACCAAAGCTACGTGGGATGAATTAAAAAACAACTGGAAAAACTGGAGTGTAAGAATACGGTGTATAATAGGAAAGATGGAAGAGCATTCAGATGGCCGATCCAATCCATATGTGGGTAAAGCTAAGGATGATGACGATGAACCTTTGACTTTATCACCAAATTAACCTGGAAGAGATAAATTAGGATATCTACAGACCCCCTTAATGTTATTATTGTTGTTTTTTTTTTTTTGTCTAAAGTTCTTTATGAGTGGTGCCTTAATCAAAGTTGATATCAAAGTGCCTGATTTATCTTTTTATCACTAGATGCTTTATAATAAGGAGTACCATATCCTAGCCGCAGTTCCATCCTGTGTCCAAAATAATCTTGCAGCTTAAACTCAAGCTCCTTTTGCAACATGCAGGGCAAGAAACTCGCTGATGAGTGTATTCATCTGCCAACAGAACATTCGTTTCAAGAGTTTGTGTTGTTTGTACCAAGGATGAGCTGAATTAACTACATAAGAACTGACATTTTCTGGCTCAGGAACAACATGGAGCAAGTGGTTGTTACAAATAATTAAAATATCTGCTTATGTATTCAATGTTGTTCAATAAAATTCTTCATTTTGAATAGCTTAAATTTAGTAAATGTAACTTATTCTGCTTGTCTTATCGTCCATAGAGAATGAAAACTTCTACTGAATGTTGTTTATTATAGAACTTTGTTTCCTAGAACTTCAATTATTACATATTCTAGATATTCTGAGGTGGATTCAGAACCATGTAGTGACTGTTTGTTGTGCTATTCTGATTTATATCAGGGAACAGATGGCAAAAAATCTGCAACAGCGATTGCCTTTGGCTCTAAGCTCTCTTGGTGAGAGTGATCTTCTTCACTTGGTGGACTTACTTATCTCGGAGAAGAAATGGGTGGAGGAATCTCCCTCCCAAAATTATCCTTTCAAACTCACTTTGTCTTCTGGAAAGAAGTCCTCTTCTGGTAATATTTCCAGTTCAAATGGGTTGAGATCTGTCTTTTCCGGAGAAAGATTGCAGTCTAGTCAAGAGAGACTGCAACAACATAGTGGAGACAAAAGATACCAAAATCTTCCTCATGCTGGGATATCTCAACCGGGCATTAACAAGAAGCTCTCTGGCAAGTCCAGAAATGAGATATTAGCAGACTGTCAGAAGCTTGTGGATTATATTGCAGAGGAATATCCAGAAGGATTCAATATGGGCTTATTTAGGAAATTGTTTCTTGATAGATACAGCTATTCTCTGGATTTACAGAAACTTGGTTACCAGAAATTGGCTACGCTGTTACAAATAATGCCTGGGATTAAAATAGAGTCTAGCTACATAATTCCTTGTAGAAAAGTTTCAAAAAGATCCAGTTCAGAATCGTCTGATGCTACTGTTCAAGAAACTATTGTCAATGGTGCAGTTGCAAATGCTAATAGCCAATTATGTGATACACCAAGAAAGGATCATGATCTTGAATCTCCATGGGAGGAACTTGGGCCTGTTGCCGACAGAATTCCCAAAAGAAATGAAATGGAAACAGGGGTGAGTAGGAACGTAAAAGATGAAATTTCACGACAGGTGCACCATAATTATGAACTCTTATCAGATGATGACATTTCTGATTCAGAAGAAGAAACTTCATCCTCATCAGGATCAGAAGGGCGAGGCGGCCCTAGAGAAACTGAGGAAGACAGCTCATTGTTAAAGATTCTCGACTCATGGTATGGCAGTAAAAAGGAAAGCGGTGGAAAGAATGGGCCAGAAAATGTAGATGGAATGGGGGATTGTTCTGGAGATGGTTTAAAGCCGTCTGGTGCAGCCGGAGTGGGCCTCAAAATTGAAACCTCTACACTGAACTGCAGATGGAATCAAATACCTTCTTCTAGGAGAGTTTCTTTTGTTGCAGACCAACCTGAGGATAACAAAGACAAGCTGATTAATGGTATACTAGGCAGCTTAAAGAAGTCCGGTGAGTCAAGGATCCAGGGCTGAAGGTCCTTCGGACCCTGGGGAAAAATTAAAAAGTGGTTCGTGGCACTTGAAATGGAACTTTTGGGTCTTTAGGTAAAAAAATGGAGTAGACAACATAATCTCTCGTAGTATAAATCATTGCATTTTGATCATGTTAGCGGTATTTTTAGTGTTGATTCCGAAGGTAGGACACGATGCAGTTGATTGCTGTTGGGGAGAGAAGAGATTTATTTTTTGTTCCCCAATATTCATTGCTACTTTTAGATTTCTCTTCTTGTGACGATCCTAAGAATGGGAAGATTTGAAATACCTAGGGAAGTCTGTCTTTCTTTCTAGTCAGTAATTTCCAGTTTTCAACAACTTCCTTGTTCTAACATGAGGAGGATTGCTATGGTATAAGGTGAGTCATGATAAAGTTTTAGTGACTTATATGACTAGGTATAATAATATTCAAGTTTGAAAATATTATATATCTTGGATAGTATTCAGGTTCTTCAGGATTGTGTTGGCTACTCTATTTCTGAGTTGAATGTGCAACAACTGTTAGTTTCGTTCTTCATTTTCTTGTCTTTAGTTTTGAAATGATTTGGTCTTTTCTATTAAACAAACAACATTAATAGCTCTCAGTTACTTTTCAAAGGGAACGCCCGTGTCCCATCATGCCGGTTGGGGCAGAAATGGAAAAAACGCGGGCGCGAGAGGCATTATATATTTACACATCATTTTCTTCCGTTGTTACAACTTCTGAACTTTTTTCATAATTTTTGTATTATGTTATTGTTCTCTAGGATTGTGTTTATTCAAGTTATATTAGTGATCTATAATGATTAATTCCACCAATGTTGGCTTTATGTGAAATTTACATATGGTTGTCCATCTTTGAAGTTAGCAGTGATTTTATTTGTAAATTTTATTAATGATTCGTATGCAGAATGTCTAGCTCAAAAGTTTCCCACAATTTTTTTTAAGCATCATATTCATAACCGCTATGTTTATGTATTGATGAATCATTAAGAATTAATTAACCATTTCTTTCTCCGCCTGCAAATTAATTTAATTATGACTATTGAAATGAATAGTTTACTAACCTTATCAATTTTATATGAAAGCACACAGGTGTACCTAAGTCAAGATCTAAACAACCTTCATTGTTTAATATATACTGTATATCAAATGAATATATGTAGCGGAGGTTCACTAGAAACAACAAGAAATCACATTGGTTGGCTAGTCAAATGATTCTTATACTTCTCCAAAATTATTAAATTTCTTTAGGAATATTCTAAGAAGCGCAGTAAGAGGGACACGTATCACACGGACATAAATTTAAAAAGAAAAAAAGAAAAAAAAATGAAGGACGACATGACACACACAATGCTACACAGACATTCAGACAAGATAAATTAAAAAAAAAAAAAAAAACTAATTTATTTATATTTAATAAATAATTATTTTATTTATATAATTATAAAATATTACTGTCCCAATTATAAAGGGAATTCAACTTTTTAAAATTAAAATATTGTATAACTAATGAATGAAATACTGTAATGGTTGAAATATTTAGCCCAATTATAGATGAGCCACTGGGCTGATGGGCCGACGACGGATGGGCCAGAGACCGGGCCGGAAGGCGGATGGGCTGAAAACAAGCAGGCCGAAAACAACAATGGGCCCATGAAAAATTCTATAAGCTAAAGTGTGATCCACAAGGCAAGAAGTAATCCAATTATAGTATGAAGAGTCCAAATAAGGTTAGGGTTTATCAAATCCCTTGATTTAAGGGGTTGATAAACCTGGGTACATGGGCTTGACCCATTTATCACAACTTGTATAAATAGAGGACTTTGACTAATGAGAAGGGATCCAAAGTTTTAACCAAATATCTATTGTGTAACTTTTCTGCATTTACACAATTGGCGCCGTCTGTGGGAAACCCTATTATTGAAATCTTTTTTTTTCAATAAGCTTCCCACCCTCTACAAAAAGCTAAGATTCATACCACCAATGGCGATTACACGATCACAACAGACCGATTTGCCTCCAAACGGAGGCCAACAACCAGAAGATCCGATCAGAAGAGCCCTTGAGGAAAGAACCGCCGAGTTAGAAAGACAGAACGCCGAACTGGCAGCAAAACTGGCTCAACTGCAGAACCTACAGGAGACCCATGATGACGAACAATCCGACCAGCACGAACGATCCGTGGGCCGCCAGACAGACAAAGAAGACCTACCCGCTAGAGCCCACGACGGTCGTGAAGAACAGGCCGAGTCATCCTTACAGGTTCTTGGGGTACGCAACCCCGAGGAGGTCCTGACCATGAAAAAACTGGAAGAAATCATGTCAAGATTCCAGCGAGACGTGCTCAGGGACCTGAAAGTACAGACCCCAATCGATCTGGCATCCGAGGCATCCATAGACGCCGTTCAGACACCATTCACCGTCTCGATCACCAGCGTGCCCTATCCGGAAAGGTTCAGATTACCGAAGTTCACCCTGTTCGATGGTATAAAAGATCCAACCGAACACATCTATCACGTCCATACCAAGATGAATGTTTACAACGAAAACGAGGCCTTACTCTACAAAGTTTTCCCCACCAGCCTGACCGAAGCAGCCCTCCTGTGGTTCAGAAAGCAACCGCCCCGATCGATCGGTAGTTGGCTCAGACTCTGCGAGTTATTTATCGCACAGTACTTTGGCAATAAAAGACAGAAGAAGACTATCTCCAGTCTGTTCACCATGATCCAAGAAAAGGGCGAATCCCTGAAAAGTTTTGTCTCACGGTTCAATGTGGAGATGTCTTCAATTGACAACTGCGATCAACATTCAGCCGTCGAAGCCTTCAGAATGGCCCTGATCCCTGGAACCAAGTTCCATCAGTCCTTAGTCAAGAGGCCGCCGGCCGATATTGGAGAGCTCAACTCTAGGGCACAGGGGCACCTCCGAATAGAAGAGGAGTTGGCCATACGACAAAGAAGGACCGCCTTTGCAACAGTAGAGGCCAGAGCGTCCGAACCTTCCAGGATAAAGGATCGGGCACCAGACCGGAAGAGACCGAGCGCACCTCATGCTCCTTCCCCGGCCCCAGAGAAACGACCAAGATTTGAGGAGAAGGTCACCCCCTTAAAAGTAACCTTGGCAAAGCTGTACCAGGAAACAAAGAGCAAAGGAATCTACCGGTCACCACCTCCCATCAGACAGCCGATGGACCAAAGGGATATGTCGAGGCACTGCGCCTTCCATGGCGAATACGGGCACCACGCTAATGAGTGCATAAGCCTCAGGAGACAGGTGGAAGCCATGATTGCAAAAGGAGAATTGACCGAGTATGTTGCCAAGGAAGGAGCCCGATCAGATCAAGCGACGCATGCCCCTACCAAGGGGGCTTTGGGACAACCCGTGCGGGTCATTCACATGGTCCATGGAGGGCCCAGTCGGTCAGAAGCGGAAGAAACTCGTAGATCACAGATGCGGCAAGCCCAGAAGTTACGAAGGGTTGGAGAAGTCACCAAGTTTCGAAGCCCGAAGGAGGATGCCCGGATTATTTTCACCTCTGCGGATATGCAGAATATTCAGACACCTCATGACGACCCCCTGGTTATCTCCCTCATGGTCTCCAACTGCCTGATCAAGAGGGTAATGGTCGATCCAGGAAGCAGCGCCAACATTATCACCAAATGGGCCTTTGAGAAATTGGAAATCAGCCCCCAGGAAATAGTCCCATCCAGAAGCCCGATAGCAGGATTCGATGGAAAGAGAGTGGAGCCGGTTTGGGAAATCCAGCTACCAGTAACGGCAGCAAGGCGCACACTCCGAGAGACTTTCGTGGTGGTGGATGTCAAACCTTCCTATAATCTCCTCATGGGAAGAGGATGGATCCATCGTATGCACGGAGTCCCTTCTACCATGCATCAGGTCATGCGGTGTATCGACCCGAACGGAGTTGACGTAATCGATATCAGGGGAGATCAGGTAGCAGCAAAGGAGTGTTACGCAGTCACGATGAAAAGTCTAAAAAGGAGTACGGAACCGGAACAAAAGTCGCAGTCCAAGACAATACTTGATGCCAAATAGTAATTACAGGAGGGCGGTTCGGGATCACCGGTAGCAGTTGAACCACTACTGGAAGTTCAAATTTGTCACGATCGCCCTGAAAGGTTTACCTATGTTGGTTCATGCCTCAATCCACAGGAAAAAGAGAAAATGGAATCCCTTATCCAATCCAATGCTGACATATTTGCGTGGAGCCATATGGACATGACCGGTATTGATCCATCAGTAGCCCTGCATTCTCTCAATGTGGATCCCAACGCAAAGCCCATTAGACAGAAACAGAGATGAATGGGGGCCCATTGAAATCAGATCATAGCTGAAGAAGTCGATCGGCTTCTGCAAGCAGGTATCATTAATGAGGTTCAGTATCCTTCCGGGTTGGCAAACGTGGTGGTGGTCCAGAAGAAAAACGGCAAGTGGAGGGTATGTGTTGACTTCACTGATCTGAATAAAGCATGCCCAAAAGACTGTTTCCCTTTACCAAAGATCGATCATATGGTAGATGCCACCGCAGGATTCGAACGCCTGAGTTTTCTGGACGCATACTCTGGCTATAACCAGATCCGAATGGATCCAGAGGACCAGCAAAAGACTGCCTTCATCACTGAGTCAGGTACATTTTGTTATACAGTTATGCCTTTCGGACTAAAGAATGCAGGTGCTACCTATCAGAGGTTGGTCAGAAGGGTGTTCCAAGGGATGATGGGATCCACCATCGAAGCCTACATCGATGACACAGTGGTCAAAAGCAAGGTAAAAGGAGACCATATAGCCGACCTACAGCAGGTATTCAATACCCTCCGGAAGTACAATATGAAGCTCAATCCAGCCAAATGTTCCTTCGGAGTATCCTCAGGCCAGTTTTTGGGACACATAGTTGATCGGACGGGAATACAAGCTAGCCCTGCGCAAGTCAAAGCTCTCGTACAAACAGCTGAGCCAAAGTCCCGGAAAGAAATCCAGGTGTTAACCGGCAGAATAGCAGCCCTAAGTCGTTTCATCTCTCGGCTAACCGATCGGTGTAGGCCGTTCTTTCAGGCAATAAAAGCGGCACAAGGAGAAGTCTGGGGGCCAGAGCAAGCGGAGGCCCTACACAAACTCAAAAGTTACATGGCAAAGCCCCCGATTCTGGCAACCCCCGAAGCCGATGAGCCGCTGCACCTGTATCTGGACATTTCAGTAACATCTACCAGCGCCGCCCTGGTCAAGGAGGGCAAAGGGTACCAGACACCAGTTTTCTACACTAGCAAATCCCTTGCTGATGCAGAAACCCGTTATTCAAAGCAGGAGAAGCTGGTACTATCGCTGATCAATGCTAAGCGACGTCTACGGCATTATTTTGAAGCACACCTGATCATAGTACCTACTGTAACTCCGATCAGATCCATAATGGCGAAACCTGAGTTATCTGGGAGAGTATCAAAATGGGCGATTGAACTGGGGATTTTTGACATAACCTATGTCCCCCGAACGGCCATCAAAGGACAAACAGTAGCTGATTTCCTGTTAGAAACAGAAACTGCTGACTCCACAGAAGAAGGTGAACCTTGATTATGGTTCGTGTTCGTAGACGGATCATCCAACATCAACGGAGCAGGGGTCGGGGTAGTACTCGTAACACCGGATGGTACTAAAATCCAACAATCCGTTAGACTAGAATTTCCAGCTTCTAACAATGAAGCAGAGTATGAAGCCATCCTTGCAGGAATTCGGTTAGCACAAAGCCTTCAGGTCCAGAAAGCAGAGGTGCGAAGTGACTCCCAGCTAGTCGTGCGACAGTTAAATGGGGAGTATGAAACCCGAGAGCCGAAGATGGAAGCCTATAAGAATCTAGTTCTAAGAGAGGCTGAAGAGTTCCAGCAAATAAACTTTGAACAGATTCCCAGAAGGGATAATTCTGCAGCAGATCATCTGGCTAACCAAGCCTCCGCCACAAAAGAAAGTATGACTCGCACTGTACCAATGGACTTCATTGCCCGATCCAGCTTGGAACCCCCCGAAGAAGTAATGGTTATCCCATGGGAACCAAGTTGGATGGATCCAATAGTAGATTATCTGAGATTTGGTACATTGCCTGAATCAAAATCAGAAGCCCGGAAGATAAGAATGAAGGCAGCCAGATATGCCCTATACAACGGCCAACTATACCGAAAGTCTTTTTCCCGGACCATACTTGAGATGTCTGACCCCCTCAGAGGCATCGGCAGTCATGGAAGAGATCCATGCAGGAGCTTGTGGAAATCACTCCGGAGGAAGGTCCCTAGCTCATAAAATCCTCACCCAGGGGTATTTCTGGCCCTACTTGGAAAGGGACGCTGAAATTTATGTCAGACACTGCAAAAAATGTCAGTTTCATGGAGATGTCATTCACCCACCGCCGGAGTTCTTAAACCCAACTATTATTCCTCACCCTTTCGCCCGATAGGGCATGGACATCGTAGGTCCTCTCCCTCAGGCAATACGATGTACCACACATGTTCTCCTGGCCACCGATTATTTTACCAAATGGGTGGAAGCGGAGGCATACCCCGCCATAACAGGCAGCCATGTTATAAAATTCATCTGGAGCCACATCATCTGTAGGTTCGGCCTACCCCGAACCATAATGATGGACAATGGCACCAACCTGGACAACAGAAGGGTTCAAGCATTCTTATCAAAGCATGGGATCAATCAAAACACTTCTTCCGTCGGCTACCCGCAGGGAAATGGGCAAGCCGAAAGGACGAATAGAACAATTTTTGACACACTGAGAAAAAAACTTGAAGACGCAAAAGGGGCTTGGTTGGAGAAATTGCCTGAGGTGTTGTGGTCCTATCGGACTACTCCGAGACAGCCAACTGGAGAAACCCCTTTCGCCATGGCTTATGGGGCCGAAACAGTTATCCCGACCGAGCTAAAAGTACCTACTTTAAGGAGTCAAGCCTGGGAAGAAGGCCCGAACAATCAGCACCTAGCCCATGATCTAGATCTCCTGGAAGAAAAACGGGAAGCCGCCGGGATAAGACTGGCTGCCTATCAGCAGCAGGTCAGAGCACGTTTCAATCAGAAAGTCAAAAGAAGAGAGTTCCAAGTAGGCGATATGGTGCTCAGAAGGAAGATTGGTATTGTAGGCGAATTACGAGAGACATGGGAAGGACCTTACACAGTGGTTGAGGTTATCGGACGCGGTGCTTATCGGGTTCGGAAGAATGAAACAGGCCGCCTCGAGTCCAACTCTCAGAATGCGTATCGGTTAAAGAGGTATTATCCTTAGATAGTTGTTTTTCTTGTTAAGAAATAAAACTGTGTCTTTCTATGACACCTTTGTTACGAAGCATCTGTGCCCGATATCGGTACCTCTGCTTCATGATTTTCAAATTCATCTCAATAAAAATAAATTATACTTTTGTGCAAGGCTCTAGGATTATAAAATTTCCTAAGTGTTTGAGTTCAAACCTGATTTGAACAAACCAGAGGATGAAACCAAGCCTCAGGGGCCAACTTCCCGAAGGCTTCACAATTTGCTAAAATTTCCTAAGTGTTTGAGTTCAAACCTGATTTGAACAAACCAGAGGATGAAACCAAGCCTCAGGGGCCAAATGCCCGAAGGCTTCACAATTTGCTAAAATTTCCTATGTGTTTGAGTTCAAACCTGATTTGAACAAACCAGAGGATGAAACCAAGCCTCATGGGCCAAATGCCCGAAGGCTTCACAATTTGCTAAAATTTCCTAAGTGTTTGAGTTCAAACCTGATTTGAACAAACCAGAGGATGAAACCAAGCCTCAGGGGCCAAATGCCCGAAGGCTTTACAATTTGCTAAAAATTTCCTAAGTGTTTGAGTTCAAACCTGATTTGAACTAACCAGAGGATGAAATCAAGTCTCAGGGGTTCATTGCCCGAAGGCGTTGTGACTCATTGAAAATTCCTAAATGTGTGAATTTAGAATAAATAATAAATAGCCTCAGGAGCCATATGTCCGAAGACTCGATTGTTTCATAAAAGCTAAGTACGAAACGATAAAAACCCACACAAAGGATGAATAATTATTGGAAAAAAGGGATAAAAGTTCTTGTTCATTAAAAATGAAGGAAGTTACAAGAAATTAGCCCATTGGGGGAAACAAAAACATATAAAATTGCCCTGGCTACTGTTCGGGAGGATGGTATTCTTTCCCCTTCAGGATGGCAGCAAAGCGCTCCTCGTTCTCAGAGGCAGGAGGGTTTTCATAAGGAAAGGGTATTCCCATATGGGCATCGAATGCCTCTGCGGTCTTGAATTCCCGGGATTCCAGAGGGATATGCTCCATTTCATGCCTACATCTCCAGGCCCTGACTGCTCGGAGGTCACAGATGACACTGTATCTTTTGAACATGTCAAGCCCTCCCAGACGGCACACCTCTACCTTTTCCCGCTCCAGGGAAAGAAGCATTTCTGATTCTGCCAATAGTTTATCAGATTCAGCTTTTTCAGCTGCCATCTGCCTAGCAACCTCTTTCGCTTTTTCCAGCTCGGCAGCCAGAACCAGCTTTTCGGCAATCAGGGTTTGCTTTTCCGCCTCACCGGTTTCCAGAAGAGTCTTCTGTTCAGAAATGGTCTGGCGAAGACCATCCACCTCCTTGACCAGAGAAACCCGGTGGATCTCATTCTGCTTTATTTGGGCCTTCATACCGGCCATCTCTCTGACATCAGTCTCAAGGAGGCTGTTGTAGGCCTGAACGTCGTAGAGAAGCTGCACAATAAAAATTGGATTATTACACAAATAGCGGTCAACAAACGAAATAGAAAACACAAACTGATGATTGAAGTCTTTTACCTCCATAACCATTATCAAAGTCTTCTTAGCCAGATCAGTCCTGGTGATTTTTGACTGAGCCGCCCTATCAGCTGGTGTCCAGATCCCTTTGGCCATAGCCCGAAGAGCTTCCGGATGGTTAAAGGTGATTTGATTAGCACAAACTGGAGTTCCATCTGGCAGCAGAAACTTAGGCTCTCAAGGGATCAGAGCTTGGGATGATTCAGGGGCAGCAGGAGTCTTGCTTGAAGAAGCATTCTCGGCTTGTGCCCTGGCCCTTTTAGTACCCACTCCACCAGTTGTACTGGATCGGGTCCTCACAGTCGGAGCATTGACAGGAGGCGGAGGAGGAACCGATGGGTTCTGCGCTAGTGGCGCTGGCGGGCTCTGAACAGGAGGAGGCACCGAAGTCGAAGGCGGTGTTGTTGACAACGGCACAACATTAACAAGCGTAATCCCTTCGGGAACTTGAGGGATTCTGGCGGACATAGGTTTGTCAGGCAAGTCCATCCTGTCAACACCAGCGCCCAAGTTAGAGATCGATTTAAGATTGTCCAGGGTCAGCAGGTCAGTAGCCGATCGGGTCTTGCCCCAAACATGGGTTTTCAAGAGGCCTATCCGCTGTTTTATAAAGGTAAGGGGAAGGTCCTTGTCCTCATAACCTAAAAAATTTGAAGGCATAGTCCCCCCGGTGAAGGTCACAATGGTCACAGAGGCAAGAAGCCTTATGAAGGGGGCGGTAGACAGGCAGGCGAATGGGACCGAACTTGTTGGGGATCGGGAAAATACGAGAAAAAGGGTACGACCACTTGCCACTCACTATTACCATTCGTTCTTTCCATCCCTTGTCCGATTTTTCAGTATCGGTACAAATGCTGCGGCCGTGAAAGGGGAAAAGGTTGTATCTACCTCTACTCGCTATGGCATTTTGGAAAAAATAACAAAGGAGGAGGTCGGCCAACCCTAAGTTCAGATCCATATCCCTATTGTACAACAGTAGCATGGATATGATCCTAATGCTGTTCGGGTTCAGTTGAAGAGGGTGCAACCCAAGCATGAAAAATACATAGTGAAAAAAGGGATGAAGAGGAAACCTTAGAACCCTAAGATGAGATGCCGATAGCAGAATGCTACCGGGGGCAAGGCCCTGGCTCTGGGTAAAGTCTAGGTAACCAGGATAGGGGGACACAACAACGTCCTGGGGAACGTGGGTCTCAGCCCGAAGGTGTTTGACGTCCACTTCAGGTCGGGTCCTCTTAAGTGGGGCCACTACTAATGGTTCAGAAGGCTTGGATTTCGCAGGACCGGTCGTTGAGGAACCCGAAAGGTTAGTACTTTTGAGAGTGGTCTTTCTGGTTCCTTTAGGAACAGGCTGGGGAGTGTCACTGCTAGTAGAATCGGTACCTGAGGCAGAAGGTAAAGCTACTTCCTCTACTGACCGGGTATCGTCACTATCGGACATAACGTTAAGAAATGTAGAAGAGACAGAAGGAGGTAAAGGTGATAAATTAAAGAAAGAAGAAAGGAAGAAAACCGATCGACTTACTTAGTTGGCGAAGGAAGAGTTACAAAAACTCTGAGTAACAGCAGGTTTCTATGGTATCTGAGATGAGCAACGGAATGAACGGCGACAATGACAAAGAAACGAATCCCAGTAATGAAGAGCTAAAGAAGGCAGAGACAAGAATATAGAGTTACAAAGTATGAAATGTGATGAGAAGTGAAGAAAGAGGGGGTTTTTATAGAAGGAGAGAAGGAAGCCAAAAAGGCTGCACGAAGTCCGAAAGGCACGCCAAAGCCGTCATGGTGCGAGATTTAAGGGAGTAATGGCCTCACGTTTTGGCATATCATTAAATAGACAATGATGACATGACAACTCATCATCTTCATTTCCCATAAAAGCTATTAGTGTATATAAACATAGGTATTTACATTTATTAGGTCATGGGCTTTAGAAAGAATGTCAAGCCCATAACCTCAGGGGCCTGTGTAATGGTTGAAATATTTGGCCCAATTATAGATGAGCCACTGGGCTGATGGGCCAGAGACCGATGGGCCGGAAGGCGGATGGGCTGAAAACAAGCAGGCCGAAAACAACAATGGGCCCATGGGAAATTCTAGAAGCTAAAGTGTGATCCACAAGGCAAGAAGTAATCCAATTATAGTATGAAGAGTCCAAATAAGGTTAGGGTTTATCAAATCCCTTGATTTAAGGGGTTGATAAACCTGGGTACATGGGCTTGACCCATTTATCACAACTTGTATAAATAGAGGACTTTGACTAATGAGAAGGGATCCAAAGTTTTAACCAAATATCTATTGTGTAACTTTTCTGCATTTACAAATACTAACTTTATTATTAGTCTCACCATAATGATATGATGATTTATTGTACATATGATTTATAATTTCATGAAAGATAAATTAGTAAAGTGATATAATAAAATGTTTTGACTTTTCAAATAGACACTTATTTTGAAAAAAAAATAAAAATAAAAATGAACACATATTTTGAAAGAGAGGGAGCACTCAGTTAGATTTTAACATTTATATATATTCGAAATTTGAGTATTCAGCCACGTCCCTCTTACCTGACAAAAATCAAATTGGCTTTCTTTTCTTTACAGTGTGACTGTGTGAGTTGTGGGGTCAAGAAAAGTTTTATAGTCTAATGCTGTCGTAAGATGGAGTCAAATGTGGCTCCCAAGGCAATTTGGATCCGTCTCACTCTTTAGGTAGACCAACACACCCCTATATATATACGTGTATATATGCCAAAAAGGATAAGCAAGGTGGAGCTATGTATACATATATATATATATATAGATAGAGAGAGAGAGAGAGAGAGAGAGAGAGATGGAGAAGGTGGAGGATGTGGTGATAGTAGGGGCAGGGATAGCAGGGTTGGGGACAGCAGTGGCATTGAAGAGAGTTGGGGTGCGAGCTTTGGTTTTAGAGAGGTCTGAAGGGCTCAGAGCCTTTGGTGCAGCCCTAACCCTCTTTCCGAATGCTTGGCTTGCACTTGATGCCCTTGGTGTGGGTCATAAGCTCTCCTCTATTTACAACCCTCTAAAAAAGTAAACCCTCTATTTCCTCTATCTTTTCATCTCTAGTTATTACATTTTTGTCAAATTATCTTGTCATTAAACATTTTAATCAAATTATGAACATAGTTATTTAGGCCATGTTTGGATCCGCTTTTCATAATATTTTTTGATTTTCTGAAGAGAAAAAGTATTTTGAGCTATTTGACAAAAAATTTAAAATAACTTTTGAATCTTAGAAATACGTTTAAAAAAACGTGTTAAAAAAATTGAGAGTAACAACTTCTTAAAATAATTTATATTTTATTTTTATTAAAAAAAAATTCAATGTAAATATAGTAGCAACCGCTCTGCCAAACAAATCCTTACACTCACATATATATTTATTTTGAACTTATTTATTTTTAAAGATTAAATCATCATGCTTTTACCAAAGTATATTATTTTGAGCAAATCCAATAAATATGGTCTCATCCAACTCGTGGCTCTTTACTTTATATAATGAGTAGGGTAAATAAGTTAATTAACTATTTATTGACTTCATATATTAGCTAATTAATCTAGCTTTTGATGTCATTGGATCAATAATAATAATATTTGTCTAACTAATTCAAGTATATATAAATAATGTCTCACTTTTTCTTTCTTTTGTTTAGGGGCTACGTAACTAATATTGGCAATGGGGTCATCCAAGAGGTCTCTTTTGCAAAAGAAAGGTGATCATACACATCTACTTAAGTCTTTTGTTACCTTTCAATTTATGAATGAACAATACTTATGTCCTATCTCAAAGGATGAATTCCGTTAATACAAATTGAACGTGAGTTCGAATTTATTTTTAGTAAAGTAAGATCGATTTAAAATCCATGAAAGTAACAATTGCTCTCACTTCTTTTTTCATAGGGTAAAGTGTAAAAAAAATCCTGAACTATTGCACCTTTGCAATTAAACCCCTTAAGTATAACTAATCCCCCTAAATTATTGATTTGCTAAATTATTGATTTGTTGTAATTTGTCCCAATTTTATTACAAAAGACTATTCAACCCTTCTTATTATATTTATTAATTATTTAAATTATATCAATAATCTTTCACTTATTATCCTATTTTTTTAAAAAAAAAAAATATATAGCAAAATAAAAATTATTTTCATAAAAATATATTCATATAATCATTTACTAATAACATAAATAATAATTTATTTTTCTCATGTCATATATATAAATGGTTTTGGGTAATTATTTAGTATTTTAAAATTTTTACTTAATTTTTATTTAAATAACCTAAATTAATTATACAAATTAATTATATAAATTATGTGTAAATTTATACAAATTTGAATAAAAAATATTCCATTAATTTAGTATCAATTGTTTCATATTCTAGGTTATTAAGAGAAATGCATTAAAAGAATGGAACAATTTGCAACAAAATATTATAGTTTAGGGATTTTGTTGCACAATTTATAATACAAATATGATTACAGTCTAGAGGAATTTATTGTATTTTATCATTTTTAATATAATTTAGACCACGTGTCCAACTGACATTTGACCACATCAGCGAGTAGAACTTCATCATCCGGGACAGGAGCCAACTCACCCAACTATTGTTCTCTCTAAATATGTATCACTTTATAAATTTTCACACATATTATATGTCAGTAGCCCCAAAAAATCTAAATATCTAATTACAATCATTGACGATTGAACAATGGTCACAATAAGAGGGCTCTTGTAAGACTATGAAAAAGTTTCATCTTTTAGGGCACTTTTATGGAATGACCAGCAATCACAATTTTTTCTCTAAAATAATTGTCACAAATTAATAGATAAATGCTTTTGGGAAGATTTAATGTTTCTTGAAATATGAGTTTTCTACTTTTTTTTTTCTTAAATTAATTTTTATAAAAAATACTCCATCCGTCACATATTAGTTGTTCACTTTCTTAATATTACTTGTCATAAAATACTTGTCCAATTTTGAATCCCATTACCATATAACTTTTCACTTTCGTCAATTACCCTCCTTTCACTAACTTTGATCTTTTATTCAATTCACAAAAATAAAAATAAAAATTTTATTAATATTATTATTATAAAATATAGTCTCTTAAAAAATTAAAAAATCTAACTTATAAAACTAATTTGGAAGGGAGGAGGAACAATTTTAAAAATCACTTCACTTCAACTTTTCCCACATAGATATCAGTGACCGACCTGCAGCAATAGAGGGCCAATGCCCCCACTGAAAATTTATTTTCTTTACTATTTTTATCTATAAAAACTTATATTTATCAAAGGCCCCTAATGAAACTATACAAGGCTCCACTAAAATTATAGAAAAATACCATTATACTCCCTTAAATTAATTTCTAGATTCGTCACTACATGCCATGCTAAAAAAAAGTGGGATTGATTCAGGGATGGAGGCGGACCTAGGTCAGTGCACCGTAAAGCGTTGCTTGAAGCTCTTGCGGAAGAACTTCCAGATGACACAATCCATTTTTCTTCCAAATTAGTGTCCATTGAAGCCCACAAACATGAAGGAACAAGCATTTCTATCATACACTTGGAAGATGGAACTATCATCAAAGCAAAGGTAATATACAAACACTAATCAATAAATATTATTCTACTAGTTATAATTAATTCCATTTCCTTCCTCAAACTTTTATATTTTGACAATTGTTTCTCCTCATGGTGAAGTGCTAGGGGTCTGCTTGATTTGTATTTGTGAAAATAGTTTTTTGAAAATTAAAAATCAGAAAATTGTACAAAAATCTGTTTAATTAGATTTTCTGAAAACTGTTTTTAGAAAATACAGTTATAAAAATGCCAGGTTTTCAGAGAACTTCTTTTTATTATTCTCAGAAAATAATTTTCAGTTTTTAGAGATATAAACCAAGCAGACCCTAAATATCCCTGATATACAATAATTGTGCAAAATATGCCTCTCGTGATGCCAAAATTTGCACCTATGTATTCCTATCAATTTTGCTAGAGACTCTATGTTTTAGAAAATATGGGACTTTAGAATTGAATTCAATTGTCAACATCTTCACCTTCTAACGTAATGATGAATCGAAGAACGTCATGCAATAGAATTGAAGATTGAAGAGATTAGTTGAGAACGTGCATATAGTAATGATGTTTCTTTCCAATTATTACTATAAGAATGCAAAACTACCCTTAATGGCATTTTAGGTACTTCACTCTTTAATTGTTACTTATACTTATTTGCTCCTTTGAAAAAGTAATGAACTATTTTTTCAGATATATATCCGGATGTCTCAAAATCTATAGATGATTTCAAAAGAATTTTGTACTTTTATTTATTCTAGTTACTAGAGTTGGGGATACTCGTGTTTAGGGGCCACTATGTTGTGTAATATATAATGCGCATCATCAAAATGAGAACAATAACAAATAGTGTGAGTTTTATTTTTTCTGAAACCCTCCGTAAAGGTATCATAATTGGTTTATTGTTTTTAATATAATTCTCCATATTCATATTTTTATTTACTTTTTGTAGAATATACAAATTACAAATACAACTTTGAAATGAGGTATAATTACAAATATAATAACAGATAAAATGTATTACAACAAATAAGGAAAGGAAAAATATTTACAACAAATAACAATGGAAAAACTTATTTATAGATTAAACAAATGGACCACAATATCCTTGTCAAAACTTATTCAAATGTTCTAAGCTTCTAATACAAACCTAGCATCTCTTTCTGTAAATGCGAATACCAAATTGCCCATAATTTTTATTTATTTATTTTTATCAAAAACATTACCCATAAATCTATTATCTCGAACCCTCCTGACCCATCTTCTTCAACCTATTAGGTTGCAAACGTATATATAATGTTTCTCGTTTTATTAATTCTACTCCTATCTCAGAAGAATTGATTGGAATCAAACGGAAGATAGGTCATTGAAAACATTTGAGCAGAGCATGGTGATTGTTTGATAACATGGATAAATAAGCGTTAGTGTTCTCACTATTGTTTTTCATATTTGTGTGTTACTAGTGAACCCTAATTGCAATAAGGGTAATTTGGTCATTTAAAATTTTATATCTATTAATTTTGTAATTAATTGTATAAAAAATGTTAAATTTGTAAATAAATTTTACTTTCGTTATTTGTTATAAATAAGATTTGTCTCTTGTTATATTTGTATTTATACCTTGTTCCATTGATGTATATGTAATTTTCCCTTAAAATTATGTAGGCAGAATAAATCAATCCAAACTAATTGAAAATTTTAAATTTGGCAACTGCAGATTCTGATAGGGTGTGATGGGGTGCACTCGATGGTGGCTAAATGGCTGGGACTTGGTGCACCAGTGAACTCTGGTAGGGCAGCAGTCCGTGGGCTAGCTGTGTATCCCAACGGCCATGGCTTGAACCATGAAATCCAGCAATTTGTAGATGTGGGCAAAAGGGCTGCTTTTATTCCTCTCAATGATAAAGAGCTTTACTGGTTCTTCGTTTGCAACTCTACTTCTAAAGGTTAGTTTTTTTGACCTTTTTTTTTTTTGGGTATTCTGGATTTTCATTCGACTAATCCATGAGACTTGTGCAAATTGAACTCTTATAGTGATCGGGTAAGGCTCGGACTATCCGTAGTTGTGACAAACAATTTATTTGCACCTAGTAGGAATTGAACAGGGGAACCCATGTTTTTTTTTTCGATGGTAAGAAAGAATTTATTGATAGATAATTATGTGATTACATCAACGACATCCCTATTTTGGAGGTATTTCTTCGTAAAAAATAAAATCATTACTCACCATTACTGTCATTTTACCGACTTGATGAGTGCATCTCTTGATCCAAATTTCACTGAGAAAAAATAATGTTGAAGAAAGAGTAATATAATGTGATCACCCATTGTTAGGGCTGCAAATGAGCCGAACTGAGCCGAGCTTTGAAGTGTTAGGGCTCGGCTTGATAAAACTATGGACAATGGAGCTTGAGCTCGGTTCGATCAAAGCTTAACCGAGCTCGAGCGGCTCGACAAGCCGTATGGCTCTTGGCTCGACAAGCCACTATAAAAGTGACTTACTAATTTTTTTTGACTAATTTAATTATAATTCATGCCATTAATACTTGTCACTAATTTATAGAAAGCACCCAAACACTTTCAGTACTTCTAAAGGAAAAAAATATATTTATAGATATAATACATCCCTAACTTTTACTAAACAAACAATGTGTGACAAACTATTAAAGTAAGCACACAAGTTGTTTGTGCAGAACAAGGCAACTTACACTTTTCAAATGCTAATAGAAAACTTACCCTTACAACTCTTATTCCTAAACTATCAATGTGGGACAAATTTCAAGTTCCCATCTCTAGTTATGAATGGAAGTGTAATTTAAAGCCTAAAAACAATACAACACGAGAGTGCTAAAAAAAAAAGTTCTCATCTCTTAGTTTTAACATTCTTTACCTATTTACAAAATTCTTTTTAATTTGTACCAAGGTTTTGCACAATTTTGTTTATATAATATAGTTTATTGATTATTTGTATATATATACACACACCACGGATTCTAAAGGAGAATAAATGAATTTGGGTTTACTAATACTTAAACACAATTGAGCTTAATCCAATATAGGCGTCACTTATATAATATTTTTGCCTTTAGATAGGTAAGAATTATGTTTTATATAATACATAATATAATAATTTAATATATATATATATATATATATATATATATATGTAAGTTGGGAAGTTTTTAATGAGCATGTTCATGAAAATGTTCACGAGCTTTGTTTGTGAATATTTTCAAGCCGAGCTCGTAGTTGTTTGAGCTTGATTCATTTATGAAACGAGTTTGAAAAAATGGCTTGAGCTTGATTCACTTATATAATAAACAAACGCGAGCTGATTTTTTATCGAGCCGCCTTGTCGAGTGCTTAGTTCATTTGTAGCCCTACCCACTGTGCACACAGATGTATATGACAATGGCCTGTCTTTTTAATCGCTTTCACTATCGTTAAACTACAATATTTGATTCTGGAATTTGAGAAGGTCTTGCACCAATTTGATCACCCCCAACGCTTCAATATACTCGAAACATTATTTTTCTGCCTTGATATTAATATCATCAACATTCCACCATTGCTATTTGAATACCAAGCATTCCTTGCTTTCCAAATATGCCAACATACACATACCATTAAACTTTTCAACAATACTTTTCAACAATACTCTTAAATCCTTCTCGGCACACTCCTTCATTTTCTCCTTCCACCATACATCCCATTTTCCATGAGGCCCTAAATCCCGAATAAAATGAAGTCTTGAATCCTTCCAAACTTAAATAGATCGAGGGCAATGACAAAAATGGTGGCTTACTTTCTCAGGTCCATTTCCGCAAATCACACAAATAATGTTATCACCCATAACCCGTTTGACATTACATTCAAGAACAGGAATTTTATCAAGGAGACATTTTCATAAGAAGATCTTGATTTTAGGCATCACTTTCAACTTCCATATAGTCTTCCACTAATTATCCCTGTCAATATTACAATTGCTTTCACCTCTATTTTGGCCCATGGTATTCTTAGCAACCCTCTCCAGACTAATAGCTAGATGATAGGCGGAATTAACTGAAAATTTTTCATTAGAAGAAAATAGCCAAAAATTAGAATCCGAACCTGCTCAAACGCCGAGAGGAATTCTAAGAATCCTTTTCCAGTCTCTCCGCTCAAATGTCTGCTTAATAAGGGGATCATTCCAAACCTTAGTAGTTGGGTTGATTAAATCAACCACTCTATAAATTGTAGAATCCCCACACTCTATAAACAACCCCAGATGGTTTTTGTTTGGAATCCACCTATCATGCCCATGAAGCATTGACATGCTTTCAAGAATTCACAATGAGGAAAATAACGAGTTTTAGTAAATGATACAATAATCCCTTTTGTTTCCACCTGCAGTCTCCAACCATGTTTAGCCAACAAAGCAAGATTAAATTTATGCCTATCCTGAAAGCCCAAACCACCATTTCCCTTAACTTTTGAAAGTTGCTGCCAACTAACCCAATGTACCTTTTCTTGCCCGTTTGAGTCAGACCACCAAAATTTAGAAACCTGACTTTCAATTGAATTATAGAAATTAAGCGGTAATTTAAAGCAAGCCGTAGTGTAGGCGGGAATAGATTGTAAAACACTTTCGATAAGCAATCTTTACCTCCCATTGATAACAATTTACCTTTTCAACTCTGAATCTTTCCTGAAATTCTGCCTTCAATATACCGAAACACCTCTTTTTTGGAACGCCCCACCATCGAAGGAAGACCCAAATATATTTCTTGCATCCCTTCATTTGCAATCCCCAACTGACTGCTTATCTCGGATCTCCGTATTTCCTCTATATTCTTACTGGAAAAAAAATGTAGCTGACTTGTCAAGGTTAATTGCTTGTCCAGATACTCTCTCATAATCTTTCAAAATATTTATTAGTCTTTGCACCTCATCCTTCTCAACTTTACATAATAGTAAATTGTCATCAACAAATAAAAGATGAGAAATCTTTGGAGCGCGCATGCAAATTAGAACTCCTGAACTGTTATCTTGGATCATTGCTGAAGCCAAGACCCTGGACAATTAGAAAAAGATAAGGTGATAGTGGATCCCGTTGTGGCAGACCTCTGGAAGGAGTAAATAACACATGAGATGTACCATTTAAAAGAACTGAGAAACTTACTGAAGACATGCAAGCTTGAATGACACTAACCCATCTTGCACAAAAACCCATTTTCAGCATTGATTCTAGTAGATAAGTCCATTCCACCCGATCATACGCCTTGCTAATATCTAATTTAAGAGCCATGAATTTCTCTTCACCTGGTTTCCTTTTTTAAAAAAAGTGAATAATCTCGTGGGCGATTAAAATGTTATAAAAAATCACTACCCGGGACAAAAGCAGATTGATAATACTTGATCAATTTATCTAGAAGTGGTTTAATCCTAATCGCTAGAACTTTAGAAAAAAATTTATATACCACATTGCACAAAGCAATGGGCCTAAGCTGAGAGACAGAAATAGGATTCCTCACTTTTGGGATTAGGACCAGGTTGGTATGGTTTAAACTCTTCAGCATTGCTCCCGAAGCGAAAACATTGCTGAAAGAGCTAACAATATATGTCTTGACAATATCCCAATTTTTTTGAAAAAACAGAGGCGTAAATCCATCCAGACCTGGAGCCTTCATAGAATCCATCTCAAACACGGCTTTCTTAACTTCCTCCTTTGTTGCATTTCGCATCAAGGCCTCATTATCCGTCTCAGTAATAATGATAGGAATAGCATCAATAAACTCATTATAATAAGGTGACCCATAAATAATCTTCAACAATTAATGGTAACAATCTTTCTTTTATCTTGACACCATACTCCTTCAAAATTCTCTAACCCCGAAATTTGGTTCTTTCCTCTTCTCTCACGAGTCTTAGAATGAAAGAAACTAGTATTTTTATCGCCTTCTTTGAGCCAGCTTACCCTTGACTTCTGCTTCCAATATAATTCCTCCTCCATCCATAATTTGTTCAACCTGAATTGAAGACTCCGACCCTTGCCCGCATAAAAAATTGGATCATCCTGTACCTCCCTAAGTTCTTTCTCTACTTGAGCAATTTTATGCTTGGAGTTAAAATTCCGGGACATACTCCATCCAAAGCTTGTTTACAATTTCCAATTTTTGAATGGAACCTGTAGAGGAGAGTTACCGTCCTATCATGTCTCCATGCTTCCTCCACCACTTTTTTACGGTGTCGCATATCCATATGGCATTAAACTTGAAAGACTTCACTACTTTCCTTTTGAACGCATCATGTCTCCATGTGATCAGAGCCTATTACTTGTACATGCTGAAGGAGAGCGGTAACATAATAACTCATCCAAACTTTATCACTAAGAATTCTATCTAATAGTTCACGAATGTTGGCAATACCTTCTCTTTCATTATTCCATGGGACTTAATGGATAACCTTTAAATCCAAGCCCCATTAAATTACATCATCAAAAAACTGATTGAAAGACTTTAGGGTCCATTGAGGGCGGATTCTTCCACCCATCTTGTCCGCGACAGACCGGACATCGTTAAAATCCCCCAATATAACACACCCTAGTGAACAAAGGCCAAGCTCTCTCCGCAAACAATTCCATTGTTCTTTTATGATACAATCGTCTGTTGAAGCATAAACACCAATACAATTCCACGACACCTTTTTTTATCCCCATCAGTGATTCGAGCATTAATGTGAAATGAATTCCCTTTCCAGACATCAACTTCAATTTCTAAATTCCAAAAAATACTTGATCCACCAGCCAAACAAGTAGGAGATATAGAAAATCTCTTATCGAAACCCGTTTGTAATCTCAAATTCTCCATGAACACCCTTTGTTTTGTTTCAAAAAGAAAGAGAACACGGGGGAATAGGCCCTAATTAGCCCTTTCAATTGCCGAATTGTTAGGGGGTTCCCCACACCCTGGAAATTCCTAGACATAATTTTCATTTATGAAATTGGGACCAGTTAGGGCTGGTTTCCTCCACCCGGTCCGCAGACAAAGACTCTCTCTCCACCGCAACTGAATAAACTTGTAGCTTCTGAAATGGTGTGATATACCTCTTTTAGAAGCTTCAAGAGCATGAACCTCCGAGACTGAAGCTTGCTCCTTGCGCTTGCAACCCACCACGCCCACCTCTGATTTTGTACTTGCTAAATACTCCAATGAAACACCTCCAATGCGGGCAATACCCTTCCATTTTTTACCCCCATTTCTGCTCTGGTTGTTGGAATCATCCCCGAACAGGGCATCAATTCCGTCCCGTGAGACCCCATCCGAGCTTCGGTGTGCCTCTGTTTCAGTGCTTCGTCTTTATCTTGATGAGCATCTCCCATATCCTTCTTGTGTTGTGAGTTATGACCCACAGTCATCCCCAATTTCTTCTATCTCTATTATTGTCCACACAATTCTATCTATCTCACTTGAAACATTACCCTTGTTAATACAAGTACCAATATGTATTGGTCCCAAACAAGGCCAATGCTCACTGATGTTGGTTGGGGGCTAACATTTGATTAATAGACTTGGTCATAGGAACATCCCAGGCCTAATTATTTGGTCCCAACCTAACCTCAGGCCCATATGGTAAATTTTGATTCAAAAAATCACACGGGTACAGGCCATCACCAACCATCATCCCTTTTTCATTTAAAATTTGATTACTGAAATCATGCGGGGGCGATAAATGATGCAATTCCTTGATCTGTATCTCCACCAACACCAATGAGCTGCGGAAATTGCGGACCTATAGCGACTTTCACACCTGCGGATAAGCTTCCATAACATGCACTTGACGGAGTTCGAATCAATGGCCTCGGAGTCCTCGTAGTCGGAGATCTTAATTCCAGTTTACCTATCGCCTCCCCTCACGTAAAAGCTATTTTCCATAACTTGGTGTTCTTTCAGCATGTTCATCCACACAATTACGCATAAAGTGTCAAGTCTAACACAAGAGAAGCAAACTCCCTGTAGACCTCCGAATAGGTTTATCAACATCTAGCGTTACCCTTAGTCTCACATATCGACCACCATGAAATCCCATATCTCTAATCTTCACATACTCTGCCCCACCCAAAGGTTGATGCCATCCGACATCAATAGTAATAAACTCTACTGGAAGATTTAGAATGTGAACACAACAAGCAACGGAAGAGAAAACCAATTCAGATGGGCTAATTCTTGGCTGCCACGGAATCAAACACAATAATTGGTTATCAAAATTCCAAGGACCTCCACCCAAGATCCTCTTAACCATCTCTGCATTAGGTAAAATAAAATGAAAGACTTGATCAGCTAATTTTGACACCTTCAACTCCTTCGGAAATTTCCATGCAGATCCCACGGCCTTCCTCAAAGAGAAAATGTTAGTTTTAATCGAAAAGTGTTTTCCCATGAGACTCCGACAACCAACATTGTCTCCTTCTTTGATATCACTCCCCAGAATTTCAATGGCTTCTCCGTCATCTATAGACAAAGAAAAGTTATGAACCTTCTCCAAGAGATCATCATCCATGGCTTAAAATTGCACCCAAGAACTCAATACAAACATACAGGATGCGAACCACCCTAATCTCACCCAAGAACGTGAGAACTCCTTCCACTATTGTAACCTAAATAATCAACTATATAAACAGGAAAATAACTTAAGCAATGTTTGATATCACTACTTTAAATTAAAGTTTCTCATTTTAGGCAACATTAGTTATTTTCTTTGGAGATTAATTTAACAGTCAATAATGTTCTCAATGGATCACTACTATGAGAATTAAATCCCTATTTTTTACACACGCAATAGTAAACATCATTATCACATCAACACAAAACACAATCCTTTACATGGTTGATCTGACTTTTAGGCTAGAATTTTTTGTAAACTCATTTACTAATAAAACAATACATTATCAAATTTTCTCACATATTGGTAATAATAGGTTTTTAATTTTTTATTTATTTTATGAGTAATTTGTTCATCACTTACCTAATCACATTCTCCTCCGTTTGGGAGGGCTTCGTGATGGGTAAAGCCCGTTTCTAAGAATGAAGTGTCAAAAGTAATTCAAATAAAATGACTTTAAAAAAGAAAAGGTGTTAGGTGGAAATATTTTAAAGAGTTATTTAAGAATTTAAATATTTTTGAATTCAAAAAGTTTGAAAGTGATTAAATATAATTGGAGAGAGAAAGAGTCATCTAGTAATGTGATTCTATCTAATAGGTTGACAATGGTGAGAAAAATAAGGATAAATAAAAAGACATTTGAGGTTAGTATTGGAAATATAAAATATATAGTGAGGTTAAACTAGTAAATCAAAAATAATTGTAGATAAATGTATATATGGCTTCCCGAAAGTTACTCCAAAAGCAAGATTAACTTGCTTCTAGTGAACGGACTTTTAAGTGGTTTACTTCTATTAAAAGTCCATTTTATCAAATTTACCAAACATCCTCATTTTATTAAAAAGGAATTCTGGAGTTTAAAAGCTCATTTGAAGGTCCTCAAAAGCCCTCCCAAACGGCAATGCATATATTGTTAGATAATTGGTATGATGTGTGTTGAATTACTTGTACGAATTCTGTTGGAATATTGGTATGAAACAGATTCGTAAAGAATTGAGATGAATAATGGAGCCACTCAATCTTATATTTTTCATTCCATTATTTCTTATAATCTCAACCTGATACAATAGACTTATATATGATACAATAGACTTATACATGCATCTTTTTATCTTAGTCAACATCGGAACAATACAATAATAAATAAGCATAACTACCGCAAACTATATTTCCAAGACTTAATATTTTCCATGCATTATATTTTCCATGCTAGATTAAGTTAACCATAACACACATCATATTTTTCTCATATATTGAAAATATTATTTGGATCCATGTTGTCACAGTTGGGAAGTCATAATCAACTAAATCCCACATATATGATAGTTAATAATTAGAGTTCACATATAGTACACTATATCGAGCAATCATGTTATATTTATATTTATAATTTTTGTCCAAATTTTAGAGAAATATACAACAGGAAATCCAGAGCAGATACCAACAGAGCTCATTGACAACTTACTCGATGGTTTCCCGCCAATATACTTGGATGTGGTCCGGCATTCCGACCTATCGACGCTGACATGGGCCCCACTTATGTTCAGGCTTCCATGGGATCTCATACTGAAGAATGCAAGCAATGGGACCATCACAGTGGCGGGTGATGCCTTGCACCCCATGACTCCTGACCTAGGTCAAGGTGGTTGTTCAGCCCTCGAGGATGCAGTTGTCCTTGGCCGACACATCGGGGAAGCGTTTATCCGTCATGGAAGCCTCGTGCCACTAGAGGCAGCCGTAGCCGTGGAGAGGTACCTTAAAGAACGAAAATGGCGCGTCGCGGGATTGATCACGGCCTCGTATTTATCAGGGTGGGTGCAGCAAAATGGTTCTGGGTGGTGGATGAGGTTCTTTAGAGATGTCATATTTTACAAGCTTCTTTACCATAGGATAGTGAGTGCTTTAGCTTATGACTGTGGAAAGTTGCCTAAACCTTCCTCTTCCACTGAGTTTGAGAACTAATGTTTCAAAATCTGAATGTATAATGAGAGTATGGACTTCTGGTGAAATTATTTGTAACTAATAGGATACATGCATATGATTTATATTTGTTGTTTTACGCTCTTAAATATAATGTTAATTTCATGTTCACCGATGTATGATTTTTATTTTCTTACATGATTATTTTGGGGGTCTCACATGCATGATGATTTTTTATTTTTTTTGACTCACACACACTTAGGACTACAAATAAATTAAGCCGAGTCGAGCTTTGGAATGTTCAATCTCGGTTCATTTATTAAATGAAAGAGCCCGAGTCGAACCCGAGCCTATTTACGAACAACTTAGTTAAGTTGCAACATATAATACTCTTACTAATTGTCGACTAAATTGAAATGCTACATATTTATTTTTAGGGTTAATTTCAGTAAATCCCCTTATACTATTCAATTTAATCAACTAACTCCTTATGTGTCCACTTTGCCCCCTATACTATTCAATTTCATCAAATTACACCCTCAGCTCACATTTTGACTCAAAATGCCTAAACTACCCTCAATCAATAGTATAAGGGGGTTTGTTGATTCAACCATTTAAAAAATTTCCGAAAATCTGCAACATGGAAAAAAAAAATTCAAAATTTTTTTTGCAAAAAGTCATTTTTTTCCGAAAATCTGCAACATATGAAAAAAAAAAATTTCAAAATTTTTTTTGCAAAAATTCATTTCTTTTTCCGAAAATCTGCTACATATGAAAAAAACATTTTAAAAATTTTTTGCGAAAAAAAAAAATTTCCGAAAATCTGCAACATATGATCAAAATTTTTTTTGCAAAAAATCATTTTTTTTTCCGAGAATCTGCAACATATGAAAAAAAAAAAATTTCCGAAAATCTGCAACATATGAAAAAATAAAAAATTTCAAAATTTTTTTTGCAAAAAATCATTTTTTTTCCGAAAATCTGCAACATATGAAAAAAAAAAAATTCAAATTTTTTTTTGCAAAAAATCATTTATTTTTCCGAAAATCTGCAACATATGAAAAAACAATTTCAAAATTTTTTGCGAAAAAAAAAATTTCCGAAAATCTGCAACATATGAAAAAAAAATTTCAAAATTTTTTGCGAAAAAAAAAATTTCCGAAAATCTGCAACAAATGAAAAAAAAAATTTCATAATTTTTTTTGCAAAAAATCTGCAACATATGAAAAAAAAAAATTTAAATTTTTTTGCGAAAAAAAAAAAAAAAATCCGAAATCTGCAACATATGAAAAAAAAAAATTCAAAATTTTTTTTGCAAAAAATCATTTTTTTTCGAAAATCTGCATCATATGAAAAAAAAAATTTCCGAAAAAAAAAAAAATTTTAAATGGTTGAATCAACAAACCCCCTTATACTATTGATTGAGGGTAGTTTAGGCATTTTGAGTCAAAATGTGAGCTGAGGGGGCAATTTGATGAAATTGAATAGTATAGGGGGCAAAGTGGACACATAAGGGATTAGTTGATTAAATTAGATAGTATAGGGGGGTTTACTGAAATTAACCCTTATTTTTAACATATTTCATTTTCGAATGTTATATTATTTGGATATTGTTTATTTTGCAGTACTTTTTATGAAATGATTACATCAATCTTGTAATTCTCAACAATTCTTTTTGCAATTTTTCAAATGACACATTCGCTTGGGGTTTATATGATAATCTTACTATTTTATATAGACGAGTTTGTTCACGAGCTTAGCAATATTCAAGCTCGACTCATTTATTAAATGAGTCTAAAATTTTTGTTCAAGCTCGGTTCATTTGCTAAACGAATGAATAAGAACCAATCTTTTAACAAGTCGAGTCTGAGCCGAGTCACGGATGGCTCAGTTCATTTGCAGCCCTACACGCACCCACTCATCTGCTCCCACTATAGAATTAAACCCTCACCATTCACTTCCAGAGTTAACAAAGAAATGTAGATAAATGTAGATACCCCATTTTGGTTTCCCAGTTCCTATCACCACAATTGTACTCGGGGAGTTCTCGCTACCCTTTTAACCACTGGTATCACTGGAGGTGCAAAATTTTCTCAAATGAACTGTTGGATTGAAAATCTGTTTTCTCCAACATGTTTTTCTAAAGGGACATTTGTGAAAACCCCCTAGTTTGTAAATTTGTGTACTAAAACTCCAAAAATTTAATTTTGTATATATAAACCCATCAGTTTGTAAAACTATTGCATTTAGTCTCTACCGGTCACCGGACGGCCACAGTTAGTTGGGAAATGTCATGTGCCTATTAAAGGTGAAAATCCCAAAATGCCATTTAGTGTTGATGAAAATACCCTCTTATTCTCTCTCTCACTGCATATACTTATATACTAGTATAGAGCACGTGCTATGCACCTGATTTACAAAACTATTATCACTATAGTCAAAAAGTATTAAGCTGATACATATTTTTAATATTCGGAAAAAGAAAAAAAAAACTTGATTATTGAACTTCGATCATCGATAATTTTTTTTATTTCTTTCTAAACCCTTTAAAAAACATAATCAATCAATTCAATATGTATTGTAATTGTATAATCTTATTAACATAAGAAATATATAGATTAGTACACAAATACCAAGTGCATATCACTTTTGAATATCATGTATAACAAGTCAAATACATATATAAGAACATATGTATACATAGAGAAAAATAAAGAAAAATACTTGTTTACCTAATCAATCCATGGTGTTAACTCCTTTCATATGAGTAATAAACTTCCTAACTTTATTTTTAATTTTTTTTTTTGTATATCCATCGTTGGTAAATATTAGGGGTGGACACGGATCGGATTGAAGATATTTTGGATCTAATCCATTAATACCGGATTCCGAATTTCCGGAACCAATCCAATCCATTTGTCCAAAGAAACCAATCCAAACCGGACCGCGGTGAGCCGGATTGGTTTCACGGATTGAAAGACAAAATTATATTACCTAAATTGAGAAAAACAAATTCATATATTGCACATATATGACGATAACCACAAGAACAAGTTCATAACATAGCTATTCCTTTTTCTTTCTTTTTTTGTAAAGGCAAACAAGCTTAGTATTAATAGAAAATACTAAAAGCCATGCAAAAATAGTAAGATATGGGAGAAATCCAAGTTCATACAATGCTCCAAGAAGCCCCACAATCTCCAGTTAATGACAAAGATACTGTGAGAAATCTAAGTTCACACAAAAACTCACAAGGATAGCCAATGAATCTGGGAGAAATTCAATTAATCATACAAAAGTATATAGGTTAAAACTTATTTTGGTATATCTGTTATAAGAATACTAAAAGATAACCAACCAAACATTGAATGAAGAATGAGAGAACTGGTTTTTTATTATTTATCATAAATAAATATTATATAAGAATACTAAAAGAATAACCAACCAAACATTGAATAAATAAATAACTTTTTTTAATATAATATTATATAAGAATACTAAATATTCATACAAAAGTACTTTTTTTTAGTAATAATCATAATATTTTTTTAATTCAATAGATCAAGTTTTATCTTTTATTATTTTAATATTTATTATAGTAAATATTTTAATTGAATAAATATAACGCATTTTAGTGAAACTAAGTTATATATATATTTAAGCATGAAATTAAAATATTTTAAATTTGGGTGTACAACTATCGCCACGCCGACCATCAAATACGAGATTAGCCCCCTTCTCAAAGATTTGATGGAATGGCCCAGCCAAAAAAAGGAAGGTTATAGTACGCGATGCGTTCCATTTGTACGAATTGCGAACATACCACGCACGACCAGACGTAGAGCCACTAAGAGCTGGCAGACCGGGCCGGGCGCAGGTGCCAGATCCGAAAAGTCGAGTCTCGATCCGCCTAGTGCACCAACCACGTGGTACGACGGGTTACCGACCTTGTAGGCCACCCCACCCAAGAGCGCTTATGTCATAGGGGAACTCATGGCTGTAAACAATCCTTATGGTTTTGATATCCGGTAGGAATAATAAGAATAAAAGTCCAGGTTGGTTGGTGAGCCTAGTGATAGGAGACTATCTAGCTTGGTTCGGAGAGCTCATAGAATGGGATCACATATCAAAATTCCTCTTTTATTGACGAGTTGGAAAAATGCTTTCGACGCAAGTCAGGAGCTTTAAAAGTAAGAATAAATGGGGAGAGGTAATCGGCAAAAGAACCCTCCCCTCTCATTGGTTGAAGACCAAGGTCAGTCTTCGATGTATTTCAGGATGCTGGTCTTCTGGAAGAGTTTTCCGCTGTGCATCTATCTCCTTCGCTGAGATAGGGTATATTCAAAGAGAGCGCGACTCATGCTCATCAGTAGTCACCCAATTATGCAATCTGAACTACTGTCCAAGGCAGCGGGTGGGTGGGCTTGGAAGGAGGAATCTGCTAAGGCTAGGCACCTTATTCAATCAAAAGGTAGAGATTCATCTTTCAAATGGCCAGTGGAAGAATACCCTGTGGCACTTTCGGAATAGAGTAGGGTGTTAGGGAGGAATTGGAAAAAGCAAATGCCTTTTTGTTTACATGGGATTGATGCCCGGAAGAAAGAAAGGAACGAACGAGATTCGCCATAATCTACTAAAATAGGGCACAACAAGAAAGAAGGAATGAGCAATCTTCTTTTAATAAAGGGGTGGCTTTATAGGAGTAGGGGGATCTTGCTAAAGGAAACGGGACAGATAATAGATCTTTGGCCATCTCCTCATCTGAGGCTGCTGCTTCTTCAGGAAGAGCTTTCATGGAGGACCTTAGCTTAAAGAGTCTTCCTTTAGAATAGATAGAACTAGTTTAGTTACGTGGTTCGATCTCCTAAAGCGTAAAGCGAAAGAAGTAGGACAAGATCCAATCTTTCTTCAACGCGGGTTGCTTATTCTCCTACGGACGACCGTGGAACCCTTATTTCAAGCTCAAGCCAACCTCGGTTTGATCCAGGCAGTCCATTCGAGGCTATCAACATTACTTATCGGGTCCGACCGCGTCTCATAGGGCTGTCCGCACCCTTAGTTGCCATTATGTTGGTCTCCGGGTTGACGCAAAAGGCTCCACCCTCAACCAAGTAGTCTCTAGTAGCAAAAACTCCTCTACCCAACGGAGACAATCCTGTTTATTATCCTACTTTCCTTATTCCAGCAATGTCAATCGAAAGGGAGAAATCCACTCTCTAATCCACGCCCATCCGTGAGATGGAAATGGAACTAGTGGATAGACGAGTCTTTCTTCTCCCTGAACATTGGGATCATTGGTTGAGAGTTCAGGGTGAGAACATGTTTACTGCCAACAGAGAATGAGATGTCTGTTTCCCGGGGTTGGGACTCCACTTCTACTTCTTCGCCAGATATATCGCGATCTGCGACAGGCGGATCACTTCACCATTCGGCCCATCAAGAAAGTCATATCCTGCCACCAAAGCTATCCGGGTTTTCTCGCCTTCCTCATCCGAAGGCATCGTAACATATGTATCAACGATTTTAAGGTCGCTTTCTTGACCCGGGCTTTCATCCTTTCTAGCCTATCTCTCTTTGTAATTGTTGGATAATTCAATTATAGTTTATTTTTTAAAGATGATATAGGTCTTTAAATAATAAATTGTTAATAGTACATTTTAATTATAGTCTTTGAATATAATTTATTTTAAAATTTTAAATTTGTACGTACATCTATCTCATTTATCTCTTTTTGTAAGGGTTCAAAATACTATAATTATAATTACTTGCTTGAAGAAGATGCACATACTGAAACAATAGATTGTAATAATGCACTTTAATGATACTTATTTGAATGTAGTTCTTCGAATCTTAAATTTTAATTATTATTTTTTAGTAGATAAATGTATAGAAATAAAAAAATGTCTTACATGTTTATAATGTTATAAATATAAATAGATGATTATTTGGAGTAAAATAAGATATTATAATTTAGTTTAAAATAGTATATTAGTGATATAATATATTATAATTTAGTTTAAGATAATATATTATTTGATATATATTAATATAAATATACTAAAATATATATGAACATTACCGGATTGGACCGGATTTGACGGATTATTGAAAATCAAATCCTAAACGGATCCATAAAATATTGAATTCGGTATTTTTGGATCCATGTCCAATCCAATTCCTAATCGAACCGGATTGGACGGATTGGATTTTCGAATTCGCTGGATTTTTGTCCACCCCTAGTAAATATGCAAAATTTGAAGATGGTCTCTTGTGTTTGATGATTGGGCATTATATAAAATAAAATAAAATAATATAGAAAAATGAAGAATAAAAAAAGTAAATGATTAATAAATGGCAAGAAAGTATATATGGTAGTACTCCTTTCAAAAATAAAATAAAATGGCAGGACTCTTTTAAGAGTATATATATATATAAATTTCACAACTTTAAGCACATGAAAACAATATACACTTGTATTCAAGCTGTGTATAAATATTCGGGGTAGTAGTATATGTTGACACCCTAAATGAGCCAACACATGGCAATGAAGCGGACCGAAATTAGGCCGAAAATTGGCCAAAAGTGGGCTGTTTTTCTGGCCAAAAGTGGGCTGTTTTTAGGCTGTTTATGGGCTGTTTTCGGGCCTAAACTGGGCTGTTTTTTGGGCTGGAATTTGGGTTTAAACTGGGCTGAAAATGGGCTGCGAAATGGGCTGAAAATGGGTTGCGAAACGGGCCAAAAATGGGCTGTTTTTGGGCTGCAAAACGGGCCAAAATGGGCTGTTTTTGGGCTGCAAACTGGGTTGCGAACTGGGCTGGAAATTGGGCCAGAAATGGGCTGTTTTTGGGCTGCGAAGTGGGCTGGAAGTTGGGCCAGAAATGGGCTGCGAAAATGGGTTAGAAGATGGGTCATATCATGAAGTTGATTAAGATTAGAAGATTACAAAGTTTGTGGATTATTAGACACTTTTGAAAAGAGATGTAGTTGAGTTGGTTAAAGTGTTTAGATATGATTAGAATTTAGGTTGTTTTTATCTTTTATTTCTTTTATTTATTTATTTATAGTTTATCTTTAGGTTAGTTTTAGGTTATAAATAATGTACGTATACCTCTGTTACAGAGGTCCACGACCAAATACACTTTTATCATTATGCAATCATTTATATTATTTGCATTGTCCCTTTCAATTCATTTACATTCCCAGTCATTTATTTGTTTTCCTTCAATATCAGTATATTTCAATTCCTTTCGCAATTTCTTTTGGTTACCCAAAAGTCCTCTTTGCTGAGGCAATCAGAACCCTTCACGAGAGTTGGGTTCTCTCTCTCGTAAATCGCCTGATTATACTCCACATGTTCAAAAGAGACGAAAATCCATTTCTTTTGAACCGGTTGAACTCCGTCACCGGTTCTGGCACGCCTGCACCCTCGGATACAAAGAAAATTATCGGCCCTACTATTCGGCCGATGATTATTATTTTTCGGAATCCCACGAAAATAATAATTATTATCGGCCTTGCTATTCGGCCGGTGATGATGATTATTATTTTTCGGAGCGAACAATATATTTATACGAATTCGATATATCAATTTTAGCATTCAATTTGCTCCATTCTGATCATGTTTCCAGATGATGTTGATATACAGGGCATTAGTACCACCATTTGGAATGTGAGGGTGTTATAGCTCGTTGATCAAATGGATTTTCTTTTACACAGGATGGCAAATCATCTGCATTTGCCAACCCCTTCAGAAAAGCAAGAAATATATAGAAATACAAGTCAATCTCCAACTTTACATCTAAAAAACCTTGAATATCTAGCAAATTAAGGATATAGAAAAAATTTGCAAGTTTGTTCTATGTTACATAATTGAGTGTCAATTAATGTTTTTATCTCATCTTACCGAAAAGAGTATCATTATCAAGGTCACGCTTCTACTTAACAGGTAATATTGTCATGCTAGGCTACAAACACTAAAATAAATAAATTAATTAATAATAACAGGAACGCTTGACAACTTGATTATGATATAAAATTATATAGATATATATCAGTTTTATTTAAGGATTGACTAAGGCAATCTGGGGATCGACAATGTATTTTTTAAAGAAAATTATCCAAAGCGAAATATATACATTATTCTTAGGGTTAATTTCAGTAAACCCCCTATGCTATTCAGATTAATCAACTAACCAATTGTGTGTCCACTTTGCCCCCTATACTATTCAATTTCATCAAATTGCCCCTCACTTCTCAAAATGCCTAAACTACCCTCAATAGTATAAGGGGGTTTAGTGAAATTAATAGTATAAGGGGGTTTAGTGGATTATTTCGGAAAAAATAATATATACTTTTTGCAAAAAAAAAAACAATTCGAAAACAAATCATATTTTGTTCCAAAATATGAATTATTTTTTCGAAAAATATTTTTTTTGCGAAAAAGTATATATTATGTTCCAAAATATGAATTTTGTTTTCGAAAAATATTCTTTTTGCGAAAAAGTATATATTATGTTCCAAAATATGATTTTTTTTCGAAAAATATGATTTTTTTTCGAAAAATATGTTTTTTTGCAAAAAAGTATATATTATGTTCCAAAATATGAATTTTTTTTTCGAAAAATAATTTTTTTGCAAAAAATATATATTATGTTCCAAAATATGATTTTTTTTTGAAAAATAATTTTTTTGCAAAAAATATATATTATGTTCCAAAATATGATTTGTTTTCCGAAAAATATTTTTTTTGCGAAAAAGTATATATTATGTTCCAAAATATGATTTTTTTTTTTGCAAAAAGTATATATTATTTTTTCCAAAATAATTCACTAAACCCCCTATACTATTAATTTCACTAAACCCCCTTATACTATTGAGGGTAGTTTAGGCATTTTGAGAAGTGAGTGGTCAATTTGATGAAATTGAATAGTATAGGAGGCAAGGTGGACACACAAGGGATTAGTTGATTAATCTGGATAATATAGGGGGGTTTACTGAAATTAACCCTTATTCTTATCGCATATTTTCTTTAGTTCCTTAAAGAATTAATATGGTTGGATGTTAACCTTATCCATTGGCTTAAACTTTTGGGTCAAACTGCGAAACATCCACCCATTACACTTGGTATCGAAACCAAGCTCAGTCTTTGATCCGGTGCGCGGGTACATCGTATAAAGATGAGAAAGTGAATGAGATTTATAATGGGTGAATGTTAACCCTACCCATTGGCTTACCCTTTCGAGTCGAACAGCGAATTATCCACCCGTTATACCTACCATGTAATTAGCTAATTAATTAATTTATGTTCAAAATGTAAGGTCACATACCAATACAAATAACAACTTGCCTCTCAGGCCATCCATGATCAAGTTCAAAACAAGTTCTACAAAGATAAAAGTAAAAAAAAAAAAAATTCAATATATGTACGATTATATATACTTACTCTTTAGCAGAGGACCATATTCCCACTTCCAATCTTTCATACTTCAAAGCAAAATTTCAAAAAATTTCTACAAAAAGGCCTCCTGAAAAATGCGATGTTTGATTGGCGATATATTTGTGACGAATCAAAATTAGATATGAAATGTACCTAAACAATGTTGTTCAAGTTGATTTAGGAACACTCACACCCCGCATATATATAGAGAGTTTGAAACCTAAAACCTATTCAACTTCTTTGACTAATTAATGAAATGAGGGTCCTTAGACTAAATTTTCAACTTTTTCTAAATCAACAGCCTTGTGGGATGATTCGATTCATGTACCTATAAATGCAATGCACCTAATTATAAACACTAAAATTAAGTGGGCATTCCAAAAGACATAACTCCATGAACCTAATTAACATTCTTAATGCCAAGTTATGGGAATTAATATTTTTAAAATACTTGAAATCCAAACTTAAAAAATTATCTTTTTATAGTTTATTTTAAAAAATAAAATATGTTTAGAAAAAATAAAAGGTGCTTAACCCTCAAATAGATTAATATAGAAGTAAAAAATAAATAATTATACATTTGTTATTTCAAATATGTAAATAATGTATTGAAAATTTCTAAGCGCCATGTACTTCTATGATAGAGATATAGATAATAAAAATAATAATATAGTGGGAAGATCAAATGCATTACTCATGAAATAACACTATGCATTTAATATTTAACATAACACTATTTTTATTTTTAAAAAATAAAAAAATATTTGGAAATATTCCAACGCCCTTACACTTATAGATATAGATATAAATATAGATATTAAAGTAGGAAGAAATAATCCAAGGGTCACACTTCTTTGATGAAACAAATTTAATACACTTCTTTAATGAAATAGATTTAATAAATAATAAAAGAAATATTTTTTTTATTTAAAATATTATATTAAAGTGGCGAGAAATTATTTAAGGAACTTATACTTTTAGAATAGTATAGATATATATACATATACATATACTTACAAAGATATATATATACAGGCACTGATCCATTAAGAGACTAGTGGGGGCGGCACAAATATTTTTTTTTTATCATAGATACCCCAAAAATTAGAGATTTTATCATCTAAGTCCCCATTGATTTTCTTTTTTAAATTTCTTTACAACTAAGTCCCCACTGAAAAATTATTTTAAACCCCACTGAAATAAATATATGTCATTTATACCCCAAAATCCCACTGTAAATTTTTTTGACTTCCACTAGATCCGTCACTGTATATATATACATATACTTATAGATATATACACGCATATACATATGCTTACAAATATATATATATATATATATATTTATTTATTTATACAAATATATATATTTACAGAGAACAAATATACATATATATGTGCAAAATTGCAATGATATTCGAATTGAGTTATCAAAATTGGTGCAACTAATAACAAACCATCAGATTTAGCTCGCACAAGAATTAGAAATGGGTAATCTATAATAGTGGCAATGAAGATATTTGGAGCAAAGAGATTGGATTAATGTGTTAAGATAAGCATTAAAAGGAAACCCTAATGAAATGGGTATTCAATTCCCACTCCCAATCCGCCACCTCTTGCTGCCATCTCTCTTCTTCAATCAATCCCCATCTTCAATCCCACTCCCAATCCCCAATTTCTCATGACATGGGTTTGATTGGCAACACATACATACATATATATATATATATATATATATATATATGTATGTATTGATGAAAAAAACTATGGTTAGGGTTTTGGGGGATGAAGAAGAAGTGGGTTTTATTGTCATTTTGTAATTCTTATTTTTTTATAAAAATAAAATAAAATTATACTAAGGGTATTTTCAAGATTTTGTAATTTTGGTCACCGAAAAATGTCATATTTAAAATATTGGGATCCTAGAATACAACATTATTTAAAATATTGGGATCCTATAGTACAACATGGGTGATATACACACTATATTGCAGGGGGTTAATGGCTCACTACCATTTTCTAAATTTGAATCTTTAAGAATAACTCCCAATGGTAAACATATTTTTTGCAAATTACTAGATTATCAATACTAAATATAAGACTGTTCCGACTTTTTAGGCGAATTCAATAATAAATAATTTTTTTTCCAAAAAATCTTTGAACTTAACTTTTTTTGATAGATTGTGTACATGTGAGTTTTCCCCGCCCATGAAAACGCCCATCCCAACTAGATCGATCCAGGAAAGACCCGAGATTATGATCTGACCATTGTACCCGCGTCATAACCCGACCGATATATCAGCCCCGTGGTCCGATGAGTATCTTAGCCCGACCATCAGACCCATCTTATGCCTCGACCCGAAGAGCATTTTTGAAGGATCTCGAAGGTTCTAGAAGATACCTGCAGTCCAAGGCAAGGGCATTATATAGGGATTACATAGCTGACGTGTAAAGTAAGATATTATTGAAAAGTTGAAAATGTTGCCCTAATGGGCCAAAGGCCCATTGGAAAAATGTATATAATCCAATGAAGAGTAATGAGAAAGGGATCTTTTTGTGTTGTGCAAATTTTGTATCTACACAATGGCGCCGTCTGTGGGAAACTAGGTCAGATCACCGACCATCTTCCTACCTCCAAAAAGCTGAGCGAAACCCAGATACACCCTCAAAACCTTCCATACCATCCTCCCTGCCCAGATATAACGATGCCGGTAACCAGATCCCATTCGGAAGCATTGATTCCCGGCACCGGACAACCCAGCGCCCCACCGACGATTGAGAATCTCCTGCAGCAGCTAGTGGAAGCTGAGAAACGCAGCCAGGCCGCCGAGGCGAGAAGCCTGGCGGCGGAAAGGAGGAATGAGGAGCTATTTGCAAGATTGAATCAGGCAACTATCCCACAGATAGTTCCCGATCAATCACGAACCCAGGGAGAAGCCGAACCACGGGAAGAGCACGGTGAAACATCTCACCCACCAGGCAAGGCTCCGGTAACCGGTGATATTCCAGTTACCAACGAACCTCTGACGTCGGAGAAGCTCCAAGAGATGATGGCGGAATTTCAGAGGAAGGTCATGAATGATCTGAGGGCCCGATCCACCGATGACCAGGCCCTCAGAGCCTCTGCCGACTCGGTTCAATTGCCCTTCATTTTAGAGATCACCCGGGAACCCTTTCCTAGGAAGTTCGTCATGCCCAGATTCACTCCCTACGACGGAACAAAGGATCCCAAGGAGCATATCTACCAGATCCACCAGAAAATGACGATGTATGCCGAGAACGAAGCCTTGTTATGCAAAGTATTCCCGACCAGTCTTATCGACGCACCGCTCCTCTGGTTCAGAAAGCAACCGCCGAGATCCATTGGCAGCTGGCAGCAACTGTCTGACCTCTTTGTGGCGCAATATTTCGGGAACAAGAGGCAAAAGAAGACCATCTCGAGCCTCTTCACCATGACTCAAGAAAAAGGAGAATCCCTCAAGAGCTTCCTGTCCCGATTCAACGTCGAGTCATCCTCCATCGACAACTGCGACCAACACTCTGCCGTAGAAGCCTTCAGGATGGCTCTCATCCCGGGGACCAAGTTCCACCAATCACTTGTGAAGCGACCTCCCTCGGGAATTGGAGAACTCAATTCTAGAGCGCAAGGCCACTTGAGGATCGAGGATGAAGAAGCAACCCGACAGAAGAGAACAACATTGGTCAGTGTGGAAGTCAAATCAAAGGATAAGGCGTCGGACAAATCCCGACAAGATATGAATCACAAACGCTCGAATCCCCCAAGCCACTTTTCATCTCAGTTTCCCCCACAGCCCGATAGACGTGCAAAGCTTGAAGACAAAATCACTCCATTGAAAGTAACACTTGCCAAGCTTTTCCAGGAAAATAAAGCTCGAGGAGTCTTCCAAACTCCTCCCCCGATCAGGCAACCCCTTGACCAAAGGGATAGATCCAAACATTGTGCCCTCCATGCAGATTTTGGCCACACAACCAATGATTTCCGAAACTTTAGACGCTAGGTGGAGGCAATGATAGCCCGAGGGGAACTGAGGGATTATATCCAGAGGGATGGCCCAAAAGCCAATCCACCCGCACAGTACAACCAACGGAATCAAGGCCCTGCTCACCCGGTCAGGATCATCAATATGATCCATAGGGGTCCCGATCCGCAAGGCAGCGAGGGGTCTAGACGCACGCAGATGAGAAGAGCACATCAAGTCGCCAGGATATCTGGGATAAACGAGGTCCACCACCGAACGGGACAATCTCAGATACTCTTCTCCCAGGAGGACCTCCGGAACATCCAACTCCCGCACGAGGACCCGCTAGTCATCACTCTGATGGTCTCAGGATGTCTTGTGAAGAGGGTCATGGTTGACCCGGGAAGTAGCGCCAATATCATGACCAAGTGGGCTTTCGACAAGTTGGAGATCAACCCGAGGGATATCGTGACTTCCCGAAATCCAATTGCCGGGTTCGATGGCAAACAAGTCGAGCCTCTCGGAGAGATCAAGCTACCTATGACGGCGGCCCAGAGAACTCTATCCGAGACTTTTGTGGTGGTGGACGTGAAGCCCTCATACAATCTTCTTATGGGAAGAGGATGGATACACAGGATGCAGGGGGTACCGTCAACTCTCCACCAAATGGTGAGGTGTGTCGGGCCAAATGGGTACGACATAATTGACATCAAAGGGGATCAAGTGGCGGCCAAGCAATGTTACGCCATCATCATCAAAGAAATGAAGGACAAACCCGATCGAAAGAGACCCCGAGAAGAGAATCAGGATCTGAAGTCCAAATAGCAACTACAGGACGGGGAGGCAGATCCCCCGATCGTGATAGAGCCTCTGCAGCCGGTATCAATGATGTCCGACCAGCCCGACAAGGTCACCTACGCAGGTACAAGCCTCACCACTAGTGAATTGAATGAACTGACAAAGTTCTTACAGGATAATCATGATGTCTTCGCTTGGGAGCATACTGATATGCCCGGCATCGACCCCTCAATAGCCCGACATACATTACATGTCGATCCAAATATTCGATCTGTTTGACAGAAACATAGGCGAATGGGGGGCCAAAGGAACCAAATCATAGATGACGAGGTGTCAAAGTTGCTAGAAGCCGGGTTCATCAGAGAAGTCCATTATCCCGAGTGGTTGGCCAATGTTGTGGTTGTGCAGAAAAAGAACGGGAAGTGGAGAGTCTGCGTCGACTTCACCGACCTGAACAAAGCCTGCCCGAAAGACAGTTTTCCCCTACCCAAAATAGATCAAATGGCGGACGCTACTGCAGGCTACGAGAGATTAAATTTCCTGGATGACTACTCCGGTTACAACCAGATCCCGATGGACCCAAGGGACGAGGAAAAGACCTCCTTCATTACCGAAACAAGTACATACTGCTTTAGAGTCATGCCTTTCGGACTAAAAAATGCAGGAGCCACATTTCAAAGACTGGTGAACAGGATATTCAAAGGAATGATGGGCACGGTGGTCGAGGCTTACATTGACGACATTGTAGTCAAGAGCAGGAGTAAGACTGACCACTTGGGGCATCTCCAAAAGGTGTTTCAAACCTTGAGGAAACATGGGATGAAGCTCAATCCAGCCAAATGCTCCTTCGGTGTGTCATCGGGATAGTTCCTGGGGCACATAGTCGATCGGTCGGGCATACAAGCCAGTCCAACCCAAGTGAAGGCTCTGCTCGAGACAAAAGAGCCAGCCACACACAAAGAAGTTTAAATCCTGACCGGAAGAGTTATGGCCTTAAGCCGATTCATTGCAAGGCTGACCGACAGATGCCGACCCATCTTCCAGGCGATCAAGGCAAAAAATGGAGGAGTGTGGGGACCCGAGCAAACTAAAGCCCTATCCCGATTGAAGGAGTACATGCTCAAGCCTCCCATTCTTGCGACACCCGAGCCCGACGATGTGCTGCTCTTATATCTGGCAGTATCATCAGTTTCAACTAGCATCGTGCTCATCAGAGAGGACAGGAACCTCCAGATGCCCATCTTCTATACAAGTAAGGCACTGGCCGATCCCGAGACCCGGTACAGCAAACTGGAAAAGCTGGTCTTGTCCCTGATCAATGCCAAACGACGTCTTAGACATTACTTTGAAGCTCATCAGATCATTGTCCCCACTGCCACTCCCATTCGTGTACTTATGGCAAAGCCCGACCTTTCCGGAAGGATCTCCAAATGGGCCATTGAACTGGGGATTTATGACATAACTTACGTACCCAGAGTCTCGATCAAGGGACAGGCCGTGGCCCATTTCCTATTGGAAGGGGAAACCGAGGAGGCCGATCAACCCGTTGAGTTGGAAACATGGAAGTTATTCGTGGACGGTTCAGTGTGCGCCAATGGAGCAGGCGTCGGGCTTGAAATCCACACTCCCGACGGGACTAAGCTACAAGCCTCGATGCAATTGCAATTCTCAGCCACTAACAACGAGGCAGAGTACGAGGCAATCATATCGGGACTAAGATTAGCCAAGAGCCTTCAAATACGATCCCTATCCGTGTACAGTGACTCCCAGCTAATTGTCAGGCAAATAACCGGTGAATACGAAACAAGAGATCCAAAAATGGAATCTTACAGAACGCTGGTGATCAAGGAATCAGAAGGTTTTCAAAAGATAACATTCAGCCAAATCCCTAGGGAGGAAAACACCTCTGCCGACCACTTAGCTAATCAGGCATCTGCAGCCGGTGAGGATATGACTTGTAATACCCCGTATTTAATGGATATTTATTCCCTTAATTATTTTGGATGGATATTTATTCCCTTAATTATTTTGGATGGCATATTGGGTGTTTAAATTATTGAATGAGGCTATCTTAGTCTTTTTAACTCTAGTAGGTTATAATGAAATTTTGTGATCTGAAGGGGGGCAAGGTTGTCATTAGTGTTTGGGCAGTTTGGTGATTTATGCATAATACAAGGTTAGTTTGGACAATTCCCTAACCCTAACATCTTCTATATAAGCATCCTTAACTTCAGATCTAGCCCCCATCTCATTTATTCTACTACTTCTTCATCAATTATACCCGAAATTGTGAGGGTTGAGAGGTTGAGAGCTTAGAATTGGTTTGGATCTATACTTGTGGTGGATTCAGCTCTACATTACAGGCAAGACATGTGTTCTTGTAACACCCCGTGTTATTTTCCTTTTTTCTGAAATTATTTAAAATTTAATTTCAGTAATGACGTCACTTGTTCGTGACGTATTATTTATTCTTGGTATTTGATACCTGTAAATTTTTCGCGTTTAGTTTTAAAGTCGGCTGGACGACATTACGTGAATTTTTATTCTCGACTAAGCGGTTTTGATTCGACGTTTAATGATTAGTGTTTCGATTGTATGACGACATATTTTAATTGGTCGGGCTTGTTTAAGTGTTCCGACATTTGGGTTTCTACCCCGATGTATTTAATTGGGCTTCCCGTTATTAATTCGGGCTTGCGAGATTATGTTCGGATGTTCCCGATAATTATTGGGGTTTATTATATATATATATTCAATTATATATATATATATATATAGAAGTGGGGGTTATTTTGCGATTTTGGAGAAATGAAGGGTCAGTTTTGCAATTAGGTCATATATATATATATGTATATATATACACAGACTGTATCTGCTCCACACTTTCTCCTTCACGCTACCACGACTACTCTTCTCCTTCCTCTTCACGCATGGCCGGCCAAACCTATTCTCCTCCATTGTTGCCGGTCAGGCAAGAGAGAGGGAGACCGGAACCGGCTGGAGCAAGGGGTCGCACTTGGTGCAGGCGACCGGTTCGCCGCTGCTGTAGCAGCTGCGACGGCGAGGCGGACGACGACGGCAGGGCGGCTATGGTGTGGTGATCCGGTGGTGGCGGTCTGGCAGTCGCGCACGGTGGCGCAAGGGCAAGGCCGCGGCTGGACAGCCGCGCGTGCGCGTGGGCAGGGGCGATCCGGTCGGGGTTCGGCCAATTTTTCGGCGACCTTCCGGTGATCGGTTTGAGCCGATTTTCGGTGAGTAGCTCCGTATATACGTAGCATTCATCATACATTAATTTCGTGATTTTACGTTGAACGATTTGCCCGGAAATCGCATTTTTAGGTTATAGTTTTCGTTTGGGGTATTTTAGATTTAACCCAATTAATTAACCCATTATTAATTGGCTTCATATATATCGTATAGGTTGTCGAGACGGACATTTCGATATATTCGAAATGGTTTTTGGACGATTTTGGTCGGCGGGTTTCATATTCGGGCGCCGGTACTGTGCTGTTTCGGGCTGTTCGGTAACGTATAATTAGGTGGGAAATTATACTTCTCACTCCGCATTATTGAAGTAGTTTAGGGGTGCAAAACCCTTATTTAATTTATTGTAGATATATTAAATTGCTAGTTTAAATATCTATAAATTGTTTAGGATCAGGATGGAGCTTAGGAATTAATTTAAGAAAATTTATTAAATTATTCCTATGTGATTAAATAATATTCTTATTTAAATTAAATAAGAATGGACGGCTTAGAAACCCTTACGAATTTAAATGGGTTATTAGAGATTCGAAAAGCTTAGACGATGTGCTAGGATCCTTTTGGTATATGTGAAATAATTGTTTAAATTATTTAAAAAGACATGTTAATTGAAATTGATATATTTTCTAAAGAATTAAAGAAAATATATTGTTTAGAACATGAATTTATTTTCTCACGATTTAAATGCTTTAATATATTTTTAAAAGCATGTACAGAGATTTGAGATTTATGTTGATATTACCATGTGGGTATTTTTATAAATATGATGCATTACATATTTATGTTGGACATGATTTTGTTGCGTACACCATGTATTGTGAGACATGGGTGTTGGTACATGTGTTGCATGATTTCACCATTTGCATAGAGATTCATTTGGTGTGGTCTACTTCCTTTGTGCGTGAGGCACGGGTAGACGTTTGTGTTTGGATCGTCGTGACAACTGGCCAGGGGGTGCTGCACCCACGGAACTAATCTTCTGAGAACGCAGACGATATAGGGGGAGGACACATAGTCCAAGGCCCTATGTTCACGGCTGGGCCGTGGTGGACGTCTTCCTTGGTTAAAAGTGTGAAGTGTCAAAAGCACTTGGGAAGAACAGGACGATAAGTCTACATTCCTTAGTGAGCTGTATCCTCAGGGGAATGGTAGAGAATGATCCAGTACCCTTGGGAAGGGTGTGTTTTTGTGTGTGTGTACCACAGGCGATCTGTGAGTACGGTGCGTTGCATATCATCATGTGATTTATTGATATGTATATATATATATATATGTTGGAGCATGATTATTTATGAATATGCAAAATGAATTCATTTTATAAAATGCTCAGTTGAAAGTGATAAATGTGAAAACGGGAATTAAAAGCAGTAATTATTAAAGTATAAACGAGACGTATATCTTTATACTTGTGTTGTATACTTTTGTGCCCGTAGGGGAGGTTAAGTATATTGGTCTGGCGACTTCTGTGGTTAGTTGAAGTTAGAGATGGATTGTAGAATTGAGGTTGAGTTGATGTGGAGTAATGCCTTAGAGAATGTGGTTAATAGTTTTGTAAATGTGGTTAGTAGCCTTGTGATTATGGTTAGCAGTCTTGTGACTGTGGTTAGTAGTCTTGTGATTGTGGTTAGTAGTTTGGTGATTTTGGTTGGCTGTGTGACTTGTTAGAGATTTGAGATCCGAGATTGATTTTAGTATCAGTTATGATTTGGGGCCTTCGAGAAGGCGGGTGATGAGATTGTGAGTTGTAGTATGGACCTTTAGGTGCCTTTCACTTTTGAGGAATATGTTATCGATTGTAACTGAGATTTTGATTGGGAGATAAGAGGTTATGGTTGAGGTGAGTTCTATTAAGTACTTAGGGTACTGTAGCGTGGTTTATAGTGCTTAGTTCATTCCCCTAAGCATTTCTTGTACTGTGTTTTGTACACTAGTACGTGGTCGTTGACTTGTATGTTATTCCTTGAGTTGTCGGTTACGGCGTGGTGCCGAACCTTTTCCTGGTGTTGTCATTTGATTCTATAGAGTTGTGTTTTCTCTTATTGACTGTCATTTCGAAAACGGTGTTTCCTAAGTTTTGAAGTAAACTCTTGTATTTAAAGGGAAAAACCCGTTTTCGTCTACCCCCGTAGAAATGAAAAGTTTTAATACCTTATAAAATGATCTTAGGATCTTCTTTGAAAATATTTCAACTTTTAAAAGCAGGTGATGGCAACTGACGGAGACCGGGGGCAAGACGGTCATTTCTACTGTGTGATTTTCTAAAAGAAAACTATTTTATTACTTTTCTTGGGATTATGAGGTTACGAGACTTCTTTCTCAAAACCTCGACTTGTAGAGTTTTGAAAGGTGTTCCATTGTTTCACCTTTGCTTCCGATCATTTTTTTAAGTCTCGGTTTTGAGGCTTGTCGTTGTTCATTGCACACATATAGTGTTGCCTTTCTCTTTTCTGGGTTATTGGTTTCACCACCTAGGTGATTTGAGTTTTTCTTACGTTAGGGGCATGGATGCCAAATGGATCGGTTCGAGTTTGAAAACATTTTTCTTAAAAACTATTGAATCTCTGGGATTCATCTTTTTATTACTTCCACTCTCGGCCATTCGTTTTTGGTTTCCTTGTTCACTTTTGGTGTTCTTTCTTTGTTCACTTGTGGTGTTCTTTCCTTGTTTGGGTATTCTAACCTTGACGTTGTTGTCTTGGTTATCTGTTGGTTAGCATTGGGAACTCTTTTCCTTTGCTTCGTTTTGGTGACCCTTAAGTGGTCGTTCTTGGGAGTTGAGTTCTTGTACTCTTAGTGAATTGATCGGGTGGTTTTGTAGCTTATAGTGCAAGTGTTAGTGATGGATTTATCCTGTTGGTGACTTATTGACTTGTTGGAGATAACATTGAGGTTTTCGCATAGTGAGATGATGGGGTGATCCCATCCTTGAGGTACAGACTTACTCTAGGAGAGGGATGAGATTTGTTATATATATATATATATTATATATATATATATATATATTGATGATGTTGTGTTAGTACGCAAGGGCGTGGGTGTTTTCCTTCCTGTGTTATCGGGGTGTAGGATTTGAGCCTTCCTTGGTACTATTGGTGGATTTTGTTTCCTTGTGGATATTAGAGGTGAGTGTGATCTCCTCTGTTGGATCTTCTGTTTGGTGATGTGAGCACTTTGTGACTTGGTTAGATTTGACCTTAGTGTCGGGTACTTGATGTACGTTGGTGGGAATAGTGTAGACTATTGGTGTTGGGTACTTGGAATACGAGATTTAGAGACTCATGTTGTGTATTTATATATATATACGTGTAGATATATATATACATATTCCCTATATACTTATGTATACTCGTTTACGATAGTATATGAGCGTGTGACTTGGGTTTGCGTGGATGGGACTAGTTGGGCTATATTTATATCTTATTAGACGGTTTAGCTTTACCTAAACTATCAGAGGATGTGGTAGTTAGGATATCTTTTCCCACTGAGCTTATTTGCTCACAGGGGAATTTCATTCGCCCCCTGGTATTCCACGCCAGGTTGCAGGAAATATACGGCTATGAGCAGGATGCAGTGCAACGGCAACTTTCTTTTGTTTCCTTGTTACAGGTTTTGGAGTTGCGCTGGGTGATGCGGTTACGGTTGCAACACGACTGGGTTTGGGGACGATAGGTATCCACTTTCAGTTTCTCTACCCATTGTTATGGGATTGTTATGTATTTTCTTTTGGGAGCCAGTCTGTTGGCATATCCCTGTTGATGTATCTTTTATTTCCTGTATTTATTCTTTCAGGATGTATTGTATCTATTCCGCACAGTTAGGTGCTCTTCTGTATTTTTATTCGAGCATTTGTGGCTCTGTTGATGTTAGAGGGTTTGGAGGGGTTTTGGTTCCTTTCCACTACTTCGGCCCGGATTGATGAATGTGGGGCTTGGAAGCCATTGTGATTATTGAATTGCTATTGGCAGGTTCTTGTGTTGTGGTTGTTGTCAGGATGTTCCATTTACAAACGGAACTCTGCCGGATTTTCGTTAGATTCCGCTGCTTAGTTTATTATCCATTTGGGTATGAAATATACCATATCTATCATTAACCCATATCTTTTCACGGTTAATGATGTCTTAGTTGGTCATTCATATTAAGGATCACATCTTGGATTCCTTGGATGTCCCTGTTCGGGAGTCTTAGGAATTTAGGAGAGTGTCAGTTGGTATTGGAGGATGTTAGTGAGTTTCTAGCATTCTACTTGACATGGAGTATATTTTTATTGTTATTCCATGTGTCTCTTCGTTGTTGTTGACTCTAGTAGTCGCTTGACTAGCGTCATCCCTTGGAGATTCGCTGATTCTCTAGATTTGAGTTTCGGGAATCTTAGGGGCGTGACAGCGTGGTATCAGATCATTTTACCCTTTCGTGGGTATTTGATGATTGAATGTCATTGGTTCTCGTTTCTTTTTACTTCCGCATTCACTCCCTTAGCTCTTAGGCTCGGGTTTCGGAGTCCTAGGAATTTGGGGCGTGACAGTTCTACTCTTCCTCTTTGTACTAAAATTTCGTAGCCTTTACTTTGTACATCTATAATCTGCTAAATAATATTTTTCATATATGTATATGTATGTGTAAATCATGTTCATATATGGCTTATATATATTCTATTTATACATATATGTATAGATCCGTAGGTATATATATAGATCTTGTATATATGTAGAGATTCGTGGATCTATATAGGCATATATGTATAGATCTGTTAGAGTATATTCATATTCATGTTTATTTATGTGACTTATATATTATATTTATACATATATGTATAGATCCGTAAATATATATATAGATCTTGTATACATGTAGAGATTCGTGGATCTATATAGGCATATATGTATAGATCTGTTAGAGTATATTCATATTTATGTGACTTATATATTCTATTTGTACATATATGTATAGATCCGTAAGTATATATATAGATCTTGTATACATGTAGAGATTCGTGGATCTATATAGGCATATATGTATAGATTTGTTAGAGTATGTTCATATTCATGTTTATTTATGTGATGATATATATTATGTTTATATGTATATGTATAGATCCATGATCATATGTACAGATCTTGCATATAGGTAGAGATTAGTAGACTTATATAGACATATATGTACAAATCTGTTAGAGTATATTTATATTCATATATATATATGATGATTTATATTCTGGTTATACCTATATGTACAGATCTTGTATATATATAGAGATTTGTGGTGATATATTGATATATGCATGAGACTATGTTTATATCTAGCTATACATACAAATCTATTTTTACCATGTGTAGCTATACATGTATGGATTCGTGGTTATGTGTCTTGTTGGTATGATTCTGATGATGTGTATATGGTTGGAACTTAGTATAAATATCTGAATACATAAATATTTTAGGTTTCAATGTTGACAAAGATTTCAAAACTGTTATTAGAAAAATATTGCATATTTATGTAATTGTTTTTCTCTATTTTCTTTGTTATCAGACTTTGGACATTGATTTATATTGTTATTATGTGTATCACGAATTATACTAGATTACGTATTTTTGACCGTATAAATGAATAGTTTCGACCGTATAAAATACCGTATACCTTGGCGCTGGGGCGCTGCCCCAGACCCCGCCAGGGGGGCGCTCAGGTAATGGTCGCGCCCCCCCTGGACCCCCCAGGCTCGACCTTATAAATTGTTATACGTTCCCGATTAAAGATTACGAGTGAATTATTAAATTCGTAAAATCATAAGATTTAAATTAAATGACTATGTTTTGGAAATTTATAAGGAACCACAAGGAGGCTGACTATTACTGCAGTCTAACTAGTACCACGGGACATGGGTGAGTTGTCACGGCATGGGTGAGTTGTCGGGTACGTGGTTATGGTAGGGCATGGATTGGATGTTGTATGGAAAAATCAGATTAATGTAAGAAATTTATAAACATAATTATATTAAATGGTGGTATATTAGTGACTATATTTATAGTTAAATATATTATTATTTTATAATATAATTTTGGGATTAGGTGTCACTAGGAAAGGGAATGGATTTTGGTACTCTGCTTGGGATCATGTAGAGTTGTACTTGCTCGTGGGTTTAACCCACATTTTTGTTGTTTCAGGTCCTCGACAGTTTCACCAGCAGGGTTGAGGACTTCATATCTATCCATCTGGTTCTATCATATTTTCCTTCCACTCTAGGGTAGGATCCGATAAATGTCATATGTTGTATTTCTTATAAGTGTGTTTCAAGGGGTCCATGTTTATGGGATTTCCAAGTTGTACTGTGTGGGAATTATTTTATTTAAGGATGTATTGGGAGTGGTCTTCTTCATGTATAAGTTGTATCCTTATTTTGTTATTGTTGTTATTATTATATTTCTATTTTATGTCTTCTATTCTGTGCTTATGTTATCAATTACTGATGCTCCTAGTTTTCTCTGTATGGGCCTGGCCAACCTATGCATGGAAATTTGGGGGTGTCACATGACTCGAGTAGTACTGACCGACTTCATCACTACACCGAGCATCAGAAAGCCCGATGAATTTATATGTCTAGTTCCCCGAGAACCAAGCTGGATGGATCCTATAATCGACTATCTAAGTGTCGAGACTTTACCAACTGATAAGGCAGAGGCAAGGAAAATTAGGATGAAGTCAGCCCGATACTCGATCATCCAGGGCCAACTCTACAGAAAATCTTTCTCGGGTCCGTATCTGCGGTGCGTAACTCCTTCCGAGGTAGAGACAGTAATGCAAGAGATACATGCTGGAGCTTGTGGAAATCATTCGGGTGCCCGGTCTCTTGCCCATAAAATCCTATCCCAGGGTTATTTTTGGCCCTACCTATCCCGAGATTCGGAGGAATATGTGCGCAGATGCAAAACCTGTCAGATGCACGGTGACGCTATACTTCAGCCACCGGAATTCTTGAACCCGACAATCGTGCCGCACCCTTTTGCCCGATAGGGAATGGACATAGTCAGACCACTTCTAAAAGCCATCAGGAAGAATACTTATGTACTCCTCGCCACCGACTATTTCACCAAATGGGTTGAGGCCGAGGCTTATCCTTCTATAAAAGGAAGCCACGTAGTCAAGTTCATATGGAATCACATCATCTGCAGGTTCGGGGTACCGAGGACCATCATGATGGACAACGGCACAAACCTGGACTGTGAACCGGTCATGTCGTTTCTTGCCAAACACGGAATCAATCAAAATACCTCCTCGGTAGGGTACCCACAAGCCAATGGACAGGCGGAAAGGACCAATCGTTCCATCTTCAACACTCTAGCAAAGAAACTCGAGAAAGCCAAGGGAGCATGGTTGGACAAGTTGCCGGAAGTACTGTGGTCGTATAGAACCACTCCCCGACAACCAACCGGTGAAACACCTTTCGCTATGGCATATGGTGCAGAAGCCGTAATCCCGACGGAGTATGCCGTCCCGACGCTTAGATCACTGGCTTGGGACGACAAAACAAATAGCCAACGCTTGTCTCACGAGCTCGACCTACTGGAAGAGAAAAGAGAAATTGCCGGGATAAGACTGGCAGCTTACCAACAACGAGTCAGGAATCACTTCAATCAAAGAGTAAAAAGAAGGGGATTCCAAGTCGGTGACATGGTCGTCAGACGAAAAATTGGACACATGGGAAAACTCCAGGAGCCATGGGAGGGACCCTACACCGTCACTGAAGTAGTAGGGCGCGGGGCCTACCGACTACTCAGGAACTTTGATAACCGAAGGGAGCCCAACACACAAAATGCATCCCGACTCAAAAGATACTATCCCTAGTGATGCTGTTTTTATTACTGTAAAGAAAGGCCACTAGAGCCCGAAAGATTACAATAGAAGTTCCCTCTATTCCCGATCAGTTTCAAGAGTATCTAAATCGTCTCCATGATCACATCATCTTCAAAACCTAAGTGTTGAATCCTCTCCATGGGCCCAAAGTGCCCGAGAGATCTTCACAGACCCACCAGCGGTCGGGTTTTATCTGAAAACCTAAGTGTTGAATCCTCTCCATGGGCCCAAAGTGCCCGAGAGATCTTCACAGACCCACCAATGGTCGGGTATTATGAAATATCAATTTTAAAACCAAAGTGTTGGATCTTCTACATGGGCCCAAAATGCCCAAGAAACCTTCACAGATCCACCAGTGATCCCAAAGTGCCCGACTGTTATTGTCTGGTGTTATTGTTAGTCTTAACAAGTTACAATTCAATATCCCAATTTTTATTAAATGAAGCGCTGGATCATACATATCCCCAACGAAGTTTGAATAAATAAACTCATTCATATTGAAAGGGCCCCAGTGGCCAAGGCTGATACAATAGAACTGTGATAAGTTGTTACAAACAAAATAAGAGAAAAATGGAGGGATAGCCCTACTCCACCACAGGAGGATCCCCATTACCACCTAAGGCTTTGGTCCCGAGGGACTGTCCTGTGGTTTCAGGCTCAGGCTCATCCATGCCAGAGCGAGAAGGCGGAGCGGGCAAATCGTCTTGAAGGAACTCACCGAAGGCCAGATCCTCAGGTTCGGCCTCAGGATCATCATACGGAGGCCCAACTCCAATGCTGAGGTCAAGATCTTCAATAGTCGGGATCTGCCTTTCCTCTTCAGGCTTTTGAAGTTCTTCTATGCATTCCCTCCAGCCCTGCTCATAGTGGTACTTGCATGTCAGCATGAAACGGGAGATCATATGTTTACCACCCTTGTGGCACATCTTTACCCGAGACCTCTCCACACCTAATGCATTCTCGACCTCGACCTTCTCTTCAAGCAACTGCAGCCCCGAAGCCTTTAACTTCTCAACCTCTTCGGTCAGGGCCTGCACTTGGAGAGTTATGGCCTCCCGAGCCAAGACTTCTCGATTGGCCATCTGCTCAGCCTCTCGAGCCTTCGCCTCGAGCTCTGAGATCGTCGTCTTGGCAGATGAAAGCCCCTCTTCAGCTGCAACAACCCTGTATGTCAGGGACTGGATCTTATCATTGGCCTTCTTGACTTGCTTTAAGGCCTTAGTACACCCAGCCTTATGAACTTGAACATCGCGATTCAAAGCGTTGATGACCCGAGCATCATCCTCAAGCTTGCAATTGTACGCCTGAATAGCGTGAAACATCTGAAAGAAAGAGAATGTTAGCACATAATAAGGGGCAAAATATAAGCTAAGTACAAAATATCTCAAAATTTATTACCCTCATCGCAAGCTCGGGACCGTTCAAGGCTAGGCTCATCCTGTCGTATCGACCCATGGCCAATCTATCCGCCGGGGTCCAAACCCCCAGGGCCATCTCCCGCAGAGCTTCTGAATTCCCGATCGTTTGGTCTCCCACAGAAAGGTATGGATGGCCCTTCCTGGTATCCAGCCTGAACCGAGGGCCATGGGGAACATCTCTTCCACTCTCAACAACTTTCTTTATCTCCCTATTATCTTGTTTTCTAACATTTGTAGAGATAGTAGTGCGGAGCTTGGTAGGTCGGGATTGATCCTGGTCCTCGTCGTCAGAGCCTAAGTCCCGGGTATCCGACACTGAGACAGGAGCACCTAGTGCTACACTTCGACTAGAGCTCGGTCCGACTGAAAGGTCAGCCCGGGAATTATTCCGATCCAGACCTGCTGAGCTCGGAACCAGAGCATGATCACCCCCGACCTCGACCGCGTCCGATGCACCCGTTTGCGGATCTTGAGATGGCGGAGGCGGAGGCGTGACCGGAGGATGCTCTACCGGAGGAGGGGGCGTGGCAGCAAGGCCTCCAGTCGGTCCTGCCGATTGACTGTTTGCAGGGTTTTCAGGGACTGGAGGGACATCAACCCCACAAACAAAAGACGTGGAACTGATATCACCCTTTCTGGCCCTCTTGATTGAAAGCTTGGGCATGACAACTGCTTTCCTCTTCTGCTGGCCCCCAGACATATTCCTTTTGAATTTTTTGACTCCCGATGACTTGGACTTTAGTTTTTTCGACCCTGATGCAGTCGCTGCGGAACCCGAGGTTATCGTCGATACAGATGTTCCCAATACAAGCTCCTGCAATACAGATCATGTCAGGCAATTCTGGCTATCCCTTAAATCCTGACTCCATATCCTGGCACGCAACAATTCAAATCGGGATCTTATATACCCGACCTCCCTTTTCTCCCGAGGAGCCTGCAGAAAACCCATCACTAGCATGCCTAACTTATCGTTACACAGTTCGCAGTGGCAAGAAGCTCGGGTATGAAAGCTCTTAAACTCGGGAAGTCGGGTTGGTTGGAAAATATGGTTGACAGGTATGTTCATAGAATCGGGATGCCTCCACCGACCACTCACTATTATCATCCTTTCCTTCCATCCCTTATTGGAGGTCGGGACGTTGTCACACAACTTCCTCTTGACATACGAGGTTAGGTTGTACCGACCCCTATTATCCTTTTGTTCTTGAAGTTTATACGAAAACAGAAGCTCGGCCAAACCTAAGTCTAGGTTCAATTCCTTATTAATCAGTAAGATCATGGCCAGGATCCTATAAAAATTGGGACCGACTTGAAGGGGGACTAGACCCAAAGTCGCCAGTGCCAGGAGGAAGAAATGATGAATGGGAAACTTTAAAATGGCAAGATGGAATGAGGAAAGCAGTATCTCCCCATCCTTCAACCCTTCACCGATCCTAAAGTCTTTGTCCCTAGGGTAATGCCTAACCTTAACCCCTTCGGGAACCCCGAGGCTCCTAAGTTGAGCGTTTTTCCTGTATTTGGCTGGGAGGGGGTCAGTACAGAAATTTTCCTCCTCCTCAGCATCCTGATCCTGACCCATCTCAGCATCACCCTCTACAACCTGATCCCCTGCATCCTGAGTAACTTATGGTGGACTAGACCTAATGACTCGGGTGATCTCTACAGATGGGGTGCTCACTGATGCTTCGGGATCAGTAATGGTTAGGTCAGTGTCTGTCACTTGCAGGTCGCCAACCGACCTGGTATCATCACTCCCCGACATATTTGACGAAAGGTAGAAAATTGAGAAGAACAACTTACAAAAAGGTAAAGATGATTCCGACAGTCTCTCCTTGCGTTTTTCTCCGGCTAAGTGATTTGCAGAAACCGACAACTGTACCAAGAAGTAGAGAAGGATGCGTCTGTTCAAACGCTTTGCAGCATGGATCAAAACACTTCACACAGTGCAAAAATCAATTAAGATCGCTGAGATTTGCAGAAATTGATGAGACAATCTAGAGATTTTGTAGGTGAGAATGGATTTGAGTTGCAAATAATGCTTGAGTATGACAGAGAAAATAATGAGAAGAACAATCCAAAAGTGGTGCAAGTGTGACGTATGTGGATTATATAGATAGGTATGACGTTTCAGTCACCCGGGTCAGAGTATCGGATCGACATAACCCGACCCATCTCACGCAAATCTATGCTATCTCAGCCACAAGTTCAAATTGCAATGATGGCGGCAGCTGTAGCATTAAATGCGTCCCACGTCATCCGGCACGCGTCCCCTCATCATCCGCTATGCGTCCCACGCACCAACTCCGAGGACTTTTTGATGGGCCTTAAGATTCTTTCACCTAATGGGCCCATTGGATGCAGGCCCATGAGCTAAAAGAGGGCCTGTGTACATGTGAGTTTTTCCGGCCCATGAAAAAGCCCATCCCGACCAGATCGATCCAGGAAAGACCCGAGATTATGATCTGACCATTATACCCGCGTCATAACCCGACCGATATATCAGCCCTGTGGTCCGATGAGTATCTTAGCCCGACCATCAGACCCATCTTATGCCCCGACCCGAAGAGCATTTTTGAAGGATCTCGAAGGTTCTAGAAGATACCTGCAGTCCAAGGCAATGACATTGTATAGGGATTACATAGCTGACGTGTAAAGTAAGATATTATTGAAAAGTTGAAAATGTTGTCCTAATGGGCCAAAGGCCCATTGGAAAAATGTATATAATCCAATGAAGAGTAATGAGAAAGGGATCTTTTTGTGTTGTGCAAATTTTGTATCTATAGATTGTGTGCTTTGTTTTATTGTTTATTACACAATTTTTTTATAATGATTAGATATACAAGTTAATAAATTATTTCTTTTTAAGGTAAGCATTTACCCATACTCACTAAGGGGACTTTCTATTTGGGAGTAAGGGTCTAGTATCGCTCGACCATTAAACGTGTTGGTTAAGCTAATCATTTTTCGTTATACACCAATAAACCAAATTTTAGCTACTTGTGAATTTTTTTCGTATGAATCTTATTTATAATTGAATTAAATTTTATTTAAAATACACTATTACTTTTATAAACCTTCAAGTAAGTGGTTTAGTCCTTCCTATGGCTCTGCCGGATCCTATATGACCCATAACCCCAAATAGGATAATTTTATTTGAAACCTGCTTATAAATGAAAGGAAAATATTTCTTACACTACAGTATTAGACATAATTATGATAATAAATACATATCCAAGTCAGGATGTACAAATATAAATATATTTAGGTCCCACAGTAATTTGCCTAATTTGGTACAAGTATTATTTCTCTATATAAAAAGTGATTCCAACACGGACTCCACTACAGCTGGGATTGGTAAAAATGTTTGGTGAAAAAAAAGGTTTATGAAAAGGGAGAGGCACTAGCATTCAATAAATGGTGGATGATTATTTTGTGGTAGTGAGTATATCTAGTTCAACAGAATAATAATTATTCTTGGCTAGAAAATCTAATAAAAATCAGAATTAGGAAAGTGATATTTAATGTTAAGTCATATGTATGTACAAAGAATATAAAGATTGAGAGTAATAGCATTCACACACACCTGAGATGTATATTAATGAGATTCCTGACAAGCTTGGATTCTTGACAGCGATGTGCAATTAATTCATACTTGCAAGTACTATATATATATATATTTGTATGTAGATAACCCACAAGCCAAATTCAACAATTCAGCTCTGTGTGTGTTTTGCCATGGCCAAATCACCAGAAGAAGAGCACCCACAAAAGTCCTTTGGTTGGGCTGCAAGAGATAGCTCTGGGATCCTTTCACCCTTCAATTTCTCTCGGAGGTATATATCTATCTGTTCATCTTTTTCAATATACATACTATATATGAAATGAGGTGGTTGATTATGACCATATATATAACAATTAAATATCCAGAAAGTGTAAATGTATATGTCTATTGACTATTAAAATATTGCAGAATGACCACAGGCGAGATCAAGGGTTTCAGATTAAGTGGAGGGAGTGTGTGTGAGTTTATTTTTTTTTAAAAAAATAATAAAATTAAAATTGCAGAATGTTATTACTGAATTAGTTATAATATATACTATATTATATTGTTAAAGGGGCTGCTTGGGGTGTTCTAAAGGTGAAAAATGAAGAAGATAATCATCTTGAGTGGATTCATTCAAAATTTAAGAAAATTATTGTTATCATTAAAATTTTAAAATGTATATAGAGGAATATTTGTTAAATAGCTCTATAAATGAACCTTCTAATGTTGTCAATGATGAATTGTAGTGGAATACAGAAAACCCAAAAGGATCAATCTTATTCAATCCAAATATTAGAATTCAGAAGTACCCTCGAGTCCACAAAGTTTATATTTGAATACTCCGAAATGATATAGCCTGCATAAAATTATCATCATAATTCTCACTTTTTTCTCCAATAGATATTTTTCAGAAATTTGAAAACACCTAACAATAAAAGGGCGCTATCAACGTTTAATAGGCCATAGAAATTGCCACCGCTTCCTTCCCAACTCCGAAATGTAGCTGTCTTGTTGATATACTCGTATATCAAAATCTTCCCTCACCATAAGTGATGGCAATGTGATGTTCTGTTATGAGATTTATAATTTAGTAGGGACCGATAAGCTCTGGTCATTCTGTTTGCTCTAGGAAGTCTGCTGCCACTTCTACATAAAACAAAAAAAAATGTTTTTTTTTTTTCAATATCCAAACAAGGTCCTAATAAACCAAAGAATAAAAATAGTAATATTTTTTTGTTTATTTTAATAGTAATGTTGTGCACTCACTCTTTGTTATGCTAACTCATCTGTCATCCAAAATTCAAGTTTTAGCGATTTATTGTTTCTGTAACTATGATTTTCTTCTTGTATCGCAATATAAGCCACCACATCTCGAATTGGATGGATGTGGTTGTACTTCTTGAGAAGAAAAAATAAAGAATCAAAACCGTTGATTTTACACCATCACGTTATGGTTGCTGAAGAATAATATTGTCACAAGCAAATTAATTAAATTCATATATTCAAACTAGCTATCATGCTGAATTTGGTTTTTAATTTTTTTTATATTGATGAATATCCATATGGTTTTGAGTCTTTTGACATGTCCTTCGGTACATCTGCAGAGAAAATGGCGAGGACGATGTAACAGTTAAAATTCTGTACTGCGGGGTCTGCCACTCTGACTTGCATTGTATGAAAAATGACTGGGGGTTCACAAAATACCCTATTGTTCCGGGGTATGATTCTTGCTTTGTGTCGATTTATAAAATTCAATACCTGTTTTAAAATTTGTATATGCTTTTTATATATGATATTGTTTAATCTTCCCTAGATGTTTACAATGCCGCGGTCATATTGAAGAAATCTGGTGCACCTAATATCGATTTTATGTTGATTTTTCCTCAAATATGTGCTCTTGAAATTATAAATGATTTTTTTTTTAAATTGTTACTAACCAATATACTAATGTTATGAGTAGAAGCAAAAATGAATATATTGATGTTATACTGTTGTTGTGTAGGCATGAAATTGTAGGCATTGTGACCAAAGCTGGGGAAAATGTAGACAAATTTAAAGTTGGTGACAGAGTTGGGGTTGGGGTGATAGTGGGCTCTTGCAAGACATGCGAGAGCTGTGAAAAGGACATGGAGAATCATTGTCAGAAGAAAATATTTACTTACGGATCGATTTATCATGACAGAACGATAACCTATGGTGGTTATTCCGATATGGTGATTGTTGACCAACGCTACGTGGTGCGCTTTCCTGATAACCTTCCCTCGGATGCTGGTGCGCCCCTATTATGCGCTGGGATAACGATATATAGTCCGATGAAGTACTATGGAATGACTGAGCCTGGAAAGCATCTAGGTGTAGTGGGACTGGGTGGTCTTGGTCATGTTGCTGTGAAGTTGGGGAAGGCCTTTGGGTTGAAAGTTACAGTGATTAGTACGTCCCGGAAGAAGGAGGCTGAAGCAATCGAAAAACTTGGTGCTCATTCTTTTCTTGTTAGTACTGACCCCAAGGAAATGCAGGTATGTGTACAATCATTTTGACATTGTTTTAAAAAAGGGAGGTTAATGTGTTAAAAGGTCATTAGGGTTGAATTGAATAAACATATATGCGCGTACTTGTCTTTAACATATATGTTGCATTTGGTACACATGAATGCAATGAAATGCTCCTTCCAGTCAATCTCTTGGAAAAATTTTTATTCCCCAGAGTGAAAATCCTTTCCATTCGTGAATTTATGGAATGGTCAATGGTCATTATATTTCTTAAAGAAACAAAAAGAAAAATTTATTTCCTTCTGTGTTTAGTGATACTCTAACCAAACAAAAGAATGATAATGTTGATTCCCATTTTCCATTCCCCTTCTCATTCAATTCTCACCTTCATTCCATTTCATTCGTGCGAACCAAACGTAACAATAAGGCTTTCATTTTATGTATTGAATAATCTCAGTTGTGGATCATATCCGCCACATCCAAGGTTCTAAACTTCTAGGTTAAACAAATAGGCCTAACAAGTAGACGCAAGTCTTGTTTTTGCTTTTAATAAATTAGTTGGTATTATGACCTTTTTGACATACAAAGCTGACATTGTACCGGTGCAGAGTGCTCAGGATACGATGGACTACATCATCGACACAGTGTCTGCAATTCACCCCCTGGCTCCATTGCTCGGCCTACTGAAGCAAGACGGAAAACTCGTTATTGTGGGGCTGCCTGATAAGCCTCTGGAGCTGCCTGCCCATCCCTTAATTTCCGGTAAGACACATAATTACTCATATAGTGTTCATGAGAGGAAGATTGTCTAGCGAGTATAATTCAAAATCATGATTCTGTTTCTGCTAACATTGTTGGGCATGTTGTTAGACCAGTATCTAATTCCTTATAGTGATACTCTCAATTGATTCAACAGAACTCAAAGTCGTTAAATTCATTTAGGAAAAGAAAAAAGTTAATAATGCTGGTCTCGAAGTGCTAGTAACTGCGTGAAAGTGATGGGTCTAGCCCTGTGAACCTCTCCAAACATTCTTAAAGGGGCCTCTTTGTTGTTGTTGTACGGCCTTTGTTATTCACTTTCTCAAAATGTAGATCAGCGAATCGAGAGTCTCTCTCTCTCGCTATGTCCCCATTCCTTTCTTCGATTCTATGAGAGAGGACAGACCATGGTTGTCTCTTTAAGAGTCTAACAACAAGCGCCTAACCATTCATTTAAGAAGAAAAAAATATTGTTTTTCGCCAAATTACCATCCTCACTTTGAATATAGTCGGTAGAAGAAAATTTTGTTTCTACCACGGATTTTTTATCGCGGGCCAGAGTAGCCCGTGGTAGAAAGTGCCTTCAACTACTCAATTGCTTTTTGATGAAAGCTATCCAAAACCATATCACTAACTTGAATATTGCCTCTAGCCAACTTCATTAATCCATTGGTCGCATTATATTTTGCAGGACGAAAGCTTGTCGGGGGAAGTTACTTTGGCGGGATGAAAGAGACGCAGGAAATGCTAGATTTTTGCGCGGAACACAATATAACATCGGACATTGAGCTGATCCGGATGAACTATATCAATACTGCGATGGAGCGACTTGCCAAATCCGACGTCAGGTATCGGTTCGTGATTGACATGGCAAACTCATCCCTCTAGGCCACTTAGGGATGATGTATGAAACCTTGATGTCCAACATCATGGTTAAGGTGGACACAAAAAGTTTCTCTGTACTCTCACATGAGGATATAGTTTTGAGGATTTGTTTTTTGAAAAAAAATGTAATAAAATCAGAACAAGGATGAACATTTACTAATGCATGTTATATGTTTCACTGACCGGAATCAAATGATTGTTGCCTGGTTTATTTATGTTTATAAGAAAAATGTTGATGGCTTATGAGCATGTTTACTAACAGGAAACGTTTTCCGTTTTTGTTTCTTGAAGAAATAGAATCATGATTTTGATTCCTCTAAGAGAAACAGAAAGTAAAATATTGTTTACTAAATTTTGATTTTTTTCAGAAACAAAAATAAAAATCAGAAAGTATGTTTACTAAAAAAAATTTGTTCATACTTTTTATTTTTCAAATGAAATCAACTATTTTGTAAACATTGCATTAACTGAAAGTAGAATCATTGATATTTTTTGTTTCCTCTTTTATTTATAACTAGAGGAAATGTTTCCTTAAGGGCAAAAGTAGAAATAATGATAATTTGCACTAACACCCCCTAAGGTTTATGTCAATTCCACCTTTGTACTAGTCAATGAAATTTCTGCACTAACACCCCCTGAGGTTTGCTTTCTCTTGCAATGACACCCCCTGGGCCAATAAAATGACCAGAATACCCTTGAGAGAAATATATGAAATGTGAAATGACCTTTATGCCCCAACCCCAAAAATAAAAAAATTCGAAAAACATATATATAAATTCAAAAACATATATAAAATTCGAAAACAAATATTTAAATTTTGAAAAAAATATATAGAATTCAAAAAAATATATAAAATTTGAAATATATATATAATTCGAAAATATATATATAATTTGAAAAATATTTAAATTCAAATATATATATATATATATATATATATTTTGAAATATATATATATTCAAAAATAAAATTCAAAAAATTATATAATTTCAAAAACCATATATAAATTTCAAAATATATATATATAATTCAAAAAAATATATAAAATTTGAAATATATATATATAAATTTTGAAAAATATATAAATTCGAAAATATATATATTTCAAAAAATATATAAATTTTTTAAAAAAAATATATTTTCAAAAACAAAATTCAAAAAATTATATAAATTTAGAAAAATATATATATATTGTTAAAATGTCATATCTTTTCTAATGAAATGAATCAAATTACTTACCACCAACATCAATTAGTGGTCTTCTTTTATATATATTTTTCCAAAATATATATATGTTTTCCGAAATTTATATGATGTTTTTGAAATTTATATAATTTATCCGAATTTTATAAAAACAATTCAAAATTTATATATATTTGTTTCAAAATTTATATATTGTTTTTGATTTTTTTTTATAATTTTATATATATTTCGAATTTATATATATAAAATGGGTAATCTCAAGAAATTCGTGGACAATTCATCTATAACAAGCCGAGTTGTTGGGTAAAAATTCAGAAAATATCTATAAAATTAAAAACAAATTCAATTTGTTTTTTATAAAATTCGAAATATATATATATAATTCAAAAATATATATAAATTTTGAAACAAATATATATAAATTTCAAATTGTTTTTATAAAATTCGGAAATATTATATAAATTTCAAAAACATCATATAAATTTCGAAAAATATATATATATTTTGGAAAAATATATATATATAAACTAAGGCCACTAATTGATGTTGGTGGTAATTAGTTTGATTTACTTCATTAGAAAAGATATGACATTTTACCAATATATATATATTTTTCTAAAATTATATAATTTTTTGAATTTTGTTTTTGAAAATATATATATTTTGAATTATACATATATCTTTTAAATATATATATATATATATATATATTTTAATTTATATATATTTCAAATTTTATATATATATTCGAATTATATATATATATTTTTGAATTATATATATATTTCAATTTTTTTATATATTTTTGAATTTTATATATATATTTGAAATTTATATATGTTTTTTGAAATTATATAATTTTTTGAAATTTGTTTTTGAAAATATATATATTTTGAATTTTATATATTTTTTTGAAATATATATATTCGAATTTAAATATTTTTCAAAATTTATATATATTTTTGAATTATATATATATTTCAAATTTTATATATTTTTTTGAAATTTATATATATTTTTTGAAATTTATATATGTTTTTCGAAATTTATATATATATATTTCTAATTTTACATAATTGTTTTCAAAATTTAAATATTTGTTTTCAAATTTTATATCTTTTTTCGAATTTATATATATATTTTTTGAAATTTTATATATTTGGGGTTGGGGCATAAAGGTCATTTGAGATTTCATATATTTCTCTTAAGGGTATTATGGTCATTTTATTGGCCCGGGGGTGTCATTGCAAGAGAAATCAAACCTCAGGGGGTGTTAGTGTAAAACTTTCAAAAACTAGTACAAAAAGAGAATTGAGTTAAATCTCAGGGGTGTTAGTACAAATTATCCTATAAATAAATTGGAAACAAGATTTTTTTTCGGAAGTAAAAACAAAAAACAAGAAATTTTTCTTGTTAAGGGCGGCTCATGTGCACTGAGTTTCATATTTCGCATTTCACACATACATTTCGGAAGGGGGCGGCTCATGTTCGATTATGCAGGCTACTCGTGTGCATTAGATTCGGCCACGTCATATTTTAATTTAAATTAAAGTTCAATGACTAAAAAACTTTAATGTTAACTTTTTTTTTCGACTTGATTACATGATAAACTTTAATAACAAAAAAACTAGGAATTATATTTTCGATTTGATTACAAAAAATTTACGAGTTCAAAATAAAAAAGACTATGGGTCCGTTTGGATACCCTATTTTTTGTTTTTGTTTTTTCACTGTTCACAAGACTAAAAAAAAAAACACGTTTGGCGAACGCGTTTACTGTTCATTGTTTTTTCTCCAAGAAAACTGTTTTCTGTGAATAGTGTGTAAAAGTGATGAAAACACCAAATACAACTTTTAGTTGTTTTTTGAGTTTTTTCACTGTTTAGGTGGTAAAAACAATGAAAACACCAAATTCATAAAATACAATTTTCACCAAATAAAAGTGGTGAAAACACCTTCATCCAAACGCTTTTTTGTTTTTAGTTTTTTCCTGAAAAAACAAAGACAAATACAAAAACAGTTTTTATATTTGAAGACAAAAAACAAATACAAAAAACAGGCTTTCCAAACGCACCCTATAATATTTCTACTTGGAAAGGCAAATAAACATATATACTTTTTCACTTCTTTAAGTTTTAATCTAATTATTTAAAATAACACTTAGTACCTCATTTTTTTTTATTTTTTTATTTTTTAATTCTATTATTTTAAATTATATAAAGTACCCATTTTTTTAATTTCAAAATATACCTCTCCGTATCAGTCGCGTGTCCTAAACGTTGCCAATTAAAAACAATTTAAAAAACGCATTAGATGTGCATGTGGAGGCAAATGTCTGGAGGCATTATTTATAAGCTTCAAAAGGAGAGCAGGAGAGCAAAATGCACAAACACACCACCCACAAACCCATGGGGAGCATGGTTCCCCCTTGTGGATTCTTCTATGTGTCTATGGTCTTCGAGCGCCTTGAAGACGCTCAACTGTATAAATGTCTTAGGAGTCGCTCCAACTTCTCTAATTTTGACAGGGTATTGATCCATTTTGACTTTCGGTCAAACCTTAATCATAAGATGCCTAGGTGGCACAAAAATTATCATATTTTGATAATCGAGAGATTTTTCAAAGTAAAATTTGGCCATGGAATATGAAAGGGTACATGTGGACCCCGGTCCAGGAGAGGGCGGATTGAAACCACTCGACTGTCCAAAATTTAACACCGGTCCAGGAGAGGGCGGATTGAAACCACTCGACTGTCCAAAATTTCATCTTGGTATCCTCTTGTGAGCACCCTACCAAAAAAAGGAATTATAGGGCCACCTCACTCCGAACTCCCCCTAAACGACCAAGGCTGAAGAAGCATCATGAACCACTTCATTAGGGGGGGGGGGGGGGGGGGGGGGGGGGTTTAATAGGATAAATGACAAACTTTGTGACTTTTTCGATTTGACTTTGTTTTGATAAAGATAAGCATAATAAGACTCTGGTCAAACATTTAATGATTTAGATAGATAATCTCTTAGGTGACTACCTCAATTCATACTTTGATCATGAACAAATTAGTTACACAATTGAGTACATTCATATTGATTCAAGTAGAATATGAATGTGCTTAAACCAACTAAGTATGCAATTCAACTAACCATGTGAAACATATAATAACACTTTTCTCATTGAGATAATGCATAAAGTGTTATTGTTATGAAAATTATCTTTGTAGAATTTATATAAAAATAGTCAAGCATTTGATATGCATATAAACTCTCAAGATGAAGGCTATGTTGAATATGCATTTTGTCAAACACATGGTGTGCATATGAACTTTTTAAAGCTTCAGTTGTTTAAGATACATTTCATCAAACACCTGGTATTCAACTAGATTATAGAAAACTAATGAGCAAGTAGAGAATTCATAATCTAAGCTATAATTAAGTTCACATAACAATTCACTTCAACCAAGCATTTTCTCAATTTCATGGATAATTAAGAACAAACAATTATGAAACATTGATATACAAAGCTTAAGATTGAAATAAAAAATGTTTGAAAAGTAAAGATATAAGGAATAGAGAAAATACACACAAAAGACACGCGATTTACATGGTTCCATGTCTTGAAAAAACCTCTTAAGAATTCCACTATCTTGCTTTTCTTGCGGGTGAAAAGCAAACCCTTACATACTCCTTCTTTCGGGTGAAGAGCCAACCTTGCTCACTCGTGCTTGCGGGTGATGAGGCAACCACTTGCTCACTCTTACTAGTGGAGAACACACCTAATCCACTCTTTTAAGGTTGAGAGAAATCTTTACAAAGCTTTAACTAGCTCATCTCATGCCAAGATACCTTCTTGGTCTTTTACTCTCAAAGAATATGAATTAAAATTTGAGTGGTACAACATTATCTCTCAATAGATATATATAGAAATTCAAAGCTCACTTAGTCACATACTTAGAGTTATTAATGAAATACCCATTTGAAAAGTTCAACTCAAGTGTGAAGAATGAATCACAAGAGAATGATATGAGTGATGCTCATTGGTGATTCCTATTAGCAGTTTTTCTACCCAAAAATGATTTCAAGATTCAAGCTCAAATGGTAGATTTTTCCTCATTCTCCTATCTCCCTCTTCTCAAAAAGCTCCATGGGTCTATATGAACATATATATAGCATGAAGAGAAGAAAATGTGTTGTTGGATGTGTTTTGGTAATTTTGGAGTTCAAATATAGCTGTTAGAACTCAAAACTCGGAACCATCAGTCGGCTGATTTGGACCATAAGTCGGTTGCATAATATTTTCTAAAAAACATTAAAACTCTCGCTTGGTTGTTGTCGGCTGTAACATACCCCTCAGTCGGCTGATGCTGTCTGAGAAATATTTCAAAATTGTTTCCCTTATTATAGAAACCATAAGTTCTAGGAAATTTCGTAATTAACACCTAAATCTTTCAATTCAATGACAGAATCGGCTAAAAGAAGCCCCAATTTTGCGATTAGGGTTAAATTTATTAAACATAAATTTTGGCTATTAATCAAGAACATACAGGAAACCCCATAATTCAGTGATGCTTACCTCTGTTCTGCCGCTAAATCTGTCCCCTTGGTAGATGATTTCATTGATTTTCTATTGTACTCGAAAGCCAAACAGAAGTGCGCGCACTTCGCCCATACCAGATGATGTTTCGTATGTATTCTGGTTTGGATTATGACGGATCTAATGAATAAACTTCACCCAATATCAAGATAAGGTAGGTAAGGACGACTCTAAGGAAAACGGTTGTGCCGACCGCGAACAGAGATTAGTGATAGAGATGGATAGAGGCGAGCTTGAGAGTTAGAAAAAAAAATGGGAGATCAGATAATACTAAAAGCAAATCAGGGTTTCTAAATAGGGCGTCCCTTATCCCTATCCCAATACATTTAGTGCATGTTTGGTAGAGGGTGTGGAGTTGGTTTTTGGTTTTGGTTTGGTTGGAGTTGGGTTGGAGTTGGAGTGGTTGGAGTTGGTGTGGTTTTATTTTGGTTCCAAACCATGTTTGGTGCATATGGTTTTGGTGTGAGAAAAAGTGATGCTGAAAAACCAAACCATGTTTGGTAGAATTGGTATGGGTTGAAATTCTGAATATTAATATATTAATAAATATTAATATTAATATATTAAAATATATTAATATATGAGTTTCACATTTTATTTATTAATAAATATTAATAAATATTAATATTTATTAAATAAATATTAATATATATATTAATATATGGGTTTCACATTTTATTTATTAATAAATATTAATATTAATATATTTATTTTTTCATAAATATTAATATTAATATATTAAAATATATTAATATATTAATATATTAATATTAAAATATTAAAATATATTAATATTAATATTTTTTAATATATTAATATTATAATATATTAATATATTAAAATATTTAATTTTTTGAAATATTTAATTTTTCATAAATATTAATATTAATATATTAAAATATATTATAATATATTAATATTAATATTTATGAAAAATTAAATATTTCAAAAAATTAAATATATTAATATATTAAAAAGTATTAATATTATAATATTAAAATATATTAATATTAATATTAATATTTTTTAATATATTAATATATTTAATTTTTCGAAATATTTAATTTTTCATAAATATTAATATTAATATATTAAAATATATTAATATTATAATATTAAAATATATTAATATTAATATTTTTTAATATATTAATATTATAATATATTAATATTAATATTTTTTAATATATTAATATTATAATATATTAATATATTTAATTTTTCGAAATATTTATTTTTCATAAATATTTAATTTTTCAGAATATTTAATTTTTCGAAATTTATTAGTATCAAAAATAAATTTGCTACAGTGTTGGTACCAAAACCAAAACCATGAACCTTCAAAAATTTGGTTCCAAATTTTGGCTCATTCCTTCACAAAAGTTGCACCATGGTTCAGCTACAGTGTCGGCTCCAAATTTTGACTCCATTTGCCAAACATGGGTTTGGTGCCAATTTTTTGAAACCAAACCCAAAACCATGGCTCCACTCCTTAGCCAAACATAGCCTTAAGCGGCGCTAAATTAGGGGCGGGAAGGTCAAAATTTAAGTTTTGCCAAAATCTTTTCAAAACTAATTTCCACTTTACTTTAATAGAAAAATAGATCAATTTATATATAAAAACCCATTTCTATATTTATGGACTAATTTGTTTATTAAATTTAACATAAAATATTCAAGTAATGATAATAAGATTCTCAACTTTTAATAGGTATAGTCTTTTCTTTTTCACTTTTTGTTAAGATCTACGATTGCTTGAATACTGATCATTAGTTCTTCATATCAACAATATAATTATTATAAAATTAATATTAATTATAGTGACTATACTATTTTTTTTAGTGACTATACCAATTCTACTTCAATAATTTAATTATAATAAAATTAATTGTAATTAGATTCTTTCCTTTATAGTATTTTGTTTTTTTAAACAATTGTTAGTTGATTAATATTGATTGGTATTTTCATGTGTGACTTAATATTAGTGGTTACTTACGTACATACGTGTATCTGTTTATTAGTTAGAATAAATGCATAGAAAGAATAAAAATTCCACACAATTATAGAGTTAAGATATTAAGAAGATTTAAAAATATTGAAAAGCTCTTCGACTTTATAGATATATAATACATGTATATTAATAATGATGAGAAATGGTACATATATATACTAATAATTTTTGAAAAAACAAATTGAAATTGAGATAAGTAATAAAAAATTAGCCTCCTTTTAATAATAGTAATATAACAAATATGATGAGATTGGCTTGGGTCTTAAGCATAGGATGAGTGAGTGGCTAAGATTGAGACAAGTCTATGATCAATAAATTAGTCAATTCCATAATATCGGTTATCTGAACTCTCGAATGGAGGATTAAGAAATCCGAGTAATTAGTTAGGAGATTAATTAGAAAATAACTATATATGATTAGTACTCTATACACAACATACATATCATTTTTAGTCACATACATATAGAGATGGTGTTTATTTTTTATATGATTAGATTTTTTTTCGTTTTTGATAACTTTCCTAATATATAGAGCAATTACTTATAAATATATGTATAAATTGCTGATTAAGTTTTAATTATTTCTTGTTCTAGTAATTACCAATTCTAATAATCAATCACAAAAAAAACTTTCCCAACATAATTTTCAGATATTTTGTAGAGAAAATCATTTTTATTCTTAGAATATTTAAAGTTATATATATTAAAAAAAAAAAGCAAAAGTGCATAATACCGCCTTATGCTTTTCAAAAGTTGCAAAATACCCCAGTGTGCTATTTTTAGCTCCAAATTACTACCTTCACCTTTGTAAAGGCTAGCAAATTACCCCATTGTGCTTTTCAAAAGTTACAAAATACCCATCTGTGCTATTTTTAGCCCTAAATCACTACTCTCACCTTTGTAAAAGCTAGAAAACCACCCCCCTTAGATATGTTTTACTCAAACTATTGACCATTTTGCCCCATTGTCTTGTAATAACCCATTTTTAGTATTGTTTACTTTTTATTTTTATCTCTTTCAATAATACAATTAATAATTCAAAACTTCACACACATATACTTATTTTAGACATAAATATAGTATTAAAAATCTATTTAAAAAATTATTATTATTTTAAAAATAATAGAATAAAACTTAATAAATTTAGAGCTAAAACTTAATGTTGATGCATGACTATTCCATAATAGATTTAGAGCTAAAAAGTTGGTATTTGAGAAGTACTTTCCAACATAGAAAGTACTTCAAATGATAAAAGCTTCCCAAATCTTGTTAGTTTTTCTATTTTAAAATAATACAATAAAACTTAATGTTGATGCGTGACTATTCCACAATAGATTTAGAGCTAAAAACTTGGTATGTGAGAAGTATTTTCCAACATAGAAAGTACTTACAAGTGATAAAAGGTTTCCAGATCTTGTTAATTTTTCGCCCCAATGAAAATAAATAACAAAAAGCGAATTTGAGACATGTTTTAATTTTATGTCATATTTTAAGTTTTATTGTATTATTTTAAAATAATAATAATTTTTTAAATATATTTTAGTACCAAATTTAGGTCTAAAATAAGTATGTGTGTGAAGTTTTGAATTATTAATTGTATTACTAAAATACAGAAAAAAGTAAAAAAAAAAACTAAAAAGAGGTTATTACAAGACAAGGGAGGAAAATGATCAATGTTTTCAGTAAAACATATCCAAGAGGATAGTTTGCTAGCTTTTACAAAGGTGAGGGTAGTGATTTGGAGCTCAAAATAGCACATAGGGGTATTTTGCAACTTTTGAAAAACACAAGGGGGTAATTTGCTAGCTTTTACAAAGGCCAGTGTAGTGATTTTGAGCTAAAAATAGTATAGGGGGTATTTTGCAACTTTTGAAAAGCACATGACGGGAGATTGCACTTTTGCCTAAAAAGATCACAATATTTCAACCTAAAAATAGCTTTCCTTCCAAATTAACTAATTGTTTTTCTAATACCACTAGTTGTTATGATGATAGGATAAAACATGCTTGAAAATATATTAGTTACGGATAAAGAGATATTGGTATTAAAGAAAAGTATCCAAACTTTATATCAAAGAAGAGAAAAATGGTCTTTTTTTTTGTGATTTATTCATTTATCAAATTTAGTTTTTTGTGAATAAAAATAATATCTTTATGTGAACGTAACATTTGGTCGCAAAAAATCAAATCCATTGCGACCATCATTCTTTTAGTCGCAAAGAATCAATTCTAATGCGACCATAACTTTTTTGGTCGCCAAAAAATCAATTCTATTGCAACCATTATTCTTTTAGTTGCAAACAATCAATTCTATTGCGACCATAACATTTTTGGTCACCAAAAATCAATTTTATTGTGACCATAATTGTTTTTGTCGCTAATATCCCAAGTAATTGCAAATATGTTTTTTACTTTGGTCGTAAATGTCTTACCTTCAATGACCAATTCATTTTTGTCAAAAATAATAGGGTATTTGCGACTATTTTAGCTTAATCGTAAATAGTTTGGTCGCAAAATGAGTGATATTTTGTAGTGCACCATCCCTCACGCTTTTATGGGTTCATCTCTCTAGGGTAGATGGTAGGGGTTAGAGCAATCTAATGAACAGTTTTTGGACCTTATGTTATTTGTGAATCTCTATCTTTTATAATATTTTTTGGTTGGTTTAATATTGCCCTTTTAGGATCCTAACTATACTTAATGTAACGCCCCGCGTTTCCTTTTTCCTTTCTGGAATTATTTTTCAAGTGTTAATGTTTTGTGACGTCATTTATTCATGATGTCTTGTGCAATCTTGGTACATGTAAATTTTTTGTGTTTATGTTTCGGACTTAGCGGGACAACTTCGTGGACTTTTGTTTCTAGCTTCGTGATTTATTGTTCGTTGACGACTACATGAGTTCGTTGCAATGTTTTCTAGTTGGAGCTTCGACAATTGTGTTGCGTTCCCGAACGTGTTACTTTAGTTTATTGTAGACGTTCCAATATAACACTTATGTGATTATATGCTTGTTGTGCTTAGCATATTTAACGAGTGTTTCTTGATGGGTGTAAATATGTGCATTACTTGTTATAATTTCATTTTGTAATTAATGAAAATAGTTAAAAACGATTTCGGGAAAGAAATGACCCAAGTGTAAATTGATATTTTCATATTGAGAGAACTTAGTGGAAAGTGTAGAGATTTGGCTAAGTGTTGGGGTATGAGTGGCATAGTGGTAAATAAAAAGGATGACAAGGGGTGGAAGGGTAATTAAGAGGTATGATGACACTTGTAATTAACCCTAAGTATAGAAGAAATTGGTCATTTCCCACTTTTATGTGGTGTCTCACTCCTAGCCATTAGATCTCATCTCCCATCTTTAATCTCAACCCTTGGATGTTAAGGTCTTGTTTAGCAAATTAATGAGTTTTGTGTGTGGTGTATCTAGTCTTCCACTTGCAAGACTACTTTGTGGCCCTTGGATTAAGCCTTCATTTGCTAGCTTTAATCTTAGTTATTGGATTGTGACAGGTGTGAGTGGAGGATCTCTACGCATTACAAGTCTTCCATTGCAAGACTTCTTTTTTTGCTCTCCATTTTCTCTTCTCTTTTCCCTCTTGCTTTTTCTCCACTTATAGGTTGATTTTATCACCCTAAGTTGGGAGTTTGATGTGGGCTTCAACATGAAAGTTGATCATGGTGTTCTTGTCTTCGGTTTGAGACAAAGATTAATAAGTGTTCTTCTCTCCTTGTGTGTTTTCCTTTAAAACCCTAGTTTTGGGTTTTCTTGTCAAACCACTTCATGATTCTTGTTCTCCTCTTGTATTGTGTCTTAATTCATTATTAGGAGGTGATAAGTGTCAAATATTAGATATTTTGACCCTTTAACTCACTATTGTTACGTCCTTTCATTTCATTATTTGGTATTTTTATGACATTTGTGTGTTAAAGCATGTTTTAGGAACTTAACGAAGAAATTGAGCTAACTTCAGTGAATTAACCAAAGTACATGTTCTTTCTATCCAAGAGGAGAGTCAAAGAGGCATTTTGAGACAAAAATGGCTTCCGGAGGGCAAAAACTGCATTTTCCGAAGTCGTCACCTAAAGCAAAAAGTCTCGTAGAGTCAAGAAGGTCATTTTGGCACAATTGCAGATAAAAGTGGTTTTCATAAAGAACCTACGCTTAAGCCTACGCTTTTAGAAGAAAAAAGTGCCCAGAAAACACATTTTTATGCTTGAACCTACACTTAAAGCGTAGTGAACAGTGTTTTTAGCACAAAATTTTAGTCAACTTCGGGTAGTCATATCTCGGTCAAAAAAGGTCTAAATGATGTGATTCTTGAGCCTATAATCAAGATCTTGAAGTCATATTTCCAAAGATATATTATAATCCTCTATCCAATGTATGTAGCTCCAGATATGATCAAAAGAGTGAGAAATGTTCTGCAGAAAAAGATGGAAATTTTAGATTCGGGCCAAAATCCTATTTTGACCCGGATTGATCCGTTTTGACCCGGATGACTTTAAGTTCGACCCCAACACCTCTATACATGTAATATACACATATTATACATCAAATATTAGGGTTTTTCTTTGTTGGGTGTGAAATTACGAAAAAGGGTAATCCTATTCCACAAGTTAGGGTTTTCCTTGGCTTTATCTATAAATACCAAGCTTTGTTACAGATCTAAGGGACTTCTCTCCATAGATTTTGAGGGACTTCTCTCCACCGATTTTGCGGAACTTCTCTCCACATAATTTTGGGACTTTTTTCTACCCAATTTTTCAGATTCATATCATTTAAAGGGATGAGCTATTGAAGACCTAGAGATCTAGAGAAGAAGATCATCAATGATGTAGTCACCTTCTACTATGAGCAGCTAATTCGGTATCTAGGGTTTTCTAGCGAAACCCTAGCCAAGTAATGTAGTTCTTTTATTTGTTTCAATTGTAATGAGGGGAAACTGTGACCATACTATGATGATTGTAATAGATGAGAGTCCGTTTTTATTATGATTCTTGTCTTAGATTGAATGATTATATTTATCTTACACAATCATGGTTATTCACTATGGGCTGGAACTCGGATGATTAACTTATGATTTTCTACACAATGGTGGTAATAAAACTTGAAACCCTAAGTTGACACAGGCCATGCCTTGGTGATTTAATATAGACATGCTTTAGTTTATTTTCATGCATTAGGAGTAGATTAGATTAATTTAATTTGCTTGTACTAGTTAGGTGAGTCATGAGATGGGTTGTTGCAATCCGGTTGATGGTAATCCTTTTTGGGGTTGTATTTAGCTATTTGTAGTACGACCTGATTCACAGTTATGGATCGCCCTCTTGCAATTGAGTGAATTGAGAATTATATTATCTGGTTAGTGGTGGAGTATGGAAACCCTAGATTTTATTTCTATTGTTCTTGTCTTAATCTATCTTTACTTATTTTCTTTGTTAATTAGTTAATTAATTTCAAAACGACAAACCATATTTTTCTAGCAATTTAAGAATATTATTTTATGAGAATTCAAAATACAACTTAGTTACTGTGAGATCGATAACCTTTCCAAAGCTGAACTTTACTACAATACGATTCTTGCACCTACGATAGGTAAAACCTAAGTCGTCATGTGGGGCCGTTTTGAACACATATTTTTAGCATACCCCGACATACATCAAGTTTTTGGTGCCGTTGCCGGGGACTAATTAATATTCTTAATTTTAGTAATTTAGTATTTTTGAATTATTTTTACTTGTTTTAATTTTATTTTCTTCTTTTTAAAGTTGGATTGTATGTTTTTGCAAGGTGCACTGAAAAGTGCAAAGGGAATCAACGGAGCAGTGATGATTGCATCGTTGAACCACTTGTGAGTTTTTGTTTGACTTAATTTTACGCATTATCTTAGCTTTATTTTCTGTCGATTGTTAGTTGTTATTTTTTTAAAAAATAAAATCTCTGCAGTTTTCGTGTAAATTGTCAGAAAATTCAATTTTCGCAAATGAGGTGTGGTTTTTTAGTGGAAACGAGCCAATAAATGAAACTCACTATAAATAGTGAGCCCAGTTGATTTTCGGCCAAAACACGTCATTTAGGACCTTAAAATCCCAATTTTGTGATTGTCAGAAAAAAGATGTATAATGGTTATACTAATTCGGTGAGTGTTCCATATTATAATTCATACAATATAAGATTATCCCAATTTCCAATACCAACAACCAGGTATAAAAAATTCATATCAAAGCTTTAATGAGGATCCAGGATATTTTGGTCATGGATTAGGGTATTGACCGTATAATCAAGATTATTATCCTCTACCATCAAATCAATTCCAATTTGAAAAGTTAAATGCATCTTCGTGTCCGGAGCCATTGTCTGTTGAAGATAAATTCTTACCCCATATGAGAGAAATTAGAGTAAAGCCCCGTCCGGAGTTATTGTCTTCTAATGACCAATTTTTAGTATCTATGAGCAAAATCGAGACCCTTTGAAATTATGAGGAGATCACATACAACAAAGACAATTCATACTTTTCGAACACTGAAAATCCTTAACCATTCAATACTCAGGATTTTCAGTCCAATAATACCCAACCACCTGGTTTTGAAGACGAGGTGATGAGCACCTTGAGGGAGTTACACAATCAATCTAATCATTTTCAGGCAGCCATCCAAGTGATAAACTCTCATTCTCAAGCCTTGACTAAGGTAGAAACCCAAATAGGGCAACTAGCTGATACTGTAAGGAGAATGGAGGAAGTGCAAAATCAAGTGGTAGATAACTTCGAAGATGAGGAAGATGGGGACAGTGAAATAGAAGAAATTTTTGAAATTAAAAGTGACATTGCATATGACGAGAGTGCACAAACCATTCCTGAAATTACTTAGACGATCAATGAAAACAACCTAGAGGGGGGGGGGGGGAATAGGCTTTTTGCGGATTTATTGACAAATTAATTATAATTGCAGAAAAGTTAATTTTAATCCAATTCTCTATCAATATAAATTATGCAAATAATAATCTAGGTGCAGAAAATAAAGCAATAGAGACACACGATATTTTTATGTGGAAAACCTTGGAAAACTTCCAAGTAAAAATCATGGATACGCTCGGGTATCGATGCACTATGAATTAGAGAATTTGTATAGACTCTATGAAAACAGTACTTATAACCAATGTAATATGCTATTCTTCACTCGACGTCTGAAAGTCTAGATTCACTCGTACTCCATGAAGCTCTCACTTCGCTCCGTACTCTGACGGCTCTGTTTCTCAACAGATCAAATAACCACGAAGCTTCTCGCTCCGATCTCCGCACTCAGACGACTCCATTTCACAAACGGATCAATGCAACCAAGTTGCAATAAGCAGTGTGTATATTTTTCAGAATCTATATGATTCAATCGTGCATAAGATCGTCGATGTAGAAACACGATAGGATCAACTCCAAAACAAAAGAGAACTAAAAGAATCACTCAATGATATTTTTCTCTCTCTATATCAATATCTTTGTAGAAGAATATGAACGATAAAATATTGCATAGATCTCTCAAAGACGTAGCCCCGTCTCTTGTAGAACTTGGTAATTATAGACCATGTTGAAGAGAAACCCTAACCTTACCCTTTTGTGTAATTTCACACTCAATTGAGCCAAACCCCTTCAATATAATGTATAATATGTGATATACACATTCTTATAGGTTTTTGGGTCGAACTCAAGGTCATCCGGGTCAACATGAATCAATTTGAGTCAAAATAAAATTTCAGCCCGATTATGAAATTTCCAGTTTTTTTTGCAGGATACCTCTCAGTCTTTTGATCATATCTGGATCTACACACATTGGATGAAGGCATGTAATATATAGTTGAAAATATGACTTCAAGCTCTTGATAATAGACTCAAGAATCACTCCATTCGGACCTTTTTTGACTAAGATATGAGCTCCCGAAGTTGACTGAAAATCTTGCTGAAATCACTATTTCCTTTTTGAACTAGGATTCCTCCTTTATTTAATCCTCTTATAATTGGGAATGAATCTAGTCAAATTTTGTGTATATATCCTTTATACATGTCCTAGGATATATAGAAGTGTAGCCCAAGTCATAATAGGATACGTAACAGCCAGCCAAAATTAATAAAAAATTCTTGCTGCAGCTACGCTTGAAGCGTAGCTTTTGCTATGCTTGAAGTGTAGCCCCCCTACGCTTCAAGCGTAGGTCCAAGCATAAAAACACCGCTTTTCAGTAACTTTTGAAACTGAAAGCGTAGGCTTAAGCGTATGTAATTTTGTCCAAAATACTTTTCTCCGCAATTGTGCCAAAATGACCCTATTAACTCCTCGGGACTTTTTTCTTGAATTGACAGCTTTTAGAAATGCTATTTTTGCCCTTTGGGAGACATTTTTATCAATACACTCATTTTTACACTTCACTTGTATTCTTCACTACTTCAATGCTTGATTTTGCCTTTGTCGAAGATTGTAGATGTCGTTGAAACTAACACGACCTATCTAACACTTAACATGGTTATTGTCTAGAACATGCCATACACAAACAATTACAATAAATGTTTTTACAATTCCTTTACCATAAGAGCCAAAAGAGACACCATATGAACCTCAAGCAATAATTACCCAATGTCTCGATAAAAGGTCGTGTCTTGAGGATAAACAAGGATGGGATGAGTATTATGTAGTTGATGGGATTGATAAGGTGATGGAGGACCCTTTACCTTATTCATTGATAGAAACATCGTTGGATATACGTACTAAGTATGGGATGAAGGTAGAGCATGATAAAGGAGAAAGAGTTTATGACGATTATTATATGCTTGATGTCTTGCTCATTGCTAAGTGTTCAGAATGGACACCATGGACTGATTTACTTCCCACACTTGCTCCGCCATGTGGTGGAAGTGTCGAAGAGAGGAAGGGTGTTGGATTACCCTTGCGGAGCCGTCGCGCCAAAGACGTTAAACATTGGTTCTAGGCTGTGAAAGTTAGTTTCTATCCTAGGTTTGTAGAATAGTAGGTCATTTAATTTTTGCAAATTTCAATTTTATTTCAATTTTGTAGGTTGTAGGCCCTTAAGGCCAAATCATTGTTTATTTCGTTAAAAAAATCATTCATTTTGCTAGATTGAATAATGATTTTCAGAAAGCGATGATGTATTTCTTCTTCCCTTGCTATGATATTGGGTATTTGTCTTTGTTGAAATGTTTTACAGGTGGTTCGATTCAAGTTTGGGGGGGGGGGGGGGAATGAGCATAAAGAGTTGAAATTCCGGATCTGCGCTTCAAGGATAACTATATTCTTTCTCATGAGTATGATTGTGAATCATGAGGACATGGTTTAATTTAAGTTTAGAGGGAATGAATAGATGGTTGTATATATAATATAAGGAATGATTGAAAAAAAAATTGGAAAAAAATTAAAGAGTTGAAATTCCGGATCTGCGCTTCTAGGGTAACTATATTCTTTCTCATGAGTATAATTGTGAACCATGAGGACATGGTTTAATTTAATTTTGGGGGAAAGAAATAGTTGGTTGTATATATAGTATAAGGAATGATTGAAAAAAATAATTGAAAAAAATTTGAATTTTTTTCAAGAAATTCTTTGTTTTCATGCATAAGTATTTTGCATTACAAGTTGATTAAGTTTGTGTTTATGATGTATGAGTAGTATGTGATGTTATATATTCCCGCTCATGAGAGTAATGATTAGATCGAGCTAAGTGAAGTGATATGGTTTTACATGGGTGAGTGGATTAGTGAAATTGAAACCGAAATAGTTGACTTTGACCTATAAGCACAAACACACATTCACTATGGGAAATAGGTTGATCTATGACTATGTAGTTGAAAAAAATAATTATGCCACAATAAAAGGGGATAAGAGATGTTATGGCTGAAATGAACAAAATTGAAAAAAAATTATTTTGAGAAAATAAAATTCGAAAAGTAGTTATTCGATCTGAGTAACCGGGCCTTGGTATCACCAATATCATTGTTCGCGTAAAAAGGGGAGAAAACTAATGAGCATAAATCCCATGGAAGAAGCTCGGGCCCAGTTGGTCGGGATTAAAAATCCTCGCTGGAAAGTCCGGAGACTTAGAAAGACAAAAAGAGATAAAAGTGGAAAGATGGAAAGATTACTTTTTACGAAAAATGGAAAAATTTGATCAATGAAGTAGGAAAAGAGAGATTGAAATACCATGATAGAATGTTCACAAAAACACGGAAGGTAGTTCAAATTGAGAGTAGAAAGTAGCAAAATCATTCACTTTAGTAGGAACCATTCATGACACCAAGCTCGAGATAGTTATTGTTTGCTAGTGATGGGAGTATTTGCATCCATGTTATCTTTTGCATTGTATCATGATTTAATTAATTTGTATGTGAATTCATGAATACGTGATTATAGAGGATTGAGATGTTTATAGGTAACATCACTAAAAACCTTCACGAGACTTCACTTGTCCACTAGGGGTAACCTATGGGTTTAAAAGACTTGTTACACATGCTAAGTGTAATTGTCGACCCTTACGAAAGCAAGTTCCTTGAGTTTATTGTTAAAGGACTAGAAATATGTAAGTTTGGGGGTGTGATAGGTGTCAAATATTAGACATTTTGACCTCTTAACTCACTATTGTTACGTCATTTCATTTCATTATTTGGTATTTTTATGGCATTTATGTGTTAAAGTATGTTTTGGGAGCTTAACGAAGAACTGAAGCTAACTTTGGTGAATTAAGCAAAGTACATGTTCTTTCTATCCAATAGGAGAGTCAAAGAGGCATTTCGAGACAAAAATGGCTCCCGGAGGGCAAAAACGGTATTTTCCGAAGCCGTCACCTAAAGCAAAAAGTCTCGTGGAGAAAAGTGGATTTCATGAAGAACCCATGCTTAAGCCTACGCTTTCAGAAGCAAAAAGTGGTCAGAAAACACATTTTTACGCTTGCTTAAAGCGTAGTGAACAGTGTTTTCAGCACAAAATTTCAGCCAACTTTGGGAGTCATATCTGGGTCAAAAGGTCTAAATGGTGTGATTCTTGAGCCTATAAAGAAGAGCTTGAAGTTATATTTCCAACTATATATTATAAACCTCCATCCAATGTGTGTAGCTCCAGATATGATTAAAAGAGTGAGAGGTGTCCTACAGAAAAAGTTGGAAATTTCATATTCGGGCCAAAATCATATTTTTACCCGGATTGATCAATTTTGACCTGGATAACTTTAAGTTCCACCCCAACACCTCTATACATGTAATATACATATATTATACATCAAATATTAGGGTTTTTATTTTTTGGGTGTGAAATTACGAAAAAGGGTAATTCTATTCCACAAGTTAGGATTTCCCTTTGGCTTTGTCTATAAATACCAAGTTTTGTTACAGATCCAAGGGACTTCTCTCTATAGATTTCGGGGGAATTCTCTCCACAGATTTTGGGGGACTTCTTTCTACATAATTTTGGGAGTTCTTTCTACCCAATTTTCAGATTCATATCATTCAAAGGGAGGAGCCATTCAAGACCTAGAGATCCAGAGAAGAAGACCATGGAGGGTGTTTCTACATCAACGATGTAGTCACCTTCTACCATGAGCAACTAATTTGGTATATAGGATTTTCTAGCAAAACCCTAGCCAAATAATGTAGTTCTTTTATTTGTTTTAATTGTAACGAGGGGAATTTGTGACCATACTATGATAATTGTAGTAGATAAGAAATCATTTTTATTCTTGATACAAGTTTATATATTTATTCTGATTCTTGTCTTAGATTGAATGAATATATTTATCTTACACAATCATGGTTATTCATAATGGACTGGAACTCGGATGCTTAATTTATAATTTTCTACACAATTGTGGTAATAAAACTTGAAACCCCAGGTTGAAACAGGCCATGCATTGGCGATTTAATATAGACATGTTTTAATTTATTTTCATGTATTAGGAGTATATTAGAGTAATTTAATTGGCACATACTAGTTAGGTCAGTCATGAGATGGGTTGTCGCAATCCGATTGATGGTAATCCCTTTTGGGGTCGTATTTAGCTATTTGCAGTATGACCTGATTCACAGTTATGGATCGTCCTCTTGTAATTGAGTGAATTGAGAATTATATTATGTGGTTAGTGGTGGAGTATGTAAATCCTAGATTTTATTTCTATTGTTCTTGTCTTAATCTATCTTTACTTGCTTTCTTAGTTAATTAATTTCAAAACGACAAACCATATTTTTCTAGCAATTTAAGAATATTATTTTATGAGAATTCAGAATATGACTTAGTCTCTGTGGAATCGATAACCTTTCACAAGTTGAACTATACTACAATATGATTTGTGCACTTGCGATAGGTAAAACCTAAGCCGTCAAAAGAGGCCCTTTTTAATACATATTTTTAGCACACCCCGACGGACATCAGGAGTCTATGGTGAAACTTTCCATCGATTTGCTCATTTGATTTCGGTGTTGGGTGAGAGCTAGAGTTACTTTGGCCTTGCTTAGTGGTTTTGCTTTGCTCTTCATGGAGGTAAGGGAAAACTTCTTAACTATCTCATCTTGTGATTGTGTAGGTGTGAGAATTTGATTCTAGGGTTCCTAACCTTAGATGTAATTGATAAATGTATCTTTGAAAATGTGATGTTAGGGTTTGAACATGTTTATGTAAATTAACCCTTGTCTATGGAGTACTTGGTGATGATATTGATATGACTATGATGCATGCTAGTTGGGTGGTTGTTCTTGAGATTTCCAATATTAAAGTATGCTTGTATGCCTATATATGTGTATATGTATATGAGTATAGTGGTGTATATGTGTAAGTGTAATTATACATATGTGTATGTAGGTATTAGGGATGTAGCCTTGGTAGTGAGATTAGGCTAGCTCTTTTGGTTAACACCTTTGAAGATATACTATGTGATTGGTGTAACTCGGCATCTCAACTTAGAACGACTATCTAGTTCCCTTTTGTGAATGATATATACTTTTTTTGGGAATTGATGTTATGTTTGAGATGTGATTTGTGGAAAACTTGCTTTAATTGAACTAAAAGCATGTTTAGATGAATGAGAATGTTATCCTTGTGAGTTAAATGACAACTTGATGATTTGAAACATGAATGGTGCATGAGGAAGCATCCTTGTTGATTATTGCCTATGAATGTGAAATTGTAAGCATTGTGATAAATGGAGTCCAACATATTGCAAATGAGAAAATCATGTATTGTAATTGAGCATGTTGTGAACCATTGTTTATAAATCTGAAATTGTAAGCATGATGGTTTTATTGAGTACAATATATTGCAAATGAGAAAAACATTTATTATAATGGGACATGATTGTTATTGAGATCTTGGATGCATATTGAGTACATAGTCTAGTGTCAAATCATGGTGTTGGTATATACGGGTTGTATAATCATGTGTGGGTTGTAGTGTGTCGGATCGTCGCAAAAACTGGCCAGGAAAGGTGTCTCCCACCTATGGAACTAATAAGACAAAAAATGGGGATATAGGGTTGGTTGCTTCCCCATCGTGGTGGAATGTGCCACTTTCGGATCTTAGGGTGCGGGAGTTGCAAACGGGGCTCCTGTGCAACCGCCTTCCTTGTTGAAAGTGAGAAGTGTCAAAATCACTTGGGAAGAATCGGTGCGGAACTCTTTCTCATGTAAATGGGTGGAATGTGTATATATTAACTTCTGTTGGGCACATAGGGTGTTTCATGGGGTGTGTGAGTCACATTGCATTTGAGTTGCTATTATGTGATTTATGTTTACATGTGGATCATGATATTATCCTATGTGGTTGAGGTGCATGTTTAATGTGAATTTTGATATATAATTCATTTGTTATTAAAATTCTCAAGTGAAATTGGAGGATGTGAGAATATGATTTGCATGCCTTGTTTTAAAGTATAATGTGAGAAAATGCTTATACTTGTTGATATGTGCTTATAGTCACTTGTATTGTGATATGAGTTGGATTAATGACTTTCTTGTGATAAGTTAAAGTTAGTGATGAATCATAGAATTGAATGTGAGTTGAAGCCTTGAAAAGGCGGGTAATGGTTTTGTGGTCTAGTTAGCGTTGGTGTAGCAACGTGGCATCAATGGTGATATTGATGTTTTGGTTATGGTAGACGAGGTTATGAGTGAACCTAGTCAATTGTGTAGTGATGGCCATGTGATATTGTTAGAAAGCTAAGTGATGTGGTTTTGAATGTGAAATTGAGGTTTAAAAGAATCGGAAGAGGTTGTGATTGAAACTAGTTGGTTCCGTGGCAACGACCACTAGGTTCCCTTTAGCGATCTTAAGGATTGAAATGTTATCGAAGGTGTGGTCATTCTTGGTTAAGTCGTTATGGGGTTTATGGGTTTGAATGTGGAGCTAAGTGTGATTGGATTAGGGTTAGTGTCGTTGGATATAGGCACTTACCTTTTCTTTGGAGATGCCATTCACTTCCGTTTCTTGATTTCCTTGCTCCATTTGAGCGTCATTAAATTCGCTTTGGTTTTACCATGGGTGTTTTGGTTTGTTTTTTCGAAAATAGATTTTTCATAAGACTTGTATTTAAGTTCATTCGTTCTTTAAGTGAAAAACCCATTTTCGCTCACCCCCGTAATCCCGACAAAAACTTCGAGTTTTGAAATGGTTTTAAAAATGCATATCTCTCGTCTCGTGGCTTTGGTTTAGGTCCCGTTTGTTTCTAGGGCCTATCCTATGTCCAAATATTTGATACAAAATTCGAAATGATTTATTTTCAATTTAAATTACTATTTTACCATTGGTGAAAGAGGGGTACTATAACTTTCTGTTTGGGTTGGTGTTGTCCGATGCCATTTTAAAAAATTTATATCTCTTGCATCGTGGCCTTGAATTCGGTTCTAGTTGTTTCTATGGTTTTACCTATGTCTAATTAGGTGGGGTAAAGTTTAAAAGTACATTTTCCCCCTTGAAATGACCATTTTACCATTGGGCGAACATGTGACCTTTGAGTGGTTGGTGTAATGGGTTGTTTAATCCCTTTCAATTCCTTTTGGCTTTCGGCAACCTTTGTGACTTTCCTTAGGTTGAAGTGACTGTTTTACCCCTGTGTTGGGTTTACGGATGGCGGGTAGTGACATATGAGGTGATTAGTAGTATGATTTGATACTGATTGGAGGTTTTGGAGCTCGATATGCTTGTGATCTAGGAAGTGGGATTGTTATCCTTCCTGAAGTTTTATGAATAGGAGTGTTGCTCCTATGATTTGGTGAAAAATGTTGTCTTGATTGTTAGTGTTGGACTGATGGGTACGAGTCAAAGTGATCCCTGAGGTGGTCTATACTACGTGGCCCATATTGGTTGGATGTCTCTCTCTATATATATATATATATATAGCTGTGCGTTTATTGTATGCTATTATGTTATGGTTTCACTGCGTGTTAGTTGCCTTATTTGTTGATGCATTATGGGGGACTAAAGGTATGTGTCTCCGGGGTCTTGTATTGGCGTGAGTGCCATGTGGAACGTTTGACCGACCTAGGGTAGTTGCATGTACACGGATTGGTTCGTACTAGACTTAGACGGTTGAAGGATGTGACAGTTACGATTCCTTTCTCCTATGGGGCTTTGATGAGCTCACCCCAGCGTTCTTTTGGCCTGGTGTCCCAAACACCAATTTGGAGGAATTGTTTTGGCTATAGGATGCTTGGGTTGCAATGATACTTTCATATGTTTCCCAGTTGTAGGTATCATGTTCTTCTTGCAGGATGGCTTATGGCATGGATACTGTTGCAGGATTTAAGACTGTCATACATAAAGTTGTTCCATTTTAGTTTCCTTTGCTTGTCCCTTGTATTGGGACTATTGTTGTATTTCTTGGGAGCCAGTCTGTTGGCATATCTCTTCCATGTATTTGGTATCATTGCATCATTATAGATATGTATTCTTTCGGCACCTCGATGTGTCTTGTGTATCATTTGGTTTTAGCTTTCGCTTGGTTATGTATGGAATTATTGTTATTAATAATATTTCATTCATTTTGTTGTTATTTATGATATAGTTGGTCGCTCTTTGAATGGATCACACCGCGGATTCCTTGGATGTCCCGGTTCGGGAATCTTAGGAATTTAGGGGCGTGACACTTACAGTCGTAAGTATCCTAGTTAATACCTATGGGGTAGAATCTCAAATTGTGTATTTTTAATACTAAGGATGGTAGGTCAATAAAAATACCCTTTCTTATGATTCAAATCTGTAATTCAGTTCCGCTTCAGGCTGACATCAATAAAATATACAATTAATGGAACCATTGAATTTGTTGTACATTTTGACAACAAAAGTAGTTGATAAGTAATATATTAGATGCGAAATTAATTGTGATGGTAAGAGCTTATTGCCACGACATGTGTTTTACAACTTCCTTTGTTAATTTTGGTATGTGAGGCATATTGGAACTTTTTGTCTGGTATCTCCATAATCGAATTTTAGTTATTCCAATGTGTGGAAATGGTGTGCATACGATGATGCATCAATTCCCTAATTATCATCATTCTTAAGTGACTTGTTTTGTAGTCTTCTAAGTCATTTGGCATGGACCTATCTTTACGTGAATGCTGAGCGGTCATCGATTTCTTTTCCTTTTGTCACGTACTTAACACACGATTAGTTCTACTTCATGAGTGGGTAGTTGCGTGCTTCTACGGGGCTTTGATGTTGAAATTGGATAAAATTTTGGTGCCTAGCACATGGGTGGAGGTTAGTTTGCACTTGTCATTTTGTTATTTAAATGGAGGTGTTTGTAGTACTGGATGATTTGATATTATTATTACTAGGGAAAAGGTGTTTCAACATTGAAGTTTCCATCCATCCAAATTTTATTAAGGGACTTTTAGTGATGTTCCGTGTTTCTCATTTGAGTTGTAGATAGAGTAAAATGCCTATGACTATCAGACCTTAAGACTATGGAATTAATATTGAAAAGTGAGATTTTTGTGTGTGATGAATTTATTCGTATTCGATGATGGTTGTAGGCCGAGAGGTATTATAGTTTGTGGTAACATTGATGGACTTGGGTTAATTAGTAAGTTGTATTTTAGGTACAAACATATAATTACAGGCTAGGATGTATTAAAAATTGTAGCAATATAAAGGTGGCTTAAGACCTCAGGTCATTTTAGAAATGGGGAGATTTGATAGATTACATACTAGGTGCGAGTGTTATTCAATTTTTGAGGAAATTACCATGTTTTAGTGAAAAATGATTTATTGATTTGGAGTTTAAAGATGGCTTATAATAGGGCTATGAGATGTATTCGAGGGTTGATTGTAGTTGGAATTTAGAGTTGCGAATGTGCCCTTAACGTTAGGATACGATAAGTATTACTCAAATCACTACGGATTTTGGAGCTCAAAGGTTAATATTGTGAAACAACGGTGTAATGAGTATATCATTAAATTGTGAATGTATATCTTGAGGTCGAGATAGTATGAATTGATATTTTAAGTTAGGATTTGATACACTGTTGATGTTGACCTGTGATTTGAATGATGTCATTTATATTTTGAGGCTAAACCTGGGTAGTTGAGGGATTAATACCTTGATCTACTTTGTGCTTTTGGAGGTTTAGGGATTACTTTAATTTAAACTACCGGGATTTATCGGTTGTATAGGATTCAGGTGTGTTCGCTCCAAAAATCGGCTTGGGATAACCAATTCAATTTTCTTGTGAAGTGCAGGCGTGCCAAAACCGATGAGTCAATCAACAGTTTGAAAGGAAACGAATCGTCTCTTTTGATCAAAGTGACGAATCAGGCAATCTACTCGAAAGATAACTTAACTCGTGTGAAGGGTTCAATTGCCTCAACGAAGAGGACTTTCGATAACCGAGAACTTAAACTAAAAATTGAATGAAATTGCAAGACAAACGAATATAAATTGAATGAAAGAACTATTATGTAAAAAGGAATTGAAAGACTAGGTAATGAAATTGCAGAAGATAAACGATACTAAATAAAATAGACGATACGAATGAATGTAAATTTTTTGTATTGGTGCTGGACCTCTAATACGGAGGTCTTTTATTCTATTTATAATAAACTAAATGACTTACATGGAAAAAATAGAGAGATAAATATTCTAAAATCTATTCCTACCTAAAACAAAGCATATCTAAAAATATAGCTCATATTTCTTGCTGTACGGGACACTTCAAAATCTTCTCAATCCTTATTCACGTGGAATTCTCTTCAAGCTGGGCTTTCGTTTAAAAGGCCTAAAAAACTCAAGCTAAAACTCAACCCATGGATTCAGCCCGCCATCTCGCTTCAAACCGTACCTTTTTTTCTTTTCGAAACAAAAATCACTGTGCGACATCTCTCAAAGTGCGAGATGTCGCAATTCCTCATTTGCGAATTCTTCCCAAAGATCTGTGGAGACCTCGCAACTTGCGAGCTTTCGCAAACTTGACATTGCTATGCGTTGGCTCATTTAGGGTGTCAAAAATGCTCCATAATTTCAACACCATGTTTCCAAACTATGGCTGTTGAAATTACCTTCGTGCCTAAATTGATGCCAACACAGTCTTCACCAAAATATTCGCCTAAATACTTTCCATTATACCCTTACTTTAGTCACACAATTCTCACGCTCTAATTGAAACTCCCCGAGTGACTATGACTTCGGTTACAATGGTTTCAGCTGCTAATGGTCAGAGTTGTCGAAAGAAACTTCCGTTGTGCCTTTGACTCACAAGTTTGACCCTTGTTTTCAGGTTCCGATCACTCCCACGTTGTCCCTGTTATCTGTCTACAAAACTTTCTTTCAATCTTTGGCCGGTATAGTGATTTCCGCAAACTCATGCACCACTGCTGGCTCATCTTCCTCTGCAATGATGAGCTTCGGCCGTTCAAACGGACTTTAATGGCCAAGAAATGCATGGACAAAATTGAAGCGCTGAGGGTCAAGGGTGAAGAGACGAGTGTCCATCTTACGATTGCCAATATCATTCGTCAAACTTCCGAGTAACAAAGAGGGCTAGCCAATACCGCCATCACCTATGCATCCTGTGTTTCAATTTAAAAAATGATATCAGGAACAATATTTAGGATATAATACTCATTTGTTTTGCTCACAAAAGTACTGGAAATCATGACTTTTTGAATCAAATATTTTGCAACCATGAATTGAATCTCAGAAAATGCTTTGTGATTGTGATCAATGAATCTACCATTGTCTTTATTTCCTACTGACAAAAATCAAACTAAACTACCAAAAAAAAATGCACCTAGCAAGCAGTGCACTAAAAAGGGATTATGAAATAAAAACTTCTCTGAGTGTTTTATTTCCGACTTCTGAACTAGAAGTTGATTATGAAGCCGATTCCAACTGTTCGTGCAACGACTGTCGATATGCTTTTAGAAAATTTACATTAATCGGCTTCGGATGTTCGTCTCTAGCGACATCTTTCAACTTATACGCTCCTCCTTTCAACACTGAATGAACCTCAAACGGTCCTTCCCAATTCGGTGACCACTTCCCCATTTTCCGGTTTATTGTTCCCAAAGGTAACACTGTTTTCCACACTAGATCACCTTCTGCAAATGCCTTTAAACGAACCCATTTATTATAAGCTCGAGCCACCCTTTCCTTCTGTGCCATTAAATGATCCAAAGATTGTAATCTTTCTTCATAGACATCTTCCAATTCTGCCAACATCGCTTTGGAATAATGTACTAGGGTTAAACCATGCTACAAAGCCACTCGAGATGAGCGAACATTCATCTCTACTAGCAAAACTGCATCATGACCGAAAGTTAATCGAAAAGGAGTCGTTCCAATGCTTGTACGCTTTGAATTTCGGTAAACCCATCGTGCCTCTGAAAGGGTGTCATGCCACTGCCTCGGCTTGTCGTTAATCATTTTCTCAATTATCTCAATGATAACTTTGTTAGATGATTTGGCTTGTCCGTTACCTTGTTTATAATAAGGCGTAGACGCCATCATCTTCACCTTCAACTTATCCCAATACTCCATTACATTTTCTTCTTTAAAACAGACCCATTATTAGCCACTATGGTTTCCGGTAAGCCAAACCGATGGAAAATATGTTGCTCAATGAGGTCCACCACTTTTCTTTGATTTATTGATTTATATGCTGCCGCCTCAACCCACTTCGTAAAATAGTTAGTAACAACTAAAATCCTGTGATGTCCTTTAGACGAAGGTGGATTAGTTTTTCCAATAATATCCATCACTCATCCTCTGAATGGCCATGGTTTCACGATCACTTGTAGTTCAACAGCCGGAACCCATTAAATCGGCCCATGTATTTGGCAAGCTTCATACCCTTTGGTGTATTCCATGCAATCTTTCTGAATTCCTTGCCAATGATATCCGTAACGCCGAATCAACCATCTTATTTTTATGCCGGCCTGATGTGCACCACATGTTCCTTCATGAACCTCGGCCATCACTTGAAGTGCTTCATCTTTGCTAATACATACCAATAAAATATCATCTTCAATGCTTCTTTTATACAACTCGTTACCCAAAATCACATAGTTTACTGCCTTCCGCTTCAAATTCTTCTCAACTTGCCCATTTAGATTTTTTAAGAACTGAAAAATTGGATATCGCCAATCATCCTCGACCACTTCTATCTCATCTATTGCGAACGACTCAACCATTATCCGTTTCCTTTCTTAAGTTGCCGGTAGTCTCCTTCTTTTGATCACCACATATTCTTCCATCAATCCGTCCGATACTCTTACGCCTGAAGCAATCTGTGCTAGATCATTAGCTTTTTTATTCATCATTCTTAATCTGTGCTCCAATTTAATAGTGTTGAATTGTTGCAATAATTGAGAAGCCATAGAGTGAAAAGGCTTGAGTTATTAGCTCAAACATTGAAACTCATCTGCCATTTGGCTTAACACAAGATTTGAATCACCCATGACATCAACATCTCTAACATTAAGCTCCAACAGAATCTCCAATCCAATAATCAGTGCTTCATACTTAGCTTCATTATTTGTACATGGGAGATCAAGGAAAAAAGAAAATGTAGTGGCTCGACCCGTAGGCGTTCGAATTACCACACCTGCTCCTGCCACTTCTCTCGTGCTTGACCCATCAAACTCTAAGATCCATGGATGCACAAAAATGGTATTTACCTCAAATTCATCATGTATGAAAGTATCCAAGTCAGCCGATGGATGATCAGCTAAAAAGTCAGCCAATACTCATCCTTTTACTAATTTTTGGGGATGATAAGTAGAATTAAGCCCCATAAGTGCCAAAGCCCATTTTCCAATTCGCCCCATGATAAGTGGTTTAGACAACATATATTTAATCAAATCCGCTTGATAAGTTACAGAAACCTCTATTGGCAGCATGTACACCCTTAACTTCATCGCCAAATGGTACAAACACAAAAATAGCTTTTCGATCGATGTGTATCGGCACTCTACTGATGTCAAAGCATGACTCAAATAGTAAATTTCTTGCTCATGTACAACTTCATTATTCTGGGCCAATAAAATCCCGATCGAATCTTCTGCCACCGACAAATAAAGTTTCAAATGTACTTTCTTTCGCAGCGGCATTAACATTGGTGGTTGAGTTAGATAATGTTGTAATGTTTCAAATACCGCTTGATGATTCGCCTCCCAATGAAAATCCTCTCCTGATTTTAGCTTTAAAAGTGGAGAAAATATTCTTGTCTTTCTCGCAAGATTAGCTATAAAGCGCCTCGGATATCCAACTTGTCCTAAAAAGTTTTGTAACTCTTTCTTGCTTCTTGGTGCCTTGGCGGCCAAGATGGCTTTGGCCTTGTTCTGATCTATTTTAATTGCTCTCTGACGCACTAAAAAATTGAGGAAATTTCCCGCAGCGACTCCGAAAGCACACTTTATCAGATTCATCTTCAACTGGTGAAATAACATCCTTTCAAAAGCTTACTCCAATTGTTTCAAGTGTTGCTGTTGGGTTTCTGACTTAACCACCACGTCATCTATATACACTTCCATAAACCGACCAATCATATCATGAAAATTTGAGTTCATAGCTCGTTGATACGTCCCTCTCGCATTTTTCAAACCTAACGACTTTACCATCCACTCAAAAGTACTAATCGCACCTGGACATCGAAACGTTGTTTTTGCAATATCTTCTTCCGCAATATAAATCTGATTATACCCCGAATGTTCGCCCATAAAAGACATTATTTTATGTTTTGCAGCCGATCAATTGATCGACTGTTGGGATTGGGTACTCATCTTTTGGTGTTGCCATATTTAGATTACGAAAATCAACGCAAAATCGCAACCTCCCATTATTTTTAATAACCGGCACTACATTAGATAACCAATCAACATATCGCGCCGTTATTATAAATCCCGCTTTCAACATCCTCTCAATCTCCACTTCGATTTTTAAAATTAGTTCTTGTAACATCCTCCTAGGCGGCCACTTATAGGGTTTAAAATCTTCTTTAATTGGTAAGCGGTGCTCTACCAATTTTTGATCTAAACCCGACATCTCATTGTAATCCCATGCGAAGCAAGTTCTATACTTTTTAAGTAACCTAATTAGCTTTGGTTGAAAACCCGGTTCTAAAAGAACACTGATATAAATTGGCTTCAACTCCCCTGCTTCTCCTAAATTTATTTCTAGTAATGAGTCTTGAACTTCCGCCTTTAAATCATCCATCTTTGCTGGTTCCGCCTCCAAATCCTCTAACTGAATAACATCTATATTTTCTTGGGTATCCTCTGCCTCAGCTATACAAGCTGAAGTAATTTCATTCATTGATTCTTCACGAGCCAACATTTTTTTCGCTAAATATGCCTGCAACCGTATGGAAGCGGCTCGGCAAGACTGCTGCTTGGCAATTTCTTTTTCTTCACTATTCATTGGAAACTTCTTTTATTACAAGAGGGCTGAACACAGTGACGATCGACCTTACTGATTTTGATACCAACTTCTCCAACTCTAAACCTTTCAAGTTTCGCCTCATGGTGGCCTTTAAAGGCCTACCATTTTTATCTATGCCCTCAAAATTAACAGGAGCAAAACTGTTATCATACAAAATTGCCTCAGCTGCATAAACCTTCGCTAAAAATGGTTTATTATCGGCCTCTATAAGTTTTAATTCATCCCCGTTCCAAAAAATTAGCATTTGGCGTAACGATGATGGTATACACATATTCGTATGTATCCAATCCCGTCCCAACAATAGCTATAAGATGCAGTTGTTTCAATAATAAAGAAAGTTGTAAAACTTGTTTTACCTCTGATTGTAACTTCAAGTGGCAAATTTCCTTTCGCAACCGTCGAGCCTCCATTGAATCCACTTACTGCCACATCTGTTGGAATCACATATGTAATACCCCACGTTTTCCTTTCTCCTTTTTGGATTTCTTTCCCAAGTGTTAAGGCTTTGTGACGTCACTTATTCATGACGTCTTGTGTATTCTTGGTGTGTGTAAATTTTTTGCGTTTAAGTTTTGGACTTAGCGGGACGATTTCGTGGTATCTCATTTCCGGCTTCGAGGATTTGAGTGTTGCCAACGACTATTTGGGTTCGTCGTACCATTTTCTTGTTGGAGCTTCGGCAATTGTGTTGGGTTCCCGAAAGTGTTACCCTAGTTTAGTGTAGACATTCGGTGTAACACTTATGTGAATTTCTTGTTATATTTTCATGTTATAAGTAATGGGAATAGCTAGAAATGATTTCAGGAAAGAAATGACCGAAGGGTAAATGAGTATTTCCATATTTGGAGCACTTAGTGAAAAGTGTAGAGATTTGGCTAAGTGTTAGGGGATGAATGGCATAGTAGTAATTATAGAGGATGACAAGGGGTAGAAGGATAATTAAGAGGCTTGATGACACTCTTGTAATTAACCCTAAGTTGAGAATAATTTGGCCATTTCCCATTTTTCAAGTGGTGTCTCATTCCTAGCCATTGATCTCTTTCTCCCCTCTTTGTTCTTAACCCTTGGATCTTAAGGCCTTGTTTGAAAAATTAATGGGTTTTGTGAGTGGTCTAATAAGTCATTCATGGCAAAACTTATTCCTAGCCCTTGGATTCATTTATTTTCCCCCATATTTATTTGGGACCCTTGGATTGTGAGAGGGGTGAGTGAGAAATCTTTACACATGTGTCGGTGTAGTTGTGTTTCATTTGGCAAGACTTTCATCCTTTGTGCTCCATTTTATCTCCTCTTTTTTCTCTTTGTTATTCTCCACTTATGGGTGGAATTCATCACCCTAAGTTGGGAGTTTGATGTGGCCATCAACATGGAAGATGTTCATGGTGTCATTCTCTTTGGTTTGAGCCAAGGATTGGTAAGTTTTATTCCTTCCTTGTGTGTTTTCCATTCAAACCCTAGTTAAGGTTTCTTGTTAAATCACTTAATGATTCTTGCTCTTCTCTTGTGTTTAAGTTTGATTCATGGTTGGAGGCTATGGTGAAGATTTCCACCGGTTTACTCCTTGGATTTCGGTTGGGTGAGAGTTAGGATTTCATAGGCCTTGCCTTGTGGTTTTGCTTTGCTCTTCAAGAGGTAGGAGAAAGCTTCTTAACTAGATCATCTTTTGATTGTGTAGGTATGAGAATTTGATTTTAGGATTCCTAGCCTTAAAATGAAATTGCTAAGTGTATCCTTAAAAATGTGAAGTTAGGATTAAACATGTTATGTGAATTAAGCTTTGTGTGTGGAGTAATTGTGATGATATTGAATAGGAATATGATGCATGCTAGTTGGATGGATGTTCTTGAGATTTCCCATATTCAAGTGTGCTAGTATTCCTATATATATCTGGATATGTATATGGGTATTGTGGTGTATGTGTGTAAGTATAGTTGTACATATGTGTAGTGGTGGTAGGGATATAGCCTTGGAATGAGATTATGATAACTCCTTTGGTTAGTACCTTTGAGGTATGTTTGGAATTCATGTCATGTTTGAGATATAATTTGTGATAAACTTGCTTGAATTGTACTAAGAGCATGTATAAAGAATGAAATTGTTTTTCTTGTGAATTAAATGCCAACTTGATGAATTGGAACATTACTGGTGCATGAGAACATGTCCTTGGGATTTAAATGCTTTAATTGAGATATAAACATGTTAAATGAACGAAAATATTATCCTTGTGAAATGAAAGGACAACTTGATGATTTGGAGCATGAATGTTGCATGAGAAGGCATTCTTGTTGATTATTGCTTTAAATGAAATATTAAAAATATGTTGAATGGTGAAAAACATTCATGTTGACATTGTGGGAATGTTGTTATAAATATGATGAGATACATATTGGTGTGGTGCATGGGTCTGTTGAGACACAGTAATAGGTGACTCCAACCTACGGCAAAGAGAAAAACCAAAAATTGGGGATATAGGGTTGGTTGCTGCCCCATCGTGGTGGTATGTGCCACTCTTAGATATTTGGCAAAATGTGTATCATGAGGTGTGTGAGTTACATTGCATTTGAGTTGCTAATATGTGATTTATGTTGATATATGGATCATGATGTTATCCTATGTGGTTGAGAAACATGTTTAATGTGGATTTTGAAAAATACAATTTGATGGGCGTCAGGTGTGTGCAAAATATGTGGTTAAAAACGACACCTTAATGACACTTTAAGTTTTACCCATCTGCAAGCGTACAGATCAATTGTAGATAGTTTTGATTGAGTAGGGGAATATCGATCCCATAGAGACGAGGATTGTTCACTTCAATAGTCTAAAAATACTGAATTATACTTTTTCGAAAAGAGTTTGTTTTTATGAATTATCTAATACTAATAAAAATAAAACAAAAAACAATAATGAATAATGGTTGTGATTTAGAGAGAAAAAAAACTACGGTTTCCTCATTCCATCACTAACTGCATAATATAGTTCAGATTATATATCAATTGTATGAGGGCGATCCATTGACTGTGAATCAGGTTGCACCACGCCAACAGTTTGACCCTGAAAAGGATTACTCTCAGCCGGATCGCGACAACCCATCTCAAGACTAAACTGATTAGCGCATGCCAACTACTAACAGAAAGTAAATACATAAAAGTAAATTAAAGCATGAAAATAACCTAAAGCATGTCTATATAAGTTTGTTAGGGCATGACCCGTGTTAACCTAGGGTTTCGAGTCTTATGACCACCATTGTGTAGAAAATCACAGATTAAGCATCCGAGTTCCAACCAATAGTGAATAATTGTGATTGTGTAAGATAAACACAATCGAAAAATCTAAGACAAGAATCAATTCGAATATATAAACTTGTATCACGAATAATAATGGTCTCTCATCTGACACAATTATCATAGTATAGTCATAGTTTTCCCTCTCTACAATTAAATATAAAACTAGAACAACATTACTTGGCTAGGGTTTTGCGAGAAAACCCTAGATATCGAGTTAGTTGATTATGGCGGAGAGAGACTGCATTGTCGGTGTAGAAACGCTCCCCATAATCTTCTTCTCCGGATCTCTAGATATTTAATGGTGATTCTCCTCTATGGAAGCAAGTTTGAACTTTGAATGTGAGAACTCTATGAATGAACGTGCATGAAAATCAGAACCAGAACTCTAAACCTAACCCTCTTATATTTATAGACAAGTGAGGCAAACCCTAATGGTTGCCCTTTTCTGTAATTTCATAATACATGAATAATATCTCTAAAATCCGATGTAAATATGTGTATAAGCCTGTATGTAGAGGTCTGGAATCACCGATCACTTAAAATATCGAAGTAGGGACAAAACTGGAAAATTCCGAAACAACTTCTGTACGTAAAGGGATCATTTGGCCACAAGGTGGGATCTACGCCCTTGACCTATGCTTGGGCGTAGGGTCCCCATTTGGCTCACAAACTAAAGCGTAGCTCAGGTCCAATCTGCCTCTTTTTCCCTCTAATGACATAGGGTATGATGCATCTTTTGCAGTAAAAACTCATTTTTGCATATTTGAGCTAGACTGGTTGCCTTTGATTCCCGATGCTTTTGGTTGAAGTAATAATGTCTGGAAATGACATTTTTTCCCTTCGATGAAATAATAATGTCAGGAAATAATCATTTTTCCCTCCGGTAGCTCTTCTTTGCACTGACACATCTCTTGATTCCTTTCTCAAGATGGAAACGAAACGAACTCAGTTAATTCACCGAGATTAGCTATGTTTATTCATTAAGCTCTTGAAACATGCTTACATACACAAACGAGATAAAAATACCAAGTAACAGAATGTAAATTCATAACAAACGCAAGATAGGGGCGAAAACTGACCAATATTGAGCACCTATCAAATTCACATGTTATTAAAATGCTAAAGTGAAATGGAAGGATGTGAAAATATGATTTGCATGCCTTTTTTAAAGAATAATGTGAGATAAATGCTTATACATGTTGTTATGTGCTTATATACCTTGGGGGGGGGGGGGTGATATGAGTTGGTTTAAGGACTTTCTTGTGATAAGTAAAATTGGTTGTGGCTATTGAATTGATTATGGGATGAAGCCTTGAGAAGGCGGGTGGTGGTTTTATGGTTTAGTTAGGGTTGGTGTAGCAACGTGACATCAATATTGATTTTGATGTTTTGGTTATGATAGACGTGGTCATGAGTGAACCGAGTCGATTGTGTATTGATGGTAAATTGATTTTGTTAGAAACATAAGTGATGTGGTTTCGAATGTGAAATTGAGGTTTGAAAGAATCAGAAGGGGTTCTTGATTTGAAATTAGTTGGTTCTGTGAAAATGGCCACTAGGTTCCTATAGCGATCTTAAGGATAGGAATGTCATTGAAGTTGTGGACATTTTTTAGTAAGTCGTTGTGGAGTTTAGTGATTTGGATGTCGAACTAGGCACGGTTAGGTTAGAGTTAGTGCCTTTGCATATGATCACTTGCCTTCCCATTGAGTTGCCTTTTTTACCTCGGTTCGTCTTTTCCTTGCTTCATTTGAGCGAGCGTCTCTAAATTCACTTTGGTTTTTCCGTTGGTGTTCGGTTTGTTTCCCGAAAACGAATTTTTCATAAGACTTGCATTTCAGTCGATTCGGTCTTTAAGTGAAAAACCCGTTTTCGCCTACTCCTGTGATGCCGACAAAAACTTTGAGTTTTAAAATGGTTTTAAAGTCATGAAATAAAAAGTTTTGACATTTGAAGTCGGTGGTGTCCAAAGCGGAGACCGGGGGCAAGACAATTAGTTTTACTAATTTTCAAGAAATTATTTTTTATAAAATTAAACCGAGATTAAATGATGTTTTCTCGTTTGTAAACTTTCCTAAATGAGTTGGAGCCCTTGTTACAAGTTTCCTAAGGGTTTAGACCTGTTTGGGTGTAATTTTTGAGGTTTCCTGAACTAGGCAGTCGACTGGGTCAACAAAGCTATTTTCCGTCAAGATTTTGGAACTCTCTATCTCACCCAATCAATTGGGTTATCAGCCAGTCGACTGGGTGAACTAGCCAGTCGACTGGGTCAGCTTTGGGTGGAGTTTTCCTGATTTTCGAAAATTCATTTCTCTCATCTCGTAACTCTGATTGAGGTCCCGTTTGTTCCTATGGCTTGTGCTAGGTACAACATTTGTAGATAAAATTTAAAATAATTTATTTACCCTTGAAATGACTATTTTAACCTTGGTGAAAGAGGGTACTTCATCTTTCTACTTTTATCGGCGTTATCCGATACCGTTTTAAAAAATGCATATCTCTCGCCTCGTGGCTTTGATTAAGGTCTCGTTTGTTTCTTGGGCCTGGCCTATGTCCAAATATTTGATATAAAATTTAAAATCATGTATTTTCACTTGAAATGATTGTTTTACCCTTAGTGAAAGAGGGGTACTTTAACTTTCTATTTGGTCGGCGTTGTCCGATGCCTTTTTTAAGAATTCATATTTATCGCGTTAGGGCTTTGAATTTGGTTCCTTTTGTTTCTATGGTTTAACCTATGAACAAATAGGTGGGATAATCATTGAAAGGATATTTTTCCCATTGAAATGACCATTTTAGCATTAGGCGAACATGTGACCTTTGAGTGGTCGGTGTGATGGGTTGTGTGATCCCTTTCACTTTATTTTGTTGATTCAACAACCTTTGTGGATTCCCTTAGGTTTAAGTGATTGTCTTGCCCTGATTTGGGTGTACAGATGTCAGTAGTGACATGTGAGGTTATTGATAATATGAGTTGATACTGATTTGAGGTTTTGGAGCTCAATATGCTCGTGATGTAGGAAGTGTGAGTGTTATCGTTCCTGGAGTGTTATGATTAGGAGTGTTTCTCCCGTGATTTGGTGACATGTGTTGTGTGGATTGTCAGTGTGGGACTGGTGGGTATGAGTCGTAGTGATCTTCGAGGTGGTCTATACTACGTGGCTTGTATTGATTGTGTATCTCTATATGTATTTATATATGTGCATATATATATATAGGTGTGAGTTATTATATGTTGTTGTGATATAGTTTCATTACGTGCTAGTTGCCCTAATTGTTGATGCATGGTAGGAGACTTGGGGAATGTGTTCTCGGGGTCTCGTATTAGCGTGAGTGCCATGTGGGACGTTTGACCGACTTAGGGTAGATGCATGTACACTGGTTAGTTTTCACTCGACTTGGACTGTTATAGGATGTGACAGTTATGATTCCTTTCTCCTACGGGGCTTCGATAAGCTCACCTCGACATTTTATTGCCTGGCGTCCCAAACGCCAGTTTACAGGAAAGGTTTCGGCTACAGATTGTTTGGGGTGCAATGACACTTTCTTTTGCTACTAGTTACAGGATGCCTCGTGGCACAGATGCTGTTGCAGGATTTGGGATGTTCGTACATAGAGTTGTTCCCTTTTATTTTCTTTTACTTGTCCCTTGTATTGGGATTGTTGTTATATCTCTTGGGAGTCAGTCTGTTAGTATATCCCTTCCTTGTATTCGGTATCAGTGCATCATTGTATAGATGTTTTCTTTTAGCACCTCAATGTGCCTTGTGTATTATTTGGTTTAGCTTCTATTTGGTTTTGTATGGAATTATTGCTATTAATAATATTCCATTCAGTTTACGGTTGTTTAGGATCTTAATTGATCACTTTTTTTATGGATCATGACCCGGATTCCTCGGATCTCCCAGTTTGGGAGTCTTTGGAAATTTGGGGCGTGACAATATCATCCATATTTTTCCCAAGTGTCTTTAGTGTGGTTGCTGGGACTACATTTAGCACTGAACCGTTATCGACCAACACCTGATCAATGGGTTGCCCTTCTATCCACACCTTTACATACAATGGTCTTAATTGTTGAGTCATTGATAATGGAGGCTTTTGAAAAATTACCTTCAGCACTTCTTTCCAATTAAAACTTGTTTTGGCAACTTCAACATTGCTTTCTACTACTTGTCAAATAATTTCAAGGTTGGTTTTGGCTCCCTCTTCTAATATAATTGGAACTGATTTTGTGGTATCAGTTCGGGATTCGGCAACCTCACCCAACGTCGCCAAAATTATTTTGAGTCTTCTGGTGCCATTTTTTAGTATCCTTATTACTCACTTCATAAACAAATTTAGCTACCCCAAACACATTCTCATCCGCTCTCTTTGCACTAGCGGCAACCTCTGTTGGCTTTGAAATTCCATTTCAAGCAATAAATCTTATTTTGATATTAACAAAACATTCAAAACCGTGTTTGGTACTAATATGGCCTTGAGCTAAGTGTTTCAGCAAGTACAGGTAAATGTTTCGGGAAGATCGCTAAAGCAACAAGCGATAAGGAAACTCAAGCGCAAACTCGAAGAAGGACAAAAAGATCAAAGAAAGAACAAAAGCTGGACTCAAGACCTGGGGTAGATAGGTCGGGGTGAGAATATTGTAACAAGGTATCTTATGCGTTGACTGATCTTATAAGCTCAAGTAATTAATCAAACGAACTCAAACGGATCAAAAACGGACCTTGAAAACAATTTTTGGAGTCAGCCAGTCGACTGGCCTGTCCAAGGCAGTCGACTGACTGTGACCCAGTCGACTGGCCCTTAAGGACCCAGCCGACTGGATGAACCAGTGAGTTATAAAACATTCTAACTGCATGAGGCAGTCGACTGGCCTGTCCAAGGCAGTCGACTGACTGTGACCAGTCGACTGGCAGTTAAAGACCCAGCCGACTGACTGGACCAGAGAGTTTCGAACATTTTTGATTGCCTGAGGCAGTCGACTGGCCTGTCCAAGGCAGTCGACTGACTCATGAGGCAGTCGACTGGCCTTCTTGAGGCAGTCGACTGACCCTAGCCGTTGGGAAAAATATTTTAAATCTAAGCATGGAGGCAGTCGACTGGGTGCCGGTAGGCAGTCGACTGGGTGCTTCAGGATTTTAAGGAAAAGTATTTCTAAACAATATTTTTGCCCAAAAAGAAATGATTTTGCTTGCAGATTTTCAGGTCCTACTCTCCATATTGTCTAGGGTGAGACACACTCTCCAAACCCTAGTGTTCACTATATAAAGAAAGAGATATGGATTAACAATGCTAAGGTTCTTGTGTGAGAAATTTTCCAAATATTGTTCATCTCTAATTTTCTCTCAAGCATCTTCTGAAAAATCTTTTGATAGCAAAATCTCGCTTTTCACTCTTATCATTTTGAAGATTTAAACTCAAGCCTTGAGCCTATTCTCTTATTGAAAATATATTGTGAGAATATATATATATCTTGAGTTCTTGAAATATCACCTAAAAATATTTGAGCTTATCTTGATCTATCATCCATAAAAACCTTAGGGTTTTGAGTGTTTTTGTTTCTTGAGTGATATATTGATTACATACACAAATTTGTGATCTTGGGTGAGTGAAACCCATTGTATCAAGGGAGGATTGTTCTCTTGATTGTGTGAAGAGCTAGTTAGCTCTTTTGTAAAGGTTTTGCTATTCCACCTATTGAAGGAAGAGCCATAGTGTGAGGATTGGGAAAGTCTCAAGGAAGGGGATTCTTTGAGCCGAGGAGTAGGAGTTACCGAACCTCGTAAAAATCACGGTGTCAATATCTCTATCTCTATCTCTTTACTTTATGTTCATGCATGCTTAATTTATATTGTGGTAAATAGCTTGTTGAATTTAAGTGAAATCATTCATTGCATATTTTACCTTGTAAATTAATATTGAACCTTGTTGCATGTTTTAGTAAGAATAAAAAGGAGTTAGAAATTATTTTTTAAAACCCTATTCACCCCCCTCTAGGGTATTTTAGTGACTAACAATTGGTATCAGAGCCTAATCTCTACTTGTTTTTGACTTAACCGTCTTATAGAACGATCATGGCCTCAAACATAGTCACTCATGTAGAAGGACAATCAAACAATAGGCCCCCATGGTTTGATGGTTCAAACTATAGTTATTGGAAGACTAGAATGATAGATTTTCTTCAAGCTATTGCTTATCAAATTTGGCTAGTTAATGTTGATGGACCTTTTACTATTACCAAAATAGTTGATGGAAAAACCATTCCCAAATTGCCCAACGAATGGGATAATGATGAGCGTAGACTTATTTCATTTAATGCCAAAGCTAAGGTTAATCTAAATTATGCGTTAAGTCCAAATGAATTTAATCGAGTCTCTACTTGCTCCACGGCCAAAGAAATGTGGGATAAACTTGAAGTTACTTATGAAGGAACTACTCAAGTTAGAGAATCTAAAATTGATATACTTATGCATGAATATGAATTATTTGTCATGAAGGAAGATGAAAATATCAATTCTATGATGTCTCGTTTTACTAACATTTTGAATGGACTAAAGCATCTTGGTAGAATTGTTCCTAGATCCGATGCGGCACACAAAGTCCTTAGAAGCCTTCCGGTCAAATGGGATGCGAAGGTGACGGCTATTAAAGAAGCACATGATCTTAGCACTATGAGTCTTGATGAGATTTTCGGGTCACTCCTTACATGGGAAATTACCTTGAAATCTCGTGAAGAAGACGCCAAGCCAAGAAAAGGTATAGCCTTGCAAGCTTCAACCAAAAGTGAAGCAAATGAGAGAATCGAAGAAGAGGTTGATGAAGACATTGCCTTGATCACTCAACAATTCAAGAGATTTCTTCAACGAAAGAAGGCTAAAGGTCGGAGGTTCTTAAAGAGCAATGAACCAAGAGGAGAGACAAGCAAGAAGGAGTCTATTACTTGTTTCAATTGTGGTAAACCGGGGCACTATAGAAATGAGTGTTTCAAGCCCAAAAAGGAGAACGATAAAAGGCCAAACAAAATGGCCATGAATGCAACATGGGATGATTATGACTCTTGTGATTCGGATGAGGAAGAGAATGGTGAGGAAAGTGCAAATCTTTGCCTCATGGCAAATGAAGATGAGGTACATTTAAATTTACATGCATTAGATAATTCCATTTTATCATATGATGAGCTATTATTTTCTCATAATGAATTACAAGATGCATTTGAAAATTTGTATGGTGAGTTTGAAAAACTAGCAAAAAAACATAGTTTGCTCAAGAAATCTAAATCTTCATGTAATTCCACTTGCCACACCATAGTTGATATAAATACAACTAATGACAAAAGTATGAAGATAGAAGAGGAAAATATTTTGTTGAAGAAGACCATTGATGATCAAATAAACATCTTAGCAAAATTCACAAAAGGAAAAGAAAACTTGAGCATCATGCTAGGAAGACAAAGAAACTCTTTTGACAAATGCGGCTTAGGATATGATGCATTCAACAAAGATGCACTTTTATTGAAGAAAAGAAAATCATTAAAGCATACTTTTTCAAAACAATCTTCATGCTCAACTTCTATTGATCACAATCATGTTTCATGCTACTATTGCAAGAAAAGAGGTCACAAAGCAAATGCATGTTTTCTAAGAAAGAAGAAGAAAATTGTTTCAAAAATGTTTTGGGTTCCAAAAGGAACTATTGCATCTCTACGTGCTAAAGAAAACTTGGTAACTAAATCAATTTGGGTTCCGAAAGGAACTATTGCATATCTTTCTAACCAGAATGGACCCAAAATAGATTCGGTACCAATAAAAGTCACGTAACGTTGTTTTGTAGGTGTGCTTGAAGACCGCCTCAAAAGAAAGATGGTTTCTTGATAGCGGATGTTCAAGGCACATGACGGGGGACAAATCGAAATTCATGTCCTTAAAATCTTATGAAGGAGGAAACGTTACTTTTGGAGATAACTCACAAGGCAAAATTGTTGGAATCGGATCTATTGGTATATCTTCCTCTCTAGCTATAGATAACGTACTTTTAGTTGATGGTTTGAAGCATAACTTGTTTAGCATTAGCCAACTTTGTGACAAAGGTTATGATGTTATCTTTAGGTCAAATGCATGCATAGTTGAGAAAGACGGAAAACAATTGTTCAATGCAAAGAGAAATGGAAATTTATATACTATGTTGCTATGTGAATTAAATGAACAAGATGTTAAGTGCTTTGTCACATCGAGTGAAAATAGTTGGTTATGGCATAGACGCTTAGGACATGCTAGTATGGACCTCATCCAACGTTTGTCTAAAAATGAATTAGTCAAAGGCCTCCCGAAGACTAATTTTTCAAAAGATAAAATATGTAGTGCATGTCAAATAGGCAAGAAAGTGAAATCTTCTTTTAAGAGAAAGAAAGATATCACCACTTCTCGACCCTTAGAGTTACTTCATATGGATCTCTTTGGTCCGGAAAGAACGACTAGCTTGGCCGGGAAACTCTATGTACTTGTTATAGTAGATGATTACTCTAGATTTACTTGGGTTTACTTTCTTGCTCATAAAAATGAAACTCACTCCATTCTCGATAAATTTTATAGAGTCATTCAAAATGAAAAAGATTTGAAAATCAAGAAAATTAGAAGTGATAGGGGTAGAGAGTTTGACAATCAAGATCTAGAGAAATTATGTGATGAATTTGGTGTATCTCATGTTCTCTCGGCTCCAAGATCTCCTCAACAAAATGGGGTAGTTGAAAGGAAAAATAGATCTTTACAAGAAATGGCTAGAACTATGTTAAATGAACACAACCTTCCCCGAAGTCTTTGGGCGGAAGCGGTAAATACTGCTTGGCATGTCATAAATAGAGTTATAATTCGTATGAAATTGGGTAAAACTCCGTATGAGTTGTGGAATGGTCGGAAACCCAATATTGGTTATTTCAAGGTATTTGGTTGTAAATGTTTTGTTTTAAATGATAAAGATAACTTGGGAAAATTTGACTCCAAATCGGATGAAGCAATTTTCTTAGGCTATTCCTCAACAAGTAGAGCCTTTAAAGTCTTTAACAAAAGGACTTTAACCATGGTAGAGTCTATCCATGTTGTTTTTGATGAATCACCACCTCTACCCTCACCTAGAGTTGACCTAGATGATGATGAAGTTGTAGGAATTGAGGATAATTTCAATAATCTCAATATCTCCAACTCGTCAAGTAGGCAAATGGATAAGAGTAAAGTTGGAGATCAATCAAATGATGACTTGACTTGCTCCATTCCTAAATCTTGGAGGATTGTACACAACCATCCTCTTGACCAAGTCATAGGAAACCCTTCACAAGGTGTTAGCACAAGATCTCAACTTAGAGACTTCTGCAATCACATGGCTTTTGTGTCCAATATTGAACCCAAGAACTTCCACGAAGCTCAATGTGATGATTCTTGGATCATGGCTATGCAAGAGGAACTAAATCAATTTGAACGCAATAGAGTTTGGCATTTAGTCCCTCAACCCACACATCAAACTATAATAGGCACTAAATGGGTTTTTCGAAATAAGAAGGATGAAAATGGAGTGATTATTCGAAATAAAGCAAGATTGGTAGCTCAAGGTTACAATCAAGAGGAAGGCATTGACTATGATGAAACCTTTGCACCCGTAGCTAGATTAGAAGCAATTAGAATGCTTCTTGCATTTGCATCATCTAGAAATTTTATTCTCTATCAAATGGATGTCAAAAGTGCTTTTCTAAATGGAACTATAGATGAAGAAGTGTATGTGAAACAACCACCCGGCTTTGAAAATGAACGTTTTCCAAATCATGTTTACAAATTATCTAAATCTTTGTACGGGTTAAAGCAAGCTCCTAGAGCTTGGTATGAACGGCTTAGTGACTTTCTACTTCAAAAAGGTTTTTCTAAAGGCAAAGTTGACACCACTCTATTTACAAAAACTGTCAAGAATGATTTGTTGATTATCCAAATATATGTTGACGACATTATATTCGGATCAACAAACACTTCCCTTTGCAAGGATTTCGCATCTAACATGCAAAACAAATTTGAAATGAGTATGATGGGTGAGTTCAACTTCTTCTTAGGGTTGCAAATCAAGCAAAGCTTGGATGGCTTATTTGTTAGCCAATCTAAGTATACTAAAGATTTGCTAAAGCGATTTGGTATGGAGGAAGCCAAACATGCCATTACTCCCATGAGTACCTCTATTAAACTCGATAAAGATGAAAATGGGAAATGTGTTGATATTACTAAATATAGAGGCATGATAGGAAGTTTACTTTATTTAACTGCTAGTAGACCGGATATCATGTTTAGTGTATGCTTATGTGCTCGCTTTCAATCTTGTCCCAAAGAATCTTACTTGCTAGCCGTAAAACGTATTTTTCGCTATCTTAACGGGACGATTAACATAGGACTTTGGTATCCAAGTGGTACTACACTTGATCTCACAAGTTATTCGGATGCCGATTTTGCGGGTTGTAAAGTTGATCGAAAAAGCACAAGCGGTACATGTCATTTTCTAGGTCACTCGTTAGTTTCATGGTCAAGTAAAAAGCAAAATTCGGTTGCCTTATCTACGGCTGAAGCCGAATATGTTACGGCCGGTAGTAGTTGTGCTCAAACTCTTTACATTAAGCAACAATTACTTGATTTTGGGCTTATTTTCAATCGCGTACCTATTAAATGTGATAACACTAGTGCTATTTGTATCTCAAAGAATCCTATTCAACACTCTCGCACAAAGCACATAGAGATTAGGCATCATTTTTTACGGGATCACGTAGCTAAAGGCGACGTTGAATTGGTTTTTATTGACACTAAGAATCAATTGGCGGATATTTTTACTAAACCCCTCTCGGATGAACCATTTTCAAAAATTCGTAGGGACTTAGGAATGGCCATGGATTTTGAAGTCATCAGTTAATTTTCACAAATTCTCGTCCACGTTCTCGGCTTTCAAAATTTCTTTTTTTAAAAAAAAAAAAAAAAAAAAAAAAAAATTTCAACCAGTGAGTTTTTGTGTTTTTAACTATCTTCAGCCAGTCTACTGCCTACCTTGGCCAGTCGACTGGGTCATGAGCCAGTCGACTGTCTCCATATGGCCAGTCGACTGCCTCTGCGCGAACATTGTTTTTATTTCTTCTTTCTCTTCGTCTTCTCTCCACTCTCTCCACGATCTCTCCAATTTCTTCTCTTCTTCACACCATTTACTCATCTTTAAACCACTTTCCCACTACACCACGATTCTCTCCTCCATCATCACCACTCCCCTCTTTATTTTCAGTTTTATATCTCCATATATATATATCCATATATATTTTCTTTACAATTTCACTTCTCCCTCTCTGTTTTCACCCTTTCTTTTCATTTTTCTTCTCAAAATGCTTCCCATCTTCTTGATTCTCCTCTCTCTCATGGCTCATAATGTCGTGCGCCTCAAGAAACGCGCCCGTAGGGGTGGAAGCTCTTCGGCTGCACCGCCTCCACCTCCGTCTCCTGTTCATGAGGACACCAATTCCGAATCTGAATCTGGTCCGATGTCTCTGACTGCTCTTCTCGGTGATGAAGACAGTGTTCGTCTTTTCGAAACTCAGTTCCTTCATCGAAAATTTGCTCGGAGTCGCATTGTGACTCAACCCTTGTGCGAAGAGATTGACGCTAATACGTTCAATCTTTTTCAAAATATGGGTTGGGATTTCTTTCTCTCGCTCGATGTTCCGCTCTATCCGAGGGCTGTCAAAGCATTCTACACCAATCTGGTGAATCCTTCTCAACCACGTCTTATCTCCACCCTGCTTAGCTCCAATGTTGGAGGCGTCTCTGTTAAGATCACCGAAGCAGTACTCAATACTATTTTTTGGCTACCTCCTGGCGGTATCTCCTATTACTGCCCATCTATTTGGTACTCTTCGAGTGATTTCGATCCTCTCGAAGCAGTTCGGGCTATTTCTGTGAATAAATCAACCACCGCCATTGCTGAGTTTCCTTCTTCCTCGCTTACTCCTGAGGCTAGACTTGTGCACAACATTATCACGTATTCCATTTTGCCCAAGTCCGGAAGCCGGAGTCTTGTGTTGATTATGGAAGCTTTCCTTGTCTACTGTGTCATGACCGGTCGGAAGGTCAATCTTGCCTTCCTCTTCATATCGGCAATCCTCGAGTGCCACAAGAAGAAAGGCGCACTTATTTTTCCTATCCATTTATCCTATCTTCTCAGTTGGAACGGTGTGCCACTTGCTGACGAGCCTACGGAGCACAATCCAATCTTTCTGGACCGCACTCATCTCAAGCAAATGCACATTGGCAAAAATGTTGATGGAGTGTTGGTCTCTCTTAGGGCTGCCCCTCCTGCGGAGCAAGCCGGTCCTTCTGTTCCTCGTCCCGAGGCACCTCGTCCGGATGCTCCGACTTCCTCATTTCCGTCTCTTGGCAGCGATTTCGATATTCCGGATTTTGGGTTCGGCGGTAATCCCGAAACTCTTACCCAAATCTTGGAAATCGTGAAGCGCAATGAGGAGGCCCAAAAGCAGACGGCCGCGGACATAAAGCGCCTTGAGGACAAGATCGACCGTATCACCACCGCCATGGATGCACTTCACCGTGACCCTCCGCCTTTTTGATGTCGTCAAAGGGGGAGAATGTTTAGGTTGTTTGTGTTGGCCATAGGTCCATTTTGCGTAGCATAGGACGTTACCATGTGTGTTGTTTATGTTATCTTTAGTTTTATTTCTATGCTTTATTATTTTGTAATGTGTAGCAGTAAAACAACATGTACCGATCTTGCAATTATTAATTGAAAAATGTTGTTTCTATTTTTCTTCAATGCATTACGTAAATGAATATCAAATTGCAAAATTTATTTCCTAAGGGGGAGCATGAAAATAAAAATGAAAGATGCACACATTGAGGGGGAGTATCACTTGATACTTTACCAATTATGAGCAAACACGAAATGTTTTGTCAACATCAAAAAGGGGGAGATTGTTGGCTTTGAAATTCCATTTCAAGCAATAAATCTTATTTTGATATTAACAAAACATTCAAAACCGTGTTTGGTACTAATATGGCCTTGAGCTAAGTGTTTCAGCAAGTACAGGTAAATGTTTCGGGAAGATCGCTAAAGCAACAAGCGATAAGGAAACTCAAGCGCAAACTCGAAGAAGGACAAAAAGATCAAAGAAAGAACAAAAGCTGGACTCAAGACCAGGGGTAGATAGGTCGGGGTGAGAATATTGTAACAAGGTATCTTATGCGTTGATTGATCTTATAAGCTCAAGTAATTAATCAAACGAACTCAAACGGATAAAAAACGGACCTTGAAAACAATTTTTGGAGTCACCCAGTCGACTGGCCTGTCCAAGGCAGTCGACTGACTGTGACCCAGTCGACTGGCCCTTAAGGACCCAGCCGACTGGATGAACCAGTGAGTTATAAAACATTCTAGCTGCATGAGGCAGTCGACTAGCCTGTCCAAGGCAGTCGACTGACTGTGACCAGTCGACTGGCAGTTAAAGACCCAGCCGACTGACTGGACCAGAGAGTTTCGAACATTTTTGATTGCCTGAGGCAGTCGACTGGCCTGTCCAAGGCAGTCAACTGGCCTTCTTGAGGCAGTCGACTGACCCTAGCCGTTGGGAAAAATATTTTAAATCTAAGCATGGAGGCAGTCGACTGGGTGCTTCAGGATTTTAAGGAAAAGTATTTCTAAACAATATTTTTGCCCAAAAAGAAATGATTTTGCTTGCAGATTTTCAGGTCCTACTCTCCATATTGTCTAGGGTGAGACACACTCTCCAAACCCTAGTGTTCACTATATAAAGAAAGAGATATGGATTAACAATGCTAAGGTTCTTGTGTGAGAAATTTTCCAAATATTGTTCATCTCTAATTTTCTCTCAAGCATCTTCTGAAAAATCTTTTGATAGCAAAATCTCGCTTTTCACTCTTATCATTTTGAAGATTTAAACTCAAGCCTTGAGCCTATTTTCTTATTGAAAATATATTGTGAGAATATATATATATCTTGAGTTCTTGAAATATCACCTAAAAATATTTGAGCTTCTCTTGATCTATCATCCATAAAAACCTTAGGGTTTTGAGTGTTTTTGTTTCTTGAGTGATATATTGATTACATACACAAATTTGTGATCTTGGGTGAGTGAAGCCCATTGTATCAAGGGAGGATTGTTCTCTTGATTGTGTGAAGAGCTAGTTAGCTCTTTTGTAAAGGTTTTGCTATTCCACCTATTGAAGGAAGAGCCATAGTGTGAGGATTGGGAAAGTCTCAAGGAAGGGGATTCTTTGAGCCGAGGAGTAGGAGTTACCGAACCTCGTAAAAATCACGGTGTCAATATCTCTATCTCTATCTCTTTACTTTATGTTCATGCATGCTTAATTTATATTGTGGTAAATAGCTTGTTGAATTTAAGTGAAATCATTCATTGCATATTTTACCTTGTAAATTAATATTGAACCTTGTTGCATGTTTTAGTAAGAATAAAAAGGAGTTAAAAATTATTTTTTAAAACCCTATTCACCCCCCCTCTAGGGTATTTTAGTGACTAACAACCTCCTCTACAACTTTATTTCCGAAATTTGTCAAATTAACTTCCGCCTCAAATGCTTCAAGTTGCTCCTTCGGGGCTTGGAATTTTTTAGGAAGGATAAAAACCATGTTGGACACCGCCATTTCCGAAAAACTCTCGAACCTTATCTTGTACTTTGCCGCATGTTAGGGTTGTTTATCTGAATCACTACTATCATCATTAGATTTTTCACGCATTACCTTCCCAAATGAAACATCTACCTCGGGTGTTATTTATGTAATTTCTTCTTTAGAGGTTTGTGATTTACAACGACGAGCTTCGGTCTCCTTCCTTTGTCTCCTCCGTTTTTGAGTCTTTGTTTCTTGCCTCTTAGTAACTTCTTTTTTAATATGGTAAGCTTGAAATTTTGGGTGAACAACTCTAGTCCACCTATTAGCTTGCACCAACAGCGCTCGCACCATCCGGGTATGTTGCTCATTTATTCTTCCACTTTCAACCCATATCTGTGACCGAGTAGGAGGAGCTCTCTTGAACTGAGCATGACCCAATTGGCCGAACATCGCCGTACGCTCTAAAAACGTATTTGTTGGCCTTCTACTTTCTACATATCGGTCTGGGAATCGTCTTTCCCCAAGCCGTTCATGTACTGAAATTCTTCTTTCTCCAAACTGTTCGCAAATTGGGATTCTTCTTTCTCTGGGATGTTCAAGCACAAACGGTCTTCGTATCACAGCCTCCCTTCTCCTAAAGCTCTGTCCCGGCGACCTTTCTCGCTTCAGAGAATCTTTTGGCTTTCGAATCTGCTCTTGAGTTTCTTTTAGTTGCTATTTCAAATTCTCCAACTCGGCACGCAACTAATCAATTGCGTCTTGTTGGGGTTGTGGACTCTTGTCGGCCAAGGTTATCATGTTGGAGTTCATGATCGCTAGAAACGGATCACCATCAACTCCCATCACCTCTGGTCGCTTTTCTTGTTTCTCCGTAAATTTCAGATTTTCGTTATCTATAACTTTCTGCAAAATGTTACGGAAAACTATACAATTGTTAGTAGAATGATTCCAAAAATTGTGGTACTTACAAAACTCTTTTCCTTTAGTCTCGCTCACCGTTGGAATTTTGTGTTCCTTAGGAAAAATGATTTGCTTGTCCGCAACCATGTGATAAAAAATTTCTTTGGTTTTTGCTATATCAATACTCTAGGACTTCCCGATATCGGCCATCTCCTTCCGTACCGAAACTCCAATTACTGGAGAAATTTTGTGTGAAGTTGTAATTGTCTTTTGTTTTGCCAGAGCCACACAAACATAATATTTTTTGAATGCAATCTCCACAATGTCCACCTCTAACTCCTCATACGGCTCCATCATGAACACTTCATAATTTGGATCTTTGTAATAAGTTCCTTTTGAAGGGTTTTTTCTTTCCTTTTCCTCTATTAACAAGGATTCATACCGGGTAGCTCGATCCACCAATTCAAATAGATTACGGAATTCTACACCTCCTCATCTCCAACTCTAAACCGTTTAGAGCCAAACGGATGTATTCGGACTCTGGAAAAGCTACTCTACACCTCATTCGAGTCTTCCGGAATCGAGCAAAAAATGTCTCAACTATTTCGCTAGGCAATTGACTTAACCGAGAAATATTGGCTAACATCACTTCTATCTCTGTATGATAAAATTGAGCTTGAAATTACTCCTCCATTTGTTCCCATGAATTTATAGAATTTGGAGGTAATCTAATTTACCATACAAACGCCGACCCGGTTAAAGAATTTGGAAATAAATGCAGCTTTTAATATGGATTTCCACTAACCTCTCCACACTGAACCGTAAACCTCCCAATATGTTCGATCATAGAATGGGTACCTTTGCCACTAAACATTGTAAACTCTAGAGTTCTGAAGCCTTTTGGGAATTCCCATATATCAACATAATCGGGATATGGTTTACGATACACATGATGATTATTTCGCCTATAACCCTGTCCAATTTCATGCTGAATTAGATCGATAATTTAACCCATCTATTCTTCCTTGGACCTCTTCCGTTGCTGCCGTATTCCTTATAGGAATCATCACACGAGTATTATTAGAAAACGATGGTCCGATATTGACTTTTCCTCCATCAGTATAGCTGTAGTATTGAGGTGGCGGTCTTCGACCATTGTTTCCCCCAAGTTCAAACCATTTCTTTGGGGTTAAGCTACTGGTGGCATCGGTGTCCCATTATTAATAGGACCTTTTCCAAAATCTGGACTCCTCCACTGAATCGGTTGCGAAACCGATGCCGGTGCTCCATTAGTTGCATGTCCTCGGGCCGTCGACATCGTATGTAACCCCTTGGTTGGTTTTCTTCCTCCAACCGTCATTCGGGCAATCAAGTCTTTCAACTCTCTCATGTCTGATGCTACCTTTTTAGCTTGACAATTTTTCTCAATCATTTGAGCTTCTTGTTCATTAATCCGGGCCGACAAAAATTTGGTCAAACGAACTTCACATTCCTTATAGCCTTGCTCCAGAATTGCTATTTGCTTATGTAACATAGCATCATTAATCATGGCTGAGTCAACTTCTCTTTCCTCAGTGTTAATATTACCATCAAGACATTAATTTTCATCAAAATTTCCTCCATCCAAGTTATTGGCTTGGTTTGCACTTTGTGTTATGGGCGGCATCTATGCCATCTTGCTTTCTCAATTACCTAGTGGCGTCCCACCGGGCGTGCCAAAATATGTTCGCTCCAAAAATTGGCTTCAGATAGCCGATTCAATTTTTTTGTGAAGTGTGGGCATGCCAGAACCGATGAGTCAATCAATGGTTCGAAAGGAAACGAATCGTCTCTTTTGATCAAAGTGATGAATCAGGCGATCTCCATGAGAGATAACTCAATTCGTGTGAAGGGTTCAATTGCCTTAACAAAGAGGAATTTCTGTAACCGAGTACTTAAACTAAGAATTGAATGAAATTGTAAGACAAACGAATATAAATTGAATGAAAGAACTGGTAATTAAAAAGGAATTGAAAGAATAGGTAATGAAATTGCATAAGATAAATGATACTAAATAAAATAGACGATACGAATGAATGTAATTTTTTTAAATTGGTGTTGGACCTCTAATACAGAGGTTTTTGGTTCTATTTTTAATAAACTAAATTACTTACATGAAAAAAATAAAGAAATAAATATTCTAAAATCTATTTCGACCTAAAATAAAGCATATCTAAAAATATAGCTCATATTTCTTGCCGTTCAGGACACTTGAAAATCTTCTCAATCCTTATTCACGAAGAATTCTCTTAAAGCTAGGCTTCCATTAAAAAGGCCGAAAAAACTCAAGCAAAAACTCAACCCATGGTTTCGGCCCGCCATCTCGCTTCAAATCGTACCTATTGCTTCTTTCCAAAACAAAAACAGTTGACCCAAGGTTTTTCACCATGGGTAAACATGACATTTTGATGATAACAAACCATTGAATGTGGTGAATTTAATGTCTACTTTAGTCATGCTTAATAGGTTGTTGATTAAGAATAAATTCAAGAGATCTAGTGGATCCATGAGAAGATCAAACAAAGGTGCTTAGAGCTCAAAAGACATTAAAGATACGGATGCAGACACCAACCCAAAAGCTTAAAGAAATTGAAGATCAAAGAAATTGGTAAAGTAGGTTTGGGTGAGTGCTATATTTAATGTAAAGTTATTTTTTAAATAATTTACTTGAAAGCTCAACTCTTGACCATGAAGCGTCAAAAATAGGTTAAATGGAGTGATTCAAAATGATTTCACGAAAAACCGTCAAGTGGGTTAGAAGTTCAAAATGAAGTGTCACATTCAAATGATTATGTCGCACTCAAACATGAGTTAAATGGAGTAATTCAAAAGCCTAAACTCAATATCTTGAAGTCTTCTTTCCAAAACGCTAAAGAATGCTTCCAACCGAGTTACGAAACTCCAGTTATGACCAAAAGAGTGAATTGCGTCAAAACTAGGCTGAACAACCCAGTCGACAGGGTAAACCACCCATTCGACTTCCTGTTGACCCTAGTCGACTGGCTGAGTCAGAGAGGTAAAAATAAATTTTGGAATGAATTTTTGAAGACCCAGCAGACTGCCCCAAAACACCCAGTCGACTGCCTCATCTTGGATTTGAATTCTAACGGCTAGTTTTGAATCCAAAGTGTTCCTAAACCTCCCAAAACACCCCCAAACGGCTATATTGTGTTCCTATGCTATATATATGCCATATATGAGCCAAATATGGGTGAGAGAAGAGGGAGAGAAGAGTATGGATGAAAATCTACCAATTTAGGCATAAATGGTTGAAATTATTATTGGGTAGAAATCTCTTCTATAGGAATCACCACATGAGCATCATTTATATTTTATCTTGTGATTCATTCTTCCACACATTGAGTTTAATCTTTTCATTTGAGTATTTCATTCATAACTCTAAGTATGTTAGAAAGTTAGATTTGAATTTCTATATCCATCTATTGAGCGATATGTTGTAAACACTCAAAATTCAATACCTATTCTTTGTGAGTTTTGACCAAGAAGTTGTCTTGGCTTGGGATGGGCTTGTTAAATATTTTTAAAGGAGAGGATCAGGCTGGCTCTCCACCCGCAAGAGTGAGCAAGGTTGGCTCTTCACCTGCAAGAAGGAGCATGTAAGGGTTTGCTATTCACCCGGAAAGAAGGAAGCATGTAAGGGTTTGCTTTTCCACAGAAAGAGAAGCACGATAATGGAATCCTTGAGAGGTTTTCTCAAGGCATGGACGTAGACCAAATATTTGGTTGAACAATATAAAAATCTCGGTGTCTACGGTGTGCATTTTCTCTAACCTTTATCTCTTTACTTTAAAAGCAATTGTCATTTTCAATCTTAAGCTTTATATATCAATGCTATGAAATTCCTTATGTTTGTGTATTAATGAAGAGGTTAGGGAAACGAATAGTTGAAGTGAATTGATATAACTTATCTTCAACACACCATATAGCATAAAATGTTTGGTTGAACCATGAAAAATCTTGGTGTCTTGGTTTGCATTTTATCTATCCCTAAATATCTTTACCTTATAAGCAATTGTCATTTACAATCTTGAACTTCATATTAATGACATGCTATGAAATTGCTTGTGGTTTTAAATTTATAAGGAGTATGAGAAAATGTTAGTTGAAGTAGTTGATTTAATTGTGAGCTTGATTGGATTATAGCTTAGAGTATCATCTCATTTATTTTTCTAAATCTTGTTACACAACATGTGTTTAAATAAAATGCTCCTTCAACAAACAAAAGCCGTGAATGTCCATATGAATCCCATGTGCTTGACAAAATGCTTATTCATCCTAACTTTTACCTTGAGAGTGTACATTCCTTTGTAAACTCTTTTAGGATGTTTTATAGACAATAACACTTTATGTATAATGTTTGTAAATGAGGAAAAGTGTTATTACATGTTCTATTTGGTTAGGAGAATTGCATACTTGGTTATTGGATGATACTTCATATTCTAAATTGAATCAATGACGCAATGTTGCATTAGTACAAATATGAAATGAAGTAGTGACTTAAGAGATCATTTATCTAACTAAGTGTTTGACTAAAGCTCTACAAAGATTATTTTTGTTAAAACAAAGTCAAACCGAAAAAGTCTCAAAGTTTGTAATTGACTCTATTCACCCCCCTCTAGGTGTCAATATGTGGCCAATAATTGGTATCATAGCCTCGGATCTATTCTTACCTTAACCGGCTTAGGGTTGATCCATGACAAACTTTGAAGGATTTTCCCTTATGTAAGGTTATTTGACGTTTTATTCTCCTATGACGTTTTCATGTTAGTTATATGCATTTGAAGGCTAAAGGAGAATGTTCTTATACTTTATAAAAGGGAAGAGTGTTTTTAGATGAACTCTAGTGCCCAATGACTATTGAACATACACATGTCATAAAAGAATAATTTTGGTGATGGTATGCAATGTTTTAGACTTCTATGAGAAATGTGATACTTTATGCATATTATTGACTTGATACTTGTATTCATTGATTCATAAGTTTATTTCATTAATGTATTAATTTATTGATGAATAATCATTGTTCATGCATTACACTCTTTTGAATATCTTGAAATCGCATGAGAAGATTGACACCTTGGTTTAGAGAGAAATTATTTTGAAATATGTGACTCTTATGAAAATATCATTTCACTAAACTTTCAAATGCTCAAAAAAGTTTGAAATGAAAGGAAATGAATCTTCCTATGTGCTAAAACTTTATAAATTTTGAAAACGTTCATATAATTCATTTTTGCCAATCAAATGAAGATATCTTGGTTTTCTTGTCAATTCTTGAAGTTGAAAATGAATGATGCTTATGGTTGTTTATTATGATCCATATGTGAAATAGAGTTTCACTCCTATTTTTAATTTCATAATTGGTTCATTTTCTTGTGAAATAACTCTGAGCTTATTTTACTATTTGAATAGACAAATGCACTTCATGATAATGTACTTGCATGTTAAATTCAATTGAAGCATAGTGGTTGTAGAAAATTACTCATTTTGTGCTAATGTGGTTATTGGGAATCATGCCCATAAATGTATTAACACAAATGGACACAATAGAAAAATGGGTACCAAAGAAAGCTACGTGAGTATGTTGTAGGTGTGGATTGATTCCTTACTCAAGAACTATTGGTTCCTCAATAGTGATGCTATAACTCAAAAGGGGAGATGAAATCAAGATATCTCACAAGATGAGTGGAGGATGCAAATCATTTACAAGCAACTCCAAGTAAAATGGGTATAGCTAGCACCATGGTACATATTTTCTAAACTCCATTACTAATGTGCTTTCATTGATGATATTAAACATGACATACACATGCTTTTTGTGTTGAATCTTTATTGATATGTCATGAAATAAATTTGATGATTGGTAATGAGGGTGATTGGCTACTTGGTGCATGCAATTGAATATGCTTATATAATAGATTTTTGATGATTTATTGAAAGTAGCTTGCTTTGAAATGAGACTTGGATATATGATATCATGATATTAGTCTTTTATCTTTGCAGATACATTTGAGGCAATATTTTTCAAAGACTAGTCTCATGAAAGAAAGTTTTGATCATGCATGAAATTGAAAGAATATAGTCATGACCACCTCTAGACTCTCAAGACTACTTCACTTGAATTTGATTGATTTCTTGAGTAGATATTTCTTGATAATTGTCTATATGATTCTATGATTTTTGTGATTTATCTAAAGCTTCTTGGTATCACATGTTGGACATTGATTTGAGGTATTTGAACATGAACTGAATTTAAGATGGACTTGGGATAAATGATTAATCAATTAAGTCCACACTAGTAAACCTCAAAAGAGTAAAACTCTTTATAAGTGTCATATAATGATGTTTAGCCATTTTTGTTTCAAAGTTGAAAATTTGGTTGATGCTAAATATTTTATGCTTGGATCTTTATGTTGCAAAAGGAACTATTTGCCCTCTTTTAAAGGAAACATGTTGGAAAATTAGAATTAGTGTGCTTATATGTGATTATCTTGATGTGTATTGATAAACATGAATCATGAATCATGAGTCTTATGTGCATATATCATGAAAGACATACATTTTTTTTATTTTTGTATCTTATATTATTATTATTATTATTATATATAAGTTTCCCAATGATATATAATATTTTTAATCTTCTATATCTTATACTTTTATATCATTATCATACATGCATATTCTTGTATATTTTATAATGCATAATAATGTTGTAATCTAAGTCTAATAGTGGTGACCCAAGATTTTGACCATTATTATCCCAAGATCTTAACCAAGAAGGATATAGATTATTCTTTGGACATGTGAATGGAATTAAAGTACTAAGAATGACACATGCCTCTTTACATGAAATGTTTTTATCCAATGCATTCTTATATGATTTTAAAATGAAAAAAAAACTATTCATGTAGAGAATCAGAATGCTTTGAAATGTACAAGTTTTAGACAATGGGTTTTAAAACTATCATAAGTCGTGCTTAACTTGAAATATACTCCAAGAGGATGTTTTGAATGGCTTTAAGTGATTTTCTTATGGATGAAAGTTATTTTATAACCTATATTGATAAACATTATTTTTGATGTTTGTCATTTATAACTTAACAAATTTGGTAATTGCACTTATATGGACATATCATGTTTACCAATATTTGATGTGTTGTGGAAACAAGTTTATCACAAACATGCAAAATATTTCAAAATGAGCATGATAGATGAACTTATTTACTTATTGGATAAAGACCATTTAAGTGTCATAAAAATAATTTCAAATACTTTTTGACACTTTGGTTTTGGGAATATATGGCTTCCTTGGTTAACTATTCTTGGACTTATAGTAACACAAATGAAAATGCATAACATGTGTTAATTTTTGTATATATATATATACATTCATTATCTTGTTCATCTTTTATTATTTTAGATAAGTACTTTTACCATATACATAAGAAATATATTTTATACACTTGAGAAGAATGCATACAATGCCATCACATTACATTACAAAGACATGTATTTATGAGAGATATTGAGCTCATTTTCATGATTATAAATTTCTTCGTCAATTTTCTCACCAAATTTCTCCAAGAGAACTTATTTTGTAAATTTTATAGAGAAATGGAAATGTCTTTGAATATCAACGTGTTAGCATATGTCTTGTGTATTTTTCACATGCTTATTTTAGGATATTCATCTCTTATTCATCATTATGATTTTTACTTTATTCACATTACATTCCATGATTAGTTATTGCATCTGTGTTTATTCTATTTCAAATGGTTGAGATGGAGGTGGTGTTGACTCATTCTTAAATGCTCATATGTGATATTAAGTGAATCTACATTCATGATTATGTGATTTTAAATGAGCTAGTAATTGTGTGTTTCTCATTTGCATATAGTATGTTGAATACTTATGATTTGAACTTTCATTCAAACACACACACTTGAGTATTAAATCACTTTCATTTGAGTCATTCACTTGATACATGTACTTATTATATAAAAATCTATTTTGATCATGTATCCTATATGTCTATGAAATACAAGCAAATGATTCAATAAATTTTTATTTTTAAACTTGCTAGCATGTCCTTGTTGTCATCATGAATGAAAAGCTAGGTTTGCAATTTGATATCATCTTAAGCATATTCATGATATGTATGGACAATGTGAGATTGTGTTACTTCAAATGATATATTCTATGATCACAATTCATATATGCAACTTGATTCTATCCTTGTACCTTATTGTTTTTATTCTTTTTGGTGATGTCAAAGGGGGAGAAAGATTAGTTGATGTGTATATGTTGTATGCACAATCTTAGGGGGAGCTTTGCTCTTGAAATGATCACATGCTACATGTTTAAATGTAAACATGATTTAAAGCATGGTGATAGGGGAAGAAGTCCCAAAGTTTATGCATATGCGTTATTGTAATATTTATTGATTGCATATTGATAGGGGGAGCATTTATAAAATGCCCTCAATTATTTATTGGCACACATCAATGTTTGTCATCATAAAAAAGGGGGAGATTGTTGACCCAAGGTTTTTCACCATGGGTAAACATGACATTTTGATGATAACAAACCATTGAATGTGGTGAATTTAATGTCTACTTGAGTTGTGCTTAATAGGTTGTTGATTCAAGATAAACTCAAGAGAGCTAGTGGATCCATGCGAAGATCAAGCAAATGTGCTTAGAACTCAAAAGACATTGAAGACAAGGATGCAGACATCAACCCAAAAGCTTAAAGAAATTAAAGATCAAAGAAATGGGTAAATTAGGCTTGGGTGAGTGCTAGATTTAATGTAAATTTATTTTTTAAATAACTTACTTAAAATCTCAACTCTTGACCATATAACATATAGGACCATGTATATCATTCATGAGTCCTTGCATCATTAGCATTAGACTATGAACATCATTTAGTCTTTGTTAAAGTTGAGTTAGTTCAAGCTTTCATAAGCTATGGAAGAACCAATAAAGATGTTGGCCTAGAACCATAAACTCAACTCATATCACTTGAAATGGTTTCTAGATGCATATTAAAGCTTTGAACAACTTTTTTCTAATATTGAAAATTTGTTTAAATTGAAAAATTGTTTTATGGTCTCAATATTATCTTTAGGCATGACAAGTACCTTAAAAAGTCTCTAAGACATCCAAGAAGTGTGTCTAAGTCATTTCGGAAAAATCTCAAAAGATTTCACTAAAAACCGTCAAGTGGGCTAGAAGATTGAAATGAAGCGTCACATTAAAATGACTATATCACACTAAAAAATGGGTTAAATGGAGTGATTCAAAATCCTAAACTCAAGATGATGTAGTCCTATTTCCAAAACGCTAAATAACGCTTCCATCCGAGTTAGGAAACTCCATTTATGATCAAATGAGTGAACTGCATCAAAACTGGGCTGAACAGCCAAGTCGACTGGATAAACAACCCAGTCGACTTGGTAAACCACCCAGTCGACTTTCTGTTGACCCAGTCGACTGGGGTAAGAAGGCCAGTTGAATGGCTGAGTCAGAGAGGTAAAAATAAATTTCAGAATGAATTTTTGAAGACCCAACTGACTCCCACAAGAAACCCAGTCGACTGCCTCATCCTGGATTTGAATTCTAACAACTAGTTTCGAATCCAAAGTGTTCCAAAACTTCCCAAAACACCCCCAAATAGCTATATTGTGTTCCTATGCTATATATATGCCATATATGAGCAAAAAATGGGTGAGAGAAGAGGGAGAGAAGAGTATGGATGAAAATCTACCAATTTGGGCATAAATGGTTGAAATTATTGTTGGGTAGAAATCTGTTGTATTGGAATCACCACATGAGCATCATTCATATTTTCTCTTGTGATTCATTATTCCACACATTGAGTTTGAGCTTTTCATTTCAGTATTTCATTAATAACTCTATGTATGTGAGGAAGTGAGCTTTGAATTTCTATATCCTTCTATTGAGACATATGTTGTAAGCACTCAAAATTCAATTCCTATTCTTTGTAAGTGAAAGACCAAGAAGTTGTCTTGGATTGGGATGGGCTTATTAAAGCTTTGTAAATGTTTTTCTCTACCTTAAAAAGAGAGGATTAGGTTGGTTCTCCACCCGCAAGAGTGAGCAAGGTTGGCTCTTAACCTGCAAGAAGGAGCATATAAGGGTTTGTTATTCACCCGAAAAGAAGGAAGCATGTAAGGGTTTCTTTTTCCCCAGAAAGATAAGCACGATAGTGGAATACTTGAGAGGTTATCTCAAGGCATGGACGTAGACCAAATATTTGGTTGAACCATGTAAAAATCTTGGTGTCTATGATGTGCATTTTGTCTAACCCTTATCTCTTTACTTTAAAAACAATTGTCATTTTCAATCTTGATCTTTATGAAATTGCTTGTGTTTGTGTATTAATGAAGAGGTTAGGAAAATGAATAGTTGAAGTGAATTGATATAACTTATCTTCAACACACCATAACATAAAATGTTTGGTTGAACCATGTAAAATCTTGGTGTCTTGGTTTTCATTTTCTCTATCCCTTAATCTCTTTACCTTATAAGCAATTGTCATTTACAATCTTGAACTTCATATTGATGTCATGCTATGAAATTGCTTGTGGTTTTAAATTTATAAGGAGTATGAGAAAATGTTAGTTGAAGTAGTTGATTGGATTATCGCTTAGACTATCATGTCATTTATTTTGCTAAATATTGTTACACAACATGTGTTGAAATAAAATGCTCCTTCAACAAGCAAAAGCCTTGAATGTCCATATGAATCCCATGTGCTTGACAAAATTCTTATTCATCCTAACCTTTACCTTGAGAGTGTACATTCCTTTGTAAACTGTTTTAGGATGTTTTCTAGACAATAACACTTTATATATATTGTTCATAAATGAGGAAAAGTTTTATTACATGTTCTATTTCGTTAAGAGAATTACATACTTGGTTATTGGATGATACTTCATATTCTAAATTGAATCAATGATGTAATGTTGCATTAGTACAAGTATGAAATGAAGTAGTCACTTAAGAGATAATTTGTCTAACTAAGTGTTAGACTAGAGCTCTACAAAGATTATTTTTGTTAAAACAATGTCAAACCAAAAAAGTCTTACAGTTTGTAATTGACCCTATTCACCCCCCTTTAGGTGTCAATATGTGGCCAACAAAAACCATTGTGCTACATCTCGTAAAGTGTGAGATGTCGCAATTCCTCCTTTGCGAATTCTCCCCAAAGTTCTATCGTGAGGTCTCGCAAACTTGACATTGCTCTGCATTGGCTCATTTAGGGTGTCAACAAGGCGTGATCTCTTTAGTTATAAAGGTGGTGGGCGTCAGGTGTGTACAAAATATGTGATTAAAAACGACACCTTAACGACACTTTAGGTTTTACACTTCTGCAAGTGCACAGATCAATTGTATATAGTTTTGTTGTAGTAGGGAAATATCTATCCCACATTTCAATAGTTTAAAAACATTGAATTATAGTTTTCTGAAAGGATTTTTATTTTGTGAATTATCTAATAATAAGGAAAATAAAACAGAAAACAATGATAAATAATGGTTGTGATTCAGAGAGAGAAAAAACTAGGGTTTCCTCACTCCACCACTAACCGCATACACATAGTCCAAATTCTATTTCAATTGCATGAGGGAGATCCATTGACTATGAATCAGGTTGCACCACGCCAGCAGTTTAACCCCAAAAAGGATTACTCTCAACCGTATCGCGACAACCCATCTCAAGACTAAACTGATTAGGGCATGCCAACTACTAACAGAACGTAAATGCGAAAAAGTAAATTAAAGCATGAAAATAAACTAAAATATGTCTATATTAGTTTGTCAGGGCATGGCCTGTGTCAACCTAGGGTTTCGAGTTTTATGACCACCATTGTGTAAAAAATCAGAGATTAAGCATCCGAGTTCCAACCTATAGTGAATAATAATTGTGATTGTGTAAGATAAATATATTCGAAAAGTCTAAGACAAGAATCAATTGAAATATTTAAACTTGTATCACGAATAAAAACGGTCTCTCATCTAACACAATCATCACATTATAGTCACAGTTTTCCCTCTCTACAATTGAATATAAAATCAGAACTACATTACTTGGCTATGGTTTTGCGAGAAAACCCTAGATACCATGTTAGTTGATCATGGCCAAGAGAGTCTGCATTATCGGTATAAAAACGCTCTCTATAATCTTATTCTCCAGATCTCTAGGTCTTCTATGGTGGTTTTCTTCAAGTTTGAACTTTGAAATTGAGAACTCTATGAATGAACGTGAAAATCAGAACCAGAACTTCAAAAAACCAACCTCTTCTCTAAACTTAACCCTCTCATATTTATAGACAAGTGAGGGAAACCCTAATGGTTTCCCTTTTCTGTAATTTTATAATACATGAATAATCTCTATAAAATCTCATGTAAATATGTGTATAAGCCTGTATGTAGAGGTCTGGAATCACCGATCACTTAAAATATTGAAGTAGGAATAAAACTTGAAAATTCTGAAACAACTCGAAACAACTTTAGCACATAAAGGGATTACGTGGCCACAAGGTGGGACCTATGCTCCTGACCTACGCTTGGGCGTAGGGTCCAAAACCAAAGCATAACTTAAGAGCCTAGCTCAGGTCCTATCTGCCTCTTTTTTCTCTCTAACGACGTAGGGTATTGTGCATCTTTTGCTGTTAAAACCCGTCTTTTCATATTTAAGCTAGACTTGTCGCCTTTGACTCCCGATGCTTTTTGGTGAAATAATAATGTATGAAAATGACTTTTTTGCCCTTTCGTTGAGATAATGATGTCGGGAAATGACTATTTGCTCTCCAGTAGCTCTTCTTTGCTTTAACATAGCTCTTGATTCATTTCTCGAGATAGAAACGAACACGAACTCTGTTAATTCACCAAGATTAGCTCTGTTTATTCATGAAGCGCCTGAAACATGCTTACACACACAAACGAGATAAAAATACCAAGTAACGGAATGTGAAGACATAACACATGTAAGATATGAGCGAAAAATGACCAATATTGAGCACCTATCAAAAGGTAATAAGGGCGATTGTGAGGAGCATCCTGTTTTTATTATGGAATCAAGAGAGCATGTTTTGCAAAGTAGAACTATTCCATTGGCTAAAGTCTTGTGTTGATTCTCATGCTACTTGAGGGTGCGAGAGTTAACGGTGAGGAAAGTAACCCGTCTTGTTTCCGACTAGGTGCGTTTGATTTCGAGGACGAAATCTCCTAAGGTGGGGAGATTGTAACGTCCTGTTAATTTTCCTAAATTCAAGAGTAATTTTTTCGCGATTATTTTTATTATTTTATTTAAATGCCAAACTATTACTAGATGCTTTTATATATGTTATAGGTATGAGATTTGAATTTTAGGATTTTTATGAAATTGAATTCTATTTTATTTTAGCATTTTCGTTATCTGACAACTAGGAAACCTAGGAAAAGCGTATGGTGGAAGTTGGTCCCCAGAGTGTCCGGTTTCAAAACCAAAAGTTGCGTTTGCTTTGTTATGCTAAATAAGGAATTTAGAAAATAGTTTTGTGATTTTTAAGCGTACAATTATTTTTGGAAATTAAATTGAAGTTTCGAAAACACGTAAATTCTTATGGAAATTTGTACAAGTGTCTTCCTTACTCAATCTCTACGCATGGCCTCTTGGTAAATAAATTGAACTTGTGAGGGTAATTTAGGGAATGAGAAAGTGTGAATTGTCATTGCTACCCCTCTTCCTTCTTCTTTCACCAATTTGGTCAAAGGGTGTTTGGTGTAATTTTGTATGATATTTGCTAAGAGTTTTCAAGAGGAGATGAGTTGTCACCATCCTAAAACTCCTCTTTTATCATATTTTCTCCATCATGAATCCCAACCATTGGATATGGAAGGTTATGAGATGGAATTTCCTTTGCTTATATATATGAGCTAGGAAGTTTCAAGACACGGTAGGAGATTCATTTTCAACACAAAACAAACCCTTGCACTTCCTTCTTCTCTACGCATTTTCGACCATTCTAGAGGCCACCACTTTTGCTCCAAAATTTCATCTCTATCAAGAATTTGATGGAACTTTCATCTACTAAAGTTCTTTCCATGGTTTGGGTGGTGGTTTGAACCTATTGTGGGTAAGTAACTCCTTTCCTTTTGAATTATTTCACCCAAAATCTTATCAACTTATTTTATTTTATTTTATTTTTCCTTGTGAAGTTTGAGTATAACTTTGATCATTGCTACTTTTACTAGTGACTCTTGACAAGAATCATTCCTAAGCTCCCTCTCTTGCACTTGACTTTGTTGGAAAGACTTGGATTGGTGAGTCTCTTTCCTTCCTTGAGAATTTGCTCCTCTGAAACCCTAGCTTTTCTAATTTTGAAATTGGGTTTCTAAATCATGATATCTAAATTTTATTGTGCTCAACTTTTGTTTGAGACACCCTTGTGATTCTTGTCCTATTGAATTATTTACTAGTGTTTGGAGGAGCTTTGTTATGGAATAAAAATCATCCTGTGAAGCTTTTCTTGGAAATTCTCTTTCACTTGAACTTGGACCTCACCTGCTCACTTTTGAACTTGATTCTTGGACTTGGAATTTGATTTTTAAAGTGTGTTTAATTCTTGCTTGGAACACACTTGTGGTTAATGCTTGACTTGATTATTTTTCTCAAGTCTTGAAAACTAAGTTCTATCTTTGGTCAATTGTTTTAATGAAACTCATTTGAACCCTTTTTCTCCAACTTTGTTCTTTCTTAGTCTTAAATTCAATTTGAAGTCCTAACTTGTGGATTTATGAAAATCTCTACACCCTTTTGAAAACTTAATTCTAATATTGTGAATTCTTGCCGAAGAGACTAATTTTGACTCCATTATTCTTTAGTGTGATTGATGATAAATTCTTGAAAGCCCTTGTGCCATTTTGAGCTTAAACTAATTTTTATAATCATTTGAAGATGCATGAGATGATTTTTTAGTAAATATAGAGCTAAGTGATTTTCTCTTTTTCAATATAAGAGCATCCTTGTCAAAATCATCATACCCTAGACCACATTTATCAAATGATCCTTTTTGTCTTCCTAACATGATACTAAGGTTCTCTTTTCCTTTTGTAAATTTGGCTAAAACATTTATTTGATCATCAATAGTATTTTTCAACCGAATATTTTCCTTTTCTAGCTCAATGCTTTTGTCATTGCAAGAAACTTCTAAGTTTGAATTAGTGAGACTACATGAAGACTTAGCTTTCTTAAGAAGGATATATTTTCTAGCTAATTTTTCAAATTCATCATGTAATTCTTCAAACACATCTTGCAATTCATTGTAATCAAGAAGAAGTTCATCATATGTTAGTTTATCTAAATCACTTAAATTTAAATGTACCTCTTCTTCATTTGCCATGAGGCAAATGTTTGCCGTTTCCTCGCTACTTTTCTCCTCATCCGAGTCGCATGAGTCATAGTCCTCCCATGTGACGTTCATTGCCCTCTTGCTAGGTCTTTTGTCGTTTTCCTTTTTGAGCTTGAAGCAATCACTTTTGTAGTGTCCCGGCTTTCCTCAATTGAAACACGTTGGGGGTTCCCTTTTGCTAGTCTCACCTTTAGGTTCGATTCTCTTCATGAATCTTCCACCGTTTGCTTTCTTTCTTTGAAGGTGTCTCTTGAATTTTTGGGTGAACAATGCAATGTCCTCATCCTCTTCTTCTTCACTCGGCTCATTGATTTCATTTTTGGTGAAGGCTTGCAAAGCTATTCCCTTTCTTGGCTTGATGTCGTCTTCACGAGCTTTCAACGTTATTTCCCAAGTGAGTAAAGAGCCGAAAATTTCATCGAGGCTCATGGTGTTGAGGTGATGAGCTTCTTTGATAGCCGTTACTTTTGCATCCCATTTTGCCGGAAGACTTCTAAGCACTTTTCGTGACGCATCGGATCTAGGAACAATTATACCAAGATGCTTTAGTCCATTCAAAATATTTGTAAAATGAGACATCATAGAATTCACATTTTCATCATCTTTCATAGCAAATAATTCATATTCATGCATGAGTATGTCAATTTTGGATTCTCGTACTTGAGATGTTCCTTCATAGGTTATCTCAAGTTTATCCCACATTTCTTTTGCCGTTGAACAAGTAGATACACGATTAAATTCATTTGGACTTAAAGCACAATTTAAATTTACTTTGGCTTTAGCATTGTACGACATGAGTTTACGGTCATCATTATCCCACTCATTGGGTAATTTGGGGACGGCTTTTCCATCAACAATTTTAGTTAATACAAATAGTCCTTCAAGAACTACTTGCCAAATTTGGTAATCAATAGCTTGAAGAAAATCTATCATTCTAGTTTTCCAATAGCAATAATTTGATCCATCAAACCATGGGGGCCTATTATTCGATTGACCTTCAACATGAGTGACTAAATTCGATGACATGATCGTTCTCTAAGACGATTAAGTCTAAAATAAATAGAGATTAGGCTCTGATACCAATTGTTAGTCACTAATTAACCCTAGAGGGGGGGGGGGGTGAATAGGGTGTTCAAAAATTAAGTCTAATTCTTTTCGAGATTGGAACACTCTAAAAAAAAACTATATCACAATAAGCAAGTGAATGATTTAATTTGAACTTCTCTAACTATTAATTTAAAGACAAGATAGCATACAAGATATTCAAGCAATTATGGCATGCAAAATAATTAAGTAAAGAGAAAGAGATAGAGAGATTTGACACCGTGATTTTTTCGAGGTTCGGTAACTCCTACTCCTCGGCTCAAGAACCCCTTCTTGAGACTTTTCCCGATCCTTTCACTATGGCCCTTCCTTCATAGGTGGAATGGTAAACCTTTACAACACAAGCCTCTCGAGCTTGTCCCTCAATCAAGAGAACAACCCTCTCTTGAACAATCGGTGGACTTCACTTGTCCGGGATTACAAATTCGTATGTAATCAATAAAATCACTCAAGAACAAAAACACTCAAAACCCAAAGGTGTTTATGGAAGATAAATCAATATAAGCTCAAGTGTTTTTGGTGATTTTACAATAGCTCTAGAAATGTATTCTCAAAGGGTATGATCAATGAATGCTATTTGGAGAATAAGAAGAGATACTAGAGGTTTTGGTTTTCAAAGAAACTTGGTGAAAAAAATAGATTTTCAAAGCTTGGTTTCAATGACTTTTATAGAGAAAATTTCTGCAGAATTTTTGATAGCTTTCTTTCTTTTTGTATTTCAATCTTTTGACCTTCAATATACACATCTCATTCTATATATAGCATTGCATTAGGGTTTTGAAGAATGATTATAGTATTTGAAAGATAAGAGCCGTTTGAACACCATTGAACACAATCCACAAAACATGGGAAATGTTTTCTGAAGAATCTGCAGGTTTTAAGGAACTTCTAGTCGACTACTTCTCTGTTGTAGTCGACTACAATGGACCATCTAGTCGACTAGATTGAGTTCTAGTCGACTACTTTGGACCATCTAGTCGACTAGAATGAGTTCTAGTCGACTACATGAAGTAGTCTAGTCGACTCAAGCTCTTTTCAGTCGACTCTTTTGATGTGGATGAAAAACCTATAGCTACTGATTGTTTTAGTCGACTACTAGAAAATACACAGGCTCATTTTAGTCGACTACAACATGAAAAAAATTTAATAAAAATATTTTTCTTTCCGTTTAAGTTCGGAAAAACATTTTTCATTTCATTTGAATTTGGTTCATTTTATACTTGAGCTTATACGATAAAATCGACGCATAAAATTACCTTGTTACAATGATCGCTTCCCGACCTATCTACCCCAAGTCTTGAGTCTTCGACTTTCGCCTTTGCCGTTGATTTTCCATTTGCGCTTCAATTTCTTTTACGGCTTTTCGCTTTAATTCAAGCTTTCTTTCCGAACTTGCTTTCAGAGTCGCTTTCTTTCCGAGTTTGTTTTCCGAGTCGTTCACCTGTCTTTTGCTGAAAACTTAAACTCAAAAATTCATTAGTATCAAACACTCTTCAATGGTTTGTTATCATCAATTTTGGAATTGTTTGCCGAAAGTAAATTTCAAAGCCAACAGAAGTTTCTCCTACTGAGCTAGTTGGAGCTCACCCCTTTATTTTAAAACTTTTCAGGTAAAGACCCCGCAAAGGATTGACTTTAGGAGATCCGGGTTGGCGATTGAAGCATTAAGTCCTATTTTGTGTATTTTGAGCGCTTAGTGCATTTTTTACCCTGAAGTATGATATATTTTGTATATTGTCTGGTGGAGCAAGCGTGCTTCGTGAAGTACGAGTGATTGAAGGGTTTCAGACTGCGAGTAGAGGAAGGCATATCAGGAGTGATTGTAAGTGTAAAACTCTCACATAGTCTGTAATTATTGATTCATAGTGCATCGGTAGCTGAGTGTACTTGTAATTTTTTCCTTGGAACATTTCCTTGTTTTTCTCACGTATAATTCTCTGTGTCGTCTCTTGCCTTGTTTTTCTCACATATAATTCATAGTGCATCGGTAGCTGATTGATGTTTGATTGATATTGCGTGATAGATCTATTTTTGGAATTAAATTAAAAATTAGGGTTTGTGACTAATTGAAATTGAATTTCTGTTAAATAATTTTAATTGATCATAAAATTGATAAAAAGCCTATTCACCCCCCTCTAGGCTATTTTCACTATCGTCTGGGTAATTTCAATTGGTATCAGATCGTGGTTGCCCCTTTTTAGGTTAATTACCTAGGGTTAGATTTTGTACTTAGACGATGGAGATGCGTCGTGAAGGAGGTTCCATATCTAGGTCCCCTTTGTTTGATGGGTCGAATTACACATATTGGAAAATGAGAATGAGATCGTTTTTAAAATCTTTAGATCAGAGAGCGTGGAATGCTGTTGAAATAGGATATTCACCTCCTACTATGAAAGATGACGCGACCAATGAATCAACACCAAAACCGTTAAGTGAGTGGACTGTTGCTGAGACGTATAGTGCGAATTGGAACTCGAAGGCGTTGAATGCATTATACAATGCTGTAACTCTAAGTGAGTTTAAGAGGATTGCTACGTGCATAATTTCCAAGGAATCTTGGGATATTCTCCAGGTAACTCATGAAGGAACGTCAAAGGTGAAACAATCAAAGCTTCAAATTTTGAATTCTTAATTTGAACAGATGAAGATGGAGGAGGATGACATCTTTGCAGACTTTGAGGCTAGGTTAACTGATATTGTAACAGGTTGTCATAACCTAGGTGAGCCTATTCATGAGACTACCATAGTAAATAAAATCCTTAGGTCTCTTCTTGAACGTTTTTTATCTAAGGTCACTGTCATATCTGAGGTCATGAGTCTTAAAGAAATTAAGGTTGAAGAATTGGCTGGAAATTTAAAATCTTATGAGATGGAGATGTTAAAAATCCCCCTAAAAAGGAAAGTGGCACAAAAGAGAAGAACATAGCTTTCAAAACCACTAGGGAGGATCAGGTTGAACTTGATGAAGAAAGTCAGTTGAGTCTGAATGATATTGCCATGTTTGTTAAGACATTAAACAAATTTGTTAGGGCTAAACATAATGGCTAGAGACAAAAATTTGGGGATAAGTTGGGTGAGTCTAGAAGTAGAAATAAGACTCAAATTAGGAAGGATAAGTCTGATCCTAAAAACAAGAAACCCAACTATTTTGAATGTTAAGGATATGGTCATATAGTTACAGAGTGTGCAAACACTCTGAAGAAATCAAAAGGATTAGCTGTCAGTTGGGATGATGACTCTAATAATGGATTAGCTAGTGATGCAATAGAATCAGAAGTAGGTGATGATTCTGAGAATTTCACTTTGTTTGCTATACAAAACAAAGAGGTTAATGAAATTCCTTCAAGTTTTGCGATGTCTGAAGAGGAAGGTTCTAAGAGTGATGAAGATTGTGATGAAACGCTTCAAGAGTCTTATAATAAATTACTTGATAAAACCACACAACTTCATAAGAATCACATGAAACTGTTAACTAAAAGTCTTAACATGAACAAAGAATTGCATTCTTTAATAGACGAATTAGCCAATAGTTCTCAAACTCTAAATCTTCTGCAAACCCAAAAGGCCAAGTTGATTGAGGATTTGAATAAGTCTGAACTTGAAAAAACTGAGGCTTTGAAGTTAGTAGATGGTCTTAATAAGGAATTTGTTGAGAAATCTACTAAGATTGAAAATTTGTAAAAAGAGCTGAAATATGCTAACTCAAGTATTCAGAAGTGGTCTAGTGGAACTCTTAAGCTCAATCAAATGTTGAGTGTAGGAAAGTCCGCATGAAATACAAAGGGACTTGGTTTTGTTGGAGTATTGCAAAATTCGAATGTTGCTGCAAAACCCACCTTTGTAAAAGCCTCCCAAGTAGTATCATCAAGTTCTTCAAAAAAAAATTCAAATTGGAATCCTAGGGTTCAATCCTATGTCAAAATACCTATTGAAAACAAGCCTTTTCTTACCCCTAGATATCCTAGGAAGTTAACTGATGGAGTTAGGAAGTTTGTTCCTATTTGTGATCACTGTGGTGTCGGTGGTCACATTCGATCAAGGTGTTCGAAGTTGAGAGGGAAGACTCAACAATCGATGAAGGAACAAAGAGATTAACATGGAGATCGTGTTCAAGATCAAATTTGAATGTTGAATGAAGAAATGAAGAATTTGTCAAGATTGGCAAAAGGAGCTTCGAAGATGAAGAAGGCTTGGGTGAGAAAAAGTGAGCTACACTGTCTTGTAGTTAATACTACACTTAGAGCATGCAAGTCTACATCTTGTTATTTGGATAATGGATGATCGAGGCATATGACTGGAGATAATTCATTGTTGGATTTCTCAAGGAATGTCATGGTGGGATAGTCATTTTTAGTGATGTAGAGAAGTCGAAGGTTTTAGGCAAAGGTACCATTGTGGTTTTTGGTCTACCTAAACTAGAAGCTGAGCTTTTTGTAGAGGGTCTTAAAGAAAATTTGTTGAGCATAAGTCAGATATGTGATAACAATCATAATGTCACTTTTTCTCCTAATAAGTGTTCGATCATTGACTCTTATGGGAATTGCGTAATGGAAGGTATGCGTTCAACTAGTAATTGTTATTGCATTGTTCTCAATTCTAAATTGTTATGCAAAAGAGTTAAACTTGATGAAGTTAAAATCTGGCGTCAGTGGATGGGACATGTTAATTTTCATGAATTTACAAAAATTACTAATAGTGAAATTGTTAAGGGAGTCCCTAAGCTTGGTTATGCAAAAGGAGTTGTGTGTGGATCATGTTAGAAGGGTAAACAAGTCAGATGTCAGCACAAAAAGACAAATGTCATTGGTACTTCTAGACCTTTAGAGTTGTTGGATATTGATTTAATGGGTCCCACTAGGACCATGAGCAAAAAAGGAAAGAAGTATATTTTTGTCATGGTGGATGATTATTCGAGATTTGCATGGGTTGGATTTCTAAGTGAAAAGTCTGAAGCTCCTGAAAGTTTTTAGAGAATTTATTTAAAAATTCAGACTAAGAAGACTTGTTCCATTTCTAAAGTAAGAAGTGATCATGGAAGGGAGTTTGAAAATTTAGAAATTTAAGTGTTTTGTGATGAGAGAGGAATAAAATATGAATTTTCAGCACCTAAAACTACTCAACAAAATGGAGTAGTTGAGAGGAAGAATAGGGTTATTCAGGAAATGGCCAATGTTATGTTACAGAGTAGGAATGCTCCTAAGAATTTTTGGGCCGATGCGGTGAACACAACATGTTACACCTCAAACAGAGTTTATCTTAGGTCTGGCACCTTAAAAACACCTTATGAATTGTGGAATGGGAATAAACCTAATGTGAAATATTTCATGGTTTTTGGAGCCAAATGTTATATTCTTAGAGATCGTGAATCTATTGGGAAGTCCGAGTCTAAGAGTGATAAAGGAATATTTTTGGGTTATTCATTGACTAGTCGAGCATATAGGGTTTTTAACCTTAGAACTCAAATGATGATGGAATCTGCCAATGTAGTGGTTGATGACTCGTGTATTGATGAGTCCCCAACGTCTACTGAGGAGGAAGATGGTGAGCCATTCTTTATATTGGATAATGATTCTTCTGAGATTGAGAAAGTGGACAATGTGGTTAATGATAATATTTCAAGTTCTGCAGAATCACATGATCAAATTTGTGATGTTTAGCCTACTTCTTTTAAAGAACCATCTGCAAAGGTAAAGTTGTACCATCCTTTGGATAATGTTATAGAATCTGTTGATCAGATGAAGGGGACACAAAGAAAGGCTAGGAATAAGGTTTCGTATGCATGCTATACATCTTCCTTGGAACCTAAAAATGTTAAAGAAACTCGTCAAGATAGTGAGTGGATAAATGTTATGCAAGAAGAACTTCAGCAGTTTGTTAAAAATGATGTATGGTATCTCGTGCCTAGACCGAAGGAGATATATGTGATTTGTACTAAGTGGATTTTCAAGAATTAAAAAGATGAAAATGGTATAGTGGTTAGGAATAAGGCTAGGTTTGTTGCTCAAGGATGTACTTAGATAGAGGGTATTGATTTTGATGAGACTTTCGCTCCAGTGACTAGGTTTAAATCTATTCAGATTTTGTTTGCTATCGTTTGTCATCTTGGATTCATGTTGTATCAAATGGATGTGAATAGTGCATTTTTGAATGGTGTTCTTCATGCGGAAGTATATGTGGAGCAACCCAAAGGATTTGAAGATCCTTATTATTCGGGGCATTTTTATAGGCTGAAAAAGGCGTTGTATGGGCTAAAGCAAACTCCTAGAGCCTGGCATGAAAGGTTGACTGATTACATGTTGGGAACAGGTTTTACTCGAGGGGGAGTGGACAAAATACTATTTATTCAGAAAATTGAGGGTGATACAGTTGTTATTCAAATCTATGTTGATGATATTGTGTTTGGATCCACTTCTGATAAGTTTGCTCATTATGTTGCAGATCAAATGAAACATGAATTTGAGATGAGCATGATTGATGAATTGAACTTCTTTTTAGGGCTTCAAGTTAGGCAATTAAATGATGGGTTTTTTTGTTTCTCAAACTCGTTATGCCTTGGAATTGGTGAAGAAGTTTGGTTTGTAAAAGGCTAAGGATGCACACACTCCTATGAGTATAAGTGTTAAGCTTAGCTTGGATACTAAAGGCAAAGATATCAATCCTATACTTTATAGGAGTATGATTAGGAGTTTGTTATATTTGACTACCAGTCGACCTGACATAGCATTTAGTGTTGGTATGTGTGCACGTTACCAGGCAAGTCCTAAGGAGTCTCATATTACTGTTGTGAAAAGGATTATCAAGTATGTTAAAGGGACATTGAATTACGAACTGTGGTATCCATCGGGTACTAATACTGATATCGCATCCTTTTCTGATGTTGATTGGGCCGGTAATGTTGATGATAGAATAAGTACCAATGGAGGGTGTTTTTATGTTGGAAATTGCTTAGTTGTTTGGCATAGCAAGAAGGCAAATTGTGTTTCCCTTTCCACTGCTGAGGCTGAGTATATAGTAGTTGAGCATTGTTGTACTCAGGTTTTGTGGATGCGTCAGATGTTGCAGGATTATGGTTTTACACAAGGCACGATGACTGTATTTTGTGATAACACGACTGCGATAAATCTTTCTAAAAATCATGTTCAATACTCTAGGATAAAACATATATATATTCGACATCATTTCATTCATGATCTTGTTGAAGATTGTATTGTGTCTTTAGAATTCATATCCACAGATTCTCAGTTGGCAGATATCCTTACAAAACCATTAGATTTTCAAAAGCATGTTAGTCTTAGGAAATCTATTGGTATGCTTTATTTAGAATATATATCTTCTTATCTATCATTCTAGGAATACATTGCATTATTTTCCTAGAATTGATGTGTAATCATGCATTTATATTATATTTGTTCATGCATGAATTTTGTTTTAGAAAATCATAAAAGAAATTTTTTTTAGACTGTTGAGCTTGGCCAGAGTACCAAAATTGTCATATTTGACTCTATTTTCATATTTACTTGTCTCATTACGCATATGTGAATTAGAGGTATCAGACTGACCTAAGATTTTTGGATGATCACTTGGCATGATTATTTTATGTTACAAAACTTTAATCTTAGTTGTTGGTTTCTTCGGTGATGATTATAATGCCTGTTAAATCTAATAATTATTTTTTATTTAATCCGAAGTGGTATGAAGGTTCATATATATATATTTGTAAAACTTAACTTGCGCATTCTCGAGATTACAAGGTATATGTGCTGATTTTCGTCTATACCATGTGTATAATGGTCGAGTTAAATATGAGAATATGATCTGTTAATGATTGGCTTTGTGTCTCTACTGCCTTGCTCACAAATTTCTAGAAACAAAAATATTTTATTTTATTTTTATTCATGACATTTTGCATTTATGCATTAGTAATAGAGTCATGCATAGTAGAGATTTCTATTACCCTGAGAATTTGAATATGATCTGATAAGAGTTCTATATCTTAGTGTTTTTCATTGAGTACTTCCTTGCATCTCCCTACATTGTTGCTATAGCATATACATTCTTTGCTTGACATTTCAGTGACAAAAAGGGGGAGAAGTATTAAGTGAGGGGGAGAGATTGTTTGGTTAAGATTGTTTGATTGATTTAGAGGGAGAAGTATTTAGCAAGGGATAGTTTATTCTCTAGGCGAGAATGAAGATCATTATGTGTGCATTATGATTTTCTTATGATCATTTTATATCTGTTTTCCACACTTGCGTGTAATGGTTTGGTCAGTGTTATGGTTACAGGATTGGTAGACTGTCATGAAAGCAAGGTGATAGTTTATATTCATGTTTGTTGTATGTGTTCATAGTTTAATGTCATTTCCAGACATTATGACTTCATCCAAAAGCATTGGGAGTTCGAGATGACAAGTTTAGCTCAAATATGAAAAAACTGCAAACGATGCAACATACCTACGTTGTTAGAGGCAAAAAAAGGCAGAATGGCTCTAACCTACGCCTTGGTTTTTGGAGCTAGGAATGGACCCTATGCCCTAGACCTACACCCAAGCGTAGGCCTACGCCTTCGACCCACGCCAAAGCGTAGGTCCCAATGCTTAGTCACGTGATCACTTGTGATTCAAGATTTATTTTGAGGTGTTTTCGGATTTTTCTAGTTGAGTCCCTACTTCTAGTCTTTAAGTGGTCGATGACTTCAGACCTCTATGTATAGGCATATACACATATTTACATCATATTTTGGAGGATTTATCAAGGTGTTGTGAAATTACGTAAGCGGGCAAGGTTGGGATTTTCTATGACTTGGTATATAAATACCAAGGTTCTACAAGAGAGGTGGCTACCTCTTTGAGAGATTTTGGCAGTATTATATCGTTCATATTCTTCTACCGATATATGGATATATAGAGATAAACTATCATTGAGTGATTAGAGATATACAAGTTTTCTCTTGTGTTTGGACGTCTTCAATCGTACTTCTACATCGATGATTTCTATGCTCGATTGAATGGTATAGTTGCTAAAAATTCACACACCATTTATTGCAATGAGGTTGTTTTGATCCGTTCGAGTACGAAGCGATTCGAGGATTTCAGACCTCGAGTAGAGAATGGCAAATCAGGCGTGATTTATGAGTCTCTCATAGTGTCTAGCGGAGCGAGTGTGCTTCATGAAGTATGAGTGATTCAAGGGTTTCAGACCGTGAGTAGAGGAAGGCATATCAGGAGTGATTGTAAGTCTAAACCTCTCATAGAGTCTGTAATTGTTCATTCATAGTGCATCGATACCTGAGTGTACTCGTGGTTTTTTCCTTAGAACGTTTCCTTGGTTTTCCACATATAATTCTGTATGTCGTCTCTTGCCTTATTTTCTGCACTATATTGATGTTTGATTGATATTCTGTGATAAATCTGTTTTTGGAATTAAATTGAAAATTAGGGTTTGTGACTAATAAAAATTAAATTTCCACTAAATAATTTTAATTGATTATAAAATCGATAAAAAACCTATTCACCCGCCTTTAGGTTGTTTTCACTATCGTCTAGGTAATTTTAATAATCTTCATTAACATTATCCATACTAACCCCCTCGATATAGACAGAATAAAGGAAGAATAAATGAAGAATATCTAACTATAACGCTCAACCCTTGAGAATTGTGAATTATGAACTGTGTCTACTCTATTGATGCATTTATAGATGGATGTAGTTGAATCAGAGAAGAAAAAGGATTTAAAACCCCTTGCTAACTAGGAAAGTGGAAGCAATGACTAATCCAACTCCAACTTGTATTTGCATTCGTTTTCCTTGTCAGATTAGGATTACTCTAAAAAGTCTACAAAAAATCTACAAAAAATTCTAAAACTAACTTAAACAAATCCTAATACAAGTATAGATACAAACCAGGCCAAAACACCCCGCAAATGGGTCAAAATTTCAAATTTCAAAATATTACCTCGTGATACCCTACGCTTAAAGCGTAGGTTAGACTACACTTAAAACGTAGGCTTGGCCTGAAAAATTATTATTATTATTATTATTTTTTAATACGCTCTTCTGATCAATCGAACACATATACACCCCCAAACATAAATGCATAAATATCCGCATAGTGCAATAAAATATTTTGAAAGAGGTCAAACTATCCGCAAATGTAAAATAAGCGTAAAATTCTGGGAATATATTCAATCTAAATATTATTGATCATAAAATTTTTATTTTATAAACTAAGAAAATAACAAAAATATTTAGAAAATAATTGTCCAAGCAGTCACATAAACAAAATGACATAAAAATAAAACAAAAACCTAACTAAAATTAAACTAAACCTCATCATCAGAGGTCGGTGGTGTAGGTGGAATCTGCACACCCATATGTTGACTCATACAATCAAACTGATAAAATAACCGCCTTTGATTTCTTCGACGGCGCACTGTATCACGTTGTCTAACCTGTCTCACCTCCGCCAATGTCTGCACTAGCCCCTTTATCCGTGCAATAAGAGCATCAAACTGTGCCTGAGAAAGAGTAATAGTACCACCCACAGGTGCCTCTGGCAACACAACCTCCTCATCAGAAGCTGGCACCTGTGGCATCTCAGCCTCACCATCCTGATCCATACCCGCATCATCCTGACCAGTATCATCAGTTTGCGCCTGGGCATGTGCATCAGGGGTTGGTAATATGTTGAACCCCGGTCTCTGCCTCATAATAGCATCTCCATGCAACCGGGACCAGACACCAGTCCACATCCTTCTGGCATACGGGGTACCTTCTCTGAATCTATTCCGCTCACCTACATCCATCTCAATCTCGACATCCAGCATAATTTTCATCACCAAGCATGAGAATCAAATGAGGAACAAACGCTGACAAACCTAGGTCTTCTTGCGCAGATGAATATAATGTGTATATAGGCCCTCACACAAAATATAAGGGATCTAAATCCACCGCCCGAACTCGAAAGCATAGTTGAGGGCCGGAAATGGCGCATAACACATGGTGTTATGGCTGTGCGACAGAATCTGGGATTGGACTATCACATCCCAAAACCAAAGTATCGTGTGATATTTTGCCTTCTTCGTGCAGTTCTGATATGTATTAGCCCACTGCCTCACAGTCTGAAGTGCAACACTCTCAGAAATAGATTGGAGTATCTCGGGGATAGGTGGGAACACAACAGCTAGCTCGAGTGGACACTCGTTCGGAATTCCCCACGCCTTAGCAATAGTCTGGGGAGTAATCTCAATCTCAGTACCTCGGACCACTGTCCTAGTCTCAACCCTATGCTGAAATGGCACATGTGTTGCCAGAACTCCCGGATCATATCCTCACAAATATACGGAATAGCTGGGGCAAGAATAGGTAATAACCATCGGGCCTGTAACTAGCTTATCCTCCAGGAAAGGATAGGCTGTAATCCATCAAATATCTGTAATAATTATGTACGCTCCTACTAATACCCCTTCTAGATTGCCCGATCTAGTAAATCCTCAACTGATTCTGTCATCCGGATCGTCCAGGCGGGGAGAGGTAAAAATGTAGTCAAAACTCTGGGGTCACCCTCCACAAGTGGTGTCGGTACCCTCTCATCCGCTCGATCATCGCCCTGAGCAGCATCCTTCTCCTGCTCAGCATCATCCCCAACCTCACACTATCATTCTTAGTATCCTCCTCTATCTCTTTAGCCTGCGGCTCAGACACAAGTGGTGGTGATTGTGCCGGTGGAACAACTTGTTCAACAACAAGGCGACCATGTGGCAAAAGGATGTTGTGTCCCTGTGTGGAACTCTTTGGCACCTCAACCTCAATAGATGAGGAAGACGAAGATGCCGAGTCGACATACTATGGTCTTATGGTACATGTACTTCTGTGGTGAATTGGGGATGGTGTAGGAGATGATGATCTCGACCTCTATCGCACTGGTGGATCAGCCGCAACTGCAGCCTAAGCCACTCATCTCGCTGACAACTTGGTCTGTGCCGTGCCTACAATAGGGAATTTTTGAGAAGTAAGCGATAATGAACCAGACACCGAATCAAACTCAAACTATATCTAAATATATCCAATATGACGATTAAACAAGCCGTCGTCCCAAAGAAATTCGATATTTAATTCGCTTTCGAAGTTGAAAAACTCAACTTTTTTAAAAACGGCTCAAAACACGATTTTGATCGGACTCGTTCATCAATACTAGTTTAGAATAGTTAAATAATCATATGAAATCATAACAATGGAACTAAACTCATCGAGTAGAAATAAACAATTATTTTCCAAAAAATGAGTTTTGGAGACTTTTCGAGTTCTTCATGTGAATCCAGACAAATCACCAACTAAACCGAGGATCAACTGGAGAAGAATGATGAGGAATCGGATGAATAAATGGTATAATCAAACCTCATAAATATTGGTGGATAATTGAGAGAGAAAGAAGAGTTTGAATGGAATGGGGGGAAACCGCTAATAGGTCCTGTTTATAACAGGCCTGCGGTTATGCTTCAAGCGTAGGTCTCCATGGCCTAAAACTTTTACTTTGTCTTCAAATGCTGTCTTCAACTCCATGACTTCTCAACGCTTTCTAGGCTCAATTTAAACTTCCTACTCAAATCATGATGGCCTCGCGACTCGTTTTTACAGACTCGATCTTAAATACTGAAATAACTAAATTATCGTCTACAAGTACAAACTAGGTGTAAAAGCTACTCTTCATCTCCTAGTACCAATATTTAACTTCGTTTTTACAACCTTGCTACTTCTCAATACTCTGGATCAAGCTTATCCAGCTCGGGTGGTGGTTTAGTTAGATCGATCGTTTCTACCACACACTCAGCTGGCTGTACCTCTACGTAATGCTTCAATCTTTGTCCATTTATGACAAACTTCTTTCCAATGTCAGGATCATCGAGCTCCACGGCTCCATGGGGGAAAACCTTTGTAATCTTGTATTGCCTATCCCATCTCGATTGGAGCTTGCTAGGAAACAGTTTGAGTCTCGAATTAAACAACCAAACATTTTGGTCGGGCTCAAAAAATTTCTTTCTAATATGTTTATCATGAAACGCTTTTTTTCGGGCCATGTAAATCCAAGAGATTTCATACGCATTATTTCTTAACTCCTCAATCTCTTGAAGTTGGAGTTTTCGCTGCGCACCGGCTTTCTTTATATAAAAATTGAATCTTCGAATAGCCCAATATGCTCGGTGTTCCAACTTTATAGGGAGATGACACGCTTTACCATACACAAGATGATATGGTGAGATACCAATCGCTGTCTTAAGCGCAGTCATGTACGCTCAAAGTGCATCATTTTGCCTTTGAGGCCAATCCTTCAAATTTGGACGCACAAACTTTTCCAAAATATTTTTAATCTCCCTATTAGAGACCTCCACTTTTCCTTGTGATTAGGGGTTATATGGCACGCCAATTTTATTAGTGACACCGTATATCTTACATAGAAAAAGAAGAAAGTGGTTGTCAAAATGGCTTCCACCATCACTAATCAAAACCTTTGGCATACGAAATCGTGAGAAAAAGTTCAAATTTATAAATTCTTCCACCACATCATGGTCAACACGTTGTATGGCTATAGATTCTACCTATTTCTAAACATAATCAACCCCCACAAGTATATACTCCTTCTTATATGCTTTCGGAAATGGTCCCATAAAATTAATACCCCACACATCAAATAATTCTACAATCAGAATCGGGGTTAAAGACATCATGTATCGTTGAGAAATGGATCCAAGATTTTGACATCATAAACATGCCTTGCAAAACTTGAAAGCATCCTTGAATATGGAAGGCTAGAAAAATCCACTATGCAACACCTTGTTGGCAGTCTTTTAAGCTCCGAAATGACATCCACACTCTAACGTGTGACAAAAGGTCAGTTTGATTTGCACCTCACTCTCAGGGATGCATTTTATGATAATTTGATCAGAGCAATACTTGTACAAATGTGGATTATCCGAGATATAAAATTTGACTTGGCTGAAGAATCGGCCTTTCTCATTCTTAGACCATCCTTTTGGGATTCGACCTGTGGCTTTATAATTCACAATGTCAGCATACCACTGTATTTATTCCACCACAGCCACATTGAATAGATGTTCATCCAAGAAAGAATCCTGAAGAGGAGTAATTTCCTTTATGGATTCGTCAATGATCCTGATAAATGATCCGCAACAACATTCTTTGAACCCTTCTTATCTTAGATTTCCAGGTCAAATTCTTATTGCAAAAGAATCCACCAAATCAGTCGAGGCTTAGAGTCTTTCTTCGTCAGCAAATGCCTCAGAGTGGCATGATGTGAGTAAACAACGACCTTGGTGCCCAATAAATATGATCGGAATTTATCCAAGGCAAAGACAACAGCCAGCAATTCCTTCTCGGTAGTTGTGTAGTTCATCTAAGCTTCATCCAGAGTCTTACTAGCATAGTAAATGGCTTAGTCTTTCTTTGTCAACAAATGCCTCAGAGTGGCTGATGAAAGTTGAGTACACAATTCCTCAAAAGCATGAAGGCACTCTTTTCAAAGACAAAAGTAGCGTCCTTAGCCAATAAGTTGCATAACGGTTGGGCAGTTTTGCTGAAATCTTTAATAAACCTTCGGTAAAACTCGACGTGGCCCAGAAAATAGCGTATCTGCTTAACAGATGTGGGAGGAGGTAGTTTTGAAATTAATTCAACTTTTACTTTATCTACCTCTATCCTCGGTTAGATACAATATGGCCCAGTACTATCCCCTCTTGAACCATAAAATGGTTATTTTCCCAACTTAGGATCACATTCGTCTCCTTACATTTCTTAATTACCAGTTCTAGATGTTTTAAATAGTCTTCAAAGGTTTTCCTAAAAATTGAGAAGTCATCCATGAATACTTCAAGAAATTTATCTACCATGTTAGAGAAGATAGACATCATACACCGTTGGAATGTTGCAGGCGCATTACACAAACCAAACGACATCTGTCTGTAAGCAAATGTGTCATATGGACAAGTAAAAGTGGTTTTCTCCTAATCAACAGGATCAATCGCCACTTGATTGTAGCCAGAATACCCATTCAGAAAGCAGTAATAGCTCTGCCCAACAAATCTCTCCAAGACTTGATCAATAAATGGTAACGGAAAATGATCATTTCTAGTGTTCAAATTCAGCTTTCTATAATCAATACACTCACGCCACCCCGTGTTCATGCGTTGTGGAATTAGCTCACCTTTCGAGTTTGGCATCACTGTGATGCCCAACTTCTTCAACACCACTTGACTGGGACTTACCCGTGTGCTATCAGAAATTGGGTAGATGATACTCGTGTCTAGCAATTTCACTACTTCTTTCATCACCACCTCTTTCATATTTGAACTCAGCTTTCGTTGCATTTCTCTTTATGGCTTTGCATCATCCTCAAGATGTATGTGGTGCATGCAAATCGAGGGGTCTATGCTTTTCAAATCAGCAACGCTTCATCCTATTTTCTCTTTGTTCTCACTCAAAACCGCGACTAGACTCGATTCATGTATTTTTGTCAATTTTAAAGATATAATCATAGGAAGAGTTTTCCCGAGTCCTAAGAAAACATATTTTAGTTTTTCAAGCAATTCCTTGAGTTCCAAGGTAGGAGGAGTAATTAAGGAGGGAATTGGTGGAATATTTGAAACTATTGGGAGCAGTTCAACCGGCTCCCGCCATGGTTGAGAATATAAAGTAGTCTCCATCACATCCGGCTCTTCATTTTACAACTTCCAGTATGTCTCCCAGTCAACAACTTCCTCATATGGCCATTGTCCAGTCATAAATGACTATAGCTCATTTCTCTCTAGGATCTGAGTTGAAAAATCTGCTATGATATCATTCAGTTCATCACACTCATTAATCTGAAAACATTCCCCAGATTCAGGTAATTGGTGGCTTCCTTCGAACACATTCATTCTGACCTTCATATTTCTAAAGCTCAGATCCATGGCTCTGGTTCTGTAATTGATGCATTCATTTGCCGTAGCTAAGAATGATTTTCCCAGTAGTACTGGAATGTGCTTCTTCAAGTCAGGGAGGGGTTCTGTATCTAGGACTATAAAATCAACTAGAAAATAAAACTTGCCCACTTGAATAATGACATCTTCAAGCACTCCTCTTGCCTATTTGATTGATCGATTAGTAAATTGAAGTACGACCTCAGTGGTGCTGAGCTCACCTAACCTTAACTGTGTGTAGACTGAATAAGGAAGCAAGTTAAAACTCACACCAAGATCAAGAAGAGATCTACCAATTTCCTGGTCACCGATGACACATGGAATAGTGGGAGCACCGGGATGTTTCCTCTTAGGTGGAGTATTGCTTAAAAACAATGAACTCACTTGATCAGTTAAGAGTGTTTTTGTTGGATTCTTCGCTCTGCTATTTCGCTTCTGGGTGCAAAGATCCTTGAAAAACTTAGCGTAAGGTGGTTATTTGGGTGATTACATCTAAGAGAGGTAAACTAATCTTGACTTGTCGGAATTTTTCCAACATATCAGATTCTTTCAACTTTCCGTACTTTACCGGCTCTCTAAGACGCTGAGGAAATGGCGCTACGTCCTTGTAACTTACCCTGTTTGGCTCCTTCAAGTAATGTCTGATCGACATTGTCTTCTACTGATGGTTGATCCTTCTGGACTCTTTCTCCCTATTTTCTTGTAGCTTATTTCCTCTGCTCTTCTTGAGCTTCCTTCCTCTGCTCTTGTTTTGCCTCCTTTCTTCTTTACACCATCTCTTCATCCTCCGCCTCAACTCGACTCTCCACTTCCTTTCCACTTCTTAGGGTCATGATTGCTTGAACCATTTAATTAGTTTCATTGATAAATGACTCGATCTCTAGTGCTTATTGTGGCATTGGGTTAACGATCGGCTGACTGGGTAATCCCCCTAGCTCTCTTACATTTCTCTGATTACCCATTTGGCCCATCTGCATATGTAGTTCTACCAATGATTCGGTATGAATACCTAGCTTGTTATGAATATCTAGTATAACTTGTTCTAACCTATTGGTCTCGAAACCGGGCGGAGGACTTTGGCTTCTTGGAGGTTGGGTTTGCTAATTATATGGCTGCACAACTTGATTGTTATTGAAAGGCTAAAGATCTTGGGAATTATTGAATGATTGGAGAGCTGGGGAATTATTAGATGTTCTAGGTTGGTAGTTGGATTGAGAATTTCTAGCTATGATTGTTGGTTATGAGTCGAATGATTGTTGACTCTGTTGAAACCTTAGCTGCTGGTTATATGATTGTTGTCGCTCACTGAACCTTGGTTGTGGGTTTCATAACTGCTGTCTGTCTGTGAATCTTGGCTGTTGATTGGATTATTGCCCTTATTGAAATTTTGGTGGTGGATTCTCTACATTGGTGGATTTGTAAGACATGAGTAGATGATTTTTGGCATTGGAGGTGTATGAATTGGTGAAAGGAGCATTATTGGAATAGTTCCACGATGCGTTTGCATCGGCAGCCATTATCTCCTAACACTCATGTTGGGACGCATCAAATTTTGCTAATTTGATATACCATCTTTTAGCTCTCTCTTTCAATGACCAAGGGAATAAATCTCTCGCAAGTTAGTTTGGGCAAATTGTCAGACCTAACAGTAGAGGCTACCTCTAAGAAATCATTGATGTGCTAGTATGGGTCCTCTATTCTAAGGCCTAAAAATTTTGGAAGCATATTGATCATGATTTTTTTGATCTCAAAGTGCTTCGCTCCTTCTTCCTCCGGATTATTTTGGAAGCATAGTGCATGAAAATAAACTAAAGCATGTCTATATTAAATCACCAAGGCACGACCTGTGTCACCCTAGGGTTTCAAGTTTCATTACCACCATTGTGTAGAAAACCATTATTAAGCATCTGAGTTCTAGCCCATATTAAATAATCATAATTGTGCAAAATAATATATTTATTCCATCTAAGACAAGAATTTATAATAAACATAGAATTTTATATCGCAAATCAGTATTGTCTCTTAACTACTACAATCATCACAGTATGGTCACAGTTTCCCCTCGTTTATAGTTAAAATCAATAAAAGAACTACATTACTTGGATATGGTTTAAATAGAAAACCCTAGATACCGAATCAGTTGCTTATGGTAGAAGGTGACAACATCGTTGATGTAGAAATGTTCTCCATAATCTTCTTCTTTAGATCTCTAGGTTTGAATATGGCTCTCAACAACAGTAAGTCTGAATGAATGAACCTCTTGAATGAACGTCTCATAGAACTCTCCAACTCCCAATATATCAGCACCACAAAATCATATCTATCACGTCTGATGTATGGTCTTGTATATATAGGCAATGAAATAGAGAGGCCCTTTTCAGTATTTTCACTCTTACAATTCATCAAAACCATAAATACAAGTGTATATAGATGTATACAGTGATGATAAAAAATCCCGGGGTCATGGGCACGTCTTCCAATTAAGCCCGGGGTGAAATAATAAAAAATCATGCAAAAATCCTCAAAGTTGTTTCACTTACGCTTGGAGGCTACACTTCAAGTGTAGTTGGCCTACGCTTCAAGTGTAGCTGGCCTACGCTTCAAGAGTAGGTCCAAGCATAGGTCCTAAGCGTAGGTCCAAGCATAGATTTTGCAATTCTAACCACTTTTGGTAGTGGAAATGTAGGCACAAGCGTAGGATTTTTTTGGAAAACCACATTTCTCCGTGAATACGCCATAACGTCCATCTTGAACCCACGATACTTTTTGCTGAAGATGACAGCTTCTAAAAATGCCATTTTTGCCCTTCGAGATCCATTTTTGTCTCGGACTGCCTCTTTGACTCTTCTCTTGGATAGAAAGAACACACTTCTCAGTTAATTCACCGAAGTTAACTTCATTTCTTCATTAAGCTACTGAAACATTCCTTAATACACAGACAACATAAAAATACCAAATAATAGAATGAAAGAACATAACAATAGTGAGTTAAGGGGTCAAAGTGACTAATATTTGACACCTATCACACCCCTAAACTTACATATTGCTAGTCCTTTAGCAATAAACTCAGGAAACTTTTCTTGTGATGATCTTTTTATTCTATCTAATCTAACTTAATCCCTTGCTTTCGTAAGGGTCGGCGATTATACTTAGCAAGTGTAACAAGCCTTTTAAACCCCTAGTGGACGAATGACGTCTCGTGAAGGTTTCTAGTGATGGTACCTACAAACATCTCAGTTCTCTATAGTCACGCATTCATGAGTTCACACACAAATTAATTAAGTCTTGTTATAATGCAAAAGATAGTATGGATGCCAATACTCGCACTCACTACCGAACAACAATTATATCAAGTTTTATGTCATGAATGGTCCCCACTAAAGTGAATGATTTTGCTACTTTCTACTTTAAATCCAGACAACCTTCCGTGATTTTGTGAGCATTCAACTTATGATATTTCAGTTTCTCTTCTCCTACTTCATTGATCAAACTTTTCCATTTTGCATTAAATCATAACGTTTCGACTTTCCACTGTTCATCCCTTTTTGTCTTTCTAAGTCTCCGGACTTTCCAGCAAAGATTTTTAGTCCTAAAGAACTGGGCCTGAGCTTCTTCCATGTGATTTATGCTCATTAGTTTTATCCCCTTTTAATGGGAACAGTGATATTGGTGATACCAAGACCCGGTTACTCAGATCGAAAAACCACGTTTTGCATTTCATTTTTCAAAAAAAAATTCAATTTTCTTCATTTCAACCAAAACATCTCCCCATCTCCCCTTTTATTACGGCAAAATTATTTTTCAACTACATAGTAAAAAAATCAACCTATTTTTCATAGTGAATGTGTGTTTGTGCTTATAGGTCAAGGTCGTCTTTCTTAATTTCAATTTCACTCATCCATGTAAAATCACATCACTTTACTCACTTGATCTAATCATTACTCTCATGAATGGGAATATCACATTACATACTACTCATACATCATAAACATAAACTCAATCAAGTTGTAATGCAAAACATTCAAGCGTGAAAACAAAGAATTTCTCTAAAATTTTAAAATTTCAATTTTTTTTCAATTCCCAAACTTGAATTGGATCACCTGTAGATATTATAAACAAAGCACAAATACCCAATCATAGCAAGAGAAAATAAATTTCATCATAAATATCTAGAAATCGACACATGTTGTCAAGTAATCAAATATTTTTTATTTTTTATTTTTTCTAAAAGAATAAAAGAAAAGAAAATTTGATTTGGCCTTCAGGGCCTACAATTTTAAAATAAAATAAAAATAAAAGAAACAAAGATGTGGCCTTAAGGGTCTACCGTCCCTATAAATAAAATGACCTAAAAATCCTAAACCTAAATCCTAGTCCGCCTCTAACTTTCCTTTTTCCAAACAACGTGCCATTTTTCCCATTGTAATATGGTATTGTGACATCTTTTCCAATCTATCAAAATCCTCCTTTCGATACTTCATGATAAACGTCTGACGCTCTTCATTCATCTCCTCTATACGATCCCTAAGCTGCATCTCCATTATTTTAGATACTAAAAAGGGATATGGAAGATGACACCCAGTATCCCTTTAACATACTAAAGAGTATCTTAATCATTGACCTTCCTCGCCAACTTGTCTGATGATTCTGACGTGCTTGCGCAACAATCACACTATCCAAGTAAAGCAAATCTGGTTTCAACTTAAAATTCTCCATACCCTTATCTTCCTTCTTTGGTACACGCACAACACATAATTCCTTAATCATCTCCTCATCCGTGTATGGTCATTCTTTCGGTGGTAGAAAAAATTCTTCTTTCAAGTGATCCGGACATCGTAATGGGAAGTTCCAAGCTTGTGTAATCAATTTCCTAGTCACCTTTATCGGCTCACTCCATTCTGACACTTTAGCCCATGCTTCCTCATATCCTGGTGGTCCATCAAATGTCAATCTCTAATAAAATAATTAAACCAACCTATGATACACCTTCTGTCCAGCTGGGTACTGTTAACGACTCAATCCTCTTTTGCGTAGGATTGCTTCTCCAAAAATCGTTAATGAATTCATGAGCTTGTTTAGACTGAAATCCAACTCATACTATAATTGAAATAACATGAATGGTCTCAGCATGCTTCTTTTTCTTTTTCGGCTCAAAACCTCCAAAGATGTGCTTTTCTCAATTCGCTCCATTTGCCTTCCTCGATTGTCTTCAATAACTGATTGCTCATCATTCTCAAGTAACTCCTCCGGGTCAGAATAAGGGTCATACTCACTCCCCTCATGATCTCCCACAAGAGAAATAGAAGACGGAACAGAATATGATGATGAACTAGACATCTTTATAGCTTTCTAACACAAACCCTAGTTTGAAAGTTTGGAGAATTATGTGACTCAAGGGCTGTATTTGTAGATGAATGATGTAGAATTAGAAAAGAAAAAGGATTGAAAACCCTTAACTAAATAGGAAAGGGGAAGCAATAACTAATCCAACTCCAACTTATATTTGTAGTCTATTTCCTTGTCAGATTAGGATTACTCTAAAAAGTTTACAAATATTCTACACAAAATCCTAAAAATAACTTAAACAAATCCTAATATAAGTACAAGTACAAAGCAGACCAAAACACCTCGAAAATGGGTCAAATTTTCAAAATTTCAAAAGTCCCTTGCTGAAAGCTACGCTTCAAGCAAAGGCTTAGGGCTGAGAAAATAATTTATTTATTTATTTTTATTTTTATTTTTTAAAAAAGTTGTCTTACAACAATCAATTATGACAATGAATCTACCACCAATACACCCCCAAACTTGAACGCACAAATGTCCTCATAATGAGAGATAAAATTTTGAAATAATAGAAACTAACCTTACAAGCAAAATAATCATGAAATTCCGGGGATATATCAAATAATTTGATTGAATCATTAAAACTTCAATTTTATAAACTAGAAAAATATCAAGAACATTTAGAAGATAATCGTTCAAGCGGTCACATCAACCCTATATGAAACTATTTGCTCGATAATTTATCTCTAATGTGAAATAAAAATAAAAATATAAGAAAAACCTAACTAACACTAAGCTAAGACTCATCATCAGAGGGTTATGGTGTAGGTGGAATCGACATACCCACATGCTGACACATACAGTCAAATCTATGAAATAACCGCCTCTGATCCCTTTGTCGACGCAAAGTCTCCTACTGCCGTGTTTTTCTCTCCTCTGACAAACTCTGCTCTATCCCCTGCATCCGTGCTATAATAACATCAAATTGAGCCTGGGATAGAGTAATAATACCACCCGCAGGTGCCTCTAGCATCAGGATCTCCTCAGCAGTAGCTGGCATCTGTGGCATCTCAGCCTCGTGAGCCATATCGGCATCATCCTCTACTATATCGGCATCAGCCTGGCTTACATCATCAGCCTGAGCTTGCGTATCTAGTGCGTGTACTACACCAAACACTGGTCAGCATCGCATAATATTATCTGAATGCACCCGTGTCCAAACATTAGTCGACATCCCTCTGGTGTACGGAGTACCATCCCAATATTTATTGCGCTCCGCCGCATCTATCTCGATCCCGACTTCCATCATAATCTTCACCACTAGCCTCGGGAATCGAATCTGAAATTTACGCAACTTAACCTTGGACGCCTTGCGCAGATGAACATAGTGCGCATATAGGCCTCCCCACAAAATCTGTGGAATAGAAATCAACCTCTCGAACTCAAATGCATAATGGAGAGCTGGGAATGGCGCATAACACATATTACTGCGGCTGTGTCGTAGAATCTAAGATCGAACTATCACATCCCAAAACCATAGCATATGATGATAATCCATCTTCTTTGTGCAGTTCCGATGTTCATCTCCCCACTGCCCAGCAGTCTGTAGTAAAACTAAATTAGAAATAGATGGTAGTGCCTCAGGCATAAGGGGAAACTCAGCAGCCAAATCAGGCGGACACTCATCTGGAATACCCCACGCCTCAGCAATAGTCTGGGGGGTAATATCTATCTCTGTACTACGGACCATAGTCAGTAGTATCTTCCCCCTACTAAAGTGGCGCATGTGCAGCCAAAACTCTTGAATCATATCCTTGCATATGTACGGGGTAGCTGAGGCTAGACTAGGCAAAAGATGTCTGGCCCTCAATCGGCCGATCATTCAGGCTGACACTAGCTATAAATCTTAAAATATCCTCAATAAGTATGTCATCTCCTACTCATAGCCCTTCTGGAGAGCCCGGTCTAGTAAACGCTCAACTGATGTTCTCCGGGGTACCGACAAAAATGTGGTCAAAACTCCGGGATCACCCCTATTGGTGGCTCCGACACACTCTCATCAGCCCTATCATCCCCATTGCCCTCATCAGCGTCATCCCCCTACTGAACATGATCATTGTCTATATCCTCATCTATCTGCTTGGCTTGCTACTCCGGTATAGGTGGCGGTGATGGTACCTATGGAACAATTGGCTCAACCACCAAGCGACCATGTGGTAATAAGATATCGCGCCTCTGTGTCGAGCTTTCTGGCTCCTCTACCTTAAAACATAAGGAAGATGAGGATGCTGAATCAACATACTATGTGCTACGGTGGCGGATAGGTGATGTTGCAGGTGACGATGATCTCGACCTCTATCGTACTGGTGGATCAGCCGCAACGGTAGCCTAAGCCACTCGTCTCACTGATATCTTGGTTCGTGCCATGCCTACAATAGGGAATTTTCAAAAAGTAAGTGATATTGAACTGGACACCATATCTAAATATATCCAATATGACGATTAAACAAGCCATCATCCCAAAAATTCAATATTTAATCCGATTCTGAAGTCGATTAACTCAACTTTTAGAAAATTGATCAAAACATGATTTTAATTCGGGTCGTTCGGAAATAGTAGTTTAGAATAGTTAAATAAGTCATATGAAATCAAAATAATGGAACAAAACACATCGAATCGAGAAAAATGATGGATTTCCAAAAATTGAATTTCGGTGACTTTTCGAGGTCTTCACGCGAATCCGGTCAAATCACCAATTATTCTGAAGATCCGATGCTAATGAAGGATGAGGAATTAAATGGGTAAATAGTAGGATCAAACCTCTCGAAAAATGGTGGAGAATTGAGAGAGAAAATGGAGTTTGAATGAAATGAAGTAGGGAACACTATCGCGGCCTGTTTATAACAGGCTTGCGAATCTACGCTTCAAGCGTAGCTTGGCCTACGCTTGAAACGTAGGCCCCTGGACCAAATTTTGAATTTTTCTCTCTTCTTCGTCGTCTCATCCCGTCTTCAACTCCACACTTCTTAAATGATTCCTAGGCCCCATGTACACACTATACTTAAATGATGATGGCCTCACAACTCGATTTTACGGACTCGATCTTAAATGCCGAAATAAGTAAATTATAGTCTACATATATAAACTAGGCGTCAAAGCTACTCTTCTCTACCTAGTACCAATGTTTAACGTCGTTGGTACGATGTTCTCGCTTCTCAATACTCTGGATCAAGTTTATATAGCTCGGGTGGTGGTTCAAGCAAATCAATCGTTTCTACCACACACTCAACTGGTCGAACCTCTATATAATGCTTCAATCTCTGCCCATTCATGACAAACGTCTTTCCATTGTCAGGATCATTGAGCTTCACTGCTTCATGGGGGAAAACCTTTGGAATCTTGTATGGCCCATCCTATCTTGACTGAAGCTTACCAGAAAATAACTTGTGTCTCGAATTAAATAGCCAAACCTTTTGACCGGACTCAAAAACTTTCTTTCTGATGTGCTTATCATGGAATACTTTTGTTTGAGCCTTATAAATCCGAGAATTTTCATTTGCAAAATTTATCAACTCCTCAAGCTTTTGCAGTTGGAGTTTCCACTGCGCACCGGCTTTCTTTATATAAAACTTCAATCGTTGAACAACCCAATATGATCGATGTTCTAGCTCTACAGGGAGATGACACGTTTTACCATACATAAGACAATATGGCGACATACCAATTGGTGTCTTAAACACAGTTCTGTATTACCAAAGTGCATTATTTAGCCTTCACGGCCAATCCTTCAAATCTGGACGCACCGTTTTCTCCAAAATATTTTTAATCTCCCTATTAGAAACCTCCACTTTACTTTATGATTGGGGGTGATATGGCGTACCAATTCTATGAGTGATACCATACTTCTCGCCTAGAGCGAAAAGAAACTTGTTGTCAAAATGGCTTCCATTATCACTAATCAGAACTCTCGGCATACCAAATCGTGAGAAAATGTTCAATTTTACAAATTCTCCCACCACGTAATGATCAGCATGTTTGGTGGCTATTGCTTCTACCCATTTCGAAACATAATCAACCCCCACAAGTATATACTCCTTCTTATATGCTTTTGGAAATGGTCCCATAAAATTAAAACCCCACATATCAAACAATTCTACAATAAGAATCGGGGTGAAAGGCATCATGTCTATTCGAGATATGGATTCAAGATTTTGACACAATAGACGCGCTTTGCAAATTTGACTGCATCCTTGAATATGGACGGCTAGTAAAATCCACTCTGCAATATCTTATGAGCTATCTTCTAAGCTTCGAAATGCCCTACACACTCTAGCGTGTGACAAAAGGTAATTATGCTTTGCACCTCACTTTCGGGGACACATTTCCTGATAATTTGATCAGATCAATACATGTACAAACACGGATTATCCCAGATATAAAATTTGACTTGGCTGAAGAATCGGTCTTTCTCATTCTTAGACCATCCTTTTAGAATTCGACCTGTGGCTTTATAATTGACAATGTCAGCATACGACGGTATTTGTTCCATCATAGCCACATTGAATAGATGTTCATCCAATAAAGAATCCTTCACATGAGTAATTCCCTTTGTGGACTCGACAATAATCCTTGACAAATGATTCGTAACAACATTTTATGAACCCTTCTTATATTTGATTTCTAGGTCAAATTCTTGCAACAACAGAATCCACGGAATCAGTCGAGGATTAGAATCTTTCTTTGTCAGTAAATGCCTCAGAGCGGCATGATCCGAGTAAACGGCAACCTTGGTGCCTAATAAATATGATCGGAATTTATCCAAGGCGAAGACAATGGCAAACAACTCCTTCTCGGTAGTTGTGTAGTTCATCCGAGCTTCATTCGGAGTCCTACTGGCATAGTAAATAGCATATGGCAACTTTTCTTTTCTCTGACCCAACACAACTCCTATGGTGTAGTCAGATGCATCACACATGAGCTCAAATGGTAGAGACCAGTCTAGCGGACAAATAATCGGGGCTAATGATAGTTGAGTACACAGCTCCTCAAAGGCATGAAGACACTCTTCGTCAAATTTGAAAGTAGCATCCTTAACCAATAAGTTGCATAGTGACGAGATGATTTTGCTGAAATCTTTGATAAACCTTCGGTAAAACCCGACATGGCCCAGAAAAGAGCATATCTGCTTAACAGATGTGGGAGGAGACAGTTTTAAAATTAACTCCACTTTTGCTTTATCAACCTCTATCCCTCGCTTCGATACAATATGGCCTAGTACTATCTTTCTTGAACCATGAAATGGATTTTTTCCCAACTTAGGATCAGATTCGTCTCCTTATATCTCTTAAGTACCATTTCTAGATGTTTCAAACAGTCTTCAAAGGTTTCCCCAAAAACTAAAAAATCATCCATGAATACTTCAAGAAATTTCTCTACCATGTCAGAGAATATAGACATCATACACCGTTGGAATGTTGCTGGCATATTACATAAACCAAACGGCATCCGTCTATAAGCAAATGTGTCATACGGATAAGTAAATGTGGTTTTCTCCTAATCAACATGGTCAATGGCCACCTTATTGTAACCGGAATACCCATCTAGAAAGCAATAATATCTCTGCACGACTAATCTTTCCAGGATTTGATCAATGAATGGTAGTGGAAAATAGTCTTTTATGGTATTCAGATTGAGCTTTCTATAATCAATATATACACGCCATCCCGTGGTTGTGCGTTATGGAATTAGCTCACCTGTTGAGTTTGGCACTACGGTGATGCCCGACTTTTTCGGCACCAGGTGAGTTGGACTTACCCATGTGCTATCAGAAATGGGATAAAGAATACCCGCTTCTAGAAATTTACCAATTCTTTCATCACCACCTCTTTCATATTGGGATTCAGCCTCCGCTGCATCTCTCTTGATGGTTTTGCATCCTCCTCAAGGTGTATGCAATACATGCAAATTGAAGGGTCTATGCCTTTCAAATCAACAATACTCCATCCTATTGCCTCTTTGTTCTCACTTAGAACCTTGACTAGAGTCAATTCCTATTTCTCTATCAATTTCGAAGATATAATTACAGGAAGAGTCTTATCGGATCCCAAGAAAACATACTTCAGCTTTTCAGGCAATTCCTTGAGTTCCAAGGCAAGAAGAGTAGTTAGAGATGGAATTGGTGGAATATTTGAAACTATTTAAAGTAGTCCAACTAGCTCCCGCCATGGTTGAGTGTATAATGTAGTCTCCATTGCATCCAGCTCTTCATTCTGCAACTTAAAATATGCCTCCCCGTCAGCAACTTCCTTATTTGGACTTTCTTCAGTTATAAATGACTCCAGCTCATCTCCTTCCAAGATTTGAGTTGCAAAATCTGATATAATATCGTCCAGTTCATGGCACTCATTAATCTGAAAACATTCCCTAGATTCAAGCAAGTGGTGACTATATTAGTTTGTCAGGGTATGGCCTGTGTCAACCTAGGGTTTCAAGTTTTATGACCACCATTGTGTAGAAAATCACAAATTAAACATCCGAGTTCTAGCCCATAGTGAATAATTATGATTGTGTAAGATAAATGTATTCACAAAGTCTAAGACAAGAATCAATTCAAATATATAAACTTGTATCACGAATAAAAATGGTCTCTCATCTAACATAATCATCATAGTATAGTCACAGCTTCCCCTCTCTAAAATTGAAAACAAAATCTGAACTACATTACTTGGCTAGGGTTTTGCGAGAAAACCCTAGATACCTAATTAGTTAATCATGGCTGAGGGAGTCTGTATTGTTGGTGTAGAAACGCTCTCCATGGCCTTCTTCTCTATATTTCTAGGTCTTAAATGGTGGTTCTCTTCAATGGAAGAGGACTCTATGAATGAACGTGTATCTCCAAAATAGAACAAAAAATAACTCTAAAAGCATATATTTCTAAACCCTAATCCTCTCATATTTATAGACAAGTAAGGGAAACCCTAATGGTTGCCCTTTTTCGTAATTTTATAATACATCAATAATCTCAGAAAATCAGATGTAAATATGTGTATAAGCTTGTACGTATAGGTCTGGAATCACCGATCACTTGAAATATCGAAGTAGGGACAAAACTGGAAAATTTTGAAACAACTCTGAAAAAACTTCAGCATGTCGAGGGATCACGTGACCATCATGTGGGACATACACTCCTGACCTACGCTTGGGCATAGGTTTAGAGCATAGGGTTACGCTCCTGACCAACGCTTGGGCGTAAGTCTAGAGCGTAGGGTCCAAAACCATAGCGTAGCTTAGGAGCATAGGTTGAGTCCAATTTGCCCATTTTTCTCTCTGGTGACGTAAGTATCATGCACTTTTGATGTAAAACCCCATCTTTTCGTATTTGAGCTAAACTGGTCGCATTTGGCTCCTGATCCTTTTCGTTGAAGTAATAATGTTTGAAAATGACATCTTTGCCCTTCCGGTGAGATAATGATGTCGTGAAATGTCAATTTTGCCCTCTAGTAGCTCTTCTTTGCTCTAGTGGACCTCTTAATTCCTTTCTCGAGATAGAAACGAACACAAACTCAGTTAATTCACCGAGATTAGCTCTGTTTCTTCATTCAGCTCCTGAAACATGTTTACACACACAAACGAGATAAAAATACCAAGTAATGGAATGCAAAGACATAACAAACGCAACATAGTTGCAAAAAATGATAAATATTGAGCACCTATCACCCACTTGCACAATGACATCTTCAACCACTCTTCTTGCCTATTTGACTGATCGATCAGCGAATTACAGTACAACCAATGTGGGACTGAGCTCACCCAACCCTAGTTATTGGTGGACTGAATAAGGAAGTAAGTTAATACTTGCACCTAGATCAATAAGAGATCTACCAATTTCCTGGTCACCAATGACACATGGAATAGTGGGAGCACCGAGATCTTTCCTCTTAGGTGGAGTATCGCTTAAAAGCAATGAACTCACTTGCTCAGTCAAGAGTATTTTAGTTGGATTCTTTCCTCTTCTTTTCCCCTTCTGGGTGCAAAGATCCTTGAAAAACTTAGCAAAGGATGGTATTTGGGAGATTACATCTAAGAGAGGTAAATTTATCTTGATTTGTTGGAATGTATCTAACATATCAGATTCTTTCATCTTTCCATACTTTGCCAGCTCTCTAAGACGTTGAGGAAATGGCGCTGCCTCCTCATAATGCGCTCTTTCTGGCTCTTTAAGTAATGTCTCATCAACATTGTCCTCTACCGATGGTTGGTCTTTCTACGTTCTTTCAGCCTCTTTCCTTGGAGCTTTCTTCCTCTACTTTTCTTAAGCTTCCTTCCTCTTCTCTTGTTCTGCTTCCCTTTTTCTCTGCAACCTTTATTCATGCTCTGCCTTAACTTGATTCTCCTCTTCCTTCCCACTTCTCAGAGTTGTGATTGCTTGAATCGGCTCATGAGGATTATTAGCAAAAGATCCAAGCTCCAATGCTTGTTGTGGCTTAGGGTTGACTATGGGTTAACTTGGCAGTTTTCCAGGCTCTCTCAAATTCCTCTCATTAGCCATTTAGCCCATTTGCATGTGCAGATGTGCTAAATATTGAGTATGAATGCCTAGCTTGTTATGAATGTCTATTATGACCAACTCTAGCCGACTAGTCTGGAAACCGGGTGGAGGAGTTTGGCTTCTTGGTGGCTGGGGTTGGTAGTTATAGGGTTGAACAACTTGATTGTTATTGAATGGCTGAAGCTATTATGAATTATTGAATGATTGTAGAGCTTGTTAATGATTGGAAGCCTATAAGGCTTGGTTGTTATTGAATGGCTGGAGGGCTTGGGAATAATTACATGTTCTCAGTTAGTAGTTGGATTGAGAATTTCTAGCCATGATTGTCGGCTGGGAGTCAAATAATTGCTGACTCTATTGAAACCTCGGTTGTTGGCCATATGATTGTTGTCTTTCAGTATACCTCAGTTGTTGGTTGTAAGACTGTTGTCTTTCTGTGAACCTTCGTTGTTGATTGTATGATTGCCCTTGTTGGAATTTTAGTGGTGGATTTTCCACATTGGTAGATTTGTAAGACAGGAGTGGGTGATTTCTAGCATTGGAGGTGTATAAATTAGTGAAAGGAGCATTATTGGAATAGTTCCATGATGCGTTGTCATCAGCAGCCATTATCTCCTCACACTCAATTTGGGAATACTCAGCTTCGACTTCATATGTCTCTCTAGTAGGGGAATGATTTCGCTGAAGGTATTAATCAATTCTCTCCAATCTCTCTCCAAACAATGCCATGGTATCTCTCACATCATTATGATCCACAACATAAGATTTTTTGGATCTCCTATCCTGTTGTCCACCAATAGACCTCAACTTAGATTGGTATCGGATTATGTTTTCACTGATATTATCAAATATATCCAAAAGTTCTTTAGCTGGATTTAGAGTAAACTGACCCTGCGTGGCCGCATCTACCAAGGTCTTATGAGTTTCACCAAGTCCCATGTAGAAATTTTTAGCAATATCTTGGTCGGAAAACCTATGATGGGGGCATTTATACAAAATTTCATTATATCTTTCCCATGTATCATGAAAATGTTGCCAGACAATTGCCTAAAGCTTTTGATTGCATCTTGTGCTTCTGAGGTTTTTCCTATTGGATAGTGTTTTTCTATGAATTCTCTCTTAAGGGCTTCCCAATCAATTTTTATTTCTCTTGCTAATTTGATGTACCATCCCTTAACTCTCTCTTTCAATGATCAAAGGAATAATCTCACAGGCAAATCATTTTTGGGCAAATTGTCAAACCTAACAATAGAGGTTACCTCTAGAAAATCATTTATGTGCTGGAATGGGTCCTCTATCCTAAGGCCTGAAAATTTTGAAAGCATATTGATCATGCTTGTCTTGATCTTGAAGTGCTTTGCTCTATATAGGAGTCATACACATTAGGTGCGTAATATCCCTTAAGTGATGTCTCTAGTGCCTTCGGTGGGATGGGTCTGTGGTCGCCCATTACTTCTTCTTGCTGACGATGACGCTCTTTAATAGATCGACGTAAACGACGGAGAGTCTTTTCGATCTTAGGATTGTACTCGACTAACGCAGTGCTTAAATTAAAACAGGTCGGTCTATCGATCACACACTACTCAAATAACTATTTATTTATTTATTTTATTTTATTTTTGAAATTTTATGGAATAAAATCTAATCTAACTTAACCACTTCTAAATTACAGAAATTAAAGCAAGAATTAATATACAAAAATCTAGGTAACTAAAACTCACAAAAGTTCCAGACGCAACTTTAGAAGTTCCGATCCTCCCTTTCACGCTTTTCAGAGGACCTGTCAATCATACAAAAATCTCACTTTAGCTACAGTTACAATAGCGCAATGCTAATAAATTACTAAATCTATTGAACAATACTTAGTCCCCGGCAGCGGCGCCAAAAACTTGATGTGTCCATCAGGTGTGCAAAAATATGTGGTTAAAAATAACACCTTAACGACTCTAGGTTTTACCCTATGCAAGCACACGTATCAATTGTAGAATAGAAAAGCAGCTTCAGTAAGGGATATCGATCCCATAGAGACTGATATTGTTCACTTTAATAATTTAGAAACACCAAATTAATTTAGAAACACCAAGTAAGGGATATTCTTTGGGTGGTCGAAAGACCAAATTATCTATTTTATCTAAAATTATCTAGAAAGCAAGTAAATTGGTTGTGATTCAGATGATAGAGAAAACTAGGATTTTCATTACTCCACCACTAACCGCATAATATAGTTCCTTATTATTTTAACTGTTAGAGGGCGATCCATAACTATGAATCAGGTCGTAGCACAGATAACTAAATACGATCCCAAAAAGGAGTACCATCAACCAGATCATGACAACCCGTTTCATGACTTACCTAACTAGTACATGCGAATTATTTTACTCTAATCTACTCCTAGTGCATGAAAATAAATTAAAGCATGTCTATATTAAATCGCCAAGGCACGGCCTGTGTCAACCTAGGGTTTCAAGTTTCATTACCACCATTGTGTAAAAAACTATGATTAAGCATCTGAGTTCCAGCCCATATTGAATAATCATAATTGTACAAAATAATATATTTATTCCATCTAAGACAAGAATTTAGAACAAACATGGAATTTTATATCGCAAATCAGTACAGTCTCTTAACTACATTACCTGGCTAGGGTTTTGCTAGAAAACCCTAGATACCGAATTAGTTGCTCATGGTACAAGGTGACTGCATCATTGATGTAAATATTTTTCTTCGGATCTCTAGGTTTGAATATAGTTCTCAACAGCAGCAAGTCTGAATGAATGAACCTTTTGAATGAACGTCTCACAGAACTCTCCAACTCCCAATATATCAGCACTAGAATATCATATCTATCATGTCTGATGTATGGTCTTGTATATATATGCAATGGAATAGACAGGCCCTTTCAATCTTTTCACTCTTAGAACTTATCAAAACCCTAAATACAAGTGTATATACATGTATAGAGAGGTCTGGAGTTGTGGGCACGTCTTCCAATTAAGCCCGGGGTGGAATAGAAAAAATTATGCAAAAATCCTCAAAGTTCCCACACTTATGCTTGGAGGCTACGCTTCAAGCGTAGATTTTGGAAAACTAGCCACTTTTTGGTACTGGAAGCGTACGCACAAGAGTAGGATTTTTATGGAAAACCACTTTTCTCCGTGAATACGCTAGAATGTCCGTCTCGAACCCACGATACTTTTTGCTGAAGATGACGGCTTCTAAAAATGCCGTTTTTGCCTTCCGGGAGCCATTTTTGTCTCCAACTACCTCTTGGACTCTCATCTTGGAGTGAAAGAACACACTCTTCAGTTAATTGACCGAAGTTAGTTCCATTTCTTCATTAAGCTCCTGAAACATGCCTTAACACACAGATAGCATAAAAATACCAAATAATGGAATGAAATAACATAACAATAGTGAGTTAAGGGGTCAAAATGACTAATATTTGACACCTATCAATGACACTTTTCAATAGATTGACGTAAACGACGAAGAGTCTTTTTGATCTCAGGGTCGTACTCGACTAACACAGTGCTTAAATTAGAATGAATCGGTCTATCGATCATACGCTACTCAAACAACTACTTTTTTTTCCAAAAGTTTTGTGGAATAAAAATTAACCAAATTAACTACCTCGAAATTACAGAAAATAAAGCAAGAATTAATATGCGAAAATCTAGGTAACTAAAACTCACAAAAGTTCCAGACGCAACTTTAGAAGCTCCGCTTTTCCCTTTTATCCTTTTCAGAGTACCTGTCAATCACACAAAAATTTAACTTTAGCTACATCTTCAATAACACAAAGCAAATAAACCACTAAAGCTTTTGAACAATGCTCAGTCCCCGGTAGCGGCAAAAAAAACTTCATGCGACATTAGGAGTGTAAAAATTTGTGATTAAAAATAACACTTTAACGACTCTAGGTTTTACCCTACGCAAGCGCACGTATCAATTGTAGAATAACAAATGGCTTAATTAAGGGATATCGATCCCACAGAGACTGCGATTGTTCACTTTAATAATACAAAAACATTGAATTATATTTTCTGAAAATTCTTTGTTTGGGTGGTCAAAGACCAAATAATTTATTTTAACTAATATTATCTAGAAAGAAAATTAAATTTGTTGTGGTTCAGATGAGAGAGAAAAATAGGGTTTTCATCACTCCACCACTAACCGCATAAAATAGTTCCTCACTGTATGAATTGTACAAGGGCGATCCATAACTGTGTATCAGGTCGTACCGCAAATAGCTAAATATGACCCCAAAAAGGAGTACCATCAACCAGATTGCGGCAACCCATTTCATGACTGACCTAACTAGTACATGTCAATTATGCTACTCTAATCTACTCCTAATGCATGAAAATAAACTAAAGCATGTCTATATTAAATTGCCAAGGCACGACTTGTGTCAATCTTAGGTCTCAAGTCTCATTACCACCATTATGTAGAAAACCATAATTAAGCGTCCGAGTTCCTGCTCATATTGAATAATCATAGTTGTGCAAAATAATATATTTATTTCATCTAAGACAAGAATTTAGAACAAGCATAGAATTTTATATTGTAAATCAGTATGGTCTTTTAACTACTATAATCATCACAGTATGGTCAACAGTTTCCCCTCTTTACAATTGAAAACAATGAAAAAACTACATTACTTGGCTAGGGTTTTGCTAGAAAACCCTAGATACCGAGTTAGTTAGCCATGGAAGACGGTGACTGCATCTTTGATGTAAAAATGCTCTCCCTGGTCTTCTTCTCCGGATCTTTAGGTTTGAATATGGCTCTCAACAGCAGCAAGTATGAATGAATGAACCTCTGAACCAACCTCTATGAACATCTCACAGAAACCAACCACCTAACTCTGATATATGATCGTGTATATATAAGTAATGGTATAGAGATGCCCTTTTCAGTCTTTCCACTCTAAAACTCATGCAAACCCTAACTTCTCATATACATAAGTGTATATACATGTATATTGAGGTCTGGAGTCACAGACATGTCTTCCAATTGAGCCGGGGGTGAAATAGGAAAAATCCATGAAAAATCACGAAAAGTTGCCGCACTTACGTTTCAAGCGTAGATGGCCTACGCTTCAAGCATAGCAGGCTTACGCTTCAAGCGTAGGTCCCAAGCGTACTTCCAAGCGTAGAAATGTGATTTCAATCCATTTTTTCAAACTAAAAGCGTAGGCAAAACCGTAGGTATTATGTGGGAAATCACTTTTCTCCGTGAATGCACCAAAATAGACCTGTCAATGGATCGGATTTTGATCCGAATCCGATCCAAATCCGATCCGATTAGCCGGATATGGATCGAAAATAAAATCGGATAACCCGATTAGGATCCGAATCCGATAATCCGATTTCTTAACAAATTGGATTTGGATTTATGTCATCCGATCCGATAATAACCCGATCCGATATAAAATATATTTATATATATATAAATATATATTTGATATTTTTATGTGTATATATTTAATATTGTACATGTATATAAATATTAGTTGTTAATTATTTTATTATTTATTAATAATGATTAATCATAAATACAATTATTAAAAGTGTGAATAATTTAGTGTTTCAGTATTTATTGATTTTTTTTATTTTTTTAATTAGATATTCGAACCAGATATTCTATAATGAAGAAATTCGAATATGAATTAACTAAGTGAAAATCCGTCGAATTATCGGATTCGGATCGCGGATCGGGAGTTTTTGTCATCCTTATCAATAGACCTGTCAATAATCCGATTATGATTCGAATCCGATATTAACTGGATATGGATTGAAAATAAAATCCGATAACCCGATTAGGATCCGAATCCGATAATCCGATTTCTTAATAAATTGGATTTGGATTTAAATGATCCGATCCGAATCCGATCCATTGACAGGTCTACACCAAAATGACCATCTTGAACCCACGATACTTTTTACTAAAGATGACGGCTTCTAAAAATGCCGTTTTTGCCCTTCGGGACCCATTTTTGTCTCGAACTGCCTTTTTGACTTTCTTCTTGGATAGAAAGAACATACTCTTAAGTTAATTCACCGAAGTTTGCTCCATTTCTTCATTAATCTCCTAAAACATGCCTTAACACGTAGACAACATAAAAATACCTAATAATGGAATGAAATAACATAACAATAGTGCGTTACGGGGTCAAAATGACTAATATTTGACACCTATCACCCATACATAATCCTCAACCAATTTCAATATATCAAAGCCATTGGTGATATGCTCAAACCAATCATCGGCCACTAATGGATCCGGACCACACACAAAGGTAGGTATGTCCAACCTCAAGAAATCTCGGAGAGATTTTTAAGCACGCGAGCCTTCATCCTCAACATTCTTCCTCTGAGGAACCTATGCCATAGCCACTGCTAAAGCACGTACAAATTGGTCACCACTCATAAAAGGTGCAACCGATACACGCTCCCCAACATCGGGAAGTTAGGGCACATGGGAGAAGAAGATCAATGGCTATAAGTGAGACAACACATAAAAGTATAAATGAAAACTTTCTTCTCAACTTAGGGTTAATTACAAGAGTGTCATCTTACCTCTTAATTACCGTTCCACCCCTTGTCATCTTCTCTAATTTCCAACACTCCACTCATACCCCAATGCCTAGCAAAATCTCTACACTTTCCACTAAGTGCTCTAAATATGAAAATATCAATTTACCCTTCGGTCATTTCTTTCCTGAAATCATTTTTAACAATTTTCATTCTTCTCAAAATGAAAATACAACATACAACTTACAATTTTAATATCACATAAAATATGTAATTCATGCTAAGCACATAAACACATTAAGCACTTAAGTGTTAAATAAATTTTAAATTAGCACATAAAAATACCAGACGCTACATCGTGAACTTTTCTAAAAAATTTACAGTTTCGAACAACGTTGTTTCTGACCTGTAAATAAAAATAAGAAATTCAAAAATAAAGTAAAATTAGTACAATAATTCAATAAACTTTAATACAATAATCTGAAATATCCGTTTGATCCCCAGCAACGCAGCAAAAAACTTGTGATTGGTTATAGTCATATGAAAATAAAAGTTTTTAAAATGAAGAATTAACACGATCTACTTTTACCTCTCAGTCGCAAGTACGTGAGTAGTGTTAATCACTAATTAACCCTAGAGGGGGGGGGGGGGTGAATAGGGTGTTCAAAAATAAGTCTAACTCTTTTCGAAAATGGAACACACTATAATAAAAAATCAATTTCTCAATAAGCAAGTGGATGATTCAATTTAAACTTTTATAATAATTAATTTCAAGACAAATTAGCAAACAAGATATTCAAGCAATTATAGCATGCAAAATACTCAAGTAAAGATAAAGAGATAGAGAGATTGACACCGTGATTTTTTTGAGGTTCGGTAACTCCTACTCCTCGGCTCAAGAACCCCTTCTTGAGACTTTTCCCGATCCTTTCACTATGGCCCTTCCTTCACAGGTGGAATGGCAAACCTTTACAACACAAGCCTCTCGAGCTTGTCTCTCAATCAAGAGAACAACCCTCTCTTGAACAATCGGTGGACTTCACTTGTCCGAGATTACAAATTCGTATGTAATCAATAAAATCACTCAAGAACAAAAACACTCAAAACCCAAAGGTTTTTATGGAAGATAAATCAATATAAGCTCAAGTGTTTTTGGTGATTTTACAATAGCTCTAGAAATGTATTCTCAAAGGATATAATCAATGAATGATATTTGGAGAATAAGAAGAGATTCTAGAGGTTTTGATTTTTAAAGAAACTTGGAGAAAATCAGATTTTCAAAGCTTGGTTTCAATGGCTTTTGAAGAGAAAATTTATGCAGAATTTTTGATAGCTTTCTTTCTCTTTTGTATTTCAATCTCTTAATCTTCAATATACACATCTCATTCTATATATAGCATTGCATTAGGGTTTTGAAGAGTGATTATAGTATTTGAAAGACAAGAGCCGTTTGAACACCATTAAACACGATCCACAAAACATGGGAATTGTTTTCTGAAAATCTGCAGATTTTAAGCAACTTCTAGTCGACTACTTCTCTATTGTAGTCGACTACAATGGACCATCTAGTCGACTAGATTGAGTTCTAGTCGACTACTTTGGACCATCTAGTCGACTAGAATGAGTTCTAGTCGACTACAATGAGTAGTCTAGTCGACTCAAGCTTGTTTCAGTCGACTCTTTTGATGTGCATGAAAAACCAATAGCTACTGGTTGAAATAGTCGACTACTAGAAAATACACAGGGTGATTCTAGTCGACTATAACAAGAAAAACATTTAATAAAAATATTTTTCTTTCCGTTTAAGTTTGGTAAAGTGTTTTTCATTTCATTTGAGTTCGGTTCATTTTATACTTGAGCTTATACGATAAAATCGACACATAAAATTACCTTGTTACAATGATCGCTCCCCGACTTATCTACCCCGAGTCTTGAGTCTTCGACTTTCGCTTTTGCCGTTGAATTAATTGATTTTCCTTTTTCGCTTCAATTTCTTTCACAGCTTTTCGCTTTAAATCAAGCTTTCTTTCCGAGCTTGTTTTTCGAGTAGTTTCCTTTTCGAGTTTGATTTCTGAGTCGTTCACCTGTCTTTTGCTGAAAATATAAACTCGATAATTCATTAGTATCAAACACTCTTCAATGGTTTGTTATCATCAATTTTGGAATTGTTTGCCGAAAGTAAATTTCAAAGCCAACAATCTCCCCCTTGATGATGAAAAAACATTTTGTGTTTTCTTGGCATTTGGCGAATCATCAAGTGATGCTCCCCCTCAACATGTGCATAATATTTTGATCAAATGCTCCCCCTTAGTAAATGAAATTTGCAGTTTAATAGGCACTTTGATACAATATATAAAAATAGGCGCACATTTGAGATAGCAAAAATAAACAGCCTATCATAGATGTTTCAGTTTAATACAAGCTGCTTATACTAATGAAAAACATGGAAAGGAAAACAAACAAGTTCGCAAATAACCATAACAAGCCACACAAAAACAGAAATTGCTAATGTCGGATAATGAAATGCATGACAGTACAATAGCATAATTTCTCCCCCTTTTTGTCAGCGTCGAGGGGTGCGTGAGCGAGGGTTCCTGTGTGCAAGAGTGAGGTCATCAAGTGACCCGGCCAGATTTGTAATACGGGTAGACATTTCCTCATCATGAAGAACAAGGCGCTCATTGATAAATCGAATGGCTTTCGTATTTTGGTTCATGGTCGTATCAAGGCGCTGAAGCATTTGTTCCTGCTGCCTAAGGAGCTCCGTATTGCTTTGAACAACCCCAAGAAGTTGGTTGAGAAGAGCAGCTTGAGAAGCCGAAGCACCGTCCAACGGAGGGACCGAGGAAGAGGCTTCCTGGCACGATGCAGAACCGCTAGGAGCAGTACGTGAATGAGGAGCAGGTGCATATTCAGAAATGAAATTTCCTTCCGCATCAGAAGAAATATGCATATGTTTGACATGAGTGGCGTCAAGAAAAATAGGGTGATGCTCGGACACTTCATTCGGAAAATTAAAACCTTTTCGCTGTAGTAGATATGTAATATGTGCAGGAAAGAAAAGCGGGCCAGATGGCTTGCGCTGACATGTGAGGATGACAGAACGAAAAATATAAGCTAAATCAACGCGGGTTCCTGTCAAAACGCAATAAACCAAAAAAGCCTCCATACGAGAAACACTGCTACGACTACCAGTTTTAGGCAGAATAGAGTAAGTAATAACATTATGAATTAATCTAGCCTCGGATAGTAGCATAGAAGAGGTAATACCGGCGTTTTGCTAAATTTCCTTGTCGACACATATTGCCCGAACAACCTCAATACAATCGAAACCATCAGCCTTATACCAGTCCTTGGAGAAGTGGCGGATACCGTCATTCGGAAGCAAGAAAATGCGCTTGATTTCACTGTCATCAACGGTCTCGTCTTCACCACATAAATTAAAATGAAGATGAGAGAGTAATTTCTCCTTGTGATTTTTAAGAGAAGCGTAGAAAGCTTTGACAATTCGCGGAAATACTGGAATGTCAAGAGAAACGAAAAAATCCCAACCAATTGCTCGGAATAACTCGAAAGTTTGAGCCCGAATTTCAGTGCATAAATCTTGTGTGACAATACGGCAAGGTGTAGGAGCACGGTGATCAAAAACAGTGATGAATTTATTTCTATTATCATCATCAAGAAGAAGTACCTCAAGAAGAAGAGGTTCATTCGACTCCTCTTCGTCAACGGCCGTAGGAATGCGTGGATTGGTGGAGCTTTGGCCTCCATCAATGCGTGAACGTTTCCGAAATAGACCTCGAGTCTTCGGTGGAATTGTAGAAGATGATGCACAAATATATAGGGATATATAGATATATGATGGTGTATATATATAGATGTGTGAGAGAGTGAGAATGATGAAATTTGGATGAGGGAAATGGGTGGAAGATGATGGAAATGTGAAATTAATGAGGGATAGGTGAAGATTTGAAGGTATAAGTGGTAGTAGGAGAGGGATTGAGAGGAGAGGGTTTGAAGGTGGGTGAGGGTTTGAAGGAGGCGGATGGAGAATATGAGATGAGGGTTAGGTTTTATAGTGGGTTGAGTCGACTAGAATGGAAGATGAGTCGACTAGAATGGCAATGAGTCGACTAGAAGGTAAAGACCATGAAATGGTGTAGCTACTGACCAAAGTAGTCGACTAGATTGGTTTGAACTACACAGGATGAGTCGACTATAAGAGAAAAAAAAAAGAAAAAAATGATAAAAATAGATAAAAATCAGGAAATAAATACATAAAAATAGCAGAAATATTAAAAATAAAGATTATGACAGAAATTAAGATAAAACATCAAAATCCATAGCCATTCCGATTTCACGACGAATTTTAGAAAATGATTCGTCCGCAAGTGGTTTTGTAAAAATATCCGCCAATTGATTTTTAGTGTCGATAAAGATCAATTCAACGTCACCCTTAGCAACATGATCACGTAAAAAATGATGCCTAATCTCTATATGCTTGGTGAGTGAGTGATGAATAGGATTCTTTGAAATACAAATCGCACTCGTATTATCGCATTTAATAGGCACGTGAGAGAAAGTAAGACCGAAATCAAGTAGTTGTTGCTTAATATAAAGAGTTTGAGCGCAACTACTACCGGCTGCCACATATTCTGCTTCGGCCGTAGATAATGGAATGGAATTTTGCTTTTTACTTGACCAAGATACTAGTGAGTGTCCTAGAAAATGACAAGTACCGCTTGTGCTTTTACGATTAATTCTACATCCCGCAAAATCGGCATCCGAATAACTAATAAGATCAATTGAAGTTCCACGTGGATACCAAAGCCCTAAGTATATTGTACCACTTAGGTAGCGAAAAATGCGTTTGACAGCAAGCAAGTGAGATTCCTTAGGACATGATTGAAACCGGGCACATAAGCATACACTAAACATTATATCCGGTCTACTAGCGGTTAAATAAAGCAAACTACCGATCATGCCTCTATAATTAGTAATATCAACACATTTACCATTTTCATCTTTATCAATCTTAATAGAGGAACTCATAGGAGTTATGGCATGTTTGGTAGCCTCCATACCAAATCGCTTTAGCAAATCTTTAGTGTACTTGGATTGGCTAATGAATAAGCCATCCGAGCTTTGCTTGATTTGCAACCCTAAGAAGAAAGTCAACTCATCCGAGTCGCATGAGTCATAGTCCTCCCATGTGACATTCATTGCCATCTTGCTAGATCTTTTCTCGTTTTCCTTTTTGAGCTTGAAGCAATCACTTTTGTAGTGTCCCGGCTTTCCGCAATTAAAACACGTTGGGGGTTCTCTTTTGCTAGGCTCGCCTCTTGGTTCAATTCTTTTCACGAATCTTCCACCATTTGCTTTCTTTCTTTGAAGATGTCTCTTGAATTTTTGGGTGAACAAGGCAATCTCCTCATCCTCTTCTTCTTCACTCGGCTCATTATTTCATTTTTGGTGAAGACTTGCAAAGCTATCCCCTTTCTCGGCTTGATGTCGTCTTCACGAGCTTTTAATGTTATTTCCCAAGTGAGTAGAGAGCCGAAGATTTCATCGAGACTCATGGTGTTGAGGTCATGAGCTTCTTTGATAGCCGTTACTTTTGCATCCCACTTTGCCGGGAGACTTCTAAGCACTTTTCGTGACGCATCGGATCTAGGAACAATTCTACCAAGATGCTTTAGTCCATTCAAAATATTTGTAAGGCGAGACATCATAGAATTCACATTTTCATCATCTTTCATAGCAAATAATTCATATTCATGCATGAGTATGTCAATTTTAGATTCTCGTACTTGAGATGTACCTTCATAGGTTACTTCAAGTTTATCCCACATTTCTTTTGCCGTTGAACAAGTAGATACTCGATTAAATTCATTTGGACTTAAAGCGCAATTTAAATTTACTTTGGCTTTAGCATTGTATGACATGAGTTTACGATCATCATTATCCCATTCATTGGGTAATTTGGGGATGGTTTTTCCATCAACAATCTTGGTCAATACAAATGGTCCTTCAAGAACTACTTGCCAAATTTGGTAATCGATAGCTTGAAGAAAATCTATCATTCTAGTTTTCCAATAGCTATAATTTGATCCATCAAACCATGGGGGCCTATTATTCGATTGTCCTTCAACATGAGTGACTAAATTTGATGACATGATCGTTCTCTAAGACGGTTAAGTCTAAAATAAAATAGAGATTAGGCTCTGATACCAATTGTTAGTCACTAATTAACCCTAGAGAGGGGGGTGAATAGGGTGTTCAAAAATAAGTCTAACTCTTTTCGAAAATGGAACACACTATAATCAAAAATCAATTTCTCAATAAGCAAGTGGATGATTCAATTTAAACTTTTATAATAATTAATTTCAAGACAAATTAGCATAAAAGATATTCAAGCAATTATAGCATGCAAAATACTCAAGTAAAGATAAAGAGATAGAGAGATTGACACCGTGAGTTTTTCGAGGTTCGGTAACTCCTACTCCTCGGCTCAAGAACCCCTTCTTGAGACTTTTCCCGATCCTTTCACTATGGCCCTTCCTTCACAAGTGGAATGGCAAACCTTTACAACACAAGCCTCTCGAGCTTGTCTCTCAATCAAGAGAACAACCCTCTCTTGAACAATCGGTGGACTTCACTTGTCCGAGATTATAAATTCGTATGTAATCAACAAAATCACTCAAGAACAAAAACACTCAAAACTCAAAGGTTTTTATAGAAGATAAATCAATATAAGCTCAAGTGTTTTTGGTGATTTTACAATAGCTCTAGAAATGTATTCTCAAAGGATATAATGAATGAATGATATTTGGAGAATAAGAAGAGATTCTAGAGGTTTTGATTTTCAAAGAAACTTGGAGAAAATCAGATTTTCAAAGCTTGGTTTCAATGGCTTTTGAAGAGAAAATTTATGCAGAATTTTTGATAGCTTTCTTTCTCTTTTGTACTTCAATCTCTTAATCTTCAATATACACATCTCATTCTATATATAGCATTGCATTAGGGTTTTGAAGAGTGATTATAGTATTTGAAAGACAAGAGCCGTTTGAACACCATTAAACACGATCCACAAAACATGGGAATTGTTTTCTGAAAATCTGCAGATTTTAAGCAACTTCTAGTCGACTACTTCTCTATTGTAGTCGACTACAATGGACCATCTAGTCGACTAGATTGAGTTCTAGTCGACTACTTTGGACCATCTAGTCGACTAGAATGAGTTCTAGTCGACTACAATGAGTAGTCTAGTCGACTCAAGCTTGTTTCAGTCGACTCTTTTGATGTGCATGAAAAACCAATAGCTACTGGTTGAAATAGTCGACTACTAGAAAATACACAGGGTGATTCTAGTCGACTATAACAAGAAAAACATTTAATAAAAATATTTTTCTTTCCGTTTAAGTTTGGTAAAGTGTTTTTCATTTCATTTGAGTTCGGTTCATTTTATACTTGAGCTTATACGATAAAATCGACACATAAAATTACCTTGTTACAATGATCGCTCCCCGACTTATCTACCCCGAGTCTTGAGTCTTCGACTTTCGCTTTTGCCGTTGAATTAATTGATTTTCCTTTTTCGCTTCAATTTCTTTCACAGCTTTTCGCTTTAAATCAAGCTTTCTTTCCGAGCTTGTTTTTCGAGTAGTTTCCTTTTCGAGTTTGATTTCTGAGTCGTTCACCTGTCTTTTGCTGAAAATATAAACTCGATAATTCATTAGTATCAAACACTCTTCAATGGTTTGTTATCATCAATTTTGGAATTGTTTGCCGAAAGTAAATTTCAAAGCCAACAAGTAGTATATAGTATAGTTGGGTAGAGAGGGTATCGAACCACAGAGATCAAAGTTGTATTTCAAACAATTCTAAAGCAGAAAATTGAATTATGTTAATAATTGGTGGGCGTCAGGTGTGTGCAAAATATGTGGTTAAAAACGACACCTTAACTACACTTTATGTTTTAACCTTTTGCAAGCACACAAATCAATTATAGACAGTTTTGCTTGGGTAGGGGAATATCAATCCCACAGATATGAGGATTGTTCACTTCAATATTCTTAAAACAATGAATTATATTTTTTCCGAAAAGAATTTGGTTTTGTGAATTATCTAATGATAATGAAAATAAAACAAAAAGCAATAATGAATAATGGTTGTGATTTTGACAGAGAGAACACTAGGGTTTCCTCACTCCACCACTAATTGCATAATATAGTTCAGATTATATATCAATTGCCTAAAGGAGATCAATTGACTGTGAATCAGGTTGCACCGCGCCAGCTGTTTGACCCCAAAAAGGACTACTCTCAACCGGATTGCGACAACACATCTCAAGACTAAACTGATTAGTGCATGCCAACAACTAACAGAAAGTAAATGCAAAAAAGTAAATTAAAGCATGAAAATAAACTAAAGCATGTCTATATCAGTTTGTCAAGGCATGACTTGTGTCAACCTAGGGTTTCGAGTTTTATGACCACCATTGTGTATTCACAAAGTCTAAGACAAGAATCAATTCAAATATATAAACTTGTATCACGAATAAAAACGGTCTCTTTTCTAACATAATCATCACAGTATAGTTACAGTTTTCCCTCTCTACAATTGAATATAAAATTAGAACTACATTACTTGGCTAGGGTTTTACGAGAAAACCCTAGATACCGAGTTAGTTGATCATGGTGGAGAGTGTCTGCATTGTCAATGTAAAAATGCTCTTCATAATCTTCTTCTTTGGACCTCTAGGTCTCAATGGTGGTTCTCTTCAATGGAAGCAAGTTAGAACTTTGAACGTGAGAACTTTATGAATGAACGTGTATGAAAATCAGAACCAGAACTAGAACTTTAAACCTAACCTTTTCATATTTATAGATATGTTAGGGAAACCCTAATGGTTGCCCTTTTTTGTAATTTCATAATACATGAATAATGTATATAAAATATTATGTAAATATGTGTATAAGCCTATATGTAGAGGTTTCGAATCACCGATCACTTAAAATATCGAAGCAAGGACAAAACTGGAAAATTCTGAAACAACTCAGAAATAACTTCAGAACATAAAGGGATCACGTGGCCAAAACGTGGGACCTACGCTCATGTCCTACGCTTGGGTGTAGGTCTAGAGCAGAGGGTACAAACCAAAGCGTAGCTCAGGTCCAATCTGCCTCTTTTTCCCTCTAACGACGTAAGGTATTATGCATATTTTGCAGTAAAAAGTCGTCTTTTCATATTTGAGTTAAACTGGTTGCCTTTGACTCCCGATGTTTTTGGGTGAAGTAATAATGTCTGAAAATGACATTTTTTGCCATTTGGTGAGATAATGTTGTCGGGAAATGAGAATTTTGCCCTCTGGTAGCTCTTCTTTGCTCTGGCACACCTCTTGATTCCTTTCTCGATATAGAAACAAACATAAACTCAGTTAATTCACCGAGATTAGCTCTGTCTGTTTATTAAGCTCCTGAAACATGCTTACATACACAAATGAGATAAAAATACCAAGTAACGGAATGTAAAGACATAACAAATGCAAGATAGGGGCAAAAAATGACCAATATTGAGCATCTATCACACCCCCAAACTAACATATTGCTAGTCCCTTAGCAAGAAAGTCAGAGAAACTATATGTGATGATTCTTATTCTATCTAACCTATCTACTATAACATAATCCCTTGCTTTCGTGAGGGTGAACTATTACACTTATCACGTGTAACAAGCCTTTTAAACCCATAGGCTTCCCCTAGTGGACGAGTGAAGTATCGTGAAGGTTTTCAGTGATGGTACCTACAAACATCTTAATTCTTTTGTAATTACGCATTCATGTGTTCACACACACAAGTCAAATAAGTTATGATACAACACACAAGATAATATGAATGCAAATACTCCCACTCACTATTGAACAATAACTATTTTGAGCTTTGTGTCATCAATGGTCCCCACTTAAGTGAATGATTTTGGTACTTTCTACTTAAAATCCAAACAACCTTCCATGATTTTGTAAACATTCAACTACAATATTTTAGTTTTTTTTCTCCTACTTCATTGATCAAACTTTTCCATTTTCAGTAAAAACGTACTCTTTCAATCTTTCCACTTTTCATCTTTTTTTGTCTTTCTAAGTCTCCGGACTTTCCAGCGAGGATTTTTAGTCCCGCTAACTGGGCCCGAGTTTCTTCCATGGGATTTATGCACATCAGTCTTCTCCCCTTTAAATGCGAACAGTGATATTGGTGATACCAAAACCCGGTTACATAGATCAAATAACTGCTTTTTGCATTTTATTTTCTCAAAATAAATTTCAATTTCCTCCATTTCAACCAAAACAACTCCTCTTCTCCCCTTTTATTGCGGAAAAATTATTTTTCAACTACACAGTCAAAAATCAACTTATTTCTCATAGTGAATGTGTACTTGTGTTTATAGGTCAAAGTCGTCCTTCTTAATTTCATTTTCACTATTCACTCACCCATGTAAACACCATCACCTCACTAACTTGATTTAATCATTATTCTCATGAGCGGGAACATCACATCACATACTACTTATACATTATAAACATAAACTCAATCAACTCATAATACAAAACACTCATGCATGAAAACAAAGAACTCCTCAAAACTTTGAAAAAAATTAAAAAAATTCCAAAAATTTTCCTTTCTTGTAACTTTATACCCTCACCCCCAAACTTAAATGTGACCATGTCCTCATGGTTAAAAATAAAGAATGAGAATAGATACAATTACCCCAAACTTTATTTAGATTACCTGTAAAAATTGACAACAAACACATACCAACATCATAGTAAGGGAAAAGAAATTGCAAAAATTACCAGAAATTGACACATAATTTTTCAAAAAATATTTGAAATTTCTCTTTTTGGATTTTATTGATTTTTTTTTAAATGAAATAAAAAGTGATTTGGCCTTGAGGGCCTATAATCTCTAAGAATTGAAATTGCAGAAATTAACTTACCTACTGTTATACAAACTGAGGCTAAACAACCTAGGATCAATGTTCAATGTCTTTGGCATGACGTTTCACAAATGGTTATCCAACATATTTCCTCTCTGCCATACTTCCCTTAATTAAAGGACAAAATGTAGGAGGTGACTCTCTAAGCGCTCTCACCCATAGATAATTAGTACTACTTATGACATCGAGTACATAACAATAATCACCATGTAAAATACCCCATTTTTCTTGTTCTAACTTCAGCCCCTGTATGGTCAGTGCTTCCATCGAATCCTCCTTCAACACCTTAGACAACAGTCCTTCCACCATCTCATCACTCTCCAGTAAACTGATAGATGCTATAAATTCCGGTCCCGGACCAATCTCTTCATAATATCTCAGTCTCTGCCCATGTATCCCGAACCTTTTATCAAATACTACTTCTCTGTGGGGGTAAACCGATCTAACACTGTGTGGTCCTTCCCATCTTTTTCGGAGTTTACCTAGAAACACTTTCAGCTTTGTATTACATTGCCATTTCCGGTAAAGCTTAATGAACTTAAGACGAACATGCTTAGCATGATGTACTATTGTTCTAGCTATATAACTCTGAGCATCCTTATATGCACAACTCCGTATCCCTTCACACTTATCTCTCAATCACGGATCTTCCAAGGCATATAACTTATCTACCGTGGTTATACCTAACACTGGTTCATCTATAAATGTGTCCTTAAGAGGGGGGTCATCCTTAGTAGCTTCTCTAAATGTTCATGACCATTGATCATCTCTAGCATTCTTCACACCTGTTTTATCTTTTAATTCATCATCCTCCACATGCAACACCATCTCAGGAAGCTTACTTTCAGGAACCAACTTTTGTGGAGGAATAAGTTGAGGTCCAAACGACTCTCTTGATGCTCTCTCTGAAGGTGAATACAACGCAGCTTCCAATGCAGCAATATCTTTCCAACTAGATCATTGTTGGTCCTCTCCATTTTCAAAATTCACCTCCGACCTTTTCATCACAATCTCCAAATCATCTCTTAGATTCCTCTAAGGTACAACTTCTTTAACCATCCCCTCTATGTTAAAACACTCAGTTGGTTCAGGTAGTTGATGGTTGGTATCAAAGACATTCATCCTCTTATTTAAATTCCCAAAAGATATGTCCATAACCCCTGGTCTGCAATCAACGCATGCATTCGTCGTAGCCAAAAATGGTCTTCCTAAGATAACAGGGATATGTGTCCTTGATCTATAGTCAAGTTCCATATCTAATACTATAAAGTCTACAGGATAGTATAACTTACCCACTTGCACTATGAAATCCTCCGAAATTCCTCTCGGTTGTTTAGTTGATATGTCTATCAATTGAAGCACCACCGAGGTAGTATTGAGATCTCCCAACCCTAGTTGTTGATAGACCGAGAAAGGTAATAAATTAACACTCGCACCCAGATCAAGAAGAGCTCTACCAATCTTCTGGTCACCAATGACACAAGAAATAATGGGAGCACTTGGATCTTTCCTCTGAGGTGGAGTATCACTCAGTAAGATCGAACTTACTTATTTAGTCAACAAAATTTTTTCGGGACCTTAGTTCTATTTTTATGCTTTTGAGTACAGAGATCCTTCAAAAATTTGGCATAGGGTGGAATTTGGTCAATAATGTGTAGAAGAGATTTATTGATCTCAACTTGCCGACATGGATCCAATATGTCCTTCTCCTTATGCTCTTTATACGGAATCAACTCTCAGATACGTTGAGGGTAAGGTGTTACTTCCTCATATGGTGCCCTTTCTGGTTTTTCTTCTTCTACCTTTCTTTAAACTTCTTTGATCTTTTACCTCTTTAGCCTCTACTCATGCTGCTCTTCAGCCTTACTATCCACTTCTCTGCCATTTCTCAAAATTGTGACTGCTTGGACTGTCTCATGATGAGTCTTAATAAAGGATCCAGGCTCCAGTACTTGTTTTGGTTTTGGGTTCACCACCGGTTGACTAGGCAATATTCTCACTATCCTATCCATAGCATTTGGTAATTGTACCATTCGGGCTTCGATTTGAATAGGGGATTGCGAATGAGAGTTCAGTGGTTGGATGGTTGCCTGAGAATTATTAGATTGAGTTTTAAGCTCCCTCAGGGTACTCATCATCTCTGGTTGGTTTTCCACATTTATGGATGTATAGGATAAGAATGGGTCATTTTTGGCATTGGAAGTGTATGAATTTGTGAAAGGAGCATTATTTGAATAGTTCCACGATGTGTTGGCATCAGCGACCATTATGTCCTGACACTCATTTTGAGAATATTTGGCTTCTACCTCTGAGACTTCTCTCCTAGGTGAATGATTTTACATGAGAAGCTTGCCTACTTTCTCTCCTAACAATGCCACTGAATCTCTTACATCATCATGATTCACCTCATACGCTTTTTCAGATCTCTTGTCAAGACCACCCCTAAATCTGAAGTCAGATTCATATTGGATTACATTTTAACTAATATTGCCAAACAAGTCTAAAAGTGTTTTTGTCGGCTTCAGGGTAAATTGACCTTGTGTTGACGCATCTATCGAAGTCTTATGTCCCTCTCCAAGTCCTATGTAAAAATTCTTAGCCACATCTGTTCAGTGAACCTATGGTGGGGACACTTATACAAGATTTCACTATATCTCTATCAAGCATCATGAAACTGCTCACCAGACAATTCTCTAAAACTTTTTATTCCATCTTGGGCTTCTAAGGTCTTTCCTATGGGATAGTGTTTTTCTATAAATTTCCTCTGAAGGGTTTCCCAATCAATTTTAATAGCCTTAGCTAATTTGATGTACCATCTTTTAGCTTTGTCTCTCAAAGACCAAGGAAATATACACACTCGTAAATCATTTTTAGTCAAACCTTCAAACCTAACTGTAAATGCAACCTCTAAAAAATCATTTATATGCCGGTATGGGTCCATTATCCTAAGGCCATAAAATTTTGGAAACACATTGATCATGCTTGACTTAATCTCGAAGTGCTTTGCGCCTTCTTCTTCTGGGAAATCTGTATAGGAATCATACGCCTCCGGCACGTAGTATCCTTTCGCGACATCTCTGGTGCCCTCTGTTGATTCACTCTTTTGTCACCCATCGCGCTTTCTTCTGACCAACGACGACGCTCTTCAATATCTCGACCTAAATGACTTAGAGTTCTTTCGATCTTAGGGACGTAAACAAAAAATGTTGTACTTGAATTTGAACGCGTCGATCTATCAGTCATACACTGAGCTCACAAAAAGTTTTTTTTTGAATTTTTTATTTTTTTTAATAATCACAAAATCACAATTTTGAGGTCCTAAACGATGTTTTTCGGCCGAAATTTGACTGAGCTCACCACGTGCGAGTCTTGTTTAATGGCCCTTTTCCACTCAAAAACCTCACCTCATTTGCAAAAATCAGAATAAATATTTTTCCATAAAATAAAATTAACTAATTCTAAACTCTTCTAACTATTAACAAAAATAAAGCCAAAACTTATGTGGATAATTAAGATAAACTAAAACTCATAAGAGGTCCAACGATACAACTTTTACTGCTCCACCAAATCCCCTTATGCTTCTCAGAATACCTCTCAAAAACACAAGAATTCTAAATTTAGATATAATCTTCAATAACGCAACACAAATAAACTACTAAAGCTATTGAATAATGCCAAGTCCCCGGCAATGGCGCTGTAAACTTGATGGGCATCAGGTGTGTGCAAATTTTGTGGTTAAAAACAACACCTTAACACACTTTAGGTTTTACCCTTCTGCAAGCGCACAGATCAATTATAGACAGTTTTGCTTGAGTAGGGGAACATCGATCCCACAGAAACCAGGATTATTCACTTCAATAGTTTAAAGACACTGAATTATATTTTTCTGAAAATAATTTTTTTTTGTGTATTATCTAAAGCTAACAAAAATAAAACAAAAACCAATAATGAATACTGGTTGTGATTTAGAGAGAGAGAACGCTAGGGTTTCCTTACTCCACCACTAACCGCATAATATAGTTCAGATTATATATCAATTACAAGAGGGCGATCCATTGACTGTGAATCAGGTTGCACCGCGCTAGCAGTTTGACCCCAAAAAGGATTACGCTCAACCGGATCGCGACAACCCATCTCAACACTAAACTGATTAGTGCATGTCAACTACTAACAGAAAGTAAATGCAGAAAAGTAAATTAAATCATGAAAATAAAGTAAAGCATGTCTATATCATTTTGTCCGGACATGGCCTGTGTCAACCTAGGGTTTCGAGTTTAATAACCACCATTGTGTAGAAAATCACAAATTAAGCATCTGAGTTCCAACCCATAGTGAATAATTGTGATTGTGTAAGATAAATATATTCAAAAAGTCCAAGACAAAAATCAATTCATATATATAAACTTGTATCATGAATAAAAATTGTCTCTCATCTGAGATAATCATCCCAGTATAGTCACAGTTTCCCCTCTCTACAATTGAATATAAAATTAGAACTACATTACTATGCTAGGGTTTTACGAGAAAATCCTAGATACCGAGTTAGTTGATCATGGCGGAGAGAGTCAGCATTGTCGGTGTAGAAACGCTCTTCATAATATTCTTCTTCAGATCTCTAGGTCTTCAATGGTGGTTCTCTTCAATGGAAGGAAGTCTGAACTTTGAACGTGAGAACTCTATGAATGAACGTGTATGAAAATCAGAACCAGAACTAGAAATCTAAACCTAACCCTCTCATATTTATAGACAAGTTAGGGAAACCCTAATGGTTGCCTGTGTATAATAAATAATGTCTATAAAATATTATGTAGATATGTGTATAAGCCTGATGTAGAAGTCTGGAATCATCGATCACTTAAAATATCCAAGTAAGGACAAAACTGGAAAATTCTGAAATAACTCAGAAACAACTTCAGAACATAAAGGGATCACATGGCCACAAGGTGGGACCAATGCTCCTGACCTATGCTTGGGCGTAGGTCTAGAGTGTAAGGTACAAACCAAAGCGTAGCTCAGGTCCAATCTGCCTCTTTTTCCCTCTGATGATGTAGGGTATTATGCATCTTTTGTAGTAAAAACTCATCTTTTCATATTTGAGTTAGACTGGTCGCCTTTGACTCCCGTTGCTTTTGGGTGAAGTAATAATTTTTTAAAATGAATTTTTTTGCCCTTTAGTGAGATAATGATGTCGGGAAATTACCATTTTGCCCTTTGGCAGCTCTTCTTTGCTCTGACACACCTCTTGAATCCTATTCTCGAGATAGAAATAAACACGAACTTAGTTAATTCACCAAGATTAGCTCTATTTCTTCATTAAGCTTCTGGAACATGTTTACACACACAAAGGGGTAAAAATACCAAGTAACGATATGTAAAGACATAATGAACGCAAGATAGGGGCAAAAAATGACCAATATTGAGCACCTATCAATAACGTTGTTTTGATTTGTTTGTTTTTTAAACTAATAAACATAAAATAAATAAACAGATATAATTTTTATGTTGTGAATCAAGATAAACAAGTCTAGGGTTTGGATCCAACTCCACCACTAGTCTCATAATATAGTCCTTTATTCTTATATTTGCAAGAGGGAGATACAACTTATACGAATCAGATTAGTAATGCTACAAGCAGTTGCCTAATCCCAAAATAGATATGCAATCAAGTTTTTTTTACTACAATTCATCTTCGATTAACATGATCATTGTATGCATCTATACTACAACTACTCCTAAAACATGAAATTAAAAACACACTAATGATCATCTCCTCTTTGTATGAACCGTATGTACGTAAATCCTTATCATGCCATTAAGTACAATTATGTAGAAACCATTATTTAAACCTTGGATTTCTTGCCCTTAGTAAAAACATGGTTGTTCAAGATAAATCACTAATTTAATCTCAACTTAAGAAGAGAATTAATAAATAAATCTTATTTAGGTAATTTGTTCGGTCTCTCACTACATAATCATCATATAAGTGCTCTTTAGCTTCCCCTATTTGCAATAAAATTAATTAAAGTTCTACATTACTTGACTAGGGTTTTGTTGGAAATCCTAGATACCGACTAGCCACTCATGGAGAAAGAAGACTGCATCATTGATGTAGTCACCATCTTCATGGTTATATAATTGGATCTTGAGTTCTTGAGAGAGACTTTATTTATGAACGATGATATAATATCAAAGATCCAAAGATATCTTCTTTCATGAAGTCTTCACATATTTATAGATAAAAGTGGTTTCAAATATGACATGTTCTCTGTTTGCACTCCAAGAAGACTTGGTGTGAGAATCAAGTATCAGCGGTGAATGGACGAATCTGCCTCTTGATATACTTGTACACAAAGTCAAAATTCTAAAATATATACGCACACATTTCCCAATGTCTGTTGTGGACGATCGATCGGGAGACTCCACCGATCGATCGGTGGCTCTTGATTTTTAATATTTATTTAATCTACAATTTTGTACTTCAATCACTTATTCTGCTTTGCTGACTTGTACTGAAACGTCCCATTATTCCTGAGATTCCCATCCAGGGAATCAGCGAATCCCGAGGTATGACGTCAATGGAAAAAGACCACTAGAATCAATAATAGCAAGAAAACACATGGAATAACGATGAAACAATAAGGTATTCCATGTACACCTGAGTGATAGAAATTCAATAGGGAAATCTAACAAAAAATCCAGTAGAGTTCCATTTGCAAATATAATATCTAGAAACACAACCACAACACAACAGGATAACCTGCCAATAACTAGTTCAATAATAATACTTGCACACAACCTAACATTTTAGAAACCAACTAGGGCCAAGGTATAGGCAAAAAAACCATCGCTACCTCTACACAACCTCTCTAAAACCTACAAAACCACATGGTAGTGTCTAAGAAACACAATGGCACCCCGAAATAATAAATACACTAAATAAAAGATACAATGAAAGGGGATATGCCAACAGACTGACTCCCAAGAGAAATAAGAATACACCAGGAGCAAATCTAAATAAAAGCGTCCCAAGTCACCCTTACTGTCACTGTTGTACGTGTCGTGCTGCATCCATCTGTAATCCTGCAACCTGTATAGGGGTGAGCAAACCACTACTTACAAAAAATATCTATACAACACACCCTTAGCCATCTAGGAAATGCTAATTATCCCATGTGCATGCATGTATCCTAGGTCAGTCAATTATCCCACATGGAACCCACGCCATCTGAGACCCCAAAATAAGCTCACAAATAACCTCAAACATACCCAAGAATCACAAGAGAGCACAGATCAAAAGAAATATCACCAACACATATACTTAGGTGAAGTCAACATATATATATATATATATATATATAAAACCCGATAGATAACTAATCCTACCCACTTGAGCATATACACAAAGAGTCTAATACACGTTCTCGTCTAGAGATACAACAAAAACTAACTATCCATCACACCGTAGACCAAGCACGCCGCTCAAAGCTCCTAGGAGGTAAATAGGTCACTCCTTAAGACTAGCAAAAGGAAATAACTATAATCACACCCATAACTAAATCACAACTCTTACACCGCACCGTTATCAAATCATTCCTAGAGAGTCTCACTCTCACAACTTCTAACCTTAATTATTTTCTTTATCCACAATAATAAGGGAAATAGTATGTTCCCTTAAAGAAATCCTTTCTCCAAGACCTTCTATAATAAAGAGGGTTTATAAAACTAACTAGTGGTCACATGGTATAGACACACTGCTACTATCTAATCCTCGAAAGTAACATAAGTAGAAAATCTCTATCACTAGACTAGCTTCAACAATCACAAGATAATTTCCAATTCACACTGCCTACTGAGGTAGAGGAAAGGGGTAGCGGAATCATTTAGTCCCAAATGGATGCCGGGGCCCTCAGGATTCAACCAGTTTTTAAGAAAACATTTTTGAACCCGGTCAAATCTGCTTGGTTCCAATGTCTCCAAACCCACCCAAACTACTAGGAATCGCACCACGTGTGCATAAGTTAATATCAAGTCTCCTATCTGAGACTATGACAAAGAAACAATGAAAAAGGTGTGCATTATGTATGCACTAAAGGTTACCACTTTCACACTTTCCAGTATCACCATAAGATCTCAATATTACCCTGTGATTTCAATGTCACCATACCACAAACAACGGATCCACACATTCCTCAAACATAACCTGTCTGCTTCAAAACTACTAACAAGCATTCACTCGTGAGTATGACAACTTAAACCCCTATAGGTCCCTCGATTCACTTTCAACGGATCCTTAAAGCATAGGATAATCCAATATTTAACCACAGATGGGGTGCAGAATAAGATATAGAGTTAAAAGCAATCACAGTCCAGAAAAAGGGAAATTGTTAAACTATGATACCCGGTTAGACCTTAAAATCAACCATTCTTCTATATCAACTAGAGTGATATACCGACCATTCCACACCCTCATACACCGACCAATATTCAAGGGGCCTACCTAGTCGTTACTACATATGTGTCTAAGCCCAACACGAGTCACAACTACCCCTCAAAATAGATTAGAAAGCAAGGTCAAAAACTACATCCCTAGGTCATTTTCCTAGCCTAAGGGAACCCGTTTATCATAACTTTCCATTCATAATTAGTCCACGCCTAAAAACCATGAATTAATCCTTATCTAAGTTCGGATAAGGTGATGATCAACTCAACTAAAAACCTGACTTAGGGGGTAAAGTTACACCAACAAAGCCTCTTTCTACTTAGTCCACGTAATCATCTAGAACACATGCCAATCATGGCTCCATTAATCCTAGTTCTTATTATTGTTACAGTTTTCATTTCCTAACTTTAAGTTCTTAAGTCTTTATTCACATTGACAAAATTCTATCTTTTTACATGATTTAACTGTAGGCATAACTACAATCACAACCACTACGCCGTAGCGCCCAAGGGAATAATATAAAATTTTAAAATAAATTTAGGTACAACATGCTCAATATCAAAAAATAATAACAGGTAATCTTAACACTAAATCATATGACAAGTAGATACTCAATGTGAATGCCAATGTAACTCAAGTACAACCCTATCTATACAAGGGTTAAATAGATAACAAGGAATCCCAACCCGATCACTTTTGGGGGCTAACAAGCCTACAAAAGGAAAGGAGGGTCGCCATAGATTACGAAAATATCGGGTTTGGGCAAGTCCTCCCCCGCTCTTTGAATTGGGAGATACTAGCTCCCTGGGTCACGAGAGCACCCCGTGGCCAGTTGTTGTGACTATCCAAACAGTCCATATGTATAAATGGTATAAATGAGGCATGCAACTCACACCGAATTAATATATACACACGATGCTACACAAATGATAATATGCTTCTACATGGACCCCATGCTCAATGATATAGCCTAAATTTTCATTTTTCATTTAAATCAAGATTTATTTCATTTTCAAGCAATAGTTCCATAATTATTCAATCCTTGTAAATTTTAACACATAAGCATGCTTATAATTAAATTTCAATAAAAATTGAGTCCACCTAAGGGACACCCAGATCGCAATTTCATTTCTTTATAATTTACGAGAAAAATATTTCAAAGGAACTAGAACAACGTCTAAGTTTTCACGTCTCTCGCTTTCACGTATCCCCTAACATGTTTTTAATTTAGTAAAACACAAGCTCAATGGGAACTAATCCTCACTAAAATTACCTAGATGGTCAATAAAAATAGCCTAGAAGAGGGGTGAATAGGCTTTTTGTGGATTTAATGAGAAATTAATAATAATTGCGGAAAACTAAATTTTAATCCAATTCTCTATTAAGATAAATCATGCAAAGATTAATTTAAGTGCGGAAAATAAAGCAATAGAGACACACAATATTTTTATGTGGAAAACCTTGGAAAGACTCCAAATAAAAACCACGGATACACTCGGGTATCAATGCACTATGAATCAAAGATTACACAAACTCTATAAAGCTTTAGACTTACAAATCCCTCCAGATTTGCCTTTCTTCACTCGACGTCTGACGAACTTGAATCACTCGCGCTCCACAAAGCTTTTTACTTCGCTTCGTACTCTAACACCTCCACTTCTCAACGTATCAAATAACCACGAAGCTTCTCGTTCCGATCTCCACACTCAGATGACTTCGTTCTTCAACAGATCAACGCAACCACGTTGCGATAGATGGTGTGATGATTTTTCAGCAACTATATCATCTAATTGTGCATAAGATCTTCGGTGTAAAAGCACAATTGGAAAATCCCAATAACAAGAGAAAAATTAAACATATATGATCACTCAATGATTTTCTCTCTCTGTATATCTCTGTAGAAGAAAATGAATGATAGAAAACTGCAGAGATCTCTCACAAACCGTAGCCTCCTCTATTGTAGACCTTTGTATTTATAGAGAATAATGAAGCAAACTTTAGGGCTTGTTTGGGAAGTGGTTGTTGGGCTTGGTTTTGGTTTTGGTCTTTGATTTGAAGACCAAACCATGCTTAGTTGGTGGCTTTTGGACTTGGTTTTGGGCTTTTTAAAACCAACCATTAAAACCACTTGGTTTTGGGCTACCAATTTTGACCTTTCTCTCTCTCTCTCTCTCTCTATATATATATATATATATATATGGCCGAAAATATGAATTATTTCGGAAAAAATAATATATAATATTTGGAAAAAAATTATTTTTCGGAAAAAAATCATATTTTGAAACATAATATATATTTTTTGCAAAATATCATATTTTGGAACATAATATATAATTTTAGCAAAAAAAGTATTTTTCGGAAAAAAATTATATTTTGGAACATAATAAATTTTCGGAAAAGTATTTTTCAAATTTTATATTTTGAAAAAAAAAAATTTTGGAAACAAATAATATTTTAATATAATTTTTCAACCTTTTATATTTTTTTTGAATTATATATATTGTTTTGAATTTTAAATATTTCGCACTTTTAAAAAAATATAAAAAAAGTGCAAAAAGTTTATAATAAAATAGAAATATTTCGCACTTTTCAAAAAAACAAAAAAAGTGCGAAAATTTTATCATTTTCTGGAAATATTGTTTTCAAATATAATTTTCTTGAAATATATATTTTTTGAAAAAATATATTATGAAAAACAATATTTTCTAAAAATTAAGTTGGAGAAAAAAAATTTGGAAAAAATTATAAATATTTCGCACTTTTTTATATTTTCTGGAAAGTGAGAAAATTTTATAATTTTATGGAAATAGGTTTTTAGAAAATATAATTTTCTGGAAACTGCGAATTATTTTTATCAATTATATATATTATTATTTGAATTTTTTATATAATTTTCACATTTTAAAATATTTTTATCAATTATATATATATTTTTTTGAATTTAAAAAAAATAGAAAATTAAATATTGTTTTATATGATTTTTGAATTTTATATATTTCTTTAAAATCTATATATGTTTCCCCATTTTATATCCTTTGTTTCTAAATTTTAAAAAAATTTCAGTATATAATATAATTTTTCAGAATTTTATATTTGTTTTGAATTATATATATTTCTTCGAATTTAATATATATTATTTGAATTTTATATATAATTTTAACATTTTAAAATATTTTTTTCGATTATATATATATTTATTGGAATAAAAAAATAAAATTGTCAATTGTTTTCGGGAATTTTTAAAAAACATTAATTATATATATTTTTTCATTTTAATATTGTTTTCCGATTATATATATATATTTTTCATATTTATATATTTTTAATACATATTAGTATATATATAAAATTATACCAAGACCAAGACCAACTACTTACCAAACATGGTTTTATGATTTACCTAAAACCACCCAAGACCACCAAGACCAAAATCACAAGACCAAAACCGAAACCAAAACCAAGTTACCAAACGGGCCCTAAGTTCGCACTTTTTAGTAATTTCACCATCAACTCAGCAAAACCATAATCTCTGATGTATATTATGTGTATTGCACGTATACCGAGGTATAAGAGTCGTGAATGCATCATAGAATAAAAACGGGGGTAGAACAGACAACATAGCAGAAAGTTGCAAAAATTTTGTGGTCGCTACGCTTTAAGTGTAGCCTAGCTACGCTTTAGTCCAAGCGTAGAGTCGAGCGTAACTTTTCACTTTCTGGCCACTTTTTACTTTTGTAAGTGTAGGCTTAGGCGTAAGCATTTTTTAAAAAACAACTTTTCGCCATAACTCTGCCAAAATAACCGTCTTGAATCCATGATACTTTTTCCTTCAAGTGACGGCTTTGGAAAATTTCATTTTCACCCTCCAAGAGACATTTTTCCTCAATACGCTCACTTTTGCGCTTCACTTGTATTCTTCACTATTTCAACGCATGATTTTGCCTTTGTCGAAGGTTATAGATGTCGTTGAAACCAAAACGACCTATCTAACACTCATCACGGTTATTGTCTAGAACATGCCATAAATAAAAAATACTCAAAAGTGTTCTTACAATCTCTCCCTTGGCATTTCTGAGACAAAACCATGTGTTACAATATAGCCTCACAAATAACAACATAACATCTATACCTATGAACACACACCAACAAACATAGATATAAACTGTCACCTTGCTTTCATGACGGTCTACCGATCCTATAATCACAACACTTAGCAAAGCATTAAACGCAAGTGTGGAAAACATATATAAAACGATCATAAGAAAAACACAATATTCATGTAAACATAATGATCATAAAACACACACTCCTTCTCCCCCTTATATCATTACTCCCCCTTACTCAAAACTTCTCCCCCTAAAACCATTACTCCCTCTTACTCAATATTTCTCCCCTTTTTTGTCACTGAAATGACAAGAAATAATAAAAACAATCAAAGCTCATGAGAGAAACAAGAAAAAGCCTCAAGATGAAAACATAATAAAAGATCACAATATAAACATAGAGAAATGATCATAGAGAAGACTCTAGAGTATTTGAGGCAATCACTAAATACTAAGATAAAGTACTCTATAAGATTATATCAAGATTCTCGAGTATCATAAATCTCTACAATGCATGAACTTAAGATTAATGCATGAATGCAAAATGCAAAACAAAAAATATTTTTGTTCTTAGAAACATGTGAGTAGGGCAGTAGAAACAATGAGCTAATCATTCACACATAATATTCTCATATTTGACTTAGCTACTATACACATGATAGTGAAGAAAATTAGCACATGTACCTTGTATTCATAAGCAGTCATAAGACAAGCTTTACATAGCATTTCCATATATGAAAAATATTCAGGTGCAAGCAAACAACTAAGATGAAAGCAATACGTGGTAATTCTAACAATCTCCTCACTAATCGTGATGATACCTCAGTTTAAAACCCAAACTAGAAGTTAAATCTTTAGCTCAAACCTTATTGCTAAATAAAGAAAACACAATTTAATCTTTTCAACTTTTTCATCATATCTCTTTTTATCTTTCTAAGTTCTGGACTTTCCAGCGAGGATTTTTAGTCTCGACCAACTGGGCCCGAGCTTCCATGAGATTTATACTCATTAGTATTCTCCCCTTTTTACGTGAACACTCAATGCTTACTGAGGCAAGAGGCCCGGTTACTCAGATCAAATAACTACTTTTTGTATTTCTATACTTTAAATATCTCATCCTTTGCTTTTTTCAACATCACCACAACATTCATAACCATGCAAAAGGTATTTAAAAGCATAGATTAATCTAGAATAGCTTATGAACATACATATCACTTCGGATTAGATGAGAAAGACTCAACGTTTCAACACGTATTACAGTCATCTCTGATGTAAAACAATCACCCAAAGTTGATGAGTTCCAAAAATAATACTTAAACATGCCAAGTGAATAACTCATAACCTCAGGTCAGACTAATAACTCCAATTGTCATAAGCATAATAAGAAAAATAAATATGAGAATAAAGTGAAATATGACAACCATTTGTACCCTTAGTCAAGCTCAACATGCTAAGAATGTTTATTTTAATTTATAATTTTTATGGAATTTTTGTCATAATGATGCATGCATGGATAATCCTAATAGTAACAAAACATGATGCATGCATAATAAAAAAAATAAACATGCAAATAAAACAAAATGCATGATGATGTATCAATTCTAAGATAAAAGATAATGCAAGATATTCCTAGAATGATACATATGAAGACATCTATCCTAATGATAATATGTCACTAGATTTTCTAAAATACACATGCTTTTGAAAATCTATTGATTTTGTAGAAATGTCTGTTGATTGAGACTCTGTGGATATATACTCAATACCTTTCTCAGAATTAGAGTCACGTGCTAGACATGCAGTATGAGCAACTAAAGAATCTAATTCTTCTTTTCTAACCCACACTTGTTTAATTTTCGATGCTTTAGTTGCTATCCTAGACAAATTTTTTAACTCTTCATTCAACACCCTAATTTGATTTTCATCATTGGGTCATTTTTGAGTTCTATGCTTCCACTCTTATTTCAAAATTACTCCTCTTAATTTTGAACACACAGGTCGAATATGACATTTCATTCCACAATGATGACATATTGAGATAAACTTTTGATTACCATTATTTGAACCCTTATTGACTCTAGAGGTAAAGGGAGGCTTAATCTCAATAGGTTTTCTGACAAAAGATTGAGCATTCAGATTCCTATCAAACTTACCTTGAGAAGAACTAGATGCTTCTTAGGAACCCCTTACAAAGTTTGTTTTGGAAACGATGTTTGAATCACTCAATGTTCCTTTGAATTCCAACCCCTTTGTATTTCCTGCAGATTTTCTCACACTCAACATATGATTCAACTTAACTGTTCCACTAGACCATTTATGGATAGTTGAGTTAGCATCCTTCAATTCCTTTTAATCCCCTAATCCTTGTAGATTTCTCACTCAATTCCAATCTTAGAATCCTTAGGGTCCGTTTGGCAACCCGGTCTTGGTCTTGGTTTTGGTCTTGGTCTTTGATTTCAAGACCAAGACCATGTTTGGTTGGCCGGTTTTGGATTTGGTTTTGGACACCCTAAAACCAACCACTAAAACTTGGTTTTGGCCCACCATTTTTTACTTTTCTCTCTCTATATATATATATGGCCGAAAATATGAATTATTTAAAAAAATTTTTTATATTTTTCGGAAAAAAATTAATTTCCGGAAAAAAATTATTTTTTCGAAAATAATTATCTTTTTCGGAAAAAAAAAAATTTTGGAAAAAAAACAATTTTCGGAAAAAAATTATTTTTTCGGAAAAAATCATATTTTCGGACAAAAATTAATTTTCTCCAAAAAAATTTTTTTTCGAAAATAATTTTTTTTTTTGGAAAAAAATTCTTTTCCGGAAAAAAATTATTCATTCGGGAAAAATTTATTTTTCAGAAAATATTTATTTTTTTGGAAAAAAATCATATTTTCGGAAAATAATTATTTTTTCGTCAAAAAATAAATTTTTGGAAAAAAATCATATTTTTGGGAAAAAATTATTTTCCGGAAAATATTTATTTTTTCGGAAAAAAATCATATTTTTGGGAAAAAATTAATTTTCGGAAAAAAAATATATATTTTTTCGACAAAAATTATTTTTGTCGAAAACATTAATTTTTGGAAAAAAAATCATATTTTCGGAAAAAAATCATATTTTTGGAAAAAAATTAATTTTCGGAAAAAAATATTTTTTCAAAAAAAAAATATTTTTTCGACAAAAATTATTTTTTTGAAAAAATTATTTTTTTTGAAAAAATTAATTAATTTTTTTTCCGAAAATTAATTATTTTTGAAAAAATTATTTTTTATATTTTTGGGAAAAATATTTTTTTCCGAAAATTACTTTTTTTCCAATTTTATATATATATATTTTTAATACATATTAGTATATATATATATAATTATACCAAGACCAAAAGCAAAACCAACTCCTTACCAAACACTATATATTGGTTTTAGATTTACCTAAAACCACCCAAGACCAAAACCAAAACCAAAACCAAAACCAAGTTCCCAAACGGACCCTTAATTCCTCATTGAGACCATCTACCATTTTCAAAGCCTGAGTCCTTTCTTGTTCAGACTTTGACAACTCTTCTCTTAAGGACTGTCTCTCTTTATCAACATTTTTGAATTGAGCAATATATTTTAAGAAAACTTTGCTCATATGAACTGACTTTTAATAAACCTTATTGTATGCATATTCATACGAGTCCCCACGATCTTCATTATCCTCAGAATCATCATCCTCAGACATTGCCCAACTTGCAGCAATTTCACCGACCTCCTTACTTTGTGCAGTAAACACGGTGAAATTCTCAGACTCATTAGCCACATCAAACTCAATAGAGTCACCACCATCATCTGATCCATCATTCCAAGTAACAACTAAACCTTTTGTCTTTTTCTTCTTATTGGCACACTCAGCAGCTATGTGATCGAACCCTTGACACTCAAAATATTGAGGTTTCTTCTTTTTAGAATCAATCTTGTCATTTCAATTTTGGACATTTTTTAAAAAATTATGTGATTTATCTCCAACTTTTTGTCCTTTAATCAATTCTTGACACAAGAAGATTTTAAAAATTTATGAAATTGTTTCATTATCATATCAAACTGACTTGGTCTACTCTCACCCTCCTCATCCGACTCACTAGGATCCTCTTTAGTGGTTCTAAAATCTATGCTCTTCTCTTTTGTAGCACTCGACCTCTTAGAGGATTGAGCACACATATCCATCTCATAAGATTTTAAATTCCCTGCCAACTTTTCAACTTTAATTTCTTTGAAAGTCATGATATCAGATATGACAGTAACCTTAGACCGAAAAATACCTAAGTATTTTCTTCACTATGGTTGTCTCAGGACTGGGTTCACTTAGATTATGACAACCTGTGACAATATCAGTTAGTCTAGCCTCAAATTTAGCGTAGATTTCATCCTCCTTCATCTTCAGCTGTTCAAATTGGGAATTCAGAATTTGAAGTTTTAATTGTTTAACCTTCAAAGCTCCTTCATAAGTTACATGAATAATGTCCCAAGCTTATTTGGAAATTTTACACGTAGTGATTCTCTTAAACTCACTCGGGGTCACCGCATTGTAAAACGCAATCAAAGCTTTTGAATTCCAATTTGCACTGCTCGTATTATAAGCAGTCCACTCATTTGACGATTTCGCTTTAAATTCCTTAGTCGCATAATCTTTCACCGTAGGAGGTGAATATCCTATCTCTACAACATTCCAAGCTCTTTCATCTAACAATTTTAAAAATGCTTTCATTCTCTCTTTCCAATATGTGTAATTCGAGCCATCAAACAATGGGGACTTAGATATGGGACCACCTTCACGAGGTATCTCCATCATCTAAGTTCAGAATCTAACCCTAGGTAGTTAACCTAAATTGGGCCAACCGCATTCTGATACCAATTGAAATTACCTAGATGGTCAATGAAAATAGCCTAGAGGGGGGGTGCATAGGCTTTTATGGATTTATTAACAAATTAATAATAATTGCGAAAAAGTCAATTTTAATCCAATTCTCTATTAAGATAAATCATGCAAAGATTAATCTCTGTGCATAAAATAAAGCAATAGAGACACATGATATTTTTACGTAGAAAACCTTGGAAAGAATCCAAGTAAAAACTACGGATACACTCGGATATCGATGCATTATGAATTAAAGATTACACAGACTCTATAAAGCTTTAGACTTACAAATCTCTCCAGATCTGCCTTTCTTCACTCGACATCTGACGAACATGAATCACTCGCACTCCACGAATCTTCTCGCTCCGCTCCGTACTCTGACGACTCCTTTTCTCCACGGATCAAATAACCACGAAGCTTATCGCTCCGATCTTCGCACTCAGACGACTCTGTTCTTTAATGGATCAACAGAACCACATTGCGATAAACGGTGTGATGATTTTTTAGCAACTATATCATCTAATTGTGCATAAGTTCTTCGGTGTAGAAGCACAATTGGAAAATCCCAATAACAACAGAGAACTCAAATATATATGATCACTCAATGATTTTATCTCTCTTTGTATATCTCTGTAGAAAAATATGAATGATAGAAAACTAGAGAGATCTCCCACAAACTGTAGCCTCCTCTATTGTAGACCTTGGTATTTATAGAGAATAATGAAGCAAACCCTAAGTTCGCACTTTTTAGTAATCTGCCCACCACCTCGCGCCGTCACCTCTACCAAGTCACGACCACCTCTCCAGTTCGGCGCCGCCACGAGTTTGCGACGCTGCCACCATCGTACCCTAAGTCCTGCGTCACTCCAGCCCTTACCAAGTCGCGTCTTTGTGCGCGACTCTTCTCTTCGTGCAGACCTCTTTCTTTCTTTATCCTTCATTCTCAGTCGATCGGCGACTTGGATGAGGAGAAACGGGGAAGAAAAAGAAGCAATTGTAGTGTCGGTTGTTGTCGTATGAAGGAAAAGCTCAGACCCATGTCGCGTTCTTGAGTGGGTTCCTCCCCAAAATATATATACATTGATATATGTATATTTACATAATATACACATTAATATATTTTATAATACCCATACACATATTACAAATTAAAAATATATGCCCATAAATATATATTACAAATAATACATATATACAATTATTCATGAAAAGTTGGCCCGATAGCCCGTTACGCCATCAACCAAAATACCACCGCGAAAAAATGGCCCAAAGTCCTCCGCGTCGAGTGTTGAACGATAAATAAAACATTTAACCTTAATTTAATAATAAATAATAATAATAATAACAACGGGAATATAATTTGAAAATCCCTAAACGAAGACACGCGTACCCTGAAAAATCTATGGAACGCCCATTAAATAATACAAACTGAGATAAATGATCCGAGCTACAAAACCCAACCACCGAAACCCCAGAAATGTCACTAACCCATCGAATAACTACAAGAATAGGAAAACATAACTATCTATCCAAATAACTCTACTAACACATATCACATACAAGTAAACATGGAGAACAAGTAAGGTAATGCAAATACCCCTAAGCACACAAACCAAACAACTAAGGCATGTAGAGAATCTCAAAAGAAATAGACAAGTAGAGTCACATTAATACATAAGGGCACGCACATAGAAGCACAAAGAAAATGAGCAAAGGAAGTATAATTACTCCTAAGCAATCCAGCTAAACAAAGCACGTACTAATTCAAATATAATAAAAATTAGCAGGTCCAGACGTCATCTAGCGCATCCTAAGCCTAACAAGATGTTAAGTGCTAACTTCACAACTAAACCACGTAACAATCCAATTACAGGAGAACTAAAAAATGTTGGACATACTAAGCATGTTGCCACCCAGTCAAAGCACCAGATGCCAAACACCAAAATGAATCCACTTAGTTGACAACAAGAACTCACATAAATGTTTCGCCAAGTCAGAAACACTGAACAAGCCATATACTTGCCAAAGAAACTCCACGAAGTCATCAAAGAGACAATCGTCAAGCTGCTAGTAAACGCGAAAAATTTATACATAAAATACTGAGAATAACCACGACGTCATGAACAAGTGACGTCACAACCGAAAATAAATCGGAAATAAATTCAAGAAAAAGGGAAAATAACACGGGGTGTTACATGTACCTTGCTCTAAATTGAGTGCATTTATCCTCTGAGTAGCGTTCCGGATCAGACGCATTTGTTAAAAACCCAAAATTAACTCAAATTTGCAGTAAGACCCCTGAAACATGCTTAAACACGCAACTTAAATAAGAATATCACATTATGAAAATAAAGAGACTAACTAAGGGTTTATTAAAGCCCATAATACTAACTTTTCTGGTCTATTTAGTCATCACATGGCCTACAGAAGCAAACCCCTTTATGGTAGGGCTTGAAAGAGGGAAACAAGTGTTTACTAAAGACTTTGGGGATCGAGAGGTTGAAGGAATGGGGATATCTCTAGTTTTTACCCACCAGGATCATCCTTTCCTTCCAAGTCTTATTTGATTTGTCTAGACCATCACATATCTTTCTCCCTTCGAAGGGGAAAAGGTTGAAACAACCTTTACACTCCCTAAGGTCTTGTAACTTATAGGAAAAAAGGACTCATCCAGTCCCAGATCCAGACCTAAATCCCTATTTAATATCAAGGTCATGGCTAAAATCCTTAAAAAGTTTGGCCCGACTTTAAGTGAGGTCAGGCTAAGGACGAATAAAGCATAGACGATTAGAGGGTGGATGGGAAAATGCAGGACTCTCAGGTGATAGGCATAAAGTAAGATCTGATCATCCCCCATTCCCTTACCCCCCCTAAAATCTAAGTCCTGGGGATAATGGGTGACGATCACGTCATTAGGTATATTGTATCTGTCTAGCTCAGTATTTACTCTGAGACGGGTAGGGAGAAGAACAACATAAAACTGCTTAGAGGAACTTTCACCGGCTTGGTCCCCGACCGAAATGGGGTCAGTAAGGGTCACACCGATGTTAACATTTGGGTAATTTCAGGAAGGCTAGACCTTGTGACCTTGACCACCTCAACGGACAGAGGACTGAGGGAAGCACCAGGATGAACTGAAGATGGAACACGGTTGATAACTGATCGGGTATCATTACTATTGGACATAGTGACAGAAAGGCAGAAGAATTAAAAGAAGGAACTTACACTAGGACTGACTCCGGTGAGAGTTTTGGGGATCTCCGGGAAACAGGAACGGAATCCGGTGATAAATGAGCAAAGGAACATAGAAGCTTTTTGTAGACGAACTTTCACAGAGAAACAAGAGTTGTAAAATTTGGGATGTGTTTTATGTATGGGGGGTAGGGGTATTTATAGGAGTTACTTCCACATGGAACAGGGCATCGAGCCACCCCCTTAGCCCCCATTTCGAAAATCAAGGCCACATGGGCTGTGTATTTGAATTTCAAATGATGGGATACAACTACCCTATTAAATGCCCACGTCAACTCTAACACCCTGCGTTTTCTTTCTCCTTTCTGGAATTCTTTTCCAAGTGTTAACGTTTTGTGACGCCACTTATACATGACGTCTTGTGCAATCTTGGTCCGTTTAAATTGTAGCGTTTATATTTCGGACTTAGCGGGATGACTTTGTCGACTTTCATTTTTGGCTTCGTGATTTATTGCTCGTTGGCAACTACGTGGGTTCGTTGCAACATTTTCTCATTGGACCTTCGGCAATCGTATTGCATTCCCAAACGTGTTACCTTATTTTATTTTCGACGCTCGGTGTGACACTTATGTGATAATATGCTTGTGTGCTTAGCATATTTAACGGGTGCTTCTTCATAGGTGTAAATATATGAATTGCTTGTTATATTTTCATTTTGTAATTAATGAAAATAGTTAAAAATGATTTCGAAAAAACAATGACCTAGGGGCATTATAGTTTTTTCACTTAGTGTTGAGTTAGTGGAAAATCCTAGAAATTTGGGTAAGTGTTGAAGACTTTGTTTAAATGGGAAAGATAGTTTAATGGCACTATTGTAATTGCTCATAAGTTGTAGGATTTTGGTCTTTGACCACTTTAATGTGTTGTCATATTCTTGGCCATTAGATCTTCTCTCCCATGTTTAATCTCAACCCTTGGATGTTGAGGTCTTGTTTGGAAAGTGTATAAGCGTTGTGTGTATTGATTTAACTCTTTCATTGGCTAGACTTATTGTACACCCTTGGATCCATTCTCGTTTTCCCACATTTTGTTTGACCCTTGGATTGGTTTAGAGATAGTGGAGGATCTCTACATTTTTCCTTAAGTCTTCCACATGAAGACTTCATCACTCATGTGCTATCTCCATTTGTCTTCCATTTCCCTCTTGCTCTACTCCACTTTTTTGTTTGATTTCATCACCTTAAGTTTGGAGTTTGATGTTGCCTTCAACATGAAAGTTGTTCATGGTGTTCTCCTCTTTGATTTAAGCCAAAGATTGGTAAGCGTTCTTCCCTCTTTGTGAGTTTCTACTTCAAACCCTATTTTTGTTTTTTCATGATGAACCATTGTTGATTCTTTTTTTCATCTTGTTTTGATTCTTAGCTCATTGTTAGGAGACTATGGTGAAGCCTTCCACTAATTCGCTTCTTTGAATTTTGTGTTGGGTGGAAGCTAGGGTTTCATGAAGCTCACTTTGTGGTGTTGCTTTGTTTTTCACTTGAGGTAGGGGAAAACTTCTTGACTATCTCATCTTGTGATTACGTAGGTGTGATAACTTGATTCTAGAGTTCCTAACTTTAGATGAAATTGTTAAGTTGTATACTTGAAAATGTGAAGTTAGGGTTTATAGGATATTATGGGATATAACCCTTGTTTATAGCATGCTTGATGAGTATATTGATAGGACTATGATTTATGCTAGTTAAATTATAGTTCTTGGGATTTTTATATAAAAAGTGTGCTTGTATGCCTATATGTGTATATATATATGGGTATGGTTGTGTATATGTATAAGTGTAAGTATACATATGTGATTATGGGTATTAGTGGTGTAGCCTTGATGGTGTAATTAGGCTAGCTACCTTGGTTAGTATGTTGAAAGGTGGATGTAGATGATTTGTGTGATGTGGGATTATGAACTTAGAGTGTTATACTAGTTCCCTCATTCTTGATAATTTTGAAGTTGTAATCTTGGAAGTTATACTTGAGTATGAAATGGTGATAATGGGAATCATGACTTTAATTGAATAAAAAACATGTTTAAAATAATGAAATTGCATCCTTGTGATTCAAATGTTTTAATTTAGATAAAATCATGTTAAATGAATGGAAATGTTATCCTAGTGAAATTAAATGACAACTTGATGATTTGGAACATGAATGGTGCATGAGAAAGTATCCTTGTTGATTATTGCTTTAATGAGATTTGAAAGCATATTGAATGATTAATGGCATTCGTGTTGGCATTTTGGGAATGTTGTTCATAAATATGACGAGATATATATTTGTGTTGGTGTATAGGTCATTGAGACTAATGCTTATACTTGTTGATATGTGTTTATATACCTTAGGGTGGTGATATAAGTTAGTTTTGATGACTTTCTTGTGATAAGTTAAAGTCGGTGATGGATCATAGAGTTGATTATGAGTTGAAGTCTTTGAGAAGGCATGTGATAGTTATGTGGTCTTAGTTAGCGTTTGTGTAGCAACATGGCATCAATCGTGAGATTGAGGTCATGGTTATGATAGACGAGGTTATGAGTGAACCTAGTCGATTGTGTATTGATGGCCATTTGATCTTGTTAGAAACCTAAGTGATATGGTTTCAAATGTGAAATTGAGGTTTGAAAGAATCGGATGAGGTCTTCATTTGAAACTAGTTGGTCACATGACAACGACCACTAGGTTACCTTTAGCAATCTTAAGGATTGGAATGTCATGGGAGTTATGGTCATTCTTGATTAAGTCATTATAAAGTTTACGGAGTTAGATGTTGAACTAAGTATTGTTGGGTTGGAGTTAGTGTCTTTGTGTATAGTCACATGCATTTCCCATAGAGGTTCCATTTACTTCGGTTCTTCATTCCCTTGTTCCATTTCAGCATATATAAGTACACTTTGGTATTCCTGTTGGTTTTTCGGTTTGCTACTCCGAAAACGGATTTTTCACAAGACGTGTATTCGAATCTATTCGATTTTTAAGAGAAAATCTTGTTTTCGCTCACCCACGTTACCCTGACTAAAACTTTTAGATTTGAAATGTTCGTAAACTAATTTTTATAAACAAATATTTAGACCTTTGAAATTCGACGGTGTACAAAACGGAGACCGGGGGAAAGATGGATAATTTTATGAGATTTTAAAGAACCACTTTTATCCAAAGATTGCATTTTATGCGTTTCCCGAGGTCTAGATGACTATTTTTGAAATCCACGAATAAAAAACTCACTTTTCAAATATTTGTGATTTTTTGCGAGCGATGGTGTCAATAATGGAGGCTTGTTGCAAAAATGAATTTTTTTTGGTGGTTTTTCTAGTGAAAAGTCTAAGGTTCATTGGCAACATGTCACTATCAACCCCAACATTTTTCTTTAGCGACATCCAATTTTCAAAAATTCATTTCTCTCACCTCGGACCTCCAAATTAGGTGTCATTTGTTTCTATGGCTTGTCCTATGTCCAAATATTTGATATAAAATTTGAAATCATATATTTTCACTTGAAATGACTGTTTTACCATTGGTGCAATAGGGGTACTTTAACTTTCTGTTTTAGTCGGCGTTGTCCGATACCGTTTTCCAAAATTCATATATCTCGTGTTGTGGCTTAGATTTAGGTTCCATTTGTTTCTATGGCCTATCCTATGTCAAAATATATGGGATGAAGTTTGAAACAATATTTTTGCCCTTGAAATGAGTATTTTACCCTTAGGCGAACATGTGACCTTGAAAGGGTTGGTTTGATGAGTCGTTTAATCCCTTTCACTTTTTTTCATTTTTCGACAACCTTTGTTATTTCCCTTACATTGGAATAATTATTTTACCCTTGTATTGGGTCTACAGATGTCAGGAAGTGACATGTGAGGTGATTAGTAGTATGATTTGATAGTGATTAGTAGTGTGATTGTTATCCTTCCTGAGGTGTTATGAATAGGAGTGTTTCTCCCGTGATTGGTGATTAGGGTTGTGTTGATTGTTAGTGTTAGACTGATGAATACGAGTCATAGTGACCCCTGAGGTGGTCTGTACCACGTGACTTGTATTTGTTGTCTGTCTCTATATGTATACGTATATATATAGGTGTGCATTTGGTACGTGTTGTTATGTTATGGTTTCACTGCGTACTACTTTCCCTCTTTGTTGATGCATGGTAGGGGACTAGATGGATGTGTTTTTGGGGTCTCGTATTGGCATGCGTGCCATGAGGGACGATTGACCAACCTAGGGTAGATGCATATACACGTGTTGATTTGCACTAGACTTGGACTATCGGAGGATGTGATAGTTATGATTTATTTTTTCCTACGGGGCTTTGATGAGTTCACCCCAGAGTTCTTTTGCCCTGGTGTCCCATACCAGTTTACAGGATATATTTCTGTTACGGGCTGTTTGGGGTGCAATGGCACCTTTCTTTTGTTTCCTCATTGTAGGTTATGGTTTTGCCAAGATGTTACGGATGACGTTGCGGGATCGGGATGGTCATATGTAGTGTTGTTCCATTGTAGTTTCCTTTGCTTGTCCCTTGTGTTGGAACTGTTTTTGTATTTCTTGGGAGCCAGTCTGTTGGCATATCCCTTCCATGTATTTAACATCGTTGTATAGATGTTTTCTTTCGACACCTCGATGTGCCTTATGTATCAATTGGTATTAGCTTCCGCTCAGTTGTATGGAATGATATTGTTGGCATGATTCTATTCATTTTATTGATGTTTATATTCTTATTTGCTCACTCATTTTATGGATCACAACCCCGTATTCCTCGGATGTTCCGGTTAGGGAGACTTTGGAATATAGGGGCGTGACACGATGTCACCCGATAAAGGAGATGTACAAGCATTCCACGCGTTATTTTTGTATATTGCCTTAAAATATTTAAAGGCCCATAGCCAAAAAGGGGCTTGTGTACATGTGGAAATTCTCCAAGCCCATCAAGTACTCATATGTATTATCTTATCAGCCCAACAAAGACAATTGAAAAGCAAGAAAGTAAGGGCCCATTCCAAGCCCGAAAATAAGCGCCCATTTCAGGTCCACCTACCAAAATGCTCTTGTAGCGTCCGGTATTTTTACGTACTAATTTAAATTTTTTATTAATGATTAAATGCATACATGATTATGTGTTTAATGAGATTTTGTGCTTAGCATTACTTATATGTTTTATGTGATATTAAAAATTGTAAGTTGCATGTTTTATTTTCATTTTAGGAATAATGAAAATTATTATAAACGATTTCGGGAAAGAAATGACCGAAGGGTAAATTGGTATTTTCATATTTAGAACATTTAGTGAAAAGTGTAGAGATTTGGCTAAGTGTTGGGGTATGAGTGACATAGTTATAAATAGTGAGGATGACAAAGGGTGGAAGGATAATAAAGAGGCATGATGACACTCTTGTAATTAACCCTTAGTTGAGAAGATATTGGTCATTTCCCACTTTTGGGTGTTGTCTAAATTCTAGCCATTGATCTTCTTCTCCCATCTTTGTTCTTAACCCTTCGATCATAGGGCCTTGTTTGGATGACACTTAAAAGCAAGAATGCATTATTCTTAGTCTTTCACTTGGCAAGACTTCATGTAAACCCTTGGATCATCTATTCATTTTCCTTACTTTATTCTCAACCCTTAGATGTTAAGGCCTTGTTTGGCATTGAGTTAGATTTATGGGTTTTGAGGTTTAGTCTTCTTGCAAGACAACTTTGTGGCCCTTGGATCTTCTCCCTTTTCTTTCACAATTATTATAGGCCAATGGATGAGTGTGAGAGAAAGTGGGAAATCTCTACAACTCATAAGTCTTTCATTGCAAGACTTTTCTCATTCTCTAGAAACCTATTTTCTCCCTACACTTTTCCTTCCCACTTGCTCTTGATCACTTCCTCATTTGATTTTATCTCCTTTAACTTGGAGTTTGAAGAAGTGTTAAACATGGAAGTTGCTAGGGTTGCTCTCCTCTTCCATTTGTTCTAAGTATTGGGGTAAGTCTCTAACTCTTTTGAGTTTTCAAACTTCAAACCCTAGAATGTATATTCTTGAAGTTATATGTTCAAATTTTCATTGTTCATTTCCTTTTCTCTTGAATCTTGTTAAGGACCACAAGTTGAACATTAGCACCGAGTGTTTCGGTTATTGAAAGCTTGGAGTTCATCTTGTAATTTTGAGCTCACTTTTGGATTGGAGACTTTGGTAAGTGTCTTAACTATCTCTTTTCTTTTGAGTACTCCCTTTTATGAAGGTTAGAAGTTCATTCATTAGGGTTTTAACTCTATTCTTGTGGTTGGAGCCACTTTTGTATAAATTTCGGTTTATTGAAACATCATAATAAATCTTGTTGTTCATATGGTGTGTTGCTAGTGTTGGAAGCTATCCTATTGAGCACTTGAGTTAGTAGATTGGCTTGGAACTCTTTTGGGCATTCTTGTGAAAGCTTGCTTGGATTGTGGTAGGGGGAAAATGAGTTGTTTTAGTTTTTGTATGAGGGTGTATGCGTCTATTTGTATATATGTCGTATATATATATATATGCAAGTTAAGTCTTGACAAATTAGAAGATGAACTAGGCCCTTGAAAGCATGATTGTGTGATATAAATACTTGTTGTGATTTATTGTTTATAAATATGAAATTGTAAGCAATGTGATATATGGAGTACAATATATTGCTAATGAGAAAAACATGTATGGTGATTGAGCATGTTGTGAACCATTGCCTATAAGTATGAAATTGTAAGCATGATGGTTATATTGAGTACAATCTATTGCAAATAAAAAAAGCGTATATTGTAATGGAACATGATTGTTATTAAAAATATTGATGCATATTGAGTACTTCATGTAGTGTAAAAATCATGGTGATGGTATATGCGGGTCGTGTAATCATGTGTGGGTAGTCTTGTGTCGGATCGTCGCAACAACTGGCCAATGTGTGTTTCACACCTACAAAATTAGTAACTCCGAAAACGTTATATTGGGTTAGGAGTCGCAAGTGGGATCCTCTCGTATTCTTGACCTTTGGAGTCTTAGGGCACGGAGTTGCAAGTGGGGCTCTCGTGTAACCGCCTTCCTTGTTGAAAGTGAAAAAGAGAAAATTCACTTGGGAAGAATCGGTGCGGTACTCTACATTTACTTGATGAGCATATATCCTCAAAAGTAAAATGGCCAGAGTATGTATTCGTTAACCTGTGTTTGGCAAAGTATGTATCATGAAGTGTGTTGAGTTGCATTGCATCTATACTGCTATAATTATATGGTTGTGGTTTTGATGTTGATGCATGCTATAATTATGAATAATTATGATGTAAGCATTTTGGGGAAATTATTTATTGGGTTTGATGGGGTTCCAAATTGGTGTGAGAGCCATGTGGAACAAGAGACTGAGCTATGATTAGTAGCATGAACCTTGGGTGGGTTATACCACTCGGACTATCGAGATTGAGGCGATGGCGCTTCCTCTACTGGGCTAGTGAGCTCACCCCACGACTTATATATTTTTGAGGTGATGGTCCCTTTTTGGGAGCTCCGTAGTCTCTCGGTAGAGATACGGTGTTGATTTCACTCCTTTTGTGCATATGGATGTGGAGTACTTATTTTGTAGAGGATTAGTGTAATTTACATGTATACACATGCTTTTTTTTTGTAAAATTCTAAAGAAATGATTATGTACTTATCTTTTGCCGGTAAGTCTATTAGTATGGTAGTTTGACTTTGATGTATATCCCTCAGAGCGTTATGCGCGGGATTCTTTTCTTTTGGTGCACATCGTTGCCGGCAATGTAAAATTACAATTTTAATCAAACTATGACATGTTTCGCCTTTGGGTGCTTGAATGTAGTTATGAATCATTTCGTTTAGTGTTGTGTAGGGGATTTTCGTTATTGAATGTGGTTATTAGGTGTCCGGCCGAAAACGGCATTTTTCTAGGTTTTCAAACAAACCCTTTCGTTTTGAATGAAAAACCCGTTTTTTCCTACCCCCATATCGCCAGCAAAGTATCTTGTTGTAGAATTGGTTTTAAACTTATTTTTATAAAGATTTTGACTTTTAGAAACCGGCGGTAATTAAAACAGAGACCGGGGGCAAGACGAATAGTTTTACGATATTTTAAAGAATCACTTTTATTCAAAGTTTGTGTTTTACGCGTTTCCATAGATTTTGGTGACTATTTTTGAGTTCCGCAAATGAAAAATTATATTTTAAATATTTATTATTTTTCGGCACCGACGGCGCGAAAAACGGAGTCTGTATGTAAAATCGATATATTTCCATTTTTTCCAAAACTTCACAATTTTGAGTATTAGAGGCTATAAAATGTAGCTAACTACATTGCATTAGCACTTGAAATGACTGTTTTACCCTTGGTGAAAGTGTGGTACTTCAACTTTCTGTGTTGGTCGGCATTGTCCGATACCGTTTTCTAAAATTCACATCTCTCGCCTCTTAGCTTTGATTTTGGTTTCGTTTGTTCCTAAGGATTGTACTAGGTTCAAACTTTGTAGTTGTACTTGAATTTTACCATTTGACCCTTGAATTGACCATTTTACTTTTGGGTGAACATGGGGTGTTAATATGGTCGTGTAGAGTGTCGTTTGAGTCGTTTCACTTCCTTTTCAATCCCAAGTGATTTTTTATACATCTTTGGGACGTGAAATGACTCCTTTACTTTTGAAAGGGTATTTGACGACTATATGAGATTTTATTTTGTTCTTTTCAATTCTGCATTCACTTTTTTAGCTCTTAGGCTCGGGTTTCGGAGTCCTATGAAATTCTGGGCGTGACAACTTGGTATCAGAGTGTGTTCTTTCTTTATGGGATGATGGGCGAGGGCCATTATCACTTTTCGCTTTGTGGTCTTTTGGTTATGACTTGCGACTTACTAGGGGTAGTTTTTTTTATCATGTCGACCTGTGCGTATGTCGGCATGACTGTATTACGTTATTGGCGTACCTTTGTGTTGGTCGTGCGTTGATCTTTTCCTTATTGTTTTCAGAAGTTGGATTAGTTTATTCATGGTTCGGGATTTTCTTATCCTTTTATTGCATACTCCTTAGCTTCTTCCTTGCTTCATCTTTAGGATTAGTTTTTCTCCTCTTGATGGCACATGTTTTATCTATGTGCTAGTGGGATGTAGGGTGCACTTCACTCGAGGGTGTTGTGATTGTGAAGTCGCGATTGCCCGACGGTCGTTATCATTTTGCTTCACTCCTCTAGCATGATGAGCTTCAAATTCATTTTGGACATGGATTGGAATCAACCTTCCTTATGTGAATTGATTGTTTTTAAAGTTTGACTTTTTAGAGGGGTGTGATGTGCATTTAGCTTGAGTATGTCGTACTAGTGTGTTGGATGTTCAAAAGGAAGGTTTCATCTTTATGGTTTAAACTTTCTTTCTCGTTATTTCTTTTTCAGAGTCATGGCGCTTGAAAGGAATCCTATGTGAGTCGGCGAGCTGGTGAACGCAACTCCAGTTTATGAGGCGCAGACTGCGCGTCAGCTGACAATAGTCCTCAGGCAAGCGACTAGAGCTCTCTGGGCGGTCGAGAATGCACTGGTTTCTCGAAGGGTGAAAAGCTCAGGATTGAGCATCGGGCCACCGCCAGAGCATGGTTCTCAGAAGCATTTGAGAAGAAATGCTTGTATTGCTATGGTCCAGCGACGCTCATAATCGGTCACACCTAGGGAAGTGGTGTGTTATCTCTGCCCCCAGCCATGACACAAGAGGCCAGAATGTCCATCCCGTCTTCTGATGGTTAGTAGTAGGATAGGGTATAGACGAGGGTGTTTTTTGTGTGGCCATATGGATCACATTCAGAAGGAATGTCCTCTTCGGACCGAGGTTAGGGTGTCGGAAGAGATTGGTCCTCACTAGTAAGTTGTGCAGGTTTCTACAGCTCTGCGTGGACTTGGGGTTTATCTGCTCGCTTCTCCCCTCCTGTTTGTTCATAATCATTATATTGAGGCCTCTACAGCCTCTCCTCAGCAATCACCCTTTCATAAATGAATCTGTAGGGTCATGCCTCATATGGGCTGTACAACTTCGGTCATGCTGTCTGATTGTTGTTGCATGCCTGACCTACATACGAGGTAGTGTCTCTTACTCTTTCTTTATGGTGGGATTTTGATTAATGAAGTTAGTTCTTTTTCCCATGTTCCTTTGTATCGCATGTTACATGTTCGCCTTACTGAGGTTTAATTATGTCCACTTTGAGTGAGTGGTGCATCAAGAGGGGTAACTACTTCATTGGTGATTTGGTGGGGTAGAACCTAAGTCTTGGTTTCCTTTTTGCTTGAACCATTAATGGGTTTGGTGATTAGATTCCCTTGTGTAGGCGTCGCGAGGTAGATTTTTTTTTATAGGAGTAGTTGCTAGTAGATGTTTTCTCTTGTGGTATTTAATGGGTGTTACCGAGTATCATTTTAGTAGTTCAAGGTTGGTTTATTTGGGGTTATGATGTAACCGTATCCTTCCATTGTTATCAATGGGCTTGAGTTCTAAGATTGGTGATTCATTGATTGTGAATTGTCAGTTGTGTAACACTAGATGATGTGTTTATGAGCCTTGAAGTTATAATCTGTGATGAAAGAGTTGTGAATCATTGTGTGTGACTTGGAGATACAAATTATGATCTATTATTTTCTCTAGCTTGTAAGTAATGAGCTTGGGTGTGTGCGTCTATGTGTATATATGCCGTATATATATATATATATATATATATATATATACGTGTGAGTTGAGTCTTGACAACTTACAAGATGAACTAGGCCATTGAAAACATAATTGTGTGATATAAATCCTTGTTGTGATTTATTACTTATAAATATTAAATTGTAAACATTGCGATAAATGGAGTACAATATATTACCTAATGAGGAAATCATGTATGGTGATTGAGCATGTTGTGAACCATTGCCTATAAGTGTGAAATTGTAAGCATGATAGTTATATTGAGTACAATATATTGCAAATAAGAAAAACATTTATTGTGATGGAACATGATTGTTATTGAAAATATTGATGCATATTGAGTACATAATGTAGTGTCAAAATCATGGTGTTGGTATATGTGGGTCGTGTAATCATGTGTTGGTAATCTTGTGTTGGATCATCGCAAGAATTGGCCAGTGAGTGTTTCACACCTACGAAATTAGTAAGTCCAAAAACGTGATACCGGGTTAGGAGCCGCAAGTGGGCTCTTCTCGTATTCTTGACTTTTGGTGTCTTGGGGCACGGAGTTGGAATCGGGGCTCTCGTGCAACCGCCTTCCTTGTTGAAAGTGCAGAAAGAGAAAATTCACTTGGGAAGAATCGGTACGGTACTCTACATTTACTTGATGAGCTTCTATCCTCAAAAGTAAAATTGACAGAGTATGTATTCGTTAATCTGTGTTGGGCAAAGTGTGTATCATGAGGTGTGTTGAGTTGCATTGCATCTAAATTGCTATAAATATGTTGTTCTGGTTTTGATGTTGAAGCAAGCTATAATTTTGAGTAATTATGATATGAGCATGTTGGGGGAATTATTTTTTGGGTTTGATGGTTCCGAATTGGCGTGAGAGCCATGTGGAACAAGTGACCGACATAGGATCAGTAGAATGAACCTTGGGTGGGTTGTACCACTCGGACTACAGAGATTGAGATGATGAAATTTCCTATAATGGGCTAGTGAGATCACCCCATGGCTTATATATTTTTTATGTGATGGAACCTTTTTGGGAGGTCCGTAGTCTCTAGGTAGAGATACGGTGTTGATTTCGCTCATTTTGTCCATATGGAGGCGGAGTACCTATTTTGTAGAGCATTAGTCTAATTTACATGTATACACATGCTTTTTTTTTCAAAACATTTAAATAAATGATTAAGTACTTATCTTTTTTCGGTTAGCATGTTACTCGGGTAGTTTGACTTTGATGTATATCACTCGAAGCTCTATGCGCGGGGATTCTTTTCTTTCGGTGCACTTTAGTGCCAGCAATGTATAATTACTTTTTTAATCAAACTATGACATGTTTAGCCTTTGGACGCTTGAATGTAGTTATGAATCCTTTTGTTTAATGTTGTGTAGTGAATTTTCGTTATTAAATGTGGTTATTAGGTGTCCGGCCGAAAACGACGTTTTTCAAGGTTTTCAAACAAACCCTTTCATTTTGAAAGATAAACTCATGTTCGCCCACCCCCGTAGCCCCGACTTAGTATCTGGTTTTAGAAATGGTTTTAAACTCATTTTTATAAAAAATTTGATTTTCAGAAACTGACGGTAGTTAAAACGGAGACCGGAGGCAAGACGGACAGTTTTACGATATTTTAAAGATACACTTTATTCAAAAAAAAAAATTTACGCGTTTCCCGATATTTCAGTGACTATTTTTGAGTTCTGCAAATGAAAATTTCACTTTTCAAATATTTATAATTTTTCGGGACCGACGACGTGAAAAACGGAGTCCGTATGCTAAATCGGCATGTTCACAATTTTGAGTTTTAGAGGCTGGAAAATGTAACTAACTACATTGCCTTTGCATGAAAACTATAGTCTAGTCCACTACAATAGGGGCTATAGCAACCAAGTCCATGCGCGTAGTTTCATAAATGCGTAGTTTCCGTTTCGTGCCTTCGAATTGAGCCCCGTTTGTTTCTATGGCTTATCTTATGTCCAAATTCTTGAGATAGAATTTGAAATCAGTTGTTTGCACTTGAAATGACTGTTTTACCCTTGGTGAAAGTGGGGTGTTTCAACTTTCTGTTTTGGTCGGCATCTTTTGCCTCTTGGCTTTGATTTAGGTTTTGTCTGTTCCTAAGGCTTGGGCTAGGTTTAAAATTTATAGCTGTACTTGGAAATTATCATTTAACCCCTGAATTGACCGTTTAACCTTTGGGTGAACATAAGGTGTTGAAATTGTCGTGTAGAGTGTCGTTTGAGTAGTTTCACTTTCTTTTCGATCCCGTGTGATTTTTTTGACATCTTTGGGATGTGAAATGACTATTTTACCCTTGAACGGGTATTTGACGACTATATGAGATTTTTTTATGTTCTTTTCACTTCCGCATTCATTCCCTTAGCTCTTATGTTTGGGTTTCGGAGTCCTAGAAAATTCGGGGAGTGACTGTTGTAGAATAACTTGAGGATCAAGCAAAGGTCATGGACAAAAGGGGAATTGTTGTGGGAAACAAGTAATGTAACCCTAATGGGCCAAAAAGCCCGGGAAATGAATGTATATTAGGGAAAGAAAAGGTTCAATGAAAAGGATTCGTGTGTTGTGCTAATTTTGGCATCTACATCTTCATTGACATAATCTTTTGGTGGCTTTACAGTCGTATTTTATTTTAGGGTAAATTGCAGTAGCACCCCCTGAGGTTTAGGTCAATGCCACCAATATGCCGGTCAACGCGATACTTTACAATGACACCCCCTGGGCCTGTGAAATGACTAGAATGTCCCTTTAAATGTTTCCCTTATTACATTAGGATAATATATAAAGTGTGAAATTACCCATATGCCCAAACACTTCACACCTCTAAAATTACTAATTACACTTCCACCCCTTATTACAAAAAATATATATATATTACGAAAATATATATATAAATTACGAAAATATATATATATATATTACAAAAAAAAATATATATATATATATATTACGAAAATTACAAAATTCTAAATAAACACAAAAAATTCGAAACAAACATAAAATTTGAAAAAACATATAAAATTCAAAAAAATATATAAAATTTGAAACAATATATAAAATTCAAAAAAACATATAAAATTCGAAACAAATATATAAAATTCGTAAACAATATATAAAATTCGAAAAACATATAAAATTCTAAAAAATCTATAAAATTCAAATATATATATATAAAGTGTGACTGAAGTGATTCCTACCACATTTGAAAATTCAAATTATTTTGGAAATGATTCCTACCACATTTTCTCCCTTTTATATCTAACATTTCCTAAAGAGGAAACTATTTTATAATAGAATCATGCAATATCAACTTTATTCCTTCCTAAAATTCTTCCTTTTCAATAAAAATAATGTTAGGTAAAAAATATCATAAAATTTTCCTTTGCAAGATCACTTTCTTTCATTTGTCATTCTTTGTTTCCACTTCTAATAACAAGGAATCAATATAACGGTATTTAAATTTTAAATAATAAAAAAGGAAAATCTAGTGCTAGAAATATCTTAACCAAGGAACTTTTTCTTTCTTTTATTTCAAAATAAATACTTTAGCAATCTGTTAAATATGTTTGAATGAAAATTTCAAATATATATATATATATATATATTGAAATTATTTCAAATTTTAAAATAATTTGAATTTCCAAATGTGGTAGGAATCACTTCAGTCACACTTTATATATATATATTTGAATTTTATATATTTTTTAGAATTTTATATGTTTTTTGAATTTTATATATTGTTTACGAATTTTATATATTTTTTTGAATATTATATATTGTTTCAAATTTTATATATTTTTTTGAATTTTATATGTTTTTTCAAATTTTATATATGTTTTACAAATTATATATATATATTCGAATTTTATATGTTTGTTTCGATTTTTTTTTTGTTTATTTAGAATTTTTTTTAATTTTCGTAATATATATATATATATATATATATATATATATTCGTAATATATATATATTTTGTAATAAGGGGTGGAAGTATAATTAGTAATTTTAGAGGGGTGAAGTGTTTTGACATATGGGTAATTTCACACTTTATATATTATCTAATGTAATAAGTGAAACATTTAAAGGGGTATTCTAGTCATTTCACAGGCCCAGGGGGTGTCATTGCAAAGTATCGCATTGACCAACATATTATTGGCATTGACCTAAACCTCAGGGGGTGCTACTAAAATTTAGCCTTTATTTGATTTGCTGACATGGTATATATTCCCTTTCTATATATGTAGAGCATGCGAGAGGCCCACACAAATCTTAAGAACACTGCTTTTCAAACTATTTTCTTAATAATAGGAGTTGTCATAATACTCAACTTTGTTTCATGCAAATAAAATTGGTCACATGAGTTATGTTTCTTTTATTTCACGGAGTCTCATTTAGTATGTTAAATTCACATGTAACTAGTTCATTCCATATATCTCAATTTTAATCTTTATAGATAACAATATATGTCAAGTGTCAAGATTCCCACCAATAAATTGCGTTGTAACGTACTAACATTATGAAATTAAAAAAGGTTGACACATCCGTAAATTTTGCATTCATGTAGCCAGTATATTAATGATATTACAGGAATCCATAGATTTTTTAGATTTTTGTGAAGTTTACAATTAATGAAGGCCAACAAAGCCTCTTCCTTATTACATAATAATAAACTCCTCATTTAATTTCGTGGTAGTTGGCAAGAAAATAAGTTCAAATCAAAATTCTAATCTACAATTATATTCTTCTTCATTAAAATTCTATATATAGAAAATAAAAAAAAAAGGATTAACCCCGAAGGACAATCTCCCTGGGACCTAGACCCCAAAGAAATAATATCTCTTTTAAAGTCACATTAAATTCAAATATAACATAATATACATTACTAAAGTTGGCAAGAAAATAAGTTCAAAATCGCAATCAACATTTATTATAATCTTCTTCACTAGAATAATATATACATATATAAATAAATATAATACAAAAAACATTACTTTCAGACTCGCATTAAATTCAAAATATAAAATAATTTATATTAGGGTAAAGTGTATTAAACACCCCTGGACTATTTTCTCTCTCTCAACTAACCCCTCGGAACTAACTGATGGCCATTTGAACTATCAAAAACTTACAATTCACTTCATTCCGTTATAACATCGTTAGTTAAATTATGAAAATTTGCACTCAGTTCCCCTGAGATTTCGATCAATTGCACTCGCCCCGTGAAATTTTATTTTCCTTACAATGACACTTTTGAAGGGGAGAAATGACCGGAATGCCCTTGTGTTGTCTCCCTTATTTCATGAGACAAATATCTAGGTGCTGAAATTACCTCCACGCCCCAAGATGAAAATAATATAATATATATATATATTGTAACACCTCGTGTTATTTTCCTTTTTCCTGAAATTATTTCCGATTTAATTTCGGTAATGACGTCACTTGTTCTTGACGCATTGTTTATTCTTGGTATTTCGCGTGTAAATTTTCCGTGTTTACTTTTAAAGTCGACGGGACGATATTACGGTTTCTCTTTAACGGCTACGCGAATTCTTATTCTTGACTACGCGGTTTCGTTTCGATGTTTAGCATTAGTGCTTCGACTGGATGACGACACATTTTAATTAATCGGCTTGTTTGGTGTTCCCACGTTTGAGTTCCTACCCCGGTGTATTTAATTCGGAGTGTATTATCTATTTGGAGTCCCGTGGAGTTTCCGAGATTTTATTTAGGGATCGTTTGGACATTTTGATAAAGAGTTGGGGTTAGTTGTGCAATTTATCATATATATATGTATATACATGTACGCAGATCTGCATCTACCCTTTTCTCCTTCCTCTTCAGGCACTCAAACAGCTTCTTCTTCATTGTGATGCCGCCTCTTTTCCTCCACCTCCATGGCCGGCGAGCAAGAGAGAGAAAGAGAAAGAGAGAGTCGGCTGAGGCAGAGAAGCTTGGACCGAGAAGGAGAGATCTCGCACAGGCGGGGTGCGACTCGGGCTCGGGATTTGCCGACGGTGGCGAGAGTCAACGACGGCGGCGACGACACTGGTGGCGCGATGGTGGTGACGGCGTGCAATGGTGGTCGCGCACAATTGGTGTGGCTGAAGCAATGACATGCATCAGGGGAGCTTTGGCCGAAACTTAGGCCTGCAGTTTTGAAACCTTGCCGACCTCGGTTTGGGCTGATTTTTGGTGAGTAGATTCGTCTTTATCTCGTGTTCATGATACTAAAATTTCGTAATTTTCCGTTGAACGTTTTGCCGGGAAATCGCGTTTATAGGTTATGATTTTCGTTTGGGTTATTTTAGATTTGCCCAAATTGATTAACCTATTGCTAATGGGCTTCGTATATATCGTATAGGTTGTCGAGGCAGACGTTTCGATATATTCGAAATATTTTTCGGACGACTTTGGTCGGCGGGCTCCATATTCGGGCGCCGGTACGGTTCACGACGGGCTGTTCTGTAAGCGTATATTAGGTGGGAAATTTTATTTCTCACTTCGTATCGTTGATGTAGTTTGGGGTGTGCAAACCCTTATTTATTTTAATATAGATATATTAAATTGTTAATTTAAATATCTATAATTGGCTTAGAAGCAAGGTAGGACTTAGAAATTAATTAAATTATATTCCTACTAAATTAAATAATTTCCTATTTGAATTGAATAGGAATAGGTGGCTTAGAAATCCCCTTGTGAATTAAATCGGTTAGTAGAATCTTGTAAAAGTTAGACGTGGAATTGGAATTGATATTAATTCCCGTTTGACTGCATTATGGGATATGTGAACGTCAGAAACGTGAAAACTTAGACGTTATGGTAGGTTCCCCTTACGTTACGTGAATTATTTATTTTGAATTGTTTAAAGGCATGTTAAGAGGAATTTAAAAATATTTTCTTAAAGAATTAAAGAAAATATATTGTTTAAAACATAAATCTGTTTTCTCACGATTTAAATGTCTTTATTGTATTTTTAAAGCATGTAATGAGATTTCGAGATTTATGTTGGTATTATCATGTGGGTATTTTCATAAATGTGATGCATGAGATATTTATGTTGAGACATGATTTTATTGCATACACCATGTATTGTGAGACATGGGTGTTGGTGCATGTAGTGCATGGTTTCACCATTTGCAAAGAAAAGTCATTTGGTGTGGTCTACTTCCGTTTGCATGCGGGTAGACGTTTGTGTTTGGATCATCGAAACAACTGGCCAGGTGGTGCTTCTTGCTCCCACATAACTAATCTTCTGAGAAACACTGATGATAAGAGGAGGACATATCGTCCAAAGCCTATGCACACGACCGCGTCGTGGAGGATGTCTTCCTTGGTTAAAAGTGTAAAGCACTTGGGAATGACGGTTCGATGAGTCTACCTTCCCTAGTCAGCCTACAGCCTCAGGGGAATGGTGGAGAATGATCCGTTTACCCTTTGGGAGGGTGTGTTTTTGTGTGTGTATCACAGGCGGTCTATGAGTACCTTGCATTGCATATCATTAAGTGATTTCATTGATATGTATATATATGATGTTGGAGCATGTTAATTATGAATATTGCAAAATGAATTCATATGTTATAAAATGCTCAATTGAAAGTAATTAATGTGAAACATGAATTAAATGCGATAATTATTAAAGTATAAATGAAACATATATCTTTATACTTGTGGTTGTATGCCTTAGTAACCTTGGGGGAGGTTAAGTGTATTCGAATAGTGATCTATGTGGCTAGTTGAGGCTAGTGGTGGACCGTAGGCTTCATTTTGAGTTGATGCCGTAGAGAAGGTGGGTAATAGTTTTGTGATTGTTGTTAGTTGTGTGATCTCTTTAAAGATTTGAGGTTAGGGATTAATTTTAGTATCAATTGAGGTTGAGGCCTTAGAGAAGGTGGGTGATGAGATTGTAAACTTAGTGGATGTTGTTGTATAGACCTTTAAGTGCCTTCCACTTTTGAGGAATATGTTATCAATCGTAACTGAGATTTTGATTGGGAGAAAAGAGGTTATGGTGAGTGACTTTATTAAGTACTCAAGGTATTGTAGCTTGACAGTCTTGGTTCTAGTGCTTAGTTCATTCCCCTAAACATTTCTTTTACTGTACTTGTATACTAGTACATGTCTTTGACTTATCTGTGACTCATTGAGTCGTCGGTTACGGTGTGGTGCCGAATCTCTTCCTCGTGGTGTCATTTGAGGTTGTGGAGTTGGAAACGGATTGTTGTGTTCCGTGAGTCTAACGTATTGTTCTTCCTTCATTGTCCTCTTGGAAATTATAGGAATCCATAGAGTTGTGTTCTCTCTTATTTGATTGTCTTTCGAAAATGGTGTTTTCTAAGTTTTGAAATAAACTCTTTGTACTTACAAGGAAAAACCCGTTTTCGCCTACCCCCGTAGCAACTAAAAGTTTTAGTACTTTATAAAATGATCTTAGGATATTCTTTAAAAATATTTTTACTTCTAAAATTCGATGATAGCGACTAACGGAGACCGGGGGCAAGACGGTTATTTTTACTGTGTGGTTTCTTCAAAGAAAAACTATTTTATTAGTTTTCTCGTGATTTTGAGATTTTGAAACTTCTTTCTCAATATCTCGACCTATAGTGTTTTGAAAGGTGGTTTCTTGTTTCACATTTTCTTCAGATCATTTCTATGTCTCAGTCACGAGGCTTGGAGTTGTTCAGTGCACACATATAGTGTCGCCTTTCACTTTTCTTGGTTGTTGGTGTCACCACCTAGGTGATTTGAGTTTTTCATATGTTAGGAGCATGGATGTCGAATGGATTGGTTCGAGTTTTAAAACCTTTTTCTTAAAAACTATTGAATCTCTGGGATTTATTTTTTTATTACTTCCACTCTCGTCCATTCACTTTTGGTTTCCTTGTTCAGGTGTTGGAAGATGAAGACTGCATCTTTGGTGTAGAATCGATCTCCATGTCCTTCTTCTCCGAATCTCAAGGTCTGAATATGGCTCTCCTTCTCAACAACATCAATTCTGAATATAAACGTGAGAGAACTCAATGAACGAACCCCCTCATATGATACGTAGCTCTATATTTATAGACAAGCTGAGGGAAACCCTAATGGTTGCCCTTTTCTGTAATTTCACACTAAACCCAATAAAAAACCCTAAGTTATCATATATATGTGTGTATATACATGTATATAGAGGTCTAGAGTCGTAGCCACCAACGGGGGTATCACAGGCAAAATTCCCTGAAAATTATAAATTTCTAGCCGCTGCTACGCTTAAAGAATAACTTCCCTGAGCTTAAAGCATAGGGATAAGCGTAGCTAGGAAAAGCTCAGGCGTAGGTTCAAGCGTAGATATGCAATTTCCAGGCACTTTTTGATTCTGAAAGCGTAGATTTTCATGAAAACAACTTTTCTTTGTAAATGCACCAAAATGACGACCTTGAACCCACGATACTTTTTGCTTGAAGTGACAGCTTCGGAAAATGCCGTTTTTGCCCTCTGGTAGCCATTTTTGTCTCGAAAACACCTCTTTGACTCTCCTCTTGGATAAAAACGAATATGAACTTGGTTAATTCACCGAAATTGGCTTTGCTTATTCATTAAGCTCCTGAAACATGCTTAAACACAGAAATGACATAAAAATACTAATTAATGGAATGAAATGACTTAACTATAATGACTTAAGGGGTCAAAATGTCTAATATTTGACACATATCACACCCCAAACTTACATATTACTAGTCCCTTAGCAATGAAATCAGAGAAACTTTCCTGTGATGATTTTTTTTAATCTAACTAATCTAATTAATATAACTAATCTAACTTAATCCCTTACTTTCGTGACGGTAGACGATTACACTTAGCACGTGTAACAAACCTTTTAAACCCCTCGGTAGCACCAAATGGACAAGTGAAGTCTCGTTAGGGATAGCTATATTACCCACAACTTTTCCATTCCCTGTAATCACGTAATCATGTGTTCACACACACGCATCAACTAAGTCATAATACAATGCATAAGACAATATAGATGCAAATATTCCGACTCATTCCCGAACAACAATTATCTCAAGCTTTGTGTCATGTGAAATTACCTAGACGATAGTAAAAACAGCCTAGAGGGGGGGTGAATAGATTTTTTGTCGATTTTATGATCAATTAAAATTATTTAGCGAAAATTCAATTTTAATTAGTCACAAACCCTAATTTTCAATTTAATTCCAAAAACAGATCTATCAAGCAATATCGAGCAAACATAAGTATAGGGCAGAAAATAAGGCAAGAGACGACACAGAGAATTATACGTGGAAAAACCAAGGAAACGTTCCAAGGAAAAAACCACAGGTACTGATGCACTATGAATAAATAATTACAGACTCTATGAGAGTTTTAGACTTACAATCACTCCTGATATGCCTTCCTCTACTCGTGGTCTGAAATCCTTGAATTACTCGTAATTCACGAAGCACGCTTGCTCCGCCAAATACTATGAGAGACTCACAGATCATGCCAGATTTTCCTTTTTCTCTACTTGTGGTCTTAAATCCTCGAATTGCTCCGTACTCGAATGGATCAAAGAAATCTCGTTGTAATAAACGGTTTGTGAATTTTTCAGCAACTATACCATTCAATCGTGCATAGAAATCGTCAATATAGAAATACAATTGAAGACGTCCAAAAATAAGAGAGAACTTGTATATCTCTAATCACTCAATGATATTTTCTCTTTATATATCTATATCTCTGTAGAAGAATATGAACGATAGAATACTGCAGAACTCTCTCCAAGACGTATACTTCTCTCTTATAGAACCGTGGTATTTATATACCAAGTCATAGAAAACCTAACCTTTCCCTCTTACGTAATTTCACAATACCTTGATAAATCCTCTAAAATCTTATGTAAATATGTGTATACGGCATACGTAGAGGTCTGAAGTCGTCGATCACTTAAAAACTCAAAGTAGGGACTAAACTGGAAAAATCCAAAAGCACCCCAAAACAAATCATGCGTAACAAGTGATCACGTGACAAAGCATTGGGACCTACGCTTGGGCGTAGGTCTAGGGTGTAGGCCTACCCTTGGGACCTACGCTTGGGTGTAGGTATAGGGTGTAGGGTCCCTTCCCAGCTCTAAAAACCAAAGCGTATGTTAGAGCCATTCTGCTTCTAACAATGTAGGTATGTTGCATCTTTTGCAGTTTTTTCATATTTGAGCTAGACTGGTCATCTCGAGCTCCCGATGCTTTTGAATGGAATCATAATGTCTGGAAATGACATTTTTGCCCTCCGGTGAAGTGACGATGTCTGGAAATGATGATTTTGCCCTCCGGTAACTTTCTTTGCTTTAACACACTCCTTGACTTCTTTCTCGAGATAGAAATGAACATAGTAACAACTCTATTGCAAATACACAAAACTCTCAACATGACAAGTCACTCAAAGTGTTAGTGTCTAGAACATGCCAAACACAAATAATATTATCAATGTTCTTACAATCTCCCCCTTGGCATTTTTGAGACAAAACCATGTTTTTACAATATAGCCTCACAAATAACAACATAACATCTATACCTATGAACACACACTGACAAACATAGATATAAATTGTCACCTTGCTTTCTTGACGGTCAATCCTGTAACCACAACACTGAACAAACCATTAAACGCAAGTGTGGAAAACAAATATAAAATGATCATAAAAAAATCATAATGTACACATAATGATCATCATTCTCCCCTCACTTAATATTTCTTAAACAATTAAACAATCTTAAACAATCTTAGCCAAACAATCTCTACAATCTTTCCCCCTCACTTAATATTTCTCCCCCTTTTTTGTCACTGAAATGTCAAGCAAAGAGAGTATATGCCATAGCAATAATGTAGAGAGATGCAAGGAAATACTCAATGAAAAACACCAACATAAAGAACTCTTATCAGATCATATCCAAATTCTCAGGGTAACGGACATCTCTACTATGTATGACCCTACTACTAATGTATGAATTCAAAATGTCATGAATAAAAATAAAAATAAAATATTTTTGTTTTTAGAAATCGGTGAGCAAGGTAGTAGATACAACAAGAAAATCATTTATACATCATATTCTCATATTTAACTTGACCATTATACACATGGTATAGGAGAAAATCAGCACACATACATTGTAAACTCAAGAATGCACAAGTCATGTTTTACAAATATATATATGATAATTCTCATGTGCAAGCACTAAGGCAAGATGAAAACAATACATACTAAAGATGATAATCTCCCCACTAACCGTGATGATAATTCTATCCAAGATCCAAACTAGAAGGAAAAAAAAAGAATACTTTATCTTTGTCACAGAATTTCCTCCTTCTCATCTTTTCAACTTTCTCACCATATCCCTTTTGGTCTTTTTAAGCTCCGAACTTTCCAGCGAGGATTTTTAGTCCCGACCAACTGGGCCCGAGCTTCTTTCATGGGATTTATGCCCATTAGTCTTCTCTCTTTTTTACGCGAACACTCAATGCTCACTGAGGCAAGAGGCCCGGTTACTCAGATTGAAGAACTACTTTTTGCATTTTTAATATTTTAAACATCTTATTGTTTTAACATCACCACAATATTCATACATATGCAAAAAATATTTCATGCATAGACCACTCTAGCATAGCTCATGAACCTTCATACCACTTCAGGTTACAATAAAAAAGTTAAGAAATTCAGCAGCCATTATAATCATCACCAAAGCAACTAGCACCTAAGATTAAAGTTTTGTAATATAAAATAAAATGCCCGCATGAACAAATATAATACAAATGAATGATTACCTATCAATTCTAGGAAAATAATGTGATGTGTTCCTAGAATGATAGATAAGAAAATATTTATTCTAAAGAAAGTATACCAATAGATTTCCTAAGACTAACATGCTTTTGAAAATCTAATAGCTTTGTAAAGATATCTACTAACTAAGAATCTGTGGATATGAATTCTAGAGACACTATACCATCTTTAACAAGATCACGAATGAAATGATGTCGAATAACTATATGCTTTGTCATAGAATGTTGAACAGGATTTTTAGAAATATTTATCGCACTCGTGTTATCTCAAAACACAGTTATCGTGCCTTGAGAAAAACCATAATCCTGCAACATTTGACGCATCCACAAAACTTCAGTACAACAACTACCAACTGTTATATACTCAACCTCAGCAGTGGAAAGGGAAACACAATTTTTCTTCTTGCTATGCCAAACAACTATGAAATTTCCAACATAAAAACACCATCCACTAGTACTTTTTTTATGATAAACATTACCGACCCAATCAACATCAGAAAAGGATGCGATATCAGTATTAGTACCCGATGGAAACCACAGTCCATAATTCACTGTCCCTTTAACATACATGATAATCCTTTTCATAGCAGTAATATGAGACTCCTTAGGACTTGCCTGGTAACATGCACACAAACCAACACTAAAAGCTATGACACGTCGACTGGCAGTCAAATACAACAAACTCCCAATTATACTCCTATAAAGTGTAGGATCGACATCTTTGCCTTTAGTATCCAAGCTAAGCTTAACACTTGTACTCATAGGAGTACGAGCATCCTTTGCCTTTTCCAAATAAACTTCTTCACCAATTCTAAGGCATAACGACTTTGAGAAACAAAAATCCCATCATTTAATTGCCTAACTTGAAGCCCTAGAAAGAAGTTCAATTCACCAATCATGCTCATCTCAAATTCATGTTTCATTTGATCTCCAAAATAATGAGAAATATCAGAAGTGGATCCAAACACAGTATCATCAACATAGATTTGAGCAACAACTGTATAACTCTCAATTTTCTGAATAAACAGTGTTTTGTCCACTCCCCCTCGAGTAAAACCCGTTCCCAACAGGTAATTAATCAACCTTTCAAGTCAAGCTCTAGGAGCTTGCTTTAGCCCATACAACGCCTTTTTTAGCCTGTAAAAATGACCCGAATAATAAGGATCTTTAAATCCTTTGGGTTGCTCCACATATACTTCTTCATGAACAACACCATTCAAAAATGCACTCTTCACATCCATTTGATACAACTTGAATCCAAGATGACAAGCGATAGCAAACAAAATCCGAATAGATTCAAGCCTAGCCACTGCAGCGAAAGTCTCATCAAAATCAATACCCTCCATCTAAGTATATCCTTGAGCAACAAGCCTAGCCTTATTCCGAACCAATATACCATGTTCATCCTTTTTATTTTTGAATATCCACTTGGTACCAATCACATTTTTCTCCTTCGGTCTAGGCACAAGATACCATACATCATTCTTAACAAACTGTTGAAGTTCTTCTTGCATAGAATTTATCCACTCACTATCTTGAAGAGCTTCTTTGACATTTTCAGGTTCCAAAGAAGATGTATAGCAGGCATACGAAACCTCCTTCCTAGCCTTTCTCTGTGTCACCATCATCTGATCAACAGATCCTATAACATTATCCAAAGAATGGTACAACTTTACCCTTGCAGATGGTTCCTTAAATGGTGTAGGCTGAACATCACCAATTGAATGATATGATTCTGTAGGACTTGAAGTATCATCAATAACCACATTTTCCTTTTTTTCAACCTCAGAAGAATCATTATCCAACATAAAGAATGGCTTACCATCTTCCTCCTCAGCAGAAGTTGAGGACTCATCAATACATGAGTCATCAACCACTAGATTGGCAGATTCCATCATCGTTTGAGTTCTAAGTTTAAAAACCCTATATGCTCGACTAGTCAATGAATAACCCAAAAATATTCCTTCATCAATCTTAGACTCAAACTTCCCAATAGATTCACGATCTCTAAGAATATAACATTTTGCTCCAAAAACTTTGAAATACTTTACATTGGGTTTCTTGCCATTCCACAATTCATAAGGAGTTTTTAAGGTACCAGGCCTAAGATAAACTCTATTTAAGGTGTAACACGCTGTGTTCACCGCCTCGGCCCAAAAATACCTAGGAACATTCCTACCCTATAGCATAACATTGGCCATTTTCTGAATAACCTTATTCTTCCTCTCAACTACTCTATCCTATTGAGGAGTTTTAGGTGCTGAAAATTCATGTTTTATACCTCTCTCTTCACAAAATACTTCAATTTCTGAATTTTCAAACTCCCTTCCATGATCACTACTAACTTTAGAAGTGGAACAATTCTTCGCAGTTTGAATTTTTTAACAAATTCTCTTAAACTTTCAGGAGTTTCAGACTTTTCACTTTAAAATCCAACCTATGCAAATCTCGAATAATCATCCACCATGACAAAGATATACTTCTTTCTTACTTTGCTCATGGTCCTAGTGGGACTCATTAAATCAATATGCAACAACTCTAAAGGTCTAGAATTACCAATGACATTTGTCTTTTTGTGCTAACATTTGACTTGTTTACCCTTCTAACATGATCCACACACAACTCTTTTTGCATAACCAAGCTTAGGGACTCCCTTAACAATTTCACTCTTAGTAATTTTTGTTAATTCACGAAAATTAACATGTCCCATCCGCTGATGTCAGATTTCAACTTCATCAAGGTTAACTTTATTGCATAACAATTCAGAATTATGAACAATACAATAGCAATTATAAGTTGAACGCATACCTTCCATTACGCAATTCCCAGAAGAGTCAATGATCGAACATTTATCAGGATAAAAAATGACATTATGATTGTTATCACATATCTGACTTATGCTCAACAAATTTGCTTTAAAACCCAATACATAAAACACATCTTCTAGTTTAGGTAGACCAGAAATCACAATGGTACATTTGCCTAGAACCTTTAACTTCTCTCCATTACCAAAAGTGACTATCCCACCATGACATTCCTCGAGAAATCCAAACAATGACTTATCTCCAGTCATATGCCTCGAACATCCACTATCCAAATACCAAGATGCAGACTTTCGTGCTCTATGTATAATATCAAGTACAATACAGTATAGCTCACTTTTTCTCACCCAAGCCTTCTTCATCTTCGAAGATCCTTTTGCCAATCTTGACAAATTCTTCATTTCTTCATTCAACATTCGAATTTGATCTTGAACACGATCTCCATGTTGAACTCTTTGTTCCTTCACCGATTGCAGAGTCTTCCCTCTCAACTTCGAACACCTTGGTCGACTGTGACCACTGACACCACAGTGATGACAAATAGGAAAAAACCTCTGGACTCTATTAGTTGACTTCCAAGGATATCTAGGGGTAAGGAAAGGCTTGTTTTCAACAAGTCTTTTGACATAGGATTGAACCCTAGGATTCCAATTTGAATTTCCTTTTCAAGAACTTGATGCTACTTGGGAGGCTTTTACGAAGGTGGTTTTTGCAGCGGCATTCAAAATTTGCAATACTCCAACAAAACCTAGTCCTTTTGTATTTCCTGCGGACTTTCCTACACTCAACATATGATTAAGCTTAAGAGTTCCACTATACCACTTTTGAACAGTTAAGTTAGCATCTTTCAGCTCTTTTTCCAAATTTTCAATCTTAGTAGATTTCTCAACCAATTCCTTATTAAGACCATCTATTAACTTCAAAGCCTCAGTTTTTTCAAGTTCAGACTTATTCAAATCCTCAACCAACTTGGCCTTTTGGGTCTGTAGAAGATTTAGAGTTTAAGAACTATTGGTTAATTCATCTTTTAAAGAATGCAGTTCTTTGTCCATGTTAAGACTTTTAGTCAACAGTTTCATGTGATTCTTGTGAAGTTGTGTGGTCTTATCAAGTAATTTATTATAAGACTCTTGAAGCGTTTCATCACAATCTTCTTTACTCTCAGAACCTTCCTCTTCAGACATCGCCAAACTTGAAGCAACTTCGTTAACCTCCTTCCTTTGTACAACAAACATAGTGAAATTCTCAGAATCATCACCTACTTCTGATTTTGTTGCATCACTAGCTAATCCATTGTCAGAGTCATCATCCCAACTGACAGCTAATCCTTTCGATTTCTTCAGAGTGTTTGCACACTCTGCAGCTATATGACCATATCCTTGACATTCAAAACATTTGGGTTTCTTCTTTTTACGATCAGACTTGTCCTTCGTAATTTGAGTCTTATTTCTATTTCTAGACTCACCCAACTTATCCCCAAATTTTTATCCCTGACCATTTTGTTTAGCCCAAACAAATTTGTTCAACCTCTTAGCAAATATGACAATATCATTCAGACTCAACTCACTTTCATCATCAAGTTCAACCTGATCCTCCCTAGTGGTTTTGAAAGCTATGCTCTTCTCTTTTATGCCACTCGCCTTTTTAGGAGGATTTTTGAACATCTCCATCTCATAAGATTTTAAATTTCCAGCCAATTCTTCAACCTTAATTTCTCAAAGACTCATGACCTCAGAGATGATAGTGACCTTAGATCGTAAACGTTTAGGAAGAGACCTAAGGATTTTCTTTACTATGGTAGTCTCATGAATAGGATCACCTAGGTTATGACAACCTGTTAAAATATCAGTTAACCTAGCCTCAAAGTCTGCAAATACCTCATCCTCCTCCATCTTCAGCTGTTCAAATTGAGAATACAAAATTTGAAGCTTTGATTGTTTCACCTTTGACGTTCCTTCATGAGTGACTTGGAGAATGTCCCAAGCTTCCTTGGTAATTACGCACCTAGCAATCCTCTTGAACTCACTCGGAGTTACAACATTATATAACGCATTCAACGCCTTCGAGTTCTAATTCGTGTTATTCGTCTCGGCAGTAATCCACTCGCTCGACGGTTTTGGTGTTGATTCATTTATCGTGTCGTCTTTCACAGTTGGAGGTGAATATCCTACTTTAACAACATTCCACACTCTCTCATATAAAAATTTTAAAAACTCTCTCATTCTCAATTTCCAATATGTATAATTTGAGCAATCAAACAAAGGGGACCTAGATATGGAATCTCCTTCACAAGGCATCTCCATCGTCTAAGTACAAAATCTAACCCTAGGTAATTAACCTAAAAAGGGGCAACCACGCTTTGATACCAATTGAAATTACCTAGACGATAGTGAAAAATGCCTAGAGGGGGGTGAATAGGCTTTTTGTCAATTTTATGATCAACTAAAATTATTTAGCGGAAATTCAATTTTAAATAGGTACAAACCCTAATTTTCAATTTAATTCTAAAAATAGATCTATCAAGCAATATTGAGCAAACATCAGTATAATGTCGAAAATAAGGCAAGAGACAACACAAAGAATTATACGTGGAAAAACTGAGGAAACGTTCCAAGGAAAAAACAACGGGTACACTCAGGTACCGATGCACTATGAATCAATAATTACAGACTCTATGAGAGTTTTAGATTTACAATCACTCCTGATATGCCTTCCTCTACTCGCAGTATGAAACCCTTGAATCACTCGTACTTCACGAAGCACGCTTGCTCCGCTAGACACTATGAGAGACTCATAAATCAAACTTGATTTGCCTTTCTCTACTCATGGTTTGAAATCCTCGAATCGCTCCGTACTCGAACGGATCAAAGAAACCTCGTTACAATAAATGGTGTGTTAATTTTTCAGTAACTATACCATTCAATCATGCATAGAAATCGTCGATGTAGAAGCACGATTGAAGATGTATAAAAACAATAGGAAACTTGTATATCTCTAATCACTAAATGATATTTTCTCTCTATATATCTTTATCTCTGTAGATTAATATGAACGATAGAATATTGCAGAGATCTCTCCAAGACGTATCCTCCTCTCTTGTAGAACCTTGGTATTTATAGACCAAGTTATAGAAAACCCTAACCTTGCCCTCTTACGTAATTTCACAATACCTTGATAAATCATCTAAAATCTAATGTAAATATGTGTATACGACATATGTAGAGGTCTGAAGTCATCGATCACTTAAAAACTCGAAGTAGGAGCTAAATTGGAAAATCCAAAAGCACCCCGAAACAAATCATGCGTAACAAGTGATCATGTGACCAAGCATTGGGACTTACGCTTGGGCGTAGGTCTAGGGCATAGGCCTACGCTTGGGCGTAGGTATAGGGCATAGGGTCCCCTCCCAGCTCGAAAAACAAAAGCGTAGGTTAAAACCATACTGCCTCTTTTTGCCTCTGACAACGTAGGTATGTTGCATCTTTTGCAGTGTTTTCATATTTGAGCTAGACTTGTCATCTCGAACTCCCGATGCTTTTGAATGAAGTCATAATGTTTGGAAATGACATTTTTGCCCTCCAGTGAAGTGACGATGTCTAAAAATGACGATTTTGCCCTCCAGTAGCTTTCTTTACTTTGACACACTTCTTGACTTTTTTTCTCGAGATAGAAACGAACATACTAACATCTCTATTGCAAATAAACAAAACTCTCAACATGACAATTCACTCATCATGGTTATTGTCTAAAACATGTCAAACACAAATAATACTATAAATTTTCTTACATCATGAATGGTTCCCACTTAAGTGAATGACTTTGTTACTTTCTACTCCTAATCCAGACAATCCCCGTGTTTAGGTTAATATTCTACCATGGTATTTCAAATCCTCTTCTCCTACTTCATTGATCAAATTTTGCCATTTTTTCAAAAATACTCATCTTTCCATCATTCCATCTTTCCACTTACCATCCCTTTTTGTCTTTCTAAACTCTAGACTTTCCAGCAAGGTTTTTTAATTCCAACCAACTGGGCCTTTGTTTCATTATGGGATTTATGCTCATTAGTTTTCTCCCCTTTTTACACAAACAACGATATTGGTGATACCAACGCCCAATTACTCAGATCGAAGAACTACGTTTTGTATTTTTAATTTTTTTTTAATATATTTTCATCTTACTCAATTTCAACCATACACCTCCCTTTCTCCCCACTTACCATCCCTTTTTCCCATAGTGAATGTATAATTATGCTTATAGGTCAGGGTCATCCTTCTCAGTTTCAATTTCACTAATTCACTCACCCATGTAAAACCACATCACTTTTACACAGCTCAATCTAATCATTACTCTCATGAACATGAATATCACAACATACACATCTCATGCATTGTAAATACAAACTCAGTCAACTCGTAATGCAAAATAATCATGCGTGACAATAAAGAATTTCATTCCAATTTTTTTTTAATTTTTCAATTTTTTTTTCAAAATTTTCATTGCTAAACTATACCCTCACCCCCAAACTTAAAACAAATCATGTCCATAAGGTTCATAAAACAAAGGAAATAGTACAATTACCCTTGAAGCGTGATTCCGGACTTTCACAATAAAGCACTCGAGCTCCTCCCCCAAACTTCATTTGGATTACCTGTAAATATGCTCAACAAAATACACATACCCATTATCATAGTAAGGGAAAATATTGCATAAAAATATCCGAAAATAATCAATATATTGCTCAAGGAATGAAGAATTTTATTAAAATAAATAACAAAGATTTGGCCTTAGGGATCTACAATCTCTATGAATTGAAATTGAAAAGACATAGCCTTAAGGGTCTACCGTCTCTAAAAACTAAATAAACAAAATCCTAAACCTAAACCTAAACCCTAGTCCTATTCAAGATTCATCCTCTCCCTCTCTCATCAATCTTCAACTTTTTTCAAATGTATCCGGAGATTTGAAGATTTTTCAGGTTAACTAAGTTATCCTTCAGATATTGCTTCTGGAATGTCAAACAAACCACATACATCTCGTCTAGCATATTGTTAGCCCCTTGAAGAGTTGGGGTGGGGATTTATCCTTTCTAACATAGGCAAAGACCCTAAGACAGCACCCATGTGCAATCGGGGTTGAGAATGACACTTGGAGTGGCATTAGGAGAAGAAGTCAGAAAATAAACTAAGTGTTGTAGAAAAGTCAAAAAACACCCTTATGACAAATGGCATGAATCTAGAAAAGGATATTATTGAGAATTATTAATTAAACCCATTATTCCTCCTTAAACGTAGTTAATATATGTTCTGACCAGAGTGGCATTTGTGTATTTTACATATATAGGGGGGGAAGTGAGCTTGACAAAATTTGGCAGCCAACAACCAAGCAAGGCCTTGGCAAGCCTTAGCTAAGGTATGTGTAGGCAGGCCTATGGTAATGCGTGGACATAGTTTGACAACACTTGGTTTGACGGCATGGGTCCATGATGGTGGTTCGGTGCTGATGACAATGGGGGCAGTTGTGTGTACGCTTGGCTTGGCTAACCTTGTGTGCCTTGCCCACTATTGTGCTAACTTGCCCTTGGGCAAGGATTGTCTTGACTTTAAATGTGCTAGAATCCATGCAATGTGCCTGGCTTGACAAGCCATGCACATATCAAGTCTTGGCAAAGCATGCCATAACAGGGGCGTAGCTTAGAGCATGCCCAGATTGGTGACACTTGTGCTTGCCAAGATGAAAGAAACAATGTATACAAGATGAGCAAAGACCAAGGCATATGTTTACATAGCTTGGTGGTGTGTTGGAGTATACATGGCATGTGACATTCAGACAAGGAATCACATGTGGGACAACATATCCAAAGATATAGGACAATTGGGCAGTTTGCTGACATGGCTTATAGTTGTAACTTCTTGACATATGTGACACAAGGCTGGCAATGCCAGCACACCTATGGGAGAGGTTGTCTCCCAGATCCTAGGAGGGAAGTTGTATAGACAGTTTTGTGTATGTATAGTCTATATATGCCCTAATGGGGATTCTGTAAAATGATAGGAAGATAGAGAGTTGTCTTGTACTCCATTACAAAGATAGGTGTTCCTTTGTACTATTTGATAATATAGTGAAAGGTTGGAGGTGTGAACCTCTGTAAACTTTGTGTCATTTACATTACTTGTGTGCTATCTATATTCTATATATTTGGCTAAGTGTGGTGATAATTGGCTGAATTTGTGTGCAACCAAGGCCATGATAGGCTTAAAATTTAGTGTTGAAAGTTGGACCCTGTGACAGTTGGTATCAGAGCCCCGTTGAGACTCTATGGAAGCATTACGTGAAAGGGTTAATCGATTGGAGACCATGGTTAGTCATCCATATCCTTGGAATACAGACACTCTATCAACCCAGACAAATCTTCTTGCCCACGAGTTCTAGACTCTGTGCAAATTGACTGAAGATTCAGTAGCAGAGTTCAATGCTAAATTATATGCCAGAGTGACTTTGGTGTCTGATGATGTTGGTGCTACTGTTGATGTCTGCAAAGGAAATCTGAAGGATATTGAAAACAATGTCGCATTACTGAAGATGGCATGCCACAACATGACATTTCGTGGTGGTGAAACTGCCCCATCGAAAATCAAAGCATTTGGTGGTGCACGAAACGCCAAGGAATTGGAGAATTATTTATGGGATGTTGAACAGTATTTCAAGGCTTCTCGAGTTCCAGACGCTGAAAAGGTGACAATCACAAGCATATACTTGTCCAAGGATGCAAAATTGTGATTGTGCACACGGATGGGAGATGATACCAGTGCTAGACGACCCAAGATTGAGACTTGGGAGACCTGGAAGAAGGAATTGAAGGATCAGTTCCTCCCTTCCAACACAACATGGGTTGTAAGGGAAACCCTCAAGAAATTAAGCCATACAGGCATTGTTCATGAATACATAAAGGAGTTCAGTTCTTTGATGTTGGACGTCAAGATTATGTCGGAGGAAGACAAACTATTCAATTTCATGTCAGGGTTGCAGACTTAGGCCCAGACAGAATTAAGAAGGGAAGGTGTCAGAGACTTGACTTCAACCATTGTTGTGGTAGATGGGTTGATGGATTTCAGGATTTCGGGTGGCAAAGACAATTGCAACGAAAATAAATCCAACAATGGAGGCAATAACAGAGACAAAGGAAAAGGTGTACCCCCAAATTCAAGAAGAATTATGGTGGTCAGAATCAAAACAACAACAAGCCAAAAACTAATGCCAAAGAAGCGAGTCCTAGTGGCACCAAACCCACATACACTGGTGGATGTTTCATTTGCAATGGACCATACCGAGCTAGAGACTGCCCAAGGAAGGAAAAAGTGAATGCAATTCAGGTTGGCAAGGTTGACAGTGACAGCGATGGAGAGACACCAATAAGGGTGAATCGATTGCAACTTCTCAATGCACTACCAACAGCAAAATCCAAACCACAGAAGAGGCTGATATATCTCCATTCATGGGTAAATGGAAGAGAAGTGATGGCCATGGTTGATTCTGGTGCTTCACACAATTTCGTGGCAGAAAGAGAAGTGAAACACCTTGGCTTGGAGTTATCCCAGAATGCTAGCAAAGTGAAGGCAATGAATTCGGATGCCTAGCCTATCCAAGGCCTGGCCACTGTAACCCTTAAGGTGGTGGAGTGGGAAGACAAGTGCAGCATTATGGCGGTGCCCTTGGATGATTTTGACGTAATACTGGGGATTGACATGTTTTTGAAAGCAAAGGTTGCATTGTTTCCAAATCTTGGAGGAATGTTTATCTATAATGAAACATGCCCTTATTTTGTATCATCTATTACTAAGTTGCAGTAGAAAGACAAGCTGAAAGGTGTACTTTCTGCTTTGCAAGTGAAGGATGAATTACGCAGAGAGGAATGCAATTACCTAGCAGCCTTGATTGAAATCAAGCCTGATAGGATGGTTCAAGTGCCAAATGCAGTAGCAAACATTCTGATGGAGTTTAAAGATGTAATACCGCCAGAATTACCGAAGATGCTACCCCCTAGACATGCAATTGATCATAAGATTTAGTTGGAGCCTGGAACGAGACCCCCGACCCAAGCACCATACAGAATGGCAGGTAAAGAATTGGCAGAGTTGAGGAAGCAACTTGATGAGTTACTTGATGTTGGATTGATTCAACCTTCCAAGGAACCATATGGTGCTACTATCCTATTTCAGAATAAGTAATATGGATCCATGAGGATGTGCGTGGATTACAGGGCTCTAAACAAAGTGACAATGAAGAACAAGTATCCAATTCCTAATGCTGAAGACTTGTTCAATCGATTGTCCAAAGCCACTTACTTTACTAAGTTGGACTTGCGATCTGGGTATTGGCAAGTCAGAGTTATAGAAGGTGATGAGTTAGAGACGACATGTGTGACCAGATACGGTTCCTATGAGTTCCTGGTGATGCCATTCAGACTCACTAACCCCCCAGCAACCTTTTGTAATTTAATGAATGATGTATTTTATGAGTACATTGATAAATTTATTGTTGTATATCTAGATAACACATGCTCTATTTCAAGAAGGAGAAATGTGAGTTCTGCCAAAATAAGATCATGTTTCTAGGGCACTAGGTTAGCAAGGGCACAATCGACATGGATGAGCGGAAGGTGAAAGCCATTGTGGAATGGACTGCTCCAACCAAGGTAACTAAGTTGAGATCATTCCTTGGTCTTGCTAACTATTATCGTAGGTTTATCAAGGGTTATTAAAAAATGGTGAATGCCTTGACAGACTTAATGAAGAAGGATAAACCATACAGCTGGACAGAGGATTGTGACAATGCCTTTGCGAAGGTGAAACAAGCCATAGCATCCGATCCAGTGTTGCGGTTGCCAGACTTTAATTTTCCATTTGAAGTTCACATCGATCCCTCTAATCAAGCCATTAGTGGGGTGCTGGTCCAGGAGGGACACCCTTATGCATTTGAAAGTAGAAAACTTACAGATGCAGAACAAAGATATTCCACCCATGAGAAGAAGATGACTGCGGTCATACACTGCCTGGAAGCCTGGAGACACTACTTGCTTGGGACCCCATTTGTAGTTGTGATGGATAACATTGAAAATACCTACTTCAAGACGTAGAAGAAGTTGTCCCCAAAACAAACAAGGTTGCAAGAATTCTTTGTTGAGTTTGATTTTGTATGGATACACAAACCAGGGAGGCAGAACGAGGTGGCTGATGCACTAAGCAGAAAATAAGTGAAAGAGTATGTGACTTCATTATCTATTGTATATACTGATTTCCTATAGAGAGTCAAGCGTGAAATCACAGGAGATGCTTCCTACATCAAACTTCAGCAGCAAGTAAAGGAAGGCTTGGTGAGAAAATACTGGATATAAAATGAGTTGTTTTATTCCAAAGGAGGTAATCTCTATTTACCCAGGGGGGAGGACTAAAAAGATAACTAATGAGGGAGATGCTTGACACCAAATGGGCTGGTCACCCAAGAGTTGAGAGGATGCATGCATTGATTTCCAGGAGATATTATTGGCCAAAGATGGAGGATGACATTGAAGCCTATGTCCGGTCTTGTCTAGTGTGCCAACATGATAAGCTTCAGAGAAAGAAAGAGACATGATTGCTATAAACCCTGCCCATACGAGAAAGGCCATGGCAATCAGTATCAATGGATTTTGTCTCCGGACTCCCGAAGGTAGATGGAATGAGTTCCATATTTGTTATTGTTGATAGGTTTTCAAAGTATGCAGTGTTTATTGCTGCACCAGATTCATGTCCAGTTGATGTCACTGCCAAGCTGTTTCAGAAGCATGTGGTCAAACACTTTGGGCTACCAGAGGACATTATAAGTGATCGGGATTCTCAGTTCACATGCCGATTTTGGACGGCCCTTTTCAACCTTCTTGGGACAGAGTTGAAGTTCTCCACAACCAATCATCCATAAATAGATGGGCAGACATAGATGATGAACCAATTGATGGAAGAGTACATGAGGCACTATCTAACTGCTTCCCAAAAGAATTGGGTTGACTTGCTGGATATGGTGCAGTTCTGCTACAACTTGCACCGCTCATCAGCAACAAGGATGACTCCTTTTGAATTAGCAACAAGACAGCAGCCACGAACACCACAGGAGGTGGTATTGCACTAGACTGGAGAGAAGTGTCCAGCTGCTTACAACTTGGCCAGATCCAGACAGGAGATGATGGATGAGGCAAAAGACAGCCTAGCTAAGGTTATAAGGCGTATGAAGAAGTATGTTAACCAACATCGGAGACCCTTGGAGTTTGTTGTTGGTGATAAAGTGTTACTGAAGTTGACACCACAAATCTGGAAGAAGATTAGCAGCAAAACAATGTATAGAGGGTTAGTTCCTAAATATGATGGTCCCTTTGAAGTGATAAAAACGGTAGGTGAAGTTGCTTACAGATTGAAGCTGCCAAATCGATTGAAGATACACCTAACGTTCCATGTCAGTTTCCTCAAGCCATTCCATAAGGATACTACAGATGCAAGTATAGTATAGACCCAAAGTGTTCCACCTGTGATAAGGAAACAATTTAATAAGGAAGTTGATCTAATTTTGAACCACAATACTGTGGACCAAAGCAAGAAAAATCGGATGACATATTATTTGGTTCTATGGAAAGGCAGTGGAGTGCAGGAGGCTACATAGGAAAGAGATGTGACATTATGGGAATTCAAAAAGCAGATTCAAGAGTATCTAAGCAAGAAACAGCTAACGAGGACGTCAGGCTCCTCTAGTGGGGTAGTTTTGTTAGCCCCTTGAACAGTTGGGGTGGGGACTTTATCTTTGTAACATGGGCAAAGACCCTAAGACAGCACCCATGTGCAATAGGGGCTGAGAATGACACTTGCAGTGGCATTGGATGACACTTGGAGTGGCATTGGGAAAAGAAGTCAGAAAATAAACTAAGTGTTGGAAAAAGGTCAAGAAACACCTTTAGGACAAATGGCATGAATCTAGAAAAGGAAATTATTGGGAATTATTAATTAAACCCATTATTCCTCCTAAGACATGCTTGATATATGTTCTGGCCAGAGTGGTTTTTGTGTATTTCGCATATATAGGGGGGTAAGTGAGCTTGACAAAAGTTGGCAGCCAACAACCAAGCAAGTCCTTGGCAAGCCTTGGCTAAGGAATGTGTAGGGAGGCCTATGGTAATGCATGGGCATGGTTTGACAACAATTGTCTTGACGGCATGGGTCTGTGATGGTGGTGCGGTGCTGATGACAATGGGGGCAGTTGTGTGTGCACTTGGCTTGGCTAACCTTGTGTGCCTTACCCACTATTGTGCTAACTTGACCTTCGACAAGGATTGCCTTGACTTGGCATGTACTGGAATACATGCAATGTGCCTGGCTTGACAAGCCATGTACATATCAATTCTTGGCAATGCTAACTTTTCTATGACAAGGCCATGACACCACAGATGGCTAACTTCGGAATGCAAGGCGTGGAACAATACATGACTTGGCATTGTCATGGCATGGCGCAATGCATGTCGTGGCATGGGCGTGGCTTAGAGCGTGGTCAGATTAGTGACAGTTGTGCATGATAAGATGAAAGCAACAATTCATGCAACATGAGCAAAGACCAAGGCATATGTTTACATAGCTTGGTGGTGTGCTGGAGTAACCATGGCATGTGACATTCAGACAAGGAATCACATGTGGCAAAACAGATCCAAAGATATAGGTCAGTTGGGCAGTATGCTGACATGACTTATAGTTGTAACTTGTTGACATATGTGGCACAAGGATGGCAATGCTAGCACACCTATGGGAGGGGTTGTCTCCTAGATCCTAGGAGGGAAGTTGTATAGAAAGTTTTTTGTATGTATAGTCTATATATGCCCAAATGCAGATTCTGTAAAAGGATAGGGTGATAGAGAGTTGTCTTGTACTCCATTACAAAGATAGATGTTCCTTTGTACTATTTGATAATATAGTGAAAGGTTGGAGGTGTGAACCTCTGTAAACTCTGTGTGTCATTTACATTACTTGTGTGCTATCTATATTCTATATATTTGGCTAAGTGTGGTGATAATTGGCTGAATTTGTGTGCAACCAAGGCCATGATAGGCTAAAAATTTAGTGTTGAAAGTTGGACCCTGTGACAGTTGGTATCAGAGCCCCGTTGAGACTCTATAGAAGTATTACGTGAAAGGGTTAATCGATTGGAGACCATGGTTGGTCTTCCATATCCTTGGAATACAGACACTCTATCAACCCAGATAAATCTTCTTGCCACGAGTTCTAGACTCTGTGCAAATTGACTGAAGATTCAGTAGCAGAGTTGAATGCCAAATTGGATGCCAGAGTGACTTCGGTGTCTGATGATGTTGGCACTGTTGTTGATGTCTTCAAAAGAAATCTGAAGGATATTGAAAACGATGTCACATTATTGAAGAGGGCATGTCACAACATGACATTTCGCGGTGGTGAAAGTGCCCCATAGAAAATCAAAGTGCAGAACCCAAAGCATTCAGTGGTGCACAAAATGCCAAGGAATTGGAGAATTTCTTCTGGGATGTTGAACAGTATTTCAAGGCTTCTCGAGTTCCAGATGCTGAAAAGGAGACAATCACAAGCATGTACTTGTCCGGGGATGCAAAACTGGTGTTGCGCACACGGATGGAAGATGATGCTAGTGCTAAACGACCCAAGATTGAGACTTGGGAGACCTTGAAGAAGTAATTATAGGATCAGTTCCTCCCTTCCAACACATCATGGGTTGTAAGGGAAACCCTCAAGAAATTAAGGCATACAGGCATTGTTCGTGAATACATAAAGGAGTTCAGTTCTTTGATGTTGGACATCAAGAACATGTCGGAGAAAGACAAACTATTCAATTTCATGTTAGGGTTACGGACTTGGGCCCAGACATAATTGAGAATGAAAGGTGTCAGAGACTTGCCTTCAACCATTGCTGCGGCAGATGGGTTGATGGATTTCAGGATTTCGGGTGGCAAAGACAATTGCAACGAAATAAAATCCAACATGTCGAAGGAAGACAAACTATTCAATTTTATGTTAAGGTTGCAGACTTGGGCCCAGATAGAATTGAGAAGGCAAGGTGTCAGAGACTTGCCTACAGCCATTGTTGCGGTAGATGGACTGATGGATTTCAGGATTTCGGGTGCCAAAGATAAGGGAAAAGGTGTTACCCTCAAATTCAAGAAGAAAGGAAACAACTTCAAGAAGAATTATGGTGGTCAGAATAAAAATAACAACAAGCCTAGAACTGATGCCAAAGGAGCGAGTCTCAGTTGCACCAAACCCACATGCACTGGTGGATGTTTCATTTACAATGGACCATACTGATCTAGAGACTGCCCAAGGAAGGAAAAAGTGAAAGCAATTCAGGCTGGCAAAGATGGTAGTGACATTGATGTAGAGACACCAACAAGGGTGAATCCATTACAACTTCTCAATGCACTACCAATGGCAAAATCCAAACCACATAAGGGGCTAATATATTTCCATGCCTGGGTAAATGGAAGAGAAGTGTTGTCCATGGTTGATTCTGGTGTTTCACACAATTTTGTGGCAGATAGAGAACTGAAACACATTAGCCTGAAGTTGTGTTAGAACGCTACCAAAGTGAAGGCAGTGAATTTGGATGCCCAGCCTATCCAAGGCCTGGCCACAGTAACCCTCAAGGTAGGGGAGTGGGAAGACAAGTGCAGCATTATGGCGGTGCCCTTGGATGATTTTGACGTAATACTATGAATTGACAACTTTTTGAAAGCAAAGGTTGCATTGTTTCCATATCTTGGAGGTATGTTTATTTGTAATGAAACATGCCCTTGTTTTGTATCATTTATTACTAAGGTGAAGTACAAAGACAAGCTGAAAGGTGTAATTTCTGTCTTGCAAGTGAAGGACGGGTTACGCAAAGGGGAGTGCACATACCTAGCAACCTTGATTGAGATCAAGCCTGATGTGATGGTTGAAGTGCCAGATGCAGTAGCAGACATTCTGATTGAGTTTAAAGATGTAATGCCGCCAGAATTACCCAAGATGCTACCCCCAAGATAAGCAATTGATCATAAGATTGAGTTGGAGCCTGGAACGAGAGCCCCGGCCCAAGCACCATACAGAATAGCGCCTAAAGAATTGGAAGACTTAAGGAAACAACTTGATGAGTTACTTGATGCTGGATTGATTCAACCTTCCAAGGCTCTATATGGTGCTCCTGTCCTATTTCAGAAGAAGCAAGATGGATCCATGAGGATGTGCATAGATTACAGAGCTCTAAACAAAGTGACGGTGAAGAACAAGTATCCAATTCCTAATGCTGCAAACTTGTTCGATCGATTGTCGAGACCCATTTACTTAACCAAGTTGGACTTATGATCTGGGTATTGGCAAGTCAGAGTTACAGAAGGTGATGAGTCAAAGACGACATGTGTGACCAGACACGGTTCCTATGAGTTCCTGGTGATGCCATTCAGACTCATTAACGCCCCAACAACCTTTTGCAATTTAATGAATGATGTATTTTATGAGTACATTGATAAATTTATTGTTGTATATCTAGATGACATTGTAATTTACAACAATACTCTTGAGGAGCATTTGAGACAATTGAGGTGAGTGTTCTCACAGCTTAGATAACACATGCTCTATGTCAAGAAGGAGAAATGTGAGTTCTGCCAGAATAAGATCATGTTTCTAGGGCACTAGGTTAGCAAGGGCACAATCCGCATGGATGAGCGGAAGGTGAAAGCCATTGTGGAATGGACTGCTCCAACCAAGGTAACTGAGTTCAGATCATTCCTTGGTCTTGCCAACTATTATCGCAGATTTATCATGGGCTATTCAAAGATGGTGAATGCATTGACAGACTTGTTGAAGAAGGATAAACCATAGAGTTGGACAGAGGATTGTCACAATGCCTTTGTGAAGGTGAAGCAAGCCATAGCATCTGAACCAGTGTTGCGGTTGTCAAACTTTAGCTTGCCATTTGAAGTTCACACTAATGCCTCTGATCGAGCCATTGGTGGCGTGCAGGTCCAAGAGAGACACCTTTGTGCATTTGAAAGCAGGAAACTTAAAGACGCAGATCAAAGATATCCCACCCCTGAGAAGGAGATGATTGCGGTCATACACTGCCTGGAAGCCTAGACACACTACTTGCTTGGGACCCCATTTGCAGTTGTGATGGATATAATTGTAAAGACCTACTTCAAGACGCAGAAGAAGTTATCCCCAAAACAAACAAGGTGGCAAGAATTCTTGGCTAAGTTCAATTTTGTATGGATACAAAAACCAAGGAGGCAGAACGAGGTGGCTGATGCACTGAGCAGAAAAAAAGTGCAAGAGTATATGACTTCATTATCTGCTGTATATATTGTTTCCTTGAGAGAGTCAATCGTGAAATCATAGGAGATGTTGCCTACATCAAACTTCAGCAGCAAGTGAAGGAAGGCTTAATGAGAAAATACTGGATAAAAAATGAGTTATTTTATGCTAGAGGAGACAGGCTCTATGTACCTAGTGACACTTGTCCATGACAATATGAAAGCAACAATGCATGCATGTTGAGCAAAAACCAAGGCATATGTTTACATAGCTTGGTGGTGTGCTGGAGTACACATGGCATGTGACATTCAGACAAGGAATCACATGTGGCACAACAGATCCAAAGATATAGGATAGTTCGGCAGTTTGCTGACATGGCTTATAGTTGTAACTTGTTAACATATGTGGCACAAGGCTGGCAATGCCAGCACACCTATGGGGGGGGGGGGGTGTTTCTCCCAGATCCTACGAGGGAATTTGTATAGACAGTTTTGTGTGTTTAGAGTTTATATGTGCCCTAATGGGGATTCTGTAAAAAGATAGGGAGATAGAGAGTTGTCTTGTACTCCATTACAAAGATAGGTGTTCATTTGTACTATTTGATAATATAGTGAAAGGTTGGAGATGTGAACCTCTGTAAACTTTGTGTGTCCTTTACATTACTTGTGTGTTATCTATATTCTGTATATTTGGCTAAGTGTGGTGAGAATTGGCTGACTTGGTGTTTTACCAAAGCCATCATAGGGCAAAAATTGAGTGTTTAAAATTGGTCTCTGTGACACCTATCACCCAATTGTTGTGCAATGATCTTCGAAATAAAAAACGGGTATGGAAGATAATACTCAAAAGCATCTCCACCCGACTTCCCTATACACACAATTACTCGGACAACCGACATCTCAACCATTATCACTGTAATACCCTGTTATTTTATTTATTTTAATTGGATATATTTAATTTAATTGATTAATTTATTATAAATTATTTGGTTTGGCTTATAAGTTCAATGGACCACTATTTAAGTAATGGTGGACTTTTATTTATTTTTGGCCCATTTGAGGGGTTTTATTTTTATTAATATATATATGTATATATATAATAAAATGAACCCTAAGAGACATATACTACGTTTCTATCATACAATCATAGAGAAGGAGGGCACAGAGCCGCGTAGAAAAGAGGGGGGAAATGCTATGATTTGTCTACAGTTCATGCGTATTTTGACTCTAAGATCAGGCAAGTAGAATATTTTTATCTTCCCCTTTGAACCAGTAATCGTAACATCGATATCTTGTATTTCTTAATGATTTAATGTCTTTGTATATATATGTTATACTTATATATGTATATATATGTTCATAATTGGTGTCTAGGTTATTTAGAATAAATTTATACCAAAATCGTTCAATGCTTAGGTCAAAGAGTATTATTTTTATTATAATGATTTCTATTACAGTAATTGAGAGAGATAAATATAAAAGTACAATGTTTGCTTTAACAGTGGATATTGGATGTTTGATGTTTGGGTCAATTGTACGCGTGTATAAATCTGTATGCATAGGAAACTTTTTGAATTGGTTGGCACAAGAAACTTAGTGCTACATTGATGTATATCTATATATATCTATATATATATATATGCATGTGTAAGCGAGTGTAATTAGCAAGACTATGGTTGTTATATTTGTGATATAGAATTTAGCAATACAAAACCATGTTCATTCCTATGCAACCATATATGATTTGGCATGGGATTTTCCTGGACGTGACATCACATGGTGGGCCACGCTTAGCGATGTAGAAGGTTTATGGGATTAATATTAGGATATCATTAGGTGTTGGTTTAGGTAGGAAAGATGGAACACCGAAGCTTCCACTCCTAAATAAATATATATAGTTATGTTTTTTTATTATATTTATATATATATATATATATATATAAGAATATATGTGTATGGATCCATCGGTTCATTAATACCATGCTAGTAGCAAATTTCTTGTATACGAATTAAAAAATTCTTTATATGTGACATGGTTAGTAATATATATCTATATATATTATTTTCTATGATTGTGGAAGGGAGGGAATCACGATGGACTGACTATTAAGGCAGTCTCATCTGTACCTTGACATGTGTAAATTTATTCTGTAGTTTAATTATTGATATGTGTAAATATTCTGATTAGTTATGTTTTTTTTTTATATTTATATATATATATATATAAGAATATATGTGTATGGATCCATCGGTTCATTAATACCATGCTAGTAGCAAATTTCTTGTATACGAATTAAAAAATTCTTTATATGTGACATGGTTAGTAATATATATCTATATATATTATTTTCTATGATTGTGGAAGGGAGGGAATCACGATGGACTGACTATTAAGGCAGTCTCATCTGTACCTTGACATGGAGATCGGGTACGTGGTTATGGTTTGGCATGGTTTAGTTGCCTATAGATTTGTGGTTTAGTTATTATATTATTTTATTTGTTTTGCCTATTGACTTGTAATTTGATTTTGGCTGCGTTGTATTAGTTTTTTTTTTGACTTATTCTTTAGTTATGATTGCACCCTATTTGTTTTGCCTATTTTCTGGAGGATATATATTAAAGTGTGGTACGTAAAGTTATAGGAATTATAGTATTATTCTTATTTTTATAGTGGGTAGATGATGGGATTATTGGTACTATGTTTGGGATCATATAGCGTCTACTGTGCTCGTGGGTCTGACCCACTGTTGTTGTTTCAGGTCCTCGACAGAATCTGCCACAGGGTTGAGGACGCATCTCATTTGGTCACCGATAGGTATCAAATATTAGTCATTTTGACCCCTTGACTCACTATTGTTACGTTCTTTCATTCCATTATTTGGTATTTTTATTGCGTTTGCATGTGAAGACACATTTCAGGAGCTTAATGAAGAAATGGAGCTAACTTAGGTGAATTAACAAAAGAGTATGTTCTTTCTATCCAAGAGGAAAGTCAAAGAGGTAGTCCGAGACAAAAATGGCTCCCGGAGGGTAAAAATGGCATTTTTAGAAGCCGTCATCTTCAGGAAAAAGTATCGTGGGTTTGAGATGGATGTTTTGGTGTATTTACGGAGAAAAGTGATTTTTCACAAAATACCTACGCTTTTGCCTATACTTCCAGTTTCAAAAAGTGGCTAGAAAACATATTTCTACACTTGGACCTACACTTGAAGCGTAGGCTTGCTACGCTTGAAGCATACGTGCGACAACTTTTTGGAGATTTTTCATGAATTTTTCCTATTTCACCCTGGCTTAATTGGAAGACGTGTCTGCGACTCTAGACCACTATATACATATATATGAGAAGTTAGGTTTTGCATGAGTTTTAGTGTGAAAAGAGTGAAAAGGGTCTCTCTATGCCATTGCCCATATATACAAGACCATACATTAGAGTTGGAGAGTTTTGTGGTTGGAGAGTTCATACGTGAGTTTTTGGAGGTTGTTCATTCATTCAAATTAGTTGTTGTTGAGATCCATATTCAAACCGAGAGATCCAAAGAAGAAGACTATGGAGAACATTTCTACATCAACGAGATAGGTGTCAAATATTAGTCATTTTGACCCCTTCACTCACTATTGTTACATTCTTTCATTCCATTATTTGGTATTTTTATGATGTCTATGTGTTAAAGCATGTTTCAAGAGCTTAATGAAGAAATAGAGCTAACTTTGGTGAATTAACTGAAGAGTGAGTTCTTTCTATCAAAGAGGAGAGTCAAAGAGGCAGTCCGAGACAAAAATGGCTCCCGGAGGGCAAAAATGGCATTTTCAGAAGCCGTCAACTTCAACAAAAAGTATCGTGGGTTCGAGACGGACGTTTTGGCACATTCACGGAGAAAAGTGGTTTTCCTTAAAAACCCTACACTTGTGTCTACGCTTCCAGTACCAAAAAGTTGCTAGAATTGCAACTTCTATGCTTGGACCTACGTTTGGGCCCTACACTTAGACCTACACTTGAAGCATAGCCTCCAAGCGTAAGTGCGACCACTTTGAGGATTTCTGCATGATTTTTTCTCTTACACCCCGGGCTTAATTGGAAGACGTGCCCACGACTCTAGACCTCCGTATACATGTATATAAACTTATATTTAGGGTTTTGATGAGTTTTGAGAGTGAAAAGACTGAAAAAGGCCTCTCTATGCCATTACCTATATATACAAGACCATACATCATATGTAAAAGAAGGATATTCTGGTGCTGATAGGTGTTGTGGAGTTGGAGATTCTATGAGACGTTTATTCAAGAGGTTCATTCACTCAGACTTGCTGCTGTTGAGAGCCATATTCAAACCTAGAGATCCGAAGAAGAAGACTATGGAGGGAGATTCTACATCAACGATGCAGTCACCTTCTTCCATGGCCAACTAACTCGGTATCTAGGGTTTTGTAGCAAAAACCTAGCCAAGTAATGTAGTTTTTTTATTGTTCTTAACTGTAAACGAGGGGAAACTATGACAATACTATGATGATTGTAGTATTTAAGAGACCGTATTGATTTGCAATATAAAATTCTTATCTTAGATGGAATAAATATATTATTTTTCACAATTATGATTATTCAATATGGGCTGGAACTCGGATGCTTAATCATGGTTTTCTACACAATGGTGGTAATGAAACTTGAAACCCTAGGTTGACACAGGTCGTGCCTTGGCGATTTAATATAGACATGTTTTAGTTTATTTTCATGCATTAATAGTAGATTAGAGTAACATAATTGGCATGTACTAGTTAGATCAGTCATGAGACGGCTTTTCGCGATCTGGTTGATGGTATTCCTTTTTGGGGTATTAACAGTAGATTTAGCTATCTGCGATACGACCTGATTCACAGTTATGGATCGCCCTTTTATAGTTGGAACAGTAATGAACTATATTATGCGGTTAGTGGTGGAGTAATGAAAATCCTAATTTTCTCTCTCATTTGAATCACAACCAATTTACTTGTTTTTTAGTTAATTTAGTTAAGATTAGATAATTTGGTCTTTCGACCACCGAAAGCAAACAATTTTCAAAAATATAATTCAATGTTTTTAAATTATTAAAGCGAACAATCTCAGTCTCTCTGGGATCGATATCCCTTACTCAAGCCATTTTACTATTCTACAATTGATACGTGCGCTTGCGTAGGGTAAAACCTAGAGTCGTTAAGGTGTTGTTTTTAACCGCATATTTTTATACCCCTGACAGACGCATCAAGTTTTTGGCGTCGTTGCCCAGGACTAAGCATTGTTTAATAACTTTAGGAATTTATTTGCATTGCGTTATTGTAACTGTAACTAAAGTGAGATTTTTGTGTGATTGACAGGTATTCTGAAAAGCGTGAAAGGGAAGAACTGAACTTCTAAAGTTGCGTCTGGAACTTTTGTAACTTTTAGTTACCTAGATTTTTATGTATTAATTTTTGCTTTAATTTCTGTAATTTAGAAGTAGTTAAGTTAGATTAGATTTTATTTCAGAGAATTGGAAAAATATATATATAATAAATAGTTGTGAAGTAGCGTATGACCGATAGACCGACCCGTTTTAATTTAAGCACTGCGTTAGTCGAGTACGATCCTGAGATCGAAAAGACTCTCTGTCATTTATGTCGATCTATTGAAGAGTGTCATCATCAACAAGAAGAAGCAATGGGCAACCATAGACCCGACCCACCGAGGGCACCGAAGACATCATTGAAGGGATATTACGTACCCGATGCGTATGACTCCTATGCAGATTTTCCAGAAGAAGAAGGAGCAAACCACCTCGAGATCAAGACAAGCATGATCAATATGCTTCCAAAATTTTCAGGCCTTAGGATAGAGGACCCATACCAACACATAAACGATTTTCTAGAGGTAGCCTCTACTGTTAGGTTTGACAATTTACCCAAAAATGAGTTGTGAGTGAGATTATTACCTTGGTCATTGAAAGACAGAGCTAAGAGATGGTACATCAAATTAGCAAAAGAAATAAAAATTTATTGGGAAGCCCTTAAGAGAGAATTCATAGAAAAGCACTATCCAATAGGAAAAACCTCAGAAGCACAAGATGCAATAAAAAGCTTTAGGCAATTGCCTAGTGAACATTTTCATGATGGATTGGAAAGATATAATGAAATTTTGTATAAATGCCCTCATCATAGGTTTTTCGACCAAGATATTGCTCAAAATTTTTACATAGGACTTGGTCAAACTCATAAGACCTTGGTAGACGCGGTCACGCAAGGTCGGTTTACTTTAAAGCCAGCTAAAGAACTTTTGGATATATTTTATAATATCAATGAAAACATAATCCAATACCAATCTGAGTTGAGGTCTAGAGGTGGACAACAGGATAGGAGATCCGAAAAATCTTATGTTGTAGATCATGATGATGTGAGAGATACCATGACATTGTTTGGAGAGAGATTATAGAGAATTGATAAATACCTTCAGCAAAATCATTCCCCTCCTAGAGAGACATATGAAGTCGAAGCTGAGTATTCCCAAATTGAGTGTCAGGAGATAATGTATGCTGATGTCAACGCATCGTGGAACTATTCCAATAATGCTCCTTTCACCAATTCATACACCTCCAATGCCAAAAATTACCCACTCCTGTCTTACAAATCTAGCAATGTGGAAAATCCACCACCAAAATTCCAACAAGGGTAATCATACAATCAACAACCAAGGTTCACAGAAAGAAAACAGTCATACAACCAACAACTGAGGTATACTGAAAAGCAATAGTCATTTGGCCAACAACCGACAATCATGGCTAGAAATTCTCAGTCCAACTACCAACCAAGAACATCTAATAATTCCCAAGCCCTCCAGCTATTTAATTACAACCAAGCTTTACAGCCTTCCAATAATTCACAAGCTCTACAACCATTCAATAATTCCCAAGAGCTTCAGCCATTCAATAACAATCAGGTTGTGCAACCCTATAACTACCAAGCCCAGTGACTAAGAAACCAAACTCCTCCACCCGATTTCCAGACTAGTTGGCTAGAGCAGGTTATAATGGACATTCATAACAAGTTAGGCATTCATACTCAATCTTTAACACAATTGAACATGTAGATGGGCCAAATGGCTAATGAGAGGAATGTGAGAGAGCCAAGAAAACTACCAAGTCAACCAATAATCAACCCTAAGCCACAACAAGCATTGGAACTTGGATCTGTTGCTAATAATCCTCGTGAGTCGGTTCAAACAATTACGACTTTGAGAAGTGGGAAGGAAGTGGAGAATCAAGTTGAGGTAGAGCATGAAGAAAGGTTGCAGAGAAGAAGGGAAGCAGAACAATAGAAGAGGAAAGAAGCTAAAGAAGAGCAGAGGAAGGAACTGCAAGGAAAGAGGCTAAAAAAGCGCAGAAAGAAAAACCATCGGTGGAGGACAATGTTGATGAGACATAGCTTGAAGAGTTAGAAAAAGTGCATTATGAGGAGGCAACGCCATTTCCTCAACGTCTTAGAAAGCCGGCAAAGTAAAGAAATATGAAAGAATCTGATATGTTAGATACATTTCGATAAATCAATATCAATTTACCTCTCTAAGATATAATCACCCAAATACTGCCCTATGCTAAGTTTTTCAAGGATCTTTGCACCCAGAAATGGAAAAGAAGAGGAAAGAATGCAATGAAAATACTTTTGACTGAGCAAGTGAGTTCATTGCTTTTAAGCGATACTCCACCTAAGAGGAAAGATCCCAGTGCTCCCACTCTTCCATGTGTCATTAGTGACCAGGAAATTGGTAGAGCTCTTCTTGATATAGGTGTAAGTAGTAACATACTTTCTTATTCAATTTACCAACATCTAGGGTTGTGTAAGCTTAGTCCCACATCGGTTGTACTGCAATTCGCCGATCGATCAATCGAACAGGCAAGAGGAGTGCTTGAAGATGTCATTGTACAAGTGGGCAAGTTTTATTTTCCAGTTGACTTTGTAGTCCTAGATACAGAACATGTCCCTGACACGAAGAAGCACATTCTAGTAATATTCGGAAGACCATTCTTAGCTACGGCAAATGCATGCATTAATTGCAAAACCGGAGCCATGGATCTGACATTTGGCAATATGAAGGTCAGGATAAATGTGTTCGAAGGAAGTCACCACTTTCCTGAATCTGGGGAATATTTTCAGATTAATGAGTGCGATGAACTGGATGATATTATATCAGATTTTGCAACTCAAATCTTGGAAGGAGACGAGCTAGAGTCATTTATGGCTGAAGAAATGCCAAATGAGGAAGTTGCTGATTGGGAGGCATATTTGAAGCTGCAGAATGAAGAGCTTGATGCAATGGAGACTGCATTATACACTCAACCATGGTAGGAGCCGGTTGAACCACTTCCAATAGTTTCAAATACTCCACCAATTCCATCTCTGACTACTCCTCCTGCCTTGGAACTCAAGGAATTGCCTAAAAAGTTGAAGTATGTTTTCTTGGGGTACGATGAGACTCTTCCTGTAATTCTATCTTCCAAATTGACAGAGAAACAAGAATTGAGTCTAGTCAAGGTTCTCAGTGAGAACAAAGAGGCAATAGGATGGACTGTTGCTGATTTGAAAGGCATAAACCCCTCGATTTGCATGCAACGCATACAACTTGAGGAGGATGCAAAGCCATCAAGAGAGATGCAGTTGAGGTTGAATCCCAATATGAAAGAGGTGGTGATGAAAGAAGTGGTAAAATTGCTAGATGTTGGTATCATTTATCATATCTCTAATAGCAGATGGGTTAGTCCATCTCAGGTGGTGCCGAAGAAGTCGAGCATCACAGTGGTGTCAAACTCAACAGGTGAGCCAATTCCACAACGCATGACCATGGGATGGCGTGTGTGTATTGATTACAGAAAGCTCAATCTGAGTACCAGGAAAGATCATTTTCCATTACCATTCATTGATTAAATCCTGGAGAGATTAGTCGGGCAGAGCTATTACTGCTTTCTAGATGGGTATTTCGGCTACAATCAAGTGGAAATTGACCATGTTGATCAAGAGAAAACCACTTTTACTTGTCCGTATGGCATGTTTGCTTATAGACGGATGTCGTTTGGTTTATGTAATGCGTCAGCAACATTCCAACGGTGTATGATATCTATATTCTCTGACATGGTAGAGAAATTTCTTGAAGTATTCATGGATGATTTTTTAGTTTTTGGGGAAACCTTTGAAGACTGTTTGAGACATCTAGAAATGGTACTTAAGAGATGCAAGGAGACGAATCTGATCCTAAGTTGGGAAAATAGTCATTTCATGGTTCAAGAGGGGATAGTACTAGGCTATATTGAATTGAAGCGAGGGATAGAGGTTAATAAAACAAAAGTGGAGTTAATTTCAAAACTGCCTCCTCCCATATCTGTTAAGCATATACACTCTTTTCTGGGCCATGCCCGGTTTTACCGAAGGTTTATCAAAGATTTCAGCAAAATCACCGGACCATTATGCAACTTATTGGCTAAGGACGCTACCTTCATTTTTAACGAAGAGTGCCTTCATGCCTTTAAGGAGTTGCGTGCTCAACTATCATCAGCCTCGATTATTCGTCCGCCAGACTGGTCTCTACCATTTAAGCTAATGTGTGATGCATCTGATTACACCATAGGAGTTGTGTTGGGTCAGAGAAAAGAAAAGATGTCATATGCCATTTATTATGCCAGTAGGACTCTGAATAAAGCTCAGATGAACTACACAACTACCGAAAAAGAGTTGCTGGCAGTTGTCTTCGCCTTGGATAAATTCCGATCATATTTATTAAACACCAAGGTTGTCGTTTACTCGGATTATGCCGCTCTGAGGCATTTGCTGACAAAGAAATATTCTAAGCCCCGACTGATTCGGTGGACTCTGTTGTTGCAAGAATTCGACCTAGAAATCAATGATAAAAAGGGTTCAGAGAATGTTGTTGCGGATAATTTGTCAAAGATTATTGTCGAGCCTACAAATAAAATTACTCCTCTTAGGGATTCTTTCCCCGATAAACATCTGTTCAGTGTGGCTATGGTGGAACAAATATCGTGTTATGCTGACATTGTCAATTATAAAGCCACAGGTCGAATCCCAAAAGGATGGTCTAAGAATGAGAAAGATCGATTCTTCAGCCAAGTCAAATTTGATATCTGGGATAATCCGCGTTTGTACAAGTATTGCTATGATCAAATTATTAAGAAATGTGTCCCCGAAAGTGAGGTGCAAAGCATACATACCTTTTGTCACATGCTGGGGTGAAGAGGGTATTTCGGAGCTCAAAATATAGCCCATAAGATGCTGCAAAGTGGATTTTACTGGCCATCCATATTCAAGGATACTGTTGAATTTTGCAAAGCGTGTCTGCGGTGTCAAAAGCTTGGATCCATATCTCGAAGAGACATGATGCCTTTAACCCCGATTCTGATTGTAGAATTATTTGATGTGTGAGGAATTGATTTCACGGGACTGTTTCAAAAAGCAGATAAGAAGGAGTATATACTTGTGGGGGTTAATTATGTTTCAAAATGGGTAGAAGCAATAGCCACTAAACATGTTAATCATGATGTGGTGGAAGAATTCGTAAAATTGAACATTTTCTCACGATTTGGTATGCCCAGAGTTCTGATCAGTGATGGTGGAAGCCATTTTGACAACCAATTTCTTTCCGCTCTGTGTGAAAAGTCTGGTGTCACTCATAGAATTGGTACACCATATCACCCCCAATCACAATGTCAAGTGGAGGTTTCTAATAGGGAGATTAAAAATATTTTGGAGAAAACGGTGCATCCGGATTTGAAGGATTGGCCGCGAAAGCTAAATGATGCACTTTGGACGTACAAAACTACATTTAAGACACCAATTGGTATGTCGCCATATCGTCTTAATATTTGTTTTGTTTATTTTCTGGAGGATACATATTTAAGTGTGGTACTTAAAGTTATAGGAATTATAATATTAGTCTTATTTTTATAGTGGGTAGATGATGGGATTATTGGTACTATGTTTGGGATCATGTAGAGTCTACTGTGCTCGTGGGTTTAACCCACTGTTGTTGTTTCAGGTCCTCGACAATATCTGTCACAGGGTTAAGGACTCATCTCATTTGGCCACTCATTCTCAAGTTGTTTAGCTTTTCACTTTATTTCAATTTAGGGACTCAATTCATAAACATTTTTAGACTCTTGTTTTCATTTATGTTTAGGGGTCCGTATATATGGATTCCCGAGTTGTATCTTTGGGAAAATTGGATTTCTTGATTTATTTTTTCAAGAAAATTAAATTTTTGAGAGTGTTATCTTTTAAATATATCTTTTGCTTTTGTGCTTGTTTATTATTGAGTGTTGATGCGCCTTAGTTTTCGGTATAGGCCTGGCCAAACTATGCTTGAAAATTAGGGGGTATCACAATCACTGTCGGGATACACAACCAATACCCATGAATCAAGTCATACAGTGTTTTGAGGATCATGTGTTCCCTCTCACTAGTCCTATTATTTTGTCAAACTCGAGCTGCTAGGACACAATCCAAGTATAGCAGATCTGATTTTAACCACCAATTTTTACAACTCTTATCTCTCGGATCCGACATAGCACAAAACTCTCTAACCATCTCTTCATCCATATGTGGCCATACAGTAGGGTACTCCTTCAATTTGCCCTTCAAACATACCAGACAACCAATTGGTATATTCCATGCATCAGGAATACTTTTTTGATCTATCCCTATAGGAGCACTCCACTTACTCACTTGAGCCTTCATAACCTTGAATCTCGGCGGTCCTATAATCTTCATATTTATATAGAATTTTTGAACCAAAACCGGAAACACCTTTCCTCCTATTGGGCACTCTAAATTTAGCAATTATCATTGCTTAAGGATTCTCCTCCCTGGTGTAGTCAATATGCGGCTCAGTTTTTTCGGATAAAACTCCACTTCAAATTGTAGCTTGCACATCATAAACGAGGTCAGTGTGGTTCTTTTTCTCTTTCTCTTGTAACCCCTTCATCCGTACTCTCCCCCCCAATCTCTTCTCCCATATCGCCGTGTTCGGGTAAGACCTCAATCATTTCCTTAGGATCAGATTCGATCTCATAATCACTCTCCTCACACTCACCCTCGGGATTATTCAAAGAAAGAGAAGAAGGAATATAATAAGAAGAACTTGCCATCTTGATCAACTCTTATTAATTATGAATTGTGTCTTCTTAATGGGTGTATTTATGGATGGATATCTCAGATTCGAAGAGAAAAAGGATTTGGAGAAGGAAACAAATAACAATTATAATAAGGATTCAAGCATAGAGTAGCCTATGCTTCATAGCGTAGGCTTGGCCTGAAAATATTATTATTATTTTTTTTTTCAATGACACACTTTCGAAATCAATTCATATACCTGTGGTGAACACACGTACCCCAAACTTGTAAGAACGCATGTCCTCATAGTGTGATTTCAAAGCTCGAAAACACTCAATGTAAGCGTAAAAATCTCGGGACACATATAACTTGATAAAACTGATCACAAAACTATTTTTTTATAAAAGATCAAAATGTAAAAAACATGTAGAGAATAATCGTTAAACTGGTCACATAAAACACTATCACAATCTATCCACTTTACGATTTATCTCTAATGTGAAATAACTAAAACAAAGTAAAAATCTAAACTACAACTATGCCTCATCATCCGAGGGTGGTGGTGTGGGTGGAAGGTGCATGCCCGTGTGCTCCCTCATGCCATCAATCCAATGGTATAACTACATATGATCTCGCCGATGGGCCTATCTCTTCTAAGTGAGTAGCTGATTTATCCCCTACATCCATGTAATAATAACATCTAACTACAGCTGATAGTGTAACAGTACCACCCACAGGGGCCTGTGGCATAACAACATCCTCCTCAGCAGCCGACATCTGTGGCATATCAACATCATCCTCCATAATATGTCCATCCCCATCATGCGTGGGAACCTCTCCCGTATCAGCTTGTCCTGCAGCCTCGACTTGGGCATCCTGAGCCGGTAGTGGACCAAACCTCGGTCTCTGCGCTAAAACATCATCGCCATGCAATCATCTCCAGCCACCTGACCACATCCCTGCTGAATACGGGGAAACATTTTTGAACTTATTCAGCTCACCTACCTCCATCTTGATCCCGGCGTTAAACATCAACTTCATCGCTAGACAGGGAAACTGGATATGAAATTTACGCTACCTCACCTTGGTCGCCTTGCGCAAATGAATGTAGTGTACAAACAAGCCTTGCCACAAGATCTGTAGAATAGAGATCCACCTCCCGAACTAAAAAGCAAAGTGGAAGGCTAGAAATGACGCATAACACATAGTAGTATGACTGTGGGGAAGAATGTGTGAATGAACTATCACATCCCAAAACCAAAGCATCGGGTGATAGTTCGGCTTCTTCATGCAGTTCCTTAATGTATCAGCCCACTCTCCCTCAATCTATTGTATGACAAGGTCCGCAAGAGGTGAGATGACCTCTGGCATAGGCTAGAACTCAGTAGCCAACTCAGGTGGACACTCATCTGAAATACCCCAAGTAGCAACAATGGACTGGGGCGTGATCTCAAACTCAGTACCTCTGACCATAGTCTGTAGTCTCATCCCCCTACTATAGTGTCGCATGTTGAGCTATAACTCACGGATCATGTCCTCACAGATACGTGGGGTGGCCGGGGCAAGAATGGGCAATAAGCGGTGTGCCCTCAGTTGGCCTATAGTCCACTCGGGTACTGGCTATATCCCCTTAAACACCGCTACGAGATAGGTGCGCTCCTACTGATACTTCTTTCAAATTGCCCTCTCTACCAAATCAGCAACTGAAGCTGTCGGAGGTATAGGTAGAAAAGTGGTCAAAACACCTGGCTCACTCTCCACTGGTGGCTCAGGTACCCTATCGTCATGTAGACCGGTATCATCGCTCTGGTCAGCCTCATCAATATGTTTCTCTTTCTGAGCATCATGATCACTATCAATATCCTTATCCATCTGCTCAGCCTGCGGCTAGGGGTGGAGATGGTGCCTACAGAATAACCGGATCAACTGTAAGCCTGCCATATGGCAAGTCAATATCACGTCCTTGGGTAGAGAACTCTGACATGTCTGCCTCGAACGATTATGAATATGAGGACGATGTCTCTATATATTCGCGCCTCGTGGCACGAGTGCTCTAGTGCTTATCAGGTGTAGGGTTATGAGGTGGTGATCTCAGCCTCTGCATCACTGCTCTATCGACCAGATTGGCCGCCTCAGCCACCCGTCTCGCTGTGCCCTTCACCCGTGCCATGCCTACAATGTCGAGTTTTCGAAAAGTAAGTGATAATGTTTTGGACACTGAATCAAACTCAAAACTATATCTAAATGAATCTAATACAATGATTAAGCAAGCCCTCATCTCAAAAACTCAATATTCAATCTGTATCTGAAGTTGAAAATCTCAACTTTTGGAAAACGGATTAAACATGATTTTGATCGGACTCATTCATCAATACTAGTTTAGAATAGTTAAATAAGTCATTTGAAATCAAAATAATGAAAAAAACTCACCGAATCGAGAGAAATGATGATTTTCCCAAAATTGAGATTCGGAGACTTTTCGAGTTCTTCACGACAATCCGGACAAATCACTAACTAATCTGACGATCCACCACCAATGAATGATGAGAAATAGGATGAATAAATAGTATAAACAAATCTCAGGTCAATTGGTGGAGAAAAGAGGGAGAAATGAGAATTTGAAATAAAGACTGGCCACGGGTCTGTTTTTTTACAGACCCATCCTTACGCTTTAAGCGTCAATGGGCCTACGCTTTAAGCGTAGGCCACTCTGGGTCAAGAGTTTTTATAACTCTATTTTTTTATCCTTTCTCCATCTATGCAATCTCAATCCTCTCCATACACTCCTATATATCCCTCGTAACTAAATTAACCCTTGTTTTGCACAAAATTACCCCTCTTTGGACAAAATTTCCCCTCTCAAGATGATGACAGTTCTATGACTCGATCTTACAAAAACCGATCTAAACTAATATCTATAAGTACAAACTAGGATCGAAAGCTACTCTTAATCACCTAGTACCAATGTTTAACATCGTTGGCGCGACGTTGCCAACTTTCAGTAATCAGGCTCAAGCTCGACCAACTCGTGTGTCAAATCAGTCAAATCCATCGTCTCCACAACACACTCAACTGGCTGGACATCAATGTAGTGTTTCAATCGCTGACGATTCACTACAAATTTCCTTCCAGTATCAGGATCATCAAGCTCTACTGCTCCATGGGGGAAAACCTTTGTAATCTCATACGGCCCGTCCCATCACGATTGGAGCTTACCAAGAAATAGATTGAGTCTCGAATTAAATAGCCAAACTTTCTAGCCTTACTTAAAGACTTTCTTTCAAATGTGTTTATCATGAAACGCTTTCATCCGAGCCTTGTAAATCCGAAAATTCTCGTAAGCATCGTTTCTCAACTCCTCAAGCTCTTGAAGTTGGAGTTTCCGCTGAGAATCGACTTTCTTTATATCAAACTTCACCTCAGAACTGCCCAATATGCTCGGTGTTCTAGCTCAACAGGGAGATGACACACTTTACCATAAACAAGATGATATGGTGTCATACCAATCAGCGTCTTATACGTTGTCCTATAAGCCGACAGTGCATCGTTTTACCTTTGTGGCCAATCCTTCAAATTCGGACGTACCATTTTTTCCAATATAATCTTGACTTCCCTATTCGAAACTTCCACTTGCCCTTGTGACTGGGGGTGATATGGTGTACCAATCTTATGATTGACGCCGTACTTCCGACACAAACCACCGAGAAAACGGTTATCAAAGTATTTTCCACCATCACTAATTATCACCCGTGGCACACCAAATCTTACAAAAATGTTCAATTTCACAAATTCCTCTACTGCCCTGTGATCAGCATGTATGGTGGCTATCGCTTCTACCCATTTCGAAAGATAATCAACCCCCACAAGTATGTACTCCTTCTTATCCACTTTTGGAAACAGTCCCATGAAATCAATCCATCATACATCTAACATTTACATAACTAAAATAAGGGTTAGAGGCATCATGTCCCGTAGAGAGATAGATCCCAACTTATGGCATCGTAGGCATGCTCAACAATACCCGAAAGCATCTTTGAATATGGTAGGCCAATAAAATCCGCTCTGCAGCACTTTATGAGATGTCTTCTGAGCTCTGAAATGCCCTCCACACTCTAGCGTGTGACAAAATGTCAATATGCTCTGCACCTCACTCTCTGGGACACATTTTCGTATAATCTGATCCGAGCAATACTTGTACAATCGCGGATTGTCCCAAATATAAATTTTGATCTGGCTGAAGAATCGGTATTTCTCATTCTTAGACCATCCTTTTGGAATTCTACCTGTGGCATTATAATTGACAATCTCAGTATACCATGGTATATGTTCCACAACAGCCTCATAGAACAGATGTTCATTCAGGAACAAATCCTTAAGAGGAGTTGTTTCCTTTGTAGATTCAACAATGATCCTAGATAAATGATCAGCAACTACATTCTCTGAACCCTTCTTGTCCTTAATTTCCAAATCAAATTCTTGCAACAATAGTATCCACTGAATCAATCTGGGTTTAGAGTCCTTTTTAGTAAAAACAAAATGCCTTAACGCGGCATGATCTGAATAAACAACCTTGGTACCTAATAGATATGATCTAAATTTATCCAAGGCAAAAATAACTGCCAGCAACTCCTTCTCGATTGTTATGTAGTTCATCCGAGCATAATTCAGAGTCCTACTGGCATAGTATATCGCATATGGCAGCTTGTCCTTTCTTGGACCCAATACAGCTCTGATGGCATAATCAGAAGCATCACACATGAGCTCAAACGATAAAGACCAGTCTGGCAGACAAATAATCGGGGCTATCGAAAGTTAAGTATACAGCTCCTCAAAGGCATGAAGACACTCTTCATCAAAGACGAAGGTCACATCCTTAACAAGTAAGTTGCATACCAGCCGGGCAATTTTGCTAAAATCTTTAATAAACCTTCTGTAAAACCCGGCATGGCCCAGAAAAGAGCGTATCTGTTTAACAGATGTGTGAGGAGGCAATTTTAAAATTAATTCAACTTTTTCTTTGTCAACCTCTATCCTTCGCTTCGATATAATATGGCCCAGTACATATGCCTTCTTAAACCATGAAATGGCTCTTTTTCCAACCCAGAATTAAATTCGTCTCCTTCCACCTTTTGAGCACCAGTGCTAGATGTTCTAAATAGTCTTCAAAGGTTTCCCCAAAAACTGAAAAGTCATCCAAGAACACTTCAAGAAATTTCTCTACCATGTCAGAGAAAATAGACATCATACACCTTTGGAATGTAGCTGGCACAATACACAAACCAAAAGGCATCCGTCTATAAGCAAACGTGTCATACGGATAAGTGAAAGTGGTTTTCTCCTAATCCGCAGAATCAATTGCCACTTGATTATAACCGGAGTATCCATCTAGAAAATAGTAATAACTCTGTCCGGCTAACCTTTCCAGGATTTGATCAATAAATGGCAAAGGGAAATGATCATTCTTAGTGTTAGAGTTGAGCTTCCTGTAGTCAATACACACACGCGACCCTGTGGTCGTGCATTGTGGAATTAGCTGACCTTTTGAGTTAGGTACAACTGTGATGCCTGACTTCTTTGGCACCACCTGAGTCAGACTCACCCATTTGTTATCAGAGATGGGGTATATGATACCCGCATCTATCAATTTCACAACTTCTTTCATTACCACCTCCTTCATATTCGGATTCAGTCTTCGTTGCATTTCTCTTGATGGTTTTGTATCATCCTCAAGATGTATGCGATGCATGCTAATCGAGGGATCTATGCCTTTCAAATAAACAACACTCCATTTTATTGCCTCTTTGTTCTCACTCAATACCTTAATCAGACTCGATTCCTGTTCTTTTGTCAATTTTGACGATATAATCACAGGAACAGTCTCGTCTCGTCCCTATAATACATATTTCAATTTTTCCGACAAATCCTTGAGTTCCATGGTAGGAGGAGTTGTTAAAGACGAAATCAGTGGAGTACTTGCGACTATAGGAAGCGGCTCAATCGACTCCCACCATGGTTGAGTGTATAAAGCAGTTTCTAATTCAGCAAACTCTTCATTGTGTAGCTTCAACTGCGGATCCCAATCATAAACTTCTTCATCCGACCATTCTCTAATCATAAATGACTCTAGCTCATATTTCTCCAGAATTTGAGTTGCAAAATCTTCTATGATGTCATCAAGCTCATCACATTCATTAATCTGGAAGCAATCCCCTGATTCAAGCAATTGGTGACTCCCTTCGAACACATTCATCCATACCTTCATATTTCCAAAGGTCATATCCATGGCGTCAGTTCTGCAGTTGATACATGCTTTTGCCGTAGCCAAGAATGGTCTTCCCAAGATTACAAGGATGTATTTTTTTGAGTCAGGGATATGTTCTGTATCGAGAACTACAAAATCTACTAGGAGGTATAACTTTCCCACCTAAACAATGACATCCTCTAGAATTCCTCTTGCATGTTTGACTGATCAATCAGTAAATTGAAGTATGACTACAGTAGGACTAAGCTCACCAAACCCTAGCTATTGGTAGACTAAATAAGGAAGCAAATTAATACTCGCACCTAGATCAAGAAGAGCTCTACCAATTTCCTGGTCACCGATGACACGTGGAATAGTGGGAGCACCCGGATCTTTCCTCTTAGGTGGTGTATCGCTCAAAAGTAATGACCTTACTTGCTCAGTTAATAGTATTTTCTTTGGACACTTTGCTTTGCTCTTTCGCTTTTGTGTGCAGAGGTCCTTGAAAAACTTAGCATAAGGTTGTATCTGCGCAATAATATCTAAGAGAGGTAAATTGATTTTAATTTTCCAAAATGTTTCCAACATATCAGATTCTTTAAGCTTCTCGTACTTGGTTGGCTCTCTAAGATGCTGAGGGAATGGCGATGCCTCCTCGTAGCTCGCCCTTTCTGGATCTTTGAGTAATGTCTAATCAATATTGTCATCCATTGGTGGTTGATCCTTCTAAACTCTTTCACCCTCCTTTCTTTGTGCTTCTTCAGCTTCCTTCCTTTATGTTTGTTCGGTCTCCTTTCTTCTCTTCAACCTCTCTTCATGTTCCTCCTCAACTCTACTATCCACTTCCCTTCCACTTCCTAGAGTCATGATTTCTTGAACCGACTCATGAGGATCATTAGTGAAGGATCCAAGCTCCAGTGTTTGTTACGGCTTTGGGATGGCTATCAGCTGACTCGGTAATTTTCCGGGTTCTCTTACATTCCTTTAATTAGCCATTTGGCCCACCTGGAGGTTTAGTTGTGCCAATGATTGAGTATGAATGCCTAGCATGTTATGAATATCCATTAGGGTCTGCTCTAGCCTACTAGTCTGGAAATCGGGTGGAGGAGTTTGGCTTTTTGGAGGCTGGGTTTAGTAGTTATATGGTTACACAACTTGATTATTATTAAATGGATGGAGAGCTTGGGAATTATTGAATGGATGGAGAGCTTGGGAATTATTGGATAACTATCTAGATTGGTAATTTAACTCAGAATTTCGAGCCATGATTATTGGTTGGGAGTTAAATGATTGTTGACTCTATTGGAACCTTGGTTGTGGATTATATGATTGTTGTCTCTCAGTGAACCTTGGATGTGAATTGGATACTTGTCCTTGTTAGAACCTTGTTTGTGGGTTCTCCACATTTGTAGATTTATAGGACAAAAAAGGGTGATTTTTTGCATTTGAGGTGTATGAATTAGTGAAAGGAGCATTATTTGAATAGTTCCACAATGCATTGGCATCGGCAACCATTATGTCCTGACACACTTTTTGGGAATACTCAGCTTCTACTTCTCACATCTCTCGGAGGAGGGGAATGACTTCGTTCAAGAAACTTATTAATTCTCTCTAATTTCTTTCATATCATTGTCATTGTATCTGTCACATCATCATGATCTACGACATAAGCTTACTCAGATCTTCTATCATGTCCACCTCTAGACCTCAACTCAGATTCATATTGAATTGTGTTCTCACTAATATTATCAAACATCTCTAAAAGTTCTTTTATCGGCTTCAAGGTGAATTGACCTTGTGTTGACGCATCTATCAAAGTCTTATGTGCATCTCCAAGTCCCATGTAAAAATTCTTGGCTATATCTTGTTCAGAAAACCAATAGTGGGGACACTTACACTAGATTTCATTATATCTCTCCCATGCGTCATGAAAATGCTCACCGGGCAATTCCCTAAATCTTATGATCGCATCTTGTGCTTCTGAGGTCTTTCCTATGGGATAATTCTTTTCTATGAATTCTTTTTTAAGAGCTTCCCAATCAATTTTAGTTGTTTTAGCCAATTTGATATACAATCTCTTGGCTCTCTCTTTCAACGGCCATAGAAATAGTCGCACTCGCAAGTCATTTTTGGACAAATTATCATATCTAACAGTAGAGGCTACCTCTAAGAAATCATTTATGTGCTGATATGGGTCATCAATTCTAAGTCCAGAAAATTTAGGAAGCATATTAATAATATTTGTCTTGATTTAAACGTGATTTGCACCTTTTTCTTCTGGAAAATCAGCATAGGAATCATACGCATGGGGCGCATAGTATCCTTTCAGGAACGTCTCTGGTGCCCTTGGTTTGTTGGGCTTTGCTCACCCATCGCTTCTTCTTCAATAATATGATTGGTGTCTTCCTCTAACTACCGATGACGCTCTTCAATAGCTCGACGTAAATGACGGAGAGTCTTTTCGATCTCAGGATCTTACTTGACTAACTTAGTGCTAGCATTAGAACGGGTCGGTCTATCGGTCATATGTGATAGGTGTCAAATATTAGACATTTTGATCCCTTAACTCACAATTGTTACGTTCTTTCATTCCATTTTTTGGTATTTTTATCGCGTTTGCGTGTTAAAGCATGTTTCAGGAGGTTAATGAAGATTACGAGCTAACTTTGGTGAATTAACTAGAGAAGTGCTTGTGTCTATCCAAAAGAGAGATTAAAAGACGTGTTTTCAACATAAAAGTGTCTCCCGAAGGGCGAAAATATCATTTTTCAGAGCCGCAACTTCAAGTATCATACCGAGGGAGTCGAGGGGGTTCAAACGGAGCAATTATTAAGAAAAGTGGTTTCTGGGGGTTTTTCTACGCTTGACCTATGCTTTCAGTTGCAAAAAGTGGCAAGAAAGTGAGTTTCTCCGCTTGTCCCTACGCTTGAAGCGTAGGTGCGGAATGCTACAGTGTTTTCAGCACAAAATTTCAACCAACTTCGGAAGCTCATATCTTGGTCAAAAAAGGTCCAAATGGGGTGATTCTTGAGCCTATCATCAAAAACTCGAAATCAGTTTCCAATGATATATTGCACTCCTCCATCCAATGTGTGTAGCTCTAGATATGATTAAAATAGTGATAGGTGTCCTGCAGAAAAGCTATAAATTTCATATTCGGGCTAAAATCCTATTTTGACCCGAATTGATCCTTTTTAACCCGGATTACTTTAAGCTTGACCCCAACACCTCTACACATATAATATACACATATTATACATCAGATATTAGGGTTTTGCTTGGTTGAGTATGAAATTATCAAAAAGGGTAATCCTATTTTCCAAGTTAGGGTTTCCCTCAGCTTTACCTATAAATACGAAGCTTTGCTACAGAATTTTGGGACTACTCTTATCCTAATTTTTGGGCTTCTCTACACATTAGTTTTCATAATATTTTCTAGAGATTCATCTATCATTCCCAGGAGGAGCCATTCAAGACATAGAGATCCAGAGAAGACGACCATGGAGGGCGATTCTACATCAACGATACAGTCTCTTTCCACCATGAGCAACTAATTCGGTATCTACGGTTTTCTAGCAAAACCCAAGCCAAGTAATGTAGTTCTTACATTGTTTTCAATTGTAACGAGGGGAAACTGTTGACTATACTGTGATGATTGTAGTACTTAAGAGACCGTTTTGATTTGCAATATAAAATTATATCTTTGTTATAAATTCTTGTCTTAGATGGAATGAATATATTATTTTACACAACTATGATTATTCACTATGGGCTAGAACTCGGATGCTTAATTATGGTTTTCTGCACAATGGTGGTAATGAAACTTGAAACCCTAGGTTGACACAAGTCATGCCTTGGCGATTTAATATAGATATGGCTTAGTTTATTTTCATGCAGTAGAAGTAGATTAGAGTAATATAATTGGCATGTACTAGTTAGGTCAGTCATGAGACGGGTTGTCGCGATCTGGTTTATGGTACTACTTTTTGGGGTCATATTTCGCTATTTACAGTACGACTTGGTTCGCAGTTATGGATCGCCCTCCTACAATTGATACAGTGAGGAACTATATTATGTGGTTAGTGGTGGAGTGATGAAAACCGTAGTTTTCTCTCTCATCTGAATCACAACCAATTTACTTTGCTTTCTAGAATAATTTAGTTAATTTAGATAATTTAGTCTCCGACCACCCAAAACAAACCAATTTTCAGAAAATATAATTCAGTATTTTTGAATTGCTAAAGTGAACAATCTTAGTCTATGTGGGATCGATATCCCTTACTCAAGCCGTTTTTTATTCTATAATTGATACGTGCACTTGCGTAGGGTAAAACCTAGAGTTGTTAAGGTTTTGTTTTTAACCACATATTTTTATACACCTGAGATTGCATCAAGTTTTTGGCGCCGTTGTCGAGGACTAAGCATTGTTCATTCACTTTAGTAGGTTATTTACATTGCGTTATTGTATTGTATTTAAAGTTGGAATTTTGTATTTTTGCGAAGTACTCTGAGAAGCACAAAGGGATTTGGCGGAGTAGTGAAAGTTGCGTTGTTGGACCTCTTGTGAGTTTTAGTTTATCTTAATTTTTCACATAATTTTATCTTTATTTCTGTCAATAGTTAGAAAAGTTTAGAAGTAGTTAATTTTATTTTCTAAAAAAAAAATAAAAAAATCTGCAATTTTTGTGTTAACTGTCAGAAACTCCGATTTTTGAAAGTGAGATATGGTTTTTAAGTGGAAAAGGGCCATTGAACAAAATATTTCATTTAGGACCTCAAAATTGTGACTTTGTGATTATCAAAAAAAAAATTTAGATTTCGAGAAGATGGGTGACCAAAGAGCCAATCTACCAAGGACACCAGCCTCATCTTTGAAAGGATACAACGCACCGAATGCATATGATTCCTATGTTGATTTTCCAGAAGAAGAAGATGCGAAGGACTTCGAGATCAAAACGAGCGTTATCAATAAGCTTCCAAAATTTTCTGGCCTTAGGATAAAGGACCCATACCAGCATATTAATGATTTCTTAGAGGTTGCCACGACTGCTAGGTATGATAATCTATCTAAGAATGATTTGCGAGTGCGTTTATTTCCTTGGTCGTTAAGAGAAAAAGCTAAAAGATGGTACGTCAAATTGGCTAAGGAAATTAAAATTTATTGGGAAGCCCTTCAAAGAGAATTCATAGAAAAGAATTATCTCATAGGAAAGACCTCGGAAGCCCAAGATGCGATCAAAATTTTTAGAGAGTTACCTGGTGAGAAGTTTCATGATGCTTGGGAGAGATATAGTGAACTCTTGTATAAGTGTCCCCACCATAGGTTCTCTGAATAGGATGTAGCTAAGAATTTTTACATGGGACTTGGAGAGACTCATAAGAATTTGATAGATGCTTCAACACAAGGTTAGTTTATCTTGAGACCAGCAAAAGAACTCTTAGATTTGTTTGATAATATTAGTGAGAATATGATTCAATATGAATCTGAGTTGAGAGCTAGAGGTGGACAGGATAGAAGATCTGAGAAAGCTTATGGCGTGAATAATGATGATATGAGAGATTCAGTAGCGTTGATAGGAGAGAAGTTAGAGAGAATTGACAAGTTTCTTCAGTAAAGTCATTCCCCTCCTAGAGAGATGTTAGAAGTAGAAGTTGAGTATTCCTAAAATGAGTGTCAGGAGATAATGGTTGTTGATGTCAATGCATCGTGAAACTATTCCAATAATGCTCCTTTCACCAATTTATACACCTCCAATGCCAGAAATCATCCACTCATGACCTACGAATCTAACAATGTTAAAAATCCACCATCTAATTTCCAACAAGAGCAGTCATTCAACCAACAACCAAGGTTCACTGAGAGACAACAATCATACAACCCACAACTAAGGTTCCAACAGAGTCAACAATCATTCGACTCACAACCAACAATCATGGCTCGAAATCCTCAGTCAAATTACCAACCCAGATAGCCATCCAATAATTCTCAAGCTTTCTAATCATTCAATACTAATCAGGTTGTCCAACCATATAATTACCAAACTCAACCTCAAGGAAACCAAATCCGAGGATTCAATCCAAATCCAGTTTATCCTCAAAATCATCTCCAACATCAAAATCCAACTCAAAATCCACCACCAAGACCACCTGGCTTTGAAGAAGAGGTGATGAGCGCCTTGAAGGAGTTAAAAAATCAAGTTTTTGGGGAGTTAAAAAATTAATCTAATTATTTTCAGGCAGTTATCGAATCAATGAACTCTAAATCCATATCCATTGCTTAGATAGAAACCCAAATGGGGCAACTAGCTAATGTGGTGAATAGGATTGAAGAGGAAAGATTGCTTAGGCAACCAGTGGTTAATCCAAAGAGTCAACAAGTAGTGGATCGTGGTTCATTTACTGAGCATGATTATGAAATAGTCCAAGCCATTATGACTCTGAGAAGTGTAAGGGAAGTGCATAGTAGAGTTAAGGAGGAACATGAAGAAAGGTTGCAGAGAATAAAAGAGGCGGAATGAGCACAAAGAAAAGAAGTTAAAGAAGAGCGAAAAAAGGAGGCTGACAGAGTCCAGAAAGATCAATCTCAAGTGGAGGAAGATGAGGAGTCAGAAAGGGCATCATTGGAAGACGAAGCACCATGCCCTCAATTTTCTTAGAGAGCCAACCAGAAATGGTAAGAATAAAGAGTCAGACATGTTGAAGACATTTAGACAAGTTAAGATTAATCTGCCTCTCTTAGACATTATAGACTAAATACCACCTTATGTTAAGTTCTTCAAGGACCTCTATACGCAAAAGTAGAAAAATAGAGCAAAGACTCCAAAGAAGATCATGATGACTGAACAAGTGAGTTCATTGCTTCTAAGTAACATACCACCTAGGAGGAAAGATCCTGGTACTCCCACTATTTCATGTGTCATTGGTGACAAGAAAATTGGTAGAGCTCTTCTTGATCTGGGTGCGAGTGTTAAATCACTACCCTATTCAGTTTATCAACAGCTAGGGTATATAAAACTCAATCCTACTTTGGTGGAGCTCCAATTTGCAAATAGGTCGATTAAGCAAACAAGGGCAGTTTTGGAAGATGTCATCATTCAAGTGGACAAGTTCTACTTTCCAGTGGATTTCATAATTCTCGATACAGAACATGTTCAAGACTTGAAGAAATATATCCCAGTGATATTAGGAAGACCGTTCTTGGCTACATCTAATGCGTATATCAATTGCTGGACAGGAGCGATGGATCTATCTTTCGGGAATATGAAGGTGAGGATGAATGTTTTTTATACAGGTCATCGAATCAATACACCAGTTGAGTGCTTTAATGCGGTATTGGTTCTTCATAAGGCTTATGAAGAACCAATACCGCAGAGTCGAGCGAGAAATGACCTGGATGTTGTGATGGAAAGATCGAATGCATTTGAAAGAGCATTTGAAAGAGCTCTAGGTTTACAACCAGGGGAGGAGCTAAGAGATTCGCCTAAATCTCCATTTGTGTCACTAGCAACATTGTTGCCCGACAACTCACTTTATAAGATTGGGTTGTATGAGGCACTGAAGGTCAAGATAAGACCTTAGTGATGAAAAGATCGGAGGTGAATTTTGAAAATTGGGAGGATCAACAGCAATCAAATTTAGAAGTTATTACCGCATTGGAAGCTGCATTGTACTCGCCGTTAGAGAGATCATCAAGAGAGTCACTTGAACCTCAACTTATTCCTCCACAGAAGTTTGTGTCTGAAAGTACGCTTCCTGAGATGGTGTTGCATAGGGAGGATGATGTATAGAAAGATAAAAAGGGTTTGAAGAATGTTAGAGCTCAGCATTTGCCACTAACTGTCATAGAGCCTACCAAGGATGACACCCCATTCTAGATGAGCGAGTGTTGAGTATAAACATGGTAGATAAACTGTATGCCTAGGAAGATCCGCGATTAAGAAATGAGTGTGAGGGGATACGGAATTATGTGTATGAGGATGTTCAAATTTACATAGCTCAGACAAGAGTACATCATGCTAAGCATGTTCGACTTGAGTTCCTTAAGCTCGGCCAGAAGGGACAGCGGCATAATTCAAAACTGAAATTGTTTTCCAGGTAAGATCCGGTTAAGAAGGGATGGACCATTTAGAGTTAAATCGGTTTACCCCCACGGAGAGGTAGGTTTGGAGAGTGAGAGGTTAAAGAGGCGTGGTCATCGGCTAAAGATTTATGAGGAGATTGATCCGGGATCGGAATTTATGGCATCTATCAGTTTAATGGAGAATGATGAATTGGTGGAGGGAACCTTACATAAGGTGTTGAAGGAGGATCTGTTGGACACATTACATGTATATCGGGTGAAGTTAGAACGGGATAGAGGAAGTACTTTATATGATGATTATTGTTCTATATTTGATGTCATGGAAAATGTTAATTGTTCACAGGTGAGAGCACTGAGAGAGTCGTCTCCTACATTTTGTCCTATGAGTAAGGGAAGTGTTGCAAAGAGGAAGGGTGTTGGATAACCCTTTGAGTGGTCATATCATGCCAACAACATTAAACATTGGTCCTAGGTTGTGAAAGTTAGTTTCTAGCTTAGGTTTGTAAAATAGTAGGTCATTTACTATATGCAAATTTTAAATTTCTAGAGACGGTAGACCCTTAAGGCCATGTATTTATCTTTATTTTTATTTTTATTATTTTATTTTATTGTTATTTTATTTATAGGATTGTAGGCCCTTAAGGCCAAATCATTTGAAAAAGAAAAAGGAAAAAAGAAGAGAGAATTTTTAATTTCTTGAAAAACATGTGTTGATTTATGGATATTTATGATGAAATTTATTTTCCCTTGCTATGATTGGGTATTTGTGCTTTGTTGATGCTATCTACAAGTGATCCAAATCAAGTTTGGGGGAAGGGATTCATGCTTTGCTTTGGAATCCAAAATTAAGCTTCAAGGGTAATTGTATCTATTCTCTTATATTATTTTTGACCATGAGGATATGGTCTGATTTAAGTTTGGGGTTGAGGGTATAGTATTACAAGGAATGAAATTTTTGATAAAAAATTGAAATTTTAAAATTTTGGAGCAGTTTTTTGTTTTCACGCATGAATGTTTTACATTATAGTTTGATTAAGTTTGCGTATATGATGCATGAGTAGTATGTAATGTGATATTCCCATTCATGAGAGTAATGATTAGATTGAGTTAATGAAGTGATATGGTTTTACATGGGTGAGTGAATGAGTGAAATTGAAATTAAGAAAGACGACTTTGACCTATAAGCACAAGAACACATTCACTATGAGAAATAGGTTGATCTTTGACTATGTAGTTAAAAAAATAATTTTGCCACAATAAAAGGGGAGAAGGGGAGTTGTTTTGGTTAAAATGGAAAAAATTAAAAATATATATATTCATTGAAAAAAAATGCAAAAAGCAGTTCTTTTATCTGAGTAACCAGGCTTTGGAATCACCAATATCACTGTTCGCATTTAAAGGGGAGAAGACGGATGAGAATAAATCCCATGGAAAAAGTTCGGGCCCAATTGGTTAGGACTAAAAATCCCCGCTGGAAAGTCTGGAGACTTAGAAAGACAAAAAGGGATGAAAAGTGGAAAGATAGAAATATATGTTTTTCTTAAAAATGGTAGAGTTTGATCAATGAAGTAGGAAAAGAGAAACTGAAATATCATAATCGAGTGTTCACAAAATCACGAAAGGTTGTCTGGATTTAGAGTAGAAAGTAGCGAAATCATTCACTATTAGTGGGAACCATTCATGACACGAAACTTGATATAATTGTTGTTTGGTAGTGAGTGAGAGTATTTGCATTCGTACTATTTTTTACATTGTATCATAACTTTGTTGAACTTGTGTGTTAACTCATGACAATGTGATTACAGAGAACTAAGATGTTTGTAAGTACCATCACTGGAAACCTTCACGAAACTTCACTTGTCCACTAGGGGTAACCTAGGGGTTTAAAAGGCTTGTTACACGTGTTAAGTGTAATCGTCGACCCTCACAAAAGTAAGGGATTAAATTAGATTAGTTAGAGTAGTTAGATTAAAAATATCATCATAAGAAAAGTTCCTTGAGTTTATTGCTAAGGGACTAGCAATATGTAAGTTTGGGGGTGTGATAGGTGTCAAATATTAGACATTTTGACCCATTAACTCACTATTGTTATGTTCTTTCATTGCATTATTTGGTATTTTTATCGCGTTTGTCTGTTAAAGCGTGTTTCAGGAGCTTAATGAAGATTACGAGCTAACTTTGGTGAATTAACTAGAAAAGTACTTGTGTCTATCCAAAAGAGAGAGCAAAAGAGGTGTTTTCAAGAGAAAAGTGTCTCCTGGAGGGTGAAAATGTCATTTTTTGAGCCACAACTTCAAGAATCATACCGAGGGACTTGAGGGGGTTTAAACAGAGCAATTATCAAGAAAAGTGATTTCCAGGGGTTTTACTACGCTTCACCTACGCTTTCAGTTACAAAAAGTGGCCAGAATGTGAGTTTCTACGCTTGAAGCGTAGGTGCGGAATGCTACAATGTTTTACGCACAATATTTCAGTCAACTTTGGGAGATCATATCTTGGTCATCAATGGTCCAAATGGGGTGATTCTTTTTTCTATCATCAAGTACTTGAAGTCGGCTTTCCAACGATATATTACACTCCTCTATAAAAATTGTGTAGCTCCAGATATGATCAAATGAGTGAAAGGTGTCCTGCAGAGAAAGATGGAAATTTCATATTCGGGCTGAAATCTTATTTTGACCCGAATTGATCCGTTTTGACCCGGATGACTTTAAGTTTGACCCCAACACCTCTATACATGTAATATACACATATTATACATCATATATTAGGTTTTTGCTTGGTTGGGTGTGAAATTACCAAAAAGGGTAATCCTGTTCTCCAAGGAGGAGCCATTCAAGACCTAGAGATCCGTAGAAGATGACCATGGAAGGAAATTCTACATCAATGATACAGTCTCTTTCCACCATGAGCAACTAATTCGGTATCTACAGTTTTCTAGCAAAACTCTAGCCAAGTAATGTAGTTCTTTCATTGTTTTCAATTGTAACGAGGGGAAACTGTTGACCATACTGTGATGATTGTAGTAATTAAGAGACCGTTCTGATTTGCAATATAAAATTATATGTTTATTCTAAATTCTTGTCTTAGATGGAATTAATATATTATTTTGGACAACTATGATTATTCAATATGAGTAGGAACTCATATGCTTAATTATGGTTTTCTACACAATGGTGGTAATGAAACTTGAAACCCTAGGTTGACACAGGTCGTGCCTTGGCAATTTAATATAGACATGCTTTAGTTTATTTTCATGCAATAGAAGTAGATTAGAGTAATATAATTGGCATGTACTAGTTAGGTCAGTCATGAGACGGGTTGTCATGATCCGGTTGATGGTACTCCTTTTTGGGGTCGTATTTAGCTATTTGCGGTATGACCTGATTCACAGTTGTGGATCGCCCTCATACAATTGATACAATAATGAACTATATTATGCGGTTAGTGGTGGAGTGATAAAAACCCTAGTTTTCTCTCTCATCTGAATCATAACCAATTTACTTTGTTTTCTATAATAATTTAGTTAATTTAGATAATTTGGTCTCCGACCACCCAAAACAAACCAATTTTTAGAAAATATAATTCAGTATTTTTGAATTATTAAAGTGAACATCTTAGTCTCTGTGGGATCGATATCCCTTACTCAAGCCGTTTGTTATTCTATAATTGATACGTGCGCTTGTGTAGGGTAAAACCTAGAGTCGTTAAGGTGTTTTTTCAACCATATATGTTTATACACCTGACATCGCATCAATATGCTATGCTAACAACTATTATTTTTTCTTTTTGAAATTTTATGAAATAAAAATTAACTAAACTAACTACTTCTAAATTACTTTAACTATCAACATAAAATAAAACTAGAATTAAATACAAAAATCAAGGTGACATTAAAACTCACAAAGGTTCCAGACTCAACTTTAGAAGCTCCGTTTTCTCCTTTAATGCTCTTCAGAGTACCTGTCAATCACACAAAAATCTAACTTTAGCTACAACTACAATAACGCAATATAAATAAAATACTAAAGTTATTGAACAATGCTAAGTCCCCGGCAACGACGTCAAAAACTTGATGTCCATCGGGGTGTGCTAAAAATATGTGTTCAAAACAGCTCCTTATAACGATCTAGGTTTTACCCTACACAAGTGCACATATCAATTGTAGAATAGTAAAGCTTGAGTGAGGGATATCGATCTCACAGAGACTAAGATTGTTCACTTTAATAGTTCAAAAACAGTGAGTTATATTTTTGCAAAGTTGTTTGATTTTGGTGGTCGAAGAGCAAATTATCTAGATTAACTAAATTATTCTAAAAAGTAAGTAAATTGGTTTGTGATTCGAGAGAGAGAGAAAACTAGGGTTTTCATTACTCCACCTCTAACCGCATAATATAGTTCTATCAATGTAACAATTGTAAGAGGGCGATCCGTAAACTGTGAATCATGTCGTACCGCAAATAGCTAAATACAACCCCTAAAAGAATTACCATCAACCGGATCGCGATAACCCATCTCATGACTGAATTGATTAATGCATGTCAATAAAATTACTCTAATCTACTCCTAATGCATGAAAATAAACTAAAGCATGTTTATCCTAATTCGCCAAGGCATTGCCTGTGTCAACCTAGGGTTTCAAGTTTTATTATCATCATTGTGTAGAAAACCATAAATTAAGCATCTGAGTTCCAGCCCATAGTGAATAATCATGGTTGTGTAAAATAATATATTCATTCCATCTAAGACAAGAATTTAGAACAAATATAGAATTTTGTGTCAAGAATAAAAAAAACTATCTCTTATCTACTACAATCATTACAATACGGTCACAGTTTCCCCTCGTTATAATTGAAAACAAGATAAAATCTACATTACTTGGCTAGGGTTTTACTAGAAAACCCTAGATACCGATTTAGTTGACCATGGAAGATGAAGAGTGCATCTTTGGTGTAGAATCGATCTTCATGTCCATCTTCTTCGGATCTCAAGGTCTGAATATGGCTTTCCTTCTCAACAGCAGCAATTCTGAATATAAACATGAGAGAACTCAATTAACGAACCCCCTCCTCTGATATATAGCTCTGTATTTATAGAAAAACCGAGAGAAACCCTAATGGTTTCCCTTTTTGATAATTTCACACTAAACCCAATAAAAACCCTAAGTTCTCATATATATATGTGTATATAGAAGTCTGGAGTCGTAGCCACCAATGAGAATAACACAGGCAAAATTCCCTAAAATTTATAGATTTCTAGCCGCTACTACGCTTCAAGTGTAGCTTCCCTATACTTTTAAACGTAGGGACAAGCGTAGCTAGGAAAAGCTCAGGCGTAGGTTCAAGCGTAGATATGAAATTTTTAGGCACTTTTTTATTCTGAAAGTGTAGGCTTAGGCGTAGGGATTTTCATGAAAGCCACTTTTCTTTATAAATACACCAAAATAACCGCCTTGAACCCACAATACTTTTTGCTTGAAGTGACGGCTTCGAAAAATGCCATTTTTGCCCTCCGGGAGCCATTTTTGTCTCGGAAACACCTATTTGATTCTCTTCTCGGATAGAAACGAACATGAACTTGGTTTATTCACCGAAATTAGCTTTGTTTCTTCATTAAGCTCTTGAAACATGCTTAAACACACAAATGACATAAAAATACCAAATAATGGAATGAAATGACGTAACTATAATTTGTTAAGGGGTCAAAATGTCTAATATTTGACATCTATCAGCGCACTTGCGCAAAAGTTCAAATTATTCTAGAGAGTTTGGTTCGTCATAACTCGGTGGAGGGTTACTGAGTACTCGACCACTGAGTACTCGGTGTACAACTCGGTGGTATTTGTTTTGTGTATTTCTTCCTCGTGGGCATTATAGGAATCCTTGAGTTGTGGTTGTTCAGTTGACTTGAAAGTGTATTCTCTCGGTATGTGTGTCTCATACCTTCTTTTATTTTATGTCTCGACTATGATGTGTGTGGCTTAGTATACATACGAAGTGATATTTTCCTCGTCACGGGTGGATGTTCCTCCACGTTGATATGATGTTCCGGTTATTCATGTGTTTAGCTTTGGAGTTCCTTTCCTTATATGGTTTCATGGTCTTATGTGGTCATTCTTTAGGGTAGTGCTCATGTACCCTTCGTGGTTGAGCAGTTAGCCTTCCTTGTCCTTAGTGAGGGCGTTAGTGATTGAATTGATCTCCTTATGGGTAGTATCATGATATTGATGTAGTGGCATGAGTAGTGGTATTGATGTGAGTGTGATTTGCCTTTGTGAAGAGGTTGAGGTGTCATATGTGTATTGTGTATATATGCATTGACGATGGTTATGTAAGTACGTAAGGACTTGAGAATTTTCCTTGGTACTGGTTATGGATGTTTCTTCTTATCGGCATCGTGGTGATTTTAGTTCCTTTGGATCCTATGGTTGTTGATGTGGCCACTAGAATGATTGACTATGTTACGCTAGGGTACTATGTACTTGGAGTATGTTTATGTGAGTAGTGTAGACTACAAGTGTTGGATTTGTGGGTACGAGTAATAGTGTTCTCTCGTGAGGTTAGAACTACATGCCTTGTACTTATTTTGTTGTCTCTATGTATATATACGTATATATATAGGTGTATGTTTGTCATATGATGTTATATTATGGTTTCGCTATGTGCTAGTTGCCTTAATGATGTATGGTAGGGAACTAGAGAGATCTTTTCAGGGGTCTCATATTGGCATGAGTGCCATGGGGGACGATTGACTAACCTAGTGTAGATGCATGTACACGGGTTGGTTCGCATTAGGTTTGGACGATCGGAGGATGTGACGATTATGATTTCTTTTTTCCTATGGGGCTTATATGAGCTCACCCCAACTTTCTTTTAACCTGGTGCCCCACACCAGTTTGCAGGGATGTTTTGGCTACAGGTTACTTGGGTCTAACAACACCTTCATTTTGTTTCCTCGTTGCAGGTTTTGGATTTGACAGGGTGTTACGGATGACGCTGTGGATCGGGACGGTCATACATAGTGTAGTTCCATTTTAGTTTCCTTTGATTGTCCCCTGTATTGGGACTATTATTGTATTTCATGGGAGCCAGTCTGTTAGCATATCCCTTCCTTGTATTTGGTATCGTTGCATCGTTGTAGAGATGTATTCTTTCGGGGCCTTGATGTGCCTTATGTATCGATTGGTATTAGCTTTCGCTCAGTTGGATGGAATCATATTGTTTACATGATTCTATTCATTTTATTGATGTTGATAATTCTTAGTTGGTCGCTCATTATATGGATCACGACCCCTGATTCCTCGGATGTCCTCGTTCGGGAGTCTTTGGAATTTAAGGGCGTGACAATTATATAGTTTTAGTAGCTTCTAATAAAGAAAAGAGAATTTTATGAAAATTTTCATAAATATGAAATCATTTTCAACTATGGACATTTTGCATGAAATCTAATTACCATTTCAAAACTTTCCATTCTAAATGATTTATATTCCAGTTTTCTACTGTAAAATTAATCATTCCTCTCCTAGAAAGGACTTGGATCTAAATTTATAAATATAGGGTCTCTTCCCTTCCACTTTTCACAATCTAGTACCTTTTTAGAGAGAGAAAATAGTAGGAATTTATTCTTCTTTTCAACCCATGGCAACCTAAGACTCGTTAACCACTTGTAAGATTGCATGTGAACATGTGTTTTATGCGGATGGATATCCGGAGCTGGCAATAAAGAAGATAATGGCTAAGCTAGAAGAACGGATGTTAACTCCATTGATAACTCCTGCATCCGACATCATGTTCCCCAATGTGGTGAGAGATTTTTTTCAAAATATGTGTTTCAAAAATATAAGTAATGGTGAGATTCTCCGCACCACTGTGCAAGGAGGCATGAGGAGTATTGAAGTTTCCCTCGAAGCAATAGTTTTGGTGTGGGGAATTCCACATGAAGAGCCTCCAGAGCTTGAAGGCAAATTCTTACCATATTATGCTCCCAATCATTCTTTTCATCGAATGGTTATAGAGATTTGTGATTACTATGAACCAACTTCGTATGCTAGCAACATACCTAGAGTTATGCTTGACCTGGAATTACGGTTTCTTAATACTTTGCTTGCTAAGCAAGTATACCCTTCAACTTTGAAAAATAGGTGCGACTATGAGGTGATAGATACTCTCTATCGATTCCGAACTAAGCATTGGGTGTCTATTCCTTCGGTTATTTATGAACATATGGTGACTCATTGGAGATGGTTAGTTCCTACACCATGTTCGTGGGCTCAAGATTGGAAATTACATTTCCCATTCTTGATACAAGCTATGATTACTAAGCAATTGGGAGGTGAGTTTACGCCACCAATGAGAACTGAGATAATGTACGTTAAGGATTATGATCATTGGAAGTTTTTGGACTTATTTACCCATGAAGAGAAGAGTTTATGGTGTAACTATCAACAAGATTTATTTGAGGAAGAAAAAGATGCACAAGAAGAACAAAAACAAATAGCTACATAGGATAATATAGAAGTGCCTCAAGAATGGGTTGATGAGCTGGAGAAGGATCTCATAATAAAAAGTGGCTAGAATATAATAGACGAATAATTCGTAGGATTAGGGAATGGATATAGAATTCTCTAAGTATTTTGTTATTTTACTTTTCTTTTTATTTCTTTTTCACCAAATCCGTTTAGGATTGGTTCTATCCATATTTTGCATTTATTTTATTTTATTTTTCTGTAATTTTATTTTATAGAATTGTAAGCCCTTAAGGCCAAATCATATGTGTTTTTATTAATAAAATTTCATTCCCTTGAAAATTTGTTGTCATGAGTATGTAATACTTTGATTAAATTGATTTTTAATATGTGGTCCAGATGAGTGAATAGATGAGTGAAATTGAAACCGAGAAAGATAGTATTGGCATATAAAGCACACACACACATTCTTTATGGGTCAACTAGATGACATTTGACTATATAGTTCAAAAAATATTTTTGTTTCAATGACGAGGGGAGAAGGGGAGTAGATGAATAAAAGAAAAAATATATGAAAAATATGAAAATATATCTATAAAAATGCAAAAAGTAGTTATCGGTTTCACCAATATCGTTGTTCGCGTAAAAATGGGAGAAAATTAATGAGCATAAATCCCATGGAAAAAGCTCGGGCCTAGTTGGTTGGGACTAAAAATCCTCGCTGGAAAGTCCGGAGATTTAGAAAGACAAAAAGGGATAAAAATGAAAAAAAAAAAAAAAAGTATATTGAAGTTGTGTCATGGAAAAACTTGATTAATGAAGTAGAAGAAGGGAAATTAGTCTATTACAGAGAATGTTCACAAAAACACGGAGAGCTATGCGGATTGGCTGTAGAAATTAGCAATTTTATTTTACCACTGTGGGGATCATTCTTTTAGATTTAATTCATGAAAATTATTATGTATAAGTGAGTGGGGATAACTTATATGCATTTTATTCTGACGAAATTATAGCATTCACATGATTAATAATTTTTTAATTTCATGTGCATACAATAATGAAGAATGAAAGAATTTGTGGGAAGTATATTTAACCCTCATGAGACTTCACTCGTCCACTCGGTATTGCCGAGGAGTTTAAAAGGCTTGCTACACGTGCTAAGTGTATTCGTACACCTTCACGAAACAAAATGATTAGTTAAATAGTTTAGTTAGTGAGTTAATTATTTTTCTGTATTAAAAACACAATCATTATAAATTTTAAAAAAAATATTATTGAGTTGATTGCTAAGGGACTAGTAATGTTGAAGTTTGGGGGCTTGATAGGATGCAAATATCATACATATAAGGCTCCTAATTATACATTATTATGTTCGTGTTTTATCATTGTATTGGTGCTTTTATACGGTTTTCGTGTTTTAAGACGTTTCAGACCATGTCATGTAAAACGAGTTGAATTCGGTAAAATAACTAAATTTGTGACTCAAGATTGTTCGAGAGTCGAAACCATGGATAAAAGACCTATGAAGAACCAAAAATATGTCAATGATGCAAAAGGAGTGAAGAGGAATGAAACCAAGAAGAAAAACGGAGCAAATAAGATGAGGGAAGAAAATACAAGGTGAAGAACTACCGAGTACTCGGTAGTGCCTTCACCGAGTACTCGGTAGAGTGCGAAAGTGCACGCACTTTCGCAAATAGAAAAAAATGACAAGAACCTTTGGTGCACTTGTGCCCGTTTGCGCAACATTCAAAAGACACCGAGTACTCGGTGAGATAAAAAAACGGCCACGCCACATCAGTAACTTGTATATACAACACTGGGACCCATTTCGGCCAGACTCAGCATGAAATGATCTCTAGGTTATTTTGGACTCAATATTGACCATATGTGATGAGATTTTATACCATTCTTCAAAGAATATCTCGATACACATTCCTGACTTAATCATGAAGCAATCAAATTACCAAACAAAGACGCATCTTTTTCTATAAAAGAGAGAGGTCTCCCTTACAGACGAGAGGTTGGATTTTTACATATTGTCTTGGAGATTTCGCAGAAGATCACCCATGGTGGGTGTGTCTACATCAACAATGCAGACAACCACTTCCATGAACAACTAAACCAGTATCTAGAATTTTTAACAAAATCATAGCCAAGTAATGTAAATTATTTCTTATTTTAATTGTATAAGAGAAAACTGAAGGACACGTATGTGATGATTGTATAGATGAGTTATTACGTTTGATTTTATATAAGATTCTACGTTTATTCTATATTTTGTCTTAGCTTGAATGAATATTTTATCTTACTCAATCATGGTTATTCAATATGGGTTAGAACTCGGATGCTTAATTCATGATTTTCTACACAATGATGGTAATTAACATGCAATCTTGATTTAAACAAACCATACTCAAGAAAAGATAACGAGTGTCATGTTTTTAATTTATGTTAATAGGAGTAGTTTAAAGTAGATATATGTACTAGTTATACATGTTCAAAGATGAATTGTGTCAATGATGAATTAATTGTTCCTCTTTTGGGATTAAGATTTGTCAATGATTGTGACCCTATATCTGATTCACATATGATGGACCGCCCTTTACAATTGAATGAATTAGATAATATATTTATGCGGTTAGTGGTGTAGTTAAAAATACCCTAGATCTTTATCTCCACTATTTTCAACTAAAACCATAATCTATCTTTACTTTTATGTTATTTTATTTCTTGTGAAATTGATTATAGAAAACAAAACAAACAAAATACCTTTCATAATTTAGTTACAATAATTATAAAGAAGTTGTGAATTCAATAGTCTCTGTGAATACGATATACTTTATCTCATCTATACTATATTACAATTGATTCGTATATTTGCGATAAGGAAAACTATATCAAATTTAAGGATTTATTTGCACACATTATTAATATTATTATTATTTATTACCCAAACCTAATAGTTCTAAACCAATCTAGGTTTGGTAACCATCACATTTTTATTCATTTTTAATTCTAAAATATCTTATAGGTTAAATTACCCATTTACCCCTTCTTCTCCGTTTCCCTATTTTCTTTTTGAATAACCTTAACCTAACCCTAATATACAGAAACACAATATACCTATATATATACATACATAGATCAAATGTAAAACTAAATTGATTAGTTATTCCCCCATATTTGAAAGTAGGAAATTGTGATGAGGCTTAAATTAGTCATTTTCTTCTATTTTCCAACCTTCAGATATATATATGAAACAACTAAAGCTAAAGCTTCGCATCAATGGTAGGTACAAGCATTAATGACCGAGATGGGTTTATTCAATTTCTTCGAATCAAATACCATCGAACACTCCCACCTTCTTGTAGAACTTGGGCTTCACCAATTTCCCCAAAATATAGGCTCTCGATCGAACCGTGAAGGTCAGATTCAGCAGCACCGGTACCGGCACCGTCAAAAGAGTGCCCGTTGAACTGATCAAACTCGCACCACTTCCATACAGAGGAATCTTATCCTCGGTCATCGACACCGCCACCGATCACTGGCTTTTCCTTGACTGATAAAATTTCTTCATCTACATTTTACCCAATTCACAAAAATTAAGACCCAAATAGCAAAACCCAGAAAAAAATAGGAAAAATTAAGATGTGCTTGGATTAAATTGTATGGAAAAATTATATGATCAAGTTGTAAGAAAATGTTCCTCTTCAGTAATCATTGAAATGGTATCACATGGTTCAAATGTACTTGGAATGCTTAATTACATATATGTCTATAATGCAGGAAAGAGATCTTGGCCCAGTAACTAATAAGTTGTGGAAGATCTTTTATGAGGTACAATTCAGATATATATATATATATATATATATATGTGTTATATATAATGTTTATATAATGATGGAGAAGAAAACATTATATATATGAATATATATACACATATAAAAGGATGATATGTTGATGTTTTCATATTTTTATGGGTGGACAAATATATCCTCACACAATTAAAAGTAATTTAGTCATTTCATATTTTAAAATTTAATTGAGGAGATCAAAGTAAAACAAATAAGAGATAAAAATATAATTAGCGAAACTACAAAAAATACGAATGTAATTTATATTAACAACGGGATGAAAGTGTAATTTATCCTTTAGTATTTGATAGGAATAACTTCATTTACATCCCTGAGGTTTGTTTTATCTTTACTTGGACTCCCTCAGATTTGCATATCTTTATTTACACTCCCTACTTTTCAATATTCTCATCACTTAGACCCCCTGAACGATGACATCAGCCTGAATTTTTTTTAAATCCCTAAACTACCCTCAATGTCTTATCCTTATTCTGTTTGGAAACAAATATAGTGTTTTTATCAATTAGACCCCCTCCCATCATTTAATAATTTAATTTGTATTAAAATTTCAAAATATATATAAAATTTGAAAAAATATATATTAAAATTTGAAAAATATTATAAATTCGAAAATAAATATATATTTAAAAAATATATATATTTTTTGAAATTATTTTTTTTCAAAAAAACATATTAAATTTCAAAAATAAATATAAAAATCACAAAAAACTTAAAAAATTGGAAACAAATATATAAAATTTAAAAAAAAACATATAAAATTCAAAAATATATATTAAATTTCAAAAAAAATTATAAAATCGAAAATAAATATAAAGTAAAAAATATATATTTATTTTGAATTTTTTTAAAAAAACATATTAAATTCAAGACAAATATATAAAATTCAAAAAAACCATATAAATTTCTAATAATATATATTAAATTTCGAAAATAATTATAAATTTCAAAAAAAATATAAAATTTGAAAATAAATATAAAATTCAAATATATATATATATTAAATTTCAAAAAAAAAACTAAATTCGAAAATAAATATAAAATTAAAAAAAAAATTAATTCTCTCTCTCTCTCTTTCTTTCTCAGACGCACACACCACACACACACACACGCACACACATATATATATATATACACACACATATATATAGATCTATCTATATATATATACACACACATATATATATATATATAAGTCGCCGGCCGACCCCCTCCCACCGCCTCCCCGTCGGCGCCGCCCCCTCCCACCACCACCTCCCCCCTCCTCCCTCCCCCGATGGGTCTATATATATATATATATAGATAAATCTATATATGTGTGTGTATAGATCTATATGTGTGTGTGTGTGTATGTGTGTGTGAGAGTTAGAGAGATAGAGAGGAGAGAGAGAGAAAATAAATATTGAATAGATATTGGGATGTTTGGTTTAGGGTTTAAATTGATTTAGGGATTAAATTGATTTAAGAGGTGTTTGGTATAAGGGTATTTTAGACATTTCACACCATGAAGGGGTGTAAATGAAGATATACAAATCTGAGGGGTCAAAATGATGATATGACAAACCTCAAGGGGTGTAATTAAAGTTATCCCTATCTGATAAGCTAGAGTACATAACAGTAATAAGTGCATTGGGGCATCCAAGATTACAAATCAGACCAACTCCACTTCCTTCCCGCTTATAAATACACACTACATGTATATATCTATCTCTATTCATCCATTCTTTTCCTTTTCCGAGTGAAAACCCTATAAATTGTGTACTTTATCTCTAGTGCCTACTCTTATAATCATCGATTTGTTGGTTTTAATTCAGAGTGCTGTTTTTTTAGTGTCTAATTGCTGAAAATGTCATCTCTTAGGAAAGAATTGTTGTATCTCGTACTCCAATTTCTTCATGAGGAGAATTTTAAGGACACTCAACATAAGTAACTCCCTATGATCTTTCCATATATATGTGTAGATATAGCATATAGACATCCAATGAGAAAAACAACTTACCCATTGTTTGGTTTTTCAGAAAAAATGTTTTGTTTTAGGAAAATTCTTATGATATATACAAGGTCCTCTAATTTGTGTTTGTTTCTTGATATCTTGTAGTTCTATGGAAACAAAATCAGTTAATTCTGTTTAAGTAGTTGTATAATTCATAGTTTAGTGAATTTTATTTTATTTTTCCAATTTTTGGGTAGCTATATTGTTGTATAATTATTTGTTTCAATGGAAGTTCTTATTTTTTGTTTGCGTTTAGGTAACAAAATAGTTGTATGAGGCTTTGTTATAGTGAGATTTATTTTTTAATTTCTATTTTTGGGTAGCTATATAGTTGTATGCCTTTTAATTTAATGATACTTGACTTAGGCCATATGAGTAGGATCTTCCTACATATACATGATGTGGCCCAACTAAATAATGCCACATGTTTCAAAAAAAAATTAAAAATTCAAATGGCATTAATAATTATTTTAAGTAATGAAAAGGGATATCTATACTATTAATAGTTCTCTCTTCTGTATCTACTGTGGTGAACTTCTCAATTCTTATACTTAACAATATATTTGGTAAATCAAATCAAAATTATAATTTATTATTCACGCAATTGCATGAAATCCAAATTCAAAAAGTGGACAAGGAAAAAAGATCCCAAATGAAGGAGTTCTATTTGATGTTGGATGCTAGATGTGTTAGTCGTAGTATATATTAGTAAGTGAAGATGAAGATAAGTATATATACATATATATAAGGTGGTTTTGTGAATATGAAGGTAGATATATATATATATGTGTGTATATATATTGGTATGTAACTATGAAGATAGATATTGTGAAGATTCAAGATAGAATTCTAGAGTGAAATTTTTAGTTAACATTAATTATATATTTAGACACGTGTCAATAGCTAATTGGGTCATATCATGTGTAAGTAGGAAACTCCTACTGATATGGCCTAAGACAATTATTACTCTTTCTATTTTTTTTATTTTTAGTTTTAGTGAATTTTATTTTAATTATTACCTATGTATTAATATTATTCGGTAATTTAATTTCAGTGAGTTTTAGGATTGATCAGAGTAGAGTAACTTTTTTTGTTTCTTCTAAAATATATTTGTTGCTTTGTAGGCTGGAGCAGGAATCAGGGTTTTACTTCAACATGAAGTATTTTGTGGAGTTGAATTTGACAAGTTGGAGAAGTATCTTTCAGGATTCTCTAAACTTGACAATAACGAATACTCCATGAAGACATACTTTGAAATAAGCAAACACTTAAGTATCTTGAAGCTCTTGATGGGTATATTAGAATCTATTTATGTTATGTTATTTTGATTATTTAGGAGGAAGTTAACATTTGTTGTGTGTTTTGGTGTTTGATTGATCTGGTTAGCCAAGACATGTCAAAGCCGATCGACATACTAGTTAGTGAGCTGAAAGTGTTCTCAACTTATAATCCAGATTTGTATAAAGACATGACTCAGCTCTTAACATTCCACGATTTCATATGCTTACTTTGTCGGGGCGTATAAGGTATAATGACAAGGGATTAACAAACAAGGAAAATGAGAAGGTAGTAGTGAATGATTTGGAAGTGTTCTCAACCTTTAATTAATTATGATTTGTACATAAAATTCAACTCGGCTCTTCAATTTCAGCTATATGTTCACTTTGTCCTGACGCATAAAGGTATTAGCAGGTAAATGAGTACTTTGTCGTGATGTCTAAGGTATAATGACAATAGATCATTTATACCTTGTCATTATACCTTATACGTCCCGACAAAGTAATTTGGGTCCGGCCCGACCCGATTTGCAATTCGGGTTTGGTCGGGTAGGGTTCACCTCCAGTCGGGTTGTGGTCGGGTTCGAGTTTGGGTTATGTCATGCTCCTAAAATCCCAAGACTTTCAAGCCGGGACATCCGAGGACTCCAATGTGTGATCCATAAAATGAACGACCAATTAAAATCATCAACGTCAATAAAATGAATAGAATCATGCCAACAACTATGATTCCATACAACTCAGCGGAAACTAAAACCAATTAATACATAAGGCGTATTGAGGCGCCGAAAGAATACATCTCAACAACGATGCAATGATACCAAATATTGGGAAGGGATACGTCAACAGACTGCCTCCTGAGAAATACAATGACAATCCCCACCTAAGGGGGGGGGGGGGGGGGGGGGGGCTAGCAAAGGGAAAAGATAATAGGAACAACACTACGTGAAGACCTCCCAATCCCGCAACGTCATATGTATCATTCTATGCAATTCCAGAACCTATAACGAGGAAACAAAAGAAAGGTATCGTTGCACCCCAGGCTGTCCATAGTCGAAACATTTCCTGCAACTGGTGTGGAACACCAGGGCAAACAACGTCGGGGTGAGCTCATCAAAGCCCTGTAGGAGAAAGGGAATCATAACTATCACATCCTCCGACAGTCCAAGTCTAATGTGAACCAACCCATGTACATGCATCTACCCTACGTCGGTCAATCGTCCCACATGGCACTCACGCCAATACAATACCCCAGAAACACATCCCTCTAGTCCCCTACCATGCATCAACAAATAGGGCAAATAACACGTAGTGAAATCATAACATAACAACATATAATAAACGCACACCTATATATATATGTACGTATATATAGAGAGAGACATATAACCAATACAAGCCATGTAGTACAGACCACCTCAGGGATCACTATGACTCGTACCCGCCAATCCAACACTTACAATCAACACAACCCTAAACACCAATCATGGGAGAAACACTCATATTCATAACACCCCAGGAAGGATAACAATCAGACTTCTTAGATCACGAGCATACCGAGCTCTAAAACCTCCAATCACTATCAAACCATGTTACTAATCACCTCACATGTCACTCCCTACCATCCATAGACCCAACACAGGGGTAAAATAGTCATTCCAACCTAAGTAAAGTCACAAAGGTTGTTAGAAAACGAAAGGGAAATGAAAGGGCTCAAACGACTCATCAAACCGACCACGTCAAGGTCACATGTTTGCCCAAGGGTAAAATGGTCATTTCAAGGGAACAAATGAAATTTCAAACTTTATCCCACATATTTGGACATATTTAAATCCATAGAAACATACGGGAACTAAATTAAAGCCATGACGCAAGAGATATGAATTTTTGAAAACAGTATCGGACAACGCCGACCAAAATAGAAAGTTAAAGTTCTCCTCTTTCACCAAGGGTAAAACAGTCATTTCAAAGATAAAAATGAAATTTAAAATTTTATCTCAAATATTTTGACATAGGACAGGCCATAGAACCAAACGGTACCTACATCAAAACCACGAGGCTAGAGATATGAATTTTGGAAAATGGTATTGGACAACGCCGACCAAAACAGAAAGTTTAAGTACCCCGATTTTACCAAGGGTAAAACAGTCTTTTCAAGTGAAAATAAATGATTTAAAATTTTTATAACATATTTTGACATAGTTAAAGCCATAGAAATAAACGGTACCTAAATCAAAGTCACGAGGCGAGATATATGAATTTTTGAAAACGGTGTTAGACAACGCCGACCCAAACAGAAAGCTGAAGTACCTCACTTTCACGAAGGGTAAAACAGTCATTTCAAGTAAAAATAAATGATTTCAAATTTTATATCAAATATTTGGACATAGAAGAGGCCATATAAACAAACGGGGCCTAAATCAAAGCAACGAGACAAGAGATATGAATTTTTGAAACTGTGTGGGACAACGCAGACCAAAATCGAAAACTGAAGCTGCGACCAGAATTTTCCAACCCAAACTTTCTACAAGATTTCAAAATTTATAAAATCACCTTCAACCCCTATAAACTAATTTAATATTACCCTAATAAGCTTAAAATGTTTCGTTTCGTGAAAATTTGCGGTAAAATGACCGTTTTGCCCCGGTCTCCGTTTTAGCATCCTATCGACTTTTAAAGTGCCAAAATATTTTCAAACAACTAAAAATCATTTTTCTAAAGCCCCAAAGATTTAGTCAGGGTCACGAGGGTAGGCAAAAACGGGTTTTTCCCTTAAAGAACGAATGGACTCAAATGTAAGTCTTATGAAAAATCCGTTTTCGGAAAAACAAACCGAAACATCAATGGAAATACCAAAGCGAATTTAGAGACGCTCAATGAAGCAAGAAAATGAAGAACCGAAGTAAATGGCACCTCGAATGGAAGGGTAAGTGACTATACGCAAAGGCACTAACTCTAACCCAACCATACTTAATTCGACATTCAATTTCTGTAACTCTATAACGACTTAATCATAAATGTCCACAACTCCAATGACATTCCAATCCTTAAGATCGTTAAATGGATCCTAGTGGCCGTTGCCACGTGACCAACTAGTTTCTATCAAGACCTCGTACGATTCATTCAAACCTCAAAGTATGATAGACGATGTATTCCTCAAGTGCAAAAGAAATATCAAAAGTCATTTCTACACAACCAACCAAAATCACAAAACAATCACCCACCTTCTCAAAGGTCTCCACTCATAATCAACTCTATGATCCATCACCGACTTTAGCTTATCACAAGAAAGCCATCAAAACTAACTTATATCACCACCCTAAGGCATATAAGCACATATCTCACATTATACTTTAAAACAAAACATGTAAATCATATTTTCACATTATTCAATTTCATTTGAGCATTTTAATAACATGTTAATTAAAGTATCAAAATCCACATTAAACATGATCCACTACCACATTGAATAACATCGTGATTCACATGTAGAGATAAATCATATAATGGCAACTCAAATGTAATGTGACTCAAACACCTCATGGTACACACTTTGCCTAATACAGGTTAACGGATACATACTTTAACCATTCACTCTTGGAAAGAGTACCGCACCAATTCTCCCCAAGTGATTTTGACACTTATCACTTTCAATATGGAAGAGCGGTTGCACGGGAGCCCCGATTGCAACTCTCGCATCCCAAGATCCGAGAGTAGCACATTCCACCATGATGGGGAAGTAACCAACCTTATATCCCCATTTTTCCAGTTACTAGTTCCGTAGGTGGCAGATACTTCGTGACCAATTGTTGCGACGATCCGACACAAGACTACTCACCCATGGTTACACGATCGGGTGTAGCCCAATACCAATTCAATTTCAATGCAAAAGGTAAACACCATATGCACTATGCCTCAAAAGACCCATGCACCAACACAAATATGAATCTCATCATATTTATGAAAACATTCCCAAGATGCCAACATGAATGCCATTAATCATTTAACATGTTTTTAATCACAATAAAGCAATGATCAACAAGGATACCTTCTCATATGCAATTCATGTTCCAAACTATCAAGTTGTCATTTAATTCACAAGGATAACAATTTCATTCATTTAACAGGCTTATATCTCAATTAAAGCTATGATTCACATTATCTCATTTTCATACACAAGTTTAACTTTCAAGATAACAACTTCAAAATTCACAAGAGTGAGGGAACTAGAATAACGCTCTAAGTTCATGATCTCACATCACACAAATCATCTATATCCATATACCAACTTGTCAACCAAGGTAGGTAGCATAATTACACTATCAAGGCTACACCACTAATAACCATAATCACATATGTATACCTAGATTTATACATATACTCAACCATACCCATATATATATACACATATAGGCATACATGCATACTTTTTTATATCAAACTCTCAAGAACTATAAATCATACATCATAGTCCTATCCACATAATCATTAAGTCTGTTATAAACAAGGGTTATATCACATAATCTCCTACAAACCCTAACTTCACATTTTCAAGTATACAACTTAGCAATTTCATCTAAAGTTAGGAACCCTAGAATCAAGTTCTCACACCTACACAATCACAAGATGAGATAGCCAAGAATTTTTCCCCTACCTCAAGTGAAGAACAAAGCCACACCATAAAGTGAGCTTCATGAAACCCTAACTTCCACCCAACACCAAATTCAAAGAAGCCAATTGGTGGAAAGCTTCACCATAGTCTCCTAACAATGAGTTAAGACTCAAAACAAGATAAAACAAAGAATCAAAGATAGTTTATCATGAAAAAACAAAAACTAGGGTTTGAAGTAGAAACTCACAAAGAGGGAAGAACATTTACCAATATTTGGCTTAAATCGAAAAGGAGAACACCATGAACAACTTTCATGTTGAAGGCAAGATCAAACTCCAAGCTTAAGATGATGAAATCAAACCCAAAAAGTGGAGTAGAGCAAGAGAGCAAAATGAGAGAAATGGAGATATCTTATAAGAGATCGAGTCTTCAAGTGGAAGACTTAAGAGAATTTCTAGAGATTCTCCACTATCTCTTAACCAATCCAAGAGTCTAAAAAAAATGTGGGGAAAAGAGAAATGAATCCAATGGTGCACATTAAGTCTTGCAAATGAAAGACTTAAATCAATACACACAACCCTTATACACTTGCCAAACAATGCCTTAACATCCAAGGGTTGAGATTAAAGATGAGAGAAAATATCTAATGGCCATGAATGTGACAACACCCTAAAGTGAGAAAAGACCAAAAACCCTTCAACTTGTAGTCAATTACAAGATGTCATTAAACTATCTTTCACATTTAACCAAAGTCCTTCACTCTATTTACCTCTATGCCACTCAAGTATTATTTAAACACTTAGCCAAAATTTCTAGAATTTTTCACTATCTCTACACTAGTGAAAATATCATTATACCCCTAGGTCATTATGTTCCCGAAATTATTTTTAATTATTTTCATTATTTACAAAATGAAAATAAAACAAGAAATTCACATAATTACACCTATCAAGAAGTACCCACTAAATATGTTAAGTACAACAAGCATAAAATCACATAAGTGCTATACCAGAGCGTCTACAATAAACTAATAAGGTAACACATTCGGGAACGCAACACGATTGCCAAAACTCCAACTAGAAAACGTTGCAACGAACCCACGTAGTCGCCAACGAACATTAAATCATGAAGCCGGAAACGAAAGTCCACAAAGTCGTTCCGCCAAGTCCGAAACATAAACGCGAAAAATTTACATGTACCAAGATTACACAACACGTCATGGATAAGTGACGTCACAAATCGTTAACACTTAGAAAAGAATTCTAGAAAGGAGGAAGGAAACGCGGGGCGTTACAGGTTGGATCGACCCAACTTGCACCCCTACCTCTACTCAAAGGGGATGCCACTGTCCCATCATGACCGTTGGGGCGGAAATGGAAAAAACGCAGGCGTGACAGGCATTATATATACCTTATTCTAGGAGAGTTTATTTTGTTGCAGACCAACCTGAGGATAACAAAGACAAGCTGATTAATGGTATACTAGGCAGCTTAAAGAAGTCAGGTGAGTCAAGGATCCAGGGCTGAAGGTCATTCAGACCCTGGGGAAAAATTAAAAAGTGGTTTGTGGCACTTGAAATGGAACTTTTGGGCTCTTTAGGTAAAAAAAATGTAGACAACATAATCTCTCGTAGTATATATCGTTGCATTTTGATCATGTTACCAGTATTTTTAGTGTTGATTCCGAAGGTAGGACACGATGCGATTGATTGCTGTTGGGGAGAAGAGAGATTTATTTTTTATTGCTACTTTTAGATTTCTCTCCTCGTGACAATCCTAAGATGGGAAAGATTTGAAATACATAGGGAAGTCTGTCTTTCTTTCTAGTCAGTAATTTCCAGTTTTCAACAACTACCTTGTTCTAACATGAGGATTGCTATGGTATAAGGTGAATCATGATCAAGTTTTAGTGACTTATATGACTAGGTATAATAATATTCAAGTTTGAAAGTATTATATATCTTGGATAGTATTCAGGTTCTTCAGGATTATTGTGTTGGTTAATTACTCTATTTCGGAGTTGAATGTGCAACAACTGTTAGTTTCATTCTTCATATTCTTGTCTTTAGTTTTGAAATGATTTGGTCGTTTCTCTTAAACAAACAGCATTAATAGTTCTCAGCTACTTTTTACTTTGATCATATGTCCCTTTGAGTAGAGGGACGCCTCTTGTTGTTGCGTCAGAAAATAACACGAAAAAATGTACTTAAATGTAAATGTGGGTTTCAAGTATATTTTCGGACGCAACAACCGGACGGTGTCCCTCTACTCAAAGGGAACGCCCGTGTCCCATCATGTTGATAGGGGTGGAAATGGAAAAAAAAAATGCGGGCACGACAGTCATTATATATTTACACATCATTTTCTCCGTTGTTACAACTTTTGAACTTTTTTCATAATTTTTGTATTTTGTTATTGCTATGTAGGATTGTGCTTATTCAAGTTATATTAGTTATCTATAATGATTAATGGGTTAATTTCATTTACACCTCATGAGGTTTGTTCTATCATCATTTTGGCCCCCTCAGGTTTGCATATCTTTATTTACACTCCTTCATGGTGTGAAATGTCTAAATTACCCTTATACTAAACACTACTTAAATCAATTTAATCCCTAAATCAATTTAACTCCTAAACCAAACACCCCTTAGAATCAATCTAACCCTCAAACCAAACACCCCAATTCTCTCTCTCACACACACACACCCCAAATCAAATTTAAAATCAACTAGTAATTTAATTCCTCTTCCGATTGACTCTGCCTCCAATGAACAAAACTCATATCTCCTATTCTGCTTCTATTTCTCTCATCTCCTCTGTACACCCCACCATTGAACTTCAATTACAACCCAAGAAGCAAACCCATATCCAAAATCACTTCTTTTCTGCCCCAAATCTCTGTATTTTCCCACCAGATTTTCCCAGCAACCAATCAATCAATCTTGCTGATTCCAATCCTCTTAACCCCTGCATTCCTCACACAACTCTCATTCGGCAAACCCCCCATTTCCGAGATGCAATTTCTCACCTCATTCTTTATTATCTCTCGCATCAAAGTCAGAAACTCCGGCCCAAACGACATCGTCTGACGCTTCTCCTCCTCCGGTGAGGGCGTGCCCAAATCGCCACTCTCGCTCCGGCGATGACTCGGCTGATCCAGTTTGGGATCTTCAATCTTGTGTCGAAAATATATGTGTGTATATATATATGTATAGATCTATATATATGTGTGTGTGTGTATATATATATATGTGTGCGTCTGTGCAGAGGTGTGTGTGCGCGTGTGTGTGTGTGTGAGAGAGAGAGAGAGAATTAAATTGGGGGTTTTAAATGTTTTTTTAATTTTATATTTATTTTTGAATTTAATATTTTTTTTGAAATTTAATATATATATTTTTGAATTTTATATTTATTTTCAAATTTTATAATTTTTGTTTCAATTTTTTTATGTTTTTTGTGATTTTTATATTTATTTTCGAAATTTCATATGTTTTTTTGAAAAAAAATAATTTCGAAATTTATATTTTTTTAATTTTATATTTGTTTTCGAATTTATAATATTTTTCAAATTTTAATATATATATTTTGAAATTTTAATACAAATTAAATTATTAAATGATGGAAGGTGGTCTAATTGATAAAAACAATATCCTTGTTTCCAAACATAATAAGGATAAGACATTGAGGGTAGTTTAGGGATTTTTAAAAAAAATCAGGCTGATGTCATCGTTCAGAGGGTCTAAGTGATGAGAATATTAAAAAATAGGGGATGTAAATGAAAATATGCAAACCTAAGAGAATCAAAATAAAAATAAGATAAATCTCATGAGATGTAAATGAAGTTAACCCATGATTAATTCCACCAATGATGGCTTTATGTGAAATTTACATATTACCGTCAATCTTAGAAGTTAGCAGTGATTTTATTCGTAAATTTTAGAAATGATTCGTATGCATGCAGAATGTGTAGCTCAAAAGTTTTCCACATATTCATAACCGCTATGTTTATGTATTGATGAATCATTAAGAATTAATTAACCATTTCTTTCTCCGCCCGCGAAGTAATTTAATAATGACTAACCTTATCAATTTTATACGAAAGCACAGGTGTACTAAGTCAAGATCTAAACAACCTTCATTGTTTAATATATACTGTATATCAAACATATACGCGTCTGCAGATAGCCATATAGTAGTGGAATGCACACGACAAACGATCTTATACTTCTCCAACTAGAAATCACATGGGTTTGCTAGTCAAACGATCTTACACTTCTCCAAGATTATTAAATTTCTTTAGGAAATTTCTAAGAATCGCAGACAGGGACACGTATCACACGGACATAAATTAAAAGAAAAAAAGAAAAAACTAATTTATTTATATTTCATAAATTAAACTTAATTACTTTATTAATATAATTGTAAAATATTACTCCCTCCGTTCCAAAATAAATATCTATTTTTACTATTTCTCCGTTCCAAAATAAGTGTCTCATTTAAAAAGTCAAAGCACTTTATCATATCAGTTTACTATTTTACCCTTCATGTATTAAAATTATAAATTATCTACATAATAAATAATCACATCATTATAATGGGACCAATAATAAATTTGATATTTCATTCACTATTAATAGTATAAATTGAGAGAGGTACTACTCATTAGTATTCAACAACGTCCCCTCTTACCTAACAAAATCAAAATTGGCTTTCTTTTCTTTAAATGGATGTGTTAAATAGAGTTAATATCAGTAAATTCCCCTATGATTTCAAAAAAGATCACTTTGCCCTCTTTCTATACAAAAACTTATTTTGCACTTATTAACTTGTATCAGCTTGCCCCATTCTCTATAATTTTGGACCAAAATACCCCTAATATTTAATAAAAAATAATTTAAAATTCAAAACAACATATAAAATTCAAAAAAATATATAAAATTCGAATTTTTTTATAAAATTAGAAAAAAAACATAAAATTCAAAAATATATATATATAATTCAAAAATACATATAAAATTTGAAAACAAAACCATATAAAATTAGAAAAAAAATATATATATAAAATTCGTAAACATATATATAAAATTGGTGAATATATATAAAATTCATAAAACAATATATAAAATTCGAAAAAATATATAAAATTTGAAAAAATAAGTAAAAAGATATAAAAATAAGAGAATATATTAAGGTTACAAGAGAATACAAGTAAGAATATATAAATTTCTAATTTTATATATTTTTTTCGATTTTTTTTTTGAATTTAATATATATTTTTCGAATTTGAAATCATTTTTCATTAAATCCCAAGGGTATTTTAAATCAGTAAATCATTTTTACTTGTTTTATATATATTGTTTCGAATTTTATATGTTTTATTTTTCAAATTTTATATGTTTTTTTGAATTTTATATTGTGTTTTCAAATTTTATATTTTTTTTCAAAATTATATATTGTTTTATGAATTTTATATATTTTTAGGAATTATATATATATTTTTACGAATTTTATATATAGTTTTATGAATTTTATATATATATTTTTTAATTTTATATGTTTGTTTCGAATTTAATATTTTTTTTTGAATTTTAAATTAATTTTCATTAAAACATAGGGGTATTTTTGTCCAAAATTATAGGGAAGGGGGCACGTTGATACAATTTTATAAGTGTAGGGAGATTTTCTTTATAGGAAGGGGCAAAGTGATCTTTTTTGAAACCATCATGGTTTACTGAAATTAACCCTAAACTTAATTACTTTATTAATATAAGGCAAAAGACCATAAAACTCCCCATCCTTTCTAAGTGTTGCAAAATACCCCCTATATATTTTTTACTCCCATTTCACTATTCTCACATTTCTAAGGGTTGCAAAATATCTCCCTTCTGTCTATATTAAATTCAAAAAAAAGATATAAAATACAAAAAAATATTTTAAATTTTGAATTTTTTTATAAAATTCAAAAATGTAAAAAAAATTGAAAAATATATATAAAATTCGATAAAAATTATAAAATTCGAAAATAAATATATAAAATTCAAAAATAACATATAAAATTTGAAATATATATATATAATTTGAAACATTATATAAAATTCAAAAACAATTATAAAATTCAAAAATAAATATAAAATTAAAAAAATAACATATAAAATTCGAAATATATATATAAAATTTGAAACAGTATATAAAATTCAAAAACAATTATAAAATTAAAAAATAAATATAAAATTAAAAAATAACATATAAAATTAAAAAATAACATATAAAATTTGAAATATATATATAAAATTTGAAACAGTATATAAAATTCAAAAACAATTATAAAATTAAAAAATAAATATAAAATTAAAATATATATATAAAATTAAAAAAAAAACCATATATAATTCGTAATATATATATAAAATTCGAAAATATATATATATAAATCGGAAATATATATATATAAAAATTGAATAGTATAGGGGGGTATACTGAAATTAACCCTTATATAAATAAAAATATAAAAAATACAAGTAACCAAAGTATAATACACCAAATAGAAATATGCATTGATTGACTGTATTTATCTGGTTATTTGATCTCCAATGTCAAAAATATAGGAGGTGAATTGATTTAACAACATAGTACTATTTGATTTTATCAATTAATGAGGTTTTTGGAAGAAAAAAATATAAATTCTATGTTTGTAAAAAATTGAATTTTATATGTTTTTTTTAATTATATATATATTCTGATTTATATATATATTTTTTCTAAATTTATATGTTTTTCGAATTTTATATTTTTTTTGAATTTTATATGTTTGTTTCGAATTATATATATATATTTTGAAATTTAATATATATATTTTTGAATTTTATATCTTTTGTTTTAATTTAATATAGATAAAATGGGGCAATTTGTAACCCTTAAAAATGAGAGGGTAATAAAATAAAAAAACAAAAAAAAACATAGAGGGTATCTTGCAATCCTTAAAAAGTATAGGGTTTTTATTGTCTTTTGCGTTAATAAAATTGTAAAAGTCTACTGCTGTCGTAATATGGAGTCATGACTCCCCAGGCAATTTGACCCGTCTCTGACTTTTTAAGGGCTTATTTGGTAGAGTTGTGTTCGTGTTTGTGTTGAAATAAACAAAAAACACGTTTTTTGTTTTTCTGTTTATTCATCCAAAAATATAAGTATGTTTGGTAGGGATGTTTTTTGGGTCGAAATTGAAAAATTAAAAATCAATAATTAATAATATAAATAATAAATAAAATAAAATATAATAATAATAAAAATGAATACAATAATAATAAATAAATATAATAATAAAAAATGGACTAAATAATAAATTACATAAAACATATTTAAAAATATAATAAAAATAATAAATAATAAACAAAATGAAATAAATAATAATAAATAATAAATAAATATAATAATAAATAATAAGTAAATATAATAACAAATAAATACTTCATAATAATAATAAAAAATGAGTATAATAATAATAAATTAATAAAATATATTTTTAAATAATTAAAAATGAATAAATAATTTATAAATTAAATAATTAAATAATTAAATAATTAAATAATAATAAATAAATAGAATATATTTATAAATTAATATATAAATTAATAATTTAATAAAATATATTATAAAGTGAAGAAATAATAAAGAAAGAAAAATAATAATACAAAAATAAATATTATAATAAATAATAAATAAATACTGTTGCTCCAGGAGTTAAAAAATACCAAATTTCGGTTTTTTCATTTTGTACTAAAAGGGGCATGTGTTTATTTAATGTAGTTTGAAAAAACAGACATAAAAAATCCAATCAAACATGTGTTTTAAACTAAAACCCACAAACAGAACCAAAAACAGGTCAACCAAACAGACGTAGACCAACACACCCCTAGATATTATATATATATACACACACACGTGTATATATGCCAAAATAGATAGACAGAGAGATGGAGAAGGTGGAGGATGTGGTGATAGTAGGGGCAGGGATAGCAGGGTTGGGGACAGCAGTGGCATTGAAGAGAGTTGGGGTGCGAGCTTTGGTTTTAGAGAGGTCTGATGGGCTCAGAGCCTTTGGTGCAGCCCTAACCCTCTTTCCAAATGCTTGGCTTGCACTGATGCCCTTGGTGTGGGTCATAAGCTCTCCTCTATTTACAACCCTTTAAAAAAGTAAACCCTCTATTTCCTCTATCTTTTCATCTCTAGTTATTACATTTTTGTCAAATTATCTTGTCATTAAATGTTTGGATTGACTTTCCATAATTTTTTTGGCTTTATGGAATAAAGTGTTTTGAATGGGGTTGGACAAAAATATTAGAAGAATTTTTGAGTCTAGCAAGAGTTCTTAAAAAAAGTTAAAGAGAAATATATTGTTTTTTTTTTCTTTTTCGGTGTAAAGCCAAAAGCAATAGTTCTGCCAAATAAGTCCTTATAGTCATATATATAATTTTTTTGAACTTATTTATTTTTAAAGATTAAATCATTATGCTTTTACCAAAGGATATTATTTTGAGCAAATCCAATAACTATGGTCTCATCCAACTCGTGGCTCTTACTTTATATAATGAGAAGGGTAAATAAGTTAACTGACTATTTATTGACTTCATATATTAGCTAATTAATCCAGCTTTTGATGTCATTGCATCAATAATAATAATATGTCTAACTAATTCAAGTATATAGAAATAATGTCTCACTTTTTCTTTCTTTTGTTTAGGCGCTGCGTAACTAATATTGGCAATGGGGCCATCCAAGAGGTCACTTTTGCAAAAGACAGGTGATCACACACATCTACTAAAATTCTCCATATTTTGTTTTGTTCCCTTTCCATATATGAATGAACAATACTTGTGACTTATTTGAGAAAGATATATTTCGTTCTCCTTATATGTGATCTTATATAAATTGAACATGTGTTTGAATTTTTTTTAGTCAAATAAGATTGACATAAAATCCATGAAATCAACAATTACTCTCACTTCTTTTTTTATATAATTTCAACCACGTATTCAACAGATATTTGACCACATTAACAAAAAGGACAAATTTCATTATCCGAAATAGGAGCCAACTCACCCAAATATTGTTCTTTTGAATATGTTTCACTTTTTAAATTTTCACACATATTATGTCATTACCCCCAAAAAATCTCAATATCTAATTATCGACAATTGAACAATGGTCACAATAAGAGGGCTCTTGTAAGACTGAAAAAGTTTCATCTTTTAGGGCACTTTTATGAAATGAAATCACAATTTTCTCTCTAAAATAGTTTTCACAAATTAATAGATAAAACCTTTTGGTAAGCTTCAATGTTTCTCAAAAGATGAGTTTTCTTAAATTAATTTTTATAAACAGTACTTCCTCCGTTACATATTAGTTGCACATATTAGTTGTTCACTTTCTCAACATCACTTGTTCCAAAATACTTGTCCAATTTTGAATCTCATTACAATATAATTTTTCACTCTCGTCAACTACCCTTCTTCCACTAACTTTAAACAAGTATGGGACCCTACTAATTTTGGTCTTTTCTTCAATTCACAAAAATAGAAATAGAAAGTTCATTAATATCACTACTATAAAATATACTCTTTTAAAAAATCAAAAAATCCAACTCGTAAAACTTATTTGGGACAGAGGAGTAACAATTTTGAAAAAACACTTCAATTTTGGGGAGTAATGAAAATATAATTACACCACAAGACCATTAATCACTTAAACTTTTCCCACATAGATATGCCATCAGGGATGACCTAGTGTTGGAATAGTGGGGGTCAATGCCTCCACTGAAAATTTATTTTCTTCACTATTTTTATCTATAAAAGCTTATATTTATCAAAGGCCCCTCCTGAAACTACACTAGGCTCCACTGAAATTATAGAAAAATACCATTATGCTCCTTTAGATTAATTTCCAGATTCGTCATTGGATTGCATGCCATGCTAAAAAAAAGTGGGTTTGATTCAGGAATGGAGGCGGACCTAGGTCAGTGCACCGTAAAGCATTGCTTGAAGCTCTTGCGGAAGAACTTCCCGATGACACAATCCGTTTTTCTTCCAAATTAGTGTCCATTGAAGCCCACAAACATGAAGGAACAAGCATTTCTATCATACACTTGGAAGATGGAACTATCATCAAAGCAATGGTAATATACAAACACAAATCAATAAATATTATTTTACCAGTTATAATTAATTCCTTTTCATTCCTCAATACTTTTATATTTTGACAATTGTTATGGTGAAGTGCTAAGGGCCTGATTAGTTTGTATTTCTGAAAATAATTTTCTGTTTTTTGAAAATTGAAAATCAAAAAATTGTACAAAATCTGTTTGATTGGATTTTCTTAAAACTGTTTTAAAAAAATACAATTATAAAAATATTAGTTTTCAGATAACTTATTTTCAGATTTTAGAATTCTCAATAACAATTTTTAGAGATTTAAACCAATCAGACCCTAAATATCCCTCATATACAATAATTGTGCAAAATATGCCTATCGTGATGCCAAAATTTGCACCTAAGTGTTCCCATCAATTTTGCTAGAGACCCAATGTTCTAGAAAATATGGGATTCTTATAAGTGAATTCAATTGTCAACATTTTCACCTTCTAAAATAATGATGAGTCGAAGAACGTCATGCAATAGAATTGAAGATTGAAGAGATTAGTTGATAACGTGATGTTTCTTTCCAATTATTACTATAAGAATGCAAAACTACCCTTAATGGCATTTTAGGTAGTTCACTCTTTAATAGTTACTTATACTTATTTGCCTTTGAAAAAATAAAGAACTATTTTTTCAGATATATATCCGGATGTCTCAAAATCTATAGATGATTTCAAAAGAATTTTGTACTTTTATTTATGCTAGTTACTAGAGTTGTCCTTTGGGATTATCATGTTTAAGGCCCAATATGTTGTGTAATATAATGAGCATGATCAAAATGAGAACCGATCAATTATGGTTTATTGTTTTTAATATAATTATCCATATTCATATTACAAATACATCATTGAAATGAGGTATAATTACAAATATAACAAAAGATAAAATGTATTTACAACAAATAACGAAAGAAAAAACTTATTTATAGATTAAATAAATGGACCACAATACCCTTGTCAAAACTTATTTAGATGTTCTAAACTTCTAATACAAACCTAGCATCTCCTTCTGTAAATGCGTATACCAAATTTCCCATAATATATTTTTTTATCAAAAACATTACCCATTAATCTATTATCTCGAACCCTCCTGATCCATCTTCTTCAACCTATTAGGTTGCAAACGTATATATAATGTTTCTTGTTTTATTTATTCTATTCCTATCTCGAAGAATTGATTGGAATCAAATGGAAGATAGGTCATTCAAAACATTTGAGCAGAGCATGGTGATTGTTTGATAACATGGATAAATAAGCATTAGTGTTCTCACTGTTGTTTTTCATATTTGTGTGTTACTAGTGAACCCTAATTGCAATAAGGGTAATCTGGTTATTTAAAATTTTATATCTATTAATTTTGTAATTAATTATATCAAAAATGTTAAATTTGTAAATAAATTTTACTTTCGTTATTTGTTGTAAATAATATTTGTCTCTCGTTATATTTGTAATTATACCTTGTTCCATTGTTGTATATGTAATTTTCCCTTAAACTTATATAGACAGAATAAATCAATCCAAATTAATTGAAAAATCTAAATTTGGCAACTGCAGATTCTGATTGGGTGTGATGGGGTGCACTCGGTGGTGGCTAAATGGTTGGGACTTGGCGCACCAGTGAACTCTGGTAAGGCAGCAGTCCGTGGGCTAGCCGTGTATCCCAACTGCCATGGCTTGAACCATGAAGCCCAACAATTTGTAGATGTGGGCAAAAGGGGTGGTTTTGTTCCTCTCAATGATAAAGAGCTTTATTGGTTCTTTGTTTGCAACTCTACTTCTAAAGGTTTTTTTTTTTTTTTTTTTTTTTTTTTTTTTCTTCTTCTCAACTAATTTATATTTATATTTATATTTTTTGTCCAAATTTTAGAAAAATATACAACAGGAAATCCAGAGTTGATACCAACAGAGATCATTGACAACTTACTCGATAGTTTCCCGCCAATATACTTGGATGTGGTCCGGCATTCCGACCTCTCGATGCTGACGTGGGCCCCACTTATGTTTAGGCTTCCATGGGATGTCATACTGAAGAATGCAAGCAATGGGACCATCACAGTGGCGGGTGATGCCTGGCACCCCATGACTCCCGACCTAGGTCAAGGTGGTTGTTCAGCCCTCGAGGATGCAGTTGTCATTGGCCGACACATCGGGGAAGCGTTTATCCGTCATGGAAGCCTCGTGGCACAAGAGGCAACCGTAGCCGTGGAGAGGTACCTTAAAGAACGAAAATGGCGCGTCGCTGGATTGATCATGGCCTCGTATTTATCAGGGTGGGTGCAGCAAAATGGTTCTGGGTGGTGGATGAGGTTCTTTAGAGATGTCATATTTTACAAGCTTCTTTACCTTAGGATAATGAGAGCTTTGGCTTATGACTGTGGAAAGTTGCCCAAACCTTCTTCTTCTAATAAATTTGAGAACTGATGTTTCAAAATCTGATACTGTAATGAGAGTATGTAGTACCAAACTATTCTCTTCTAATAAATTTGAGAACTAATGTTTCAAAATCTGATACTGTAATGAGAGTAGGTAATAACGGTGATATTATTTGTGACTAATAGGATACCATATAATTGATGCTATATGTTGTTTTAAATTCTTAAATATAATATTAAATTTATGTTTACCAAGTCATGATATTTATTTTGTAACTTTAGATGGTAATTTTTGCTCAAACACTCCATCTTCTTTATTGAGGCTCTAAGGCATTATTTATACTAGTTACAAGATGGGTGTTAGCCCATTTAGGATTGGGATCAAATCCCTTTAACATAGGGATTTGATTTCCCTTTACAATTACAATTCTTCTTCCCTTATGTGACCTTGCCTTGAGCCCCAAGTTCACTTTGTTAACCGGGTTTTAACCCCTATCCATGATGGGCCTTAGCCCGCTTTTCTTTGAATAGAACTTGTTAGGTCTTCTTCTTTAAGGTTGCGTTTGGTAACGGTTTGGTGCGGTGTTAGTTTTTTGTTTTGGTTTTGGTTGGGTTGGATTTGGTTTGGTGTGGTTTTATTTTAGTTCCAAACCATGTTTGGTGTAGATGGTTTTGGTGTAAGAAAAAGTGATGCTGAAAAACCAAACCATGTTTGGTAGAGTTGGTATGGGTTGAAATTCTGAAACCAAACCATGTTTCGTAACTTGGGATAGTTTCACATTTTATTTATAAATATTAAAATTTTGTAATATTTTACTATATATTAATATACTAATATATTAATATTAAAATTTATAATATTAAAATATTTTTATTATATTAAAATATATTAATACTTTAATATTAATATATTTTAATTTTAATATTTATATTAATATTAATATTAAAATATTAATATATTATAAATTTTAATATTAATATTAATATAAATTTTAATATTATAAATTATTAATATTAATATTAATATATTATATATTAAAATTTATATTAATATTAATATTAAAATTTATAATATTAATATTAATATATTAAAATTTATAATATTAATATTAATATTAATATTAATATATATATATTAATATTAAAATTTATAATATTAAAATATAAATATTATATTCGGTGCTACAGTGATTCGGGTTGCTACAGTGCTACAGTGGGGTGCTACAGTGCTTTGCTACAGAGTCCGCACCATACAAAACCATCCATAAAGATGGTTCCAAAAATGCCTCCATTTGGTGTGCTACAGTGCCATTTGGTGCGCTACAGTAGTACCAACTCTAGTTTTACCAAACATGGGTTGGTACTACTATTCAGTACCAAAATCAAAAACTTGGTACCAACACCAGTTACAAAACAGGGCCTAACAGGTCAAGAATTTTGGCATTTACAGTAGCCTCTTTGGGTCTAGACCAATGTTCCATGGGCTTTACCCAAATATTAGACTATTTGGCAGATGCCTCTTCGTGTCCTATGTATATAATTGTGGGTAGATAATCGTGACAGTAATCATGTCTTGAGTTTGTGTGTGGAGTTTAAATTCAATGTGACGGCTTGATTTCCTCAATCGTCGCGCTTGTCCCCCTTGAAAGCTGCAACGCCTCCAACCGCATTTAATGCACCCCCTCAATTGCTATATATAATCTGCCTTACCTAACACTTGGAATCTCCTCAAATCTTTCCATAAGTCGTATCTCTTCTTACATTTAACCATAAATCCTCTCTCATATTTTTCACTTGTGCTTGCAAAGAATCAAATCTTTCATCCAGTGCTCTTTACTTTGCAACTTCACGCATCTTTCTTCTCCGGTGGTATATTCTTCAGTTCTGTAAGTGTTTATTTTTAATTTAAAGTTTTCTCTTCTTCTACACAATGTCTGAATCACATGCCAGTTCTGCTAGTGATGCGCTAGCCCCACTCTCTCACAAAGAATCTGTTGAGAGTCATAGTGAGGAAATCCCAATTTTTCCTCAGGAAGATGATAGGGCTGATGACATCGAAGAATCCCCTCCTTATAACCTTGATAAGATCCCTATTATCCAAAGGAGAACTCTGAGTATCAGATCTCTTAAAAAAATTGTGTAGCCGCCAGAGGGGTTTGAATTTGTGGCTTACAACCCTGAATTTGATTTTATGCAAGGGGAGGGCATTGGCCCCCATGACCCCCTCCTTTCGTACAACCAAGTTAAATTGGTCAGATTCCCCCTCCACCCCCTCTTTTATTTTATATTTTTCATCTTGGGATTAGCGTCCACTTTAGGTTAATCCTAATTTCTTCCGCATCATCTCCATGCTCATCCTGACGAACTATGATCATGGTCTGCATCTGGGCCTTGACGACCTTCTGATGTGCTACCAGATCCTGGAGATTTTAAATAATGCAGGGAGGTTCATGTTCTACCCCTTTACTGACAGGGGTATTTGCTCTGATACTGATAGGTTTGAAAAGGGCTGGAAAGAAAGAATGGTTCTAATAAAGGGACTATCGTTCTACCCTCATGCTTCCTGCTTCCCAATCCCTAGTGTTTTTAGCCCTGGCCATTTCGAGCCCTACAATTTCCTTGTTGACCATTAAATAAATTGTATGTGTCATAACTGTGACCTTCATAGGGCTGTGTATATTTATGAATGTTTTGGTGTTCCCTCCAAAGAAGCATATCCCAGTAGGGTTTATAAGAGGGTCAAATTATTGAGGAGGAAGCTTTGGTCTGAGCATCCATCATATACTGACCTTCTGACTTCTCTTAATTTGCAGGATATATCCCAGCTAGGAGCCTCAATAGATATGTTTCGCTTGAGCTGCCCCACACTTTTGGACGATGATCTGGAAATTGTCCCACACCCAGCCACCGAAGGGAATCCCTCTCGAGTCATGACTGCAGCCCCCTCAACTAATACAACATATGGGTCTGCTATAGTAGGCACTATCACCCCCTCCCTTCCCCAGCCTCCTGCTCTTCATCCCCACCCCTCTACTTTAGGGAGGTCTTCAAAGAGGCAGAAACTAAAGGGAAAAGTTTCTGAGGTTGTGATAGCTCCTGAGGGGGAGAAGTCCTCTGGGGAGGTAAACCCCAATTTGAAAAAAGCTATGGCTTCCAGAGCCAAGTCCCCATCGTCTGGGGATGATCTGGAAAAATTCAAGTCGATGGACAACCCTGAAATTTCTGATAAGGTTATGGGCATGATGATGAGGGTAAACCTTTTTCTCCCTGTTACATTGCTTTTCTTTTACGTTTTATCACTCGTGGCTTTTGATCATTTATGTTTTCCCTCTTTTGCAGGCCTTCTACTATGTTGGGGCCCTGTACCTTAACTGTGAGTCCCATATAAAGGAGGTGGCTTATCAGACTGACGAGGTGACTCGTCTCAAGGCTGTTCTGTCCTTTGCAGAGGGGAGGGATGCCCTTTTGGCCAAAGAGAAGGCATCCTTGGAGGAGGAAAATACTGGTCTCAAGGAGATTAGGGCCAAGGCTGATGCTGAGATTGAGGCTCTTCAGCATCGTCTGGACCTTTCTTGTTCTGATTTGGAGATGTGCAGGCAGGGGGGTCTGGACATGTACCGTCGTTCCAGGATCTCTATAATCATGTTGTAGGGGAATTATGGCGTAGTGGCTTTGTCAATGCCCGTAAGGAACTTGAGCAGAGGAAGCCCAAATATCCTGAGGCTATGGATGCCCATTTCAAAGTGGCGCCTCCATACCAGGGTTCAGAAGCTATTGCTGTTGAGAACCAGTTTTTGGAGTTCCTTACTAGGGCGGTACCTACGGATCCTGGCAACTCTGAGGGCCCAGCCCTTCCTACTATCTAAGTTCCATCACTCCCCCTCTCCTTGGAATTTGCAAGGGATGCTGATAGTGCCACATTACGGATTTTGCTTTTAGTTCTTTTCCGTGGCACAATCACCTCCACAATAGGACCACCCTGACCCTTTTATATTCGGGCATTATTTTGCTTTTCCCTCTGAGCATTTGTAGCATCTTGAGCAGATTTTTGTAATACATGTTTTATACATATTTTATTTTAATGGAAAACTTTCCTTTTTGCTCATGAACTATCTCGTGTTTTGTTTATGATTTGAATCTGTCAAAGCTTGTATGCCTTAATTAACACTTGTTGTGTTACTAGTACATATACATACTATGCCTCTGGCATACAAGCTTTTGGTCCGATTGAAAATTAATTTTTGGGGCTAGCTTTTAGGATTAAACTCCTCTTTTTATGGCTTAGGCACATGCTTTTGACGCAGGAATAATCCATTTCATAACTTAGGAATAAATTCCTCTTTCGAAGGCATGTGCCTCTACCATTTCATTACTTAGGAATAAATTCCTCTTTCGAATGGGTCAAGCATATGCCTCTGCCTTTAAAACTTAGGAATAAATTCCCCTTTCGAATGGGCCAGGCATATGCCTTTACCATTTCATAACTTATGAATAAATTCCCCTTTCGAATGGACCAGACACATGCCTCTACCATTTCATAACTTAGGAATAAATTCCCCTTTCGAATATGCCAAGCATATGCTTCTGCCATTTCATAACTTAGGAATAAATTCCTCTTTTGAATTGGTTAGGCATATACCTCTGTCATTTCATTACTTAGCAATAAATTCCTCTTTCGAATGGGCCAGACATACACCTTTGCCATTTCATAACTTATGAATAAATTCCTCTTTTGAATGGGCCAAGCATACACCTTTGACATTTCATAACTTATGAATAAATTCATCTTTTGAATGGGCCAAACATATGCCTATGCCATTTCATAACTTAGGAATAAATTCCTCTTTTGAATAGGTCAGACATATGTCTCTGCCATTTCATAACTTAGGAATAGTTTTGTGTTAAAGAGAATGTAGTCATAGGTAAACGCTTGGAGGCAATTGCTTAAATGGCAAAAAATAGGCTTCAGCCTCTTTTATTGATATTGTGAGGAAATAAATCTGAACATAAATAGCCTCTATCGGGCTTGAGAAATTAGAATCTAGCTAAGGATAGCACCTCTTCAGCCTGGAAGCATTTTGGGAATTGGGCTCCATACTCCTATTCGATTTCCTCAACCGGTAAGCCCCTTTGCCAATGACTTAAGTCACGGTGTAGGGTCCTTCCTAATTTTCCCGAAGTTTACCCACGATACTAATCTCCTTTCTAAGGACCCTGTCCCCTACCTGAAACTCTCACCTTCTCACTTTCTGGTTGTAGCTTCTCCTTATCCTCTGGTGGTATTCAGCTAATAAGGTAGTTGTTTTGTCATGTTTTTCCTCCAGGTTGTCAAGAGCATGAACCAAAATTTGATTGTTCTGATCTTCTTGATAGGCTTTAGTTCTTATGGTTGGCACTACGTTCTCTGTAGGGATGACAACCTCTGCTCCATAGGTCATGGAGAATGGACTTTCTCCAGTGGGGAATCTTGGAGTGGTCCTGTACGCCCACAGGACCTCTGGTAGTTTATCCGGCCAGACTCCTTTGGCATCCTCTAATTTTTTCTTGAGGTTATTAAGGATAGTCGTGTTTGATCTTTCGGTTTGCCCATTGCCTTATAGGTAACCAACTGACGATATTCTGAGTTGGATGCCATACTTATCGCAAAACTCTTTGGTCCATTTGTTGACCAGGTTCAACCCGTTGTCCACTATTATGACCCTTGGTACCCCAAAGCGGCAAATAATATTTGTCCATATGAACTTGATCACATGCTTATGAGTAATCTTTGCGTTGGAATCTGCCTCTACCCATTTGGTGAAGAAATCTGTGGCTATTAATGCTAACTTAACTTCTCTAAAGGCTTACGGGATTGGTCCCACTATATCGATTCCCCATTGAGCAAAGGGATGTGGATTAAGTATGGGATTTAGGAACTCTGGCAGAGGATGAATACTATCCCCGTGTATTTGACATTTATGCCACCTTCTGACAAACGCTTATGTGTCTTGTGACAAGTAGTGCCATAAATAGCCTTGATTCATCACTTTATGTGCGGGGAATCTCCCTCCTAAATGATTTATGTATGACCCTTAATGTATCTCCTTTATAATGGCTCTGGATTCTGAAGGGGTCAAGCACATGAGGTATAATCCTCCAAAGGACCTTCTGTATAATTTTCCGTTGATCGATGAATATCTGTCGGACTTCATACGAATTTTGCGTGCCTCAGGTTTTTTTTCAGGCAAGATTCCATCCCTCAGATAAGACACAATAGGGTCCATCTAGCTTGGTTCCCAGGATTTTGAGGTGATTAATCGGAGCCACCCTGATCAGGTCCTGAGTTTGGAGGACGCCATGTTAGCCAACCTATCGGCACTTTCAATCTACTCCATGGGTATCTGTTGAAGACTAAATCGATCAAAATGGCCCAGCTCTGCGATGGCTAAGGCCTTGTAAGGTTTCATTATTTCTCCAGCCTCATAATCCCAGTTGATTTATCTGACTACGAGTTGAGAGTCGTTGTAAATTCTGAGGCGTCTGATCTGAAGGCTCTGGCACAATCTGAGCCCTTCTAGCAGCACCTCGTACTCGGTTTCATTGTTTGAGGCTGGAAATTCCAGACGGAATGACTGCTGAATTCTGGTACCATCTGACGTTATAACCTCCAAACCTACACCAACTCCTGATGCTCCGACTGACTCATCAACATATAAATTCCATTAAAGTTCCTCTGGCTCCTGATGTTCTAATTCTAGCTCGGCCTATAGAAGAAAATCTGCTAGGGTCTGCCCCTTAATAGTTATCTTTAGAACATAAGTAATGTCAAAGGCTCCTATCTCAATTGCCCATCTGGTAATTCTTCCTGTCAGGTCAGGTTTAGACATTATCTCTCTGATGGGGAATGTTGTTGGGACAACTATGGGGTGTGATTCAAAGTAGTGTCTGAGTCTTCTTTTGGAATTGACTAGGGATAAGATTATACGCTCAATGGTGGTGTATCTTGTCTTGGGGTTAGATAGGGATTTGCTGGTGTAGAAGACCAGATTCTAACATGCCCTCCCCTGTTTGACCAGTGTAACACTCGTCGAAAAAGTTGACATTGTGAGGTAGAGGTGCATCATTTCCCTTTGCTCTGGAAAAATTAGGATTGGGGGGCTCACTACGTATTCTTTCAAATTTTGAAATCCATGTGTCTGTTCTGGTCCCCAGACATCGCCCTTTCCTACTCTAATGGCTTGGAAGAAAGGTCTGCACTTGTATGTGAGTCTGGAGATGAATCTGCTCAACGCGGCCACCCTTCCTATGAGGGTCTGGATTTCCTTCTCGGTTTTGGGCTCTTCCATGTGCATTAGTGTTTTGACTTTAGTTGGACTAGCCTCTATCCCTGCTCTATTCACGATATGTCCCAAGAACTGGCCAGAGGAGACCCCAAATGAGCATTTGGATGGGTTTAGCCTCATCCCATAGAGCATGACCGCTACAAATACCTCGATTAGGTGTTGAAGGTGTTCTTCCTTCTTTTTTCATTTGACCACCATGTCGTCAATGTATGCCTCCACCATTTAGCCCATCAGGTGAACAAAAAAAAAATTCAACAACCTTTGATAGGTAGCACCTGTATTTTTCAGTCCAAAAGACATTACTTTATAACAAAAAGTACCTTCATCCATGATAAATGATGTTTTCTCCTCGTCGGTTGGGTTCATGGGGATCTGATTGTATCCTGAGTAGGCATCTAGGAATGACAGTCATTCGTATCCTGCAATAACGTCCACCATTTGGTCAATTTTTGGCAAGGGGAAGTAGTCATTAGGACATGCCTTGTTCAGATTGGTAAAGTCAATATAGACCCTCCACTTCCCGTTCTTCTTCTTGACGACGACCACGTTAGAGAGCCAGGTGAGATAGTGGACCTCCCTAATGAACCCAGCCTGCAGTAATTTTTTGACTTCCTTGACTATGATCTGGTTTCTTTCTACCCTAAACCGTCGTTGTTTCTGCTTTACCTTTTTTACCCCAGAATTGATGTGGAGGTTATGCTATGCAACGAAGGGGTTTATACCTGGCTTGTACAAATGCTACCAGGAAAATATATCCAATGAATGTGGTTCTGCCATCTCCAGAGGGGCTGATGTCCACCTCCTAGAGTGGCTCTATTGTAACCTGACCCTCCTGACCTCCTTCAAAAGGGTTCATCTGTAATTATTATTTCTTTTTCTACTTGGAGTTTTCTCGCCCCTCTTCGTCTGGCTTATTTTAGGTATTGAGATTTTTCATGGTTACCGCATAACATTCATTTGCTACTACCTGATTCCCTGGGATATCCATTATGTCCACCCCGTTGGGATCAATACATCTCATGACTTGATGGACAGTCGAAGGTACCCCTACATCCTGTGAATCCAACCTCTACCCATCAGGAGATTATATGATGGCTTAAGTTCCACCACCACAAAGTTCTCATTCAATGTTCTTCTGGTTACTAATACGGACAACTGAATGACTCCAATCGGTTCCACTCTCCGTCCATTAAACTCAGCGAGGGGGACTCTAGTGGGGTGCATCTGGTTGACGTCCACTCCAAGTTTGTCAAAGTCCAACTTGGTTATGATGTTTGTGTTGCTGCTAGGGTCTACCATGACTCTTTTGACCAGACAGTTAGCCACCAGAAGTGAGATGACTAGAGGGTCCTCATGAGGTAGTTGAACGTTACCTAGGTCAGTGTCGCTGAAGTTGATCTGTGACTCATCCTTTCTATTGGATGTCTGACATATTTTGCCAATTCTTCTGAGCTTATGAACCTGGCGCATTTGGGATCTCCTGGCTCCCCCGGTCTCTTCTTCGATTTATCCGCCCTGTACCATGTGGATCACCCGTACCGGTTGTCCTGCCTGAGTGTTATTCTGAGGAGGGTTCGTCTATCGCTCTATATAGGTTTGATCTTTCGCCACATACTGAAATAATTCCCCTTTTGCAATCATTGTTTCCACCTGCCTACGCAAGTTCCGACAATCGTTGATGTGGTGGCCATACTCACTGTGGAATGCGCAATGCTTAGTCATATCCCTATGTTCCATGGGTTACCTCATTGGGGGAGGGGGTCTAAGTATCCCCTTTCCCTTCTTATTAAGGTAAAGCTTGTTGAGACTCGTTTTAATGGGAGTTATCTTTTCCTCCACCCTCTGCTTCTTGTCAACTGGCCTATTTGATGAGGAAGGTGGTGCTAGATGAGTTGACTTATGACCCTTGATCCGATCCTTTGTACGGGCCTTAACAGTGACCATAGCCGCTCTTTTTCATTGACCGCTTCATCTTATTCAATTTTGAGATAACCTTGGGCTCTGAAATTCAAATCTTCAATGTTGTTGGGGGTCTCTTCACCAGAGAGGCGTGAAACTTGGTGCTAGGAATTATGGCCATCCTACATGCCTCTACTGCCGACAACTGATCACACTCATAGATAGAGGACATCTCCCTTGTAAATCTAGACAAGAAGCTCTGGAGACTCTCATCTTTTTCACGGGGCATTGTAAACAGGCTGGAAATGGTCTTCTTTTGCCTCTGGTTACCATAGTAATGCGCTATGAAAAGATTGCACAACTTGCTCCAACTCCCAATTGATCTGAGTGGTTACTTCTTAAACCATAGGAGTGGTGCCTCTGTCAAACTAGTGCGGAACACATTGCAGAAGAGGGCTTTGTCCTTCTTCCAGGCGGTCATCTTTGTCTGATACTGGTAGATATGGCCTGATGGATCCTTGGTCCCATCATACAAGGTGAAAGTGGGCAATCTAAACTTCTTCGGGTACTCTGTATGATCTATCCCATCCGTGAAAGGTGATGTAATCATATCAACAGCGGTGTGGGATGTTAGGTCCTTTATGGAGGGAGTCTGGATCTTCATGTTTTTAAGCACTTGCCTCTGGATCCTTTTGGCCATATCCTCCAAATTCTTCATAGTTGGAAGCTGCTGAGGCAGAGGTACTTGGGCTCGAAGGGCAGAGTTCTCCTCTTACTGATGGTCGGCCGCTCTGCTATTTGTTCCTTCTTGATCATTGTTGTTCTCGTCTCCTTCGTTCTTGGCTGGATTCGGAACCTGAGCCTACCTCAGGCGAAGCTCGGTGTTCTGTTGTTCTAGTTCTTCGTTTCTTCTTTTCATGGTTGCCAATCTTTCCATGATGGCTTGGATCTAGGCGTCTTGGGCGTTGCTTGTTTCGACCAATGCGAATGTTCTCGTATCTACCATGGCTATTCTTTGGTGAGTTTTGGTGAGGGAATGAAGATGGAAAAAAAGGAATGGAGGAGGGTGAGAATCGTAGGTGAGAAAAAAGATCAATGAAAAATAATCTTCGCTTCCCACAAACGGCGCCAAAGTGTAGATGTTATTTTTTGCTCAAACACTCCATCTTTATTGAGGCTCTAAAGCCTTATTTATACTTGTTACAAGATGGGTCTTAGTCCATTTAGGATTTGACATAGGGATTTTATTTTCCTTTACAATTCCAATTCTTCTTCCCTTATGTGACCTTGCCTTGAGCCCCAAGTTGGCTTTGTTAACCGAGCTTTGTAATTGGGCTTCAACCCCTATCCATGATGGGCCTTAGCTCGCTTGTCTTTAAATAGAACTTGTTGGGCCTTCTTCTTTAACGGAACAAGAATTTTGGCCTTTACAGTAACACATACTGATTTTAGGGGTCTAAGATGCATGATGATTTTATTTTTTTACTCACAAACCCACTCATCTTCTCCCACTACAGAATTAATGGAGATATTGTAGACACCCTATATTTTGGTCTCCTTGTTCTCATCATCAAAATTGAGCTCAAGGAGTTCTTGCCCCCCTTTTGACCTCCACTATCCCCGGAGGTAGGACTGACAAAATTGGACACGACGCGACACGAACACGAACACGACACGGTTTAAGGCCTAAAATGGGTCGACACGAGAATATAAGGGTTAACCCGAACACGACACGTTTGACACGATTACTGTTTATATTTATCTTTATTTTTATATTTTTCTCTTCTCTAATTGGTCATGAGTTGAAATATATCAATAAAATAGTACTGGATCGTGTCAAAATCAATTTAATTTTGTTGATAATTGGTAAAATAATTTATTTCGTATTGGATTATGTCAAATTTAATTTAAAATATTATAATAAATAGGCTAAATGAATTACTTAATTTACATGGGTCGACACGTGGGTCGACACGAACACGACACGTATAGTAACGACACGATTTCGACCCGACACGATATTGACCCGACACGAACACGACCCGTAACCCGTAATTGCCAGCTCTACCGGGAGGTGCAAAATCTCTTCATTTTCTCTAAAATAAACGGTTGGATCGAAATCCGTTTCCTCCAACGTGTGTTTTATTTTTTATGGTAAACACAATCCTTGTAAGTTATTTGACTATCAATACTAAATATAAGATTACTAGGACTTTTAGTGTGAATTCAATAATAAATAATTTTATTTTGCAAAAAGTTTCGAACCGAACATTATTAATAGAATGATAGGACTTTTAATTTTTTATTTATTTATCTGAATATTTTATTATAATCACAATTTTTTTATTTAACGAAAAAAAATAGTTTGTTTTATTATTTATTCAACAAATTTTTTTATAACAAATATATATAAGTTAATCGATTTTTTTATATTTTTTAAAAAATTAAACTTTTACTCACACAAACTACCTTCACTGATATCGAACTATTGACATATGGGAGTAATGATGTAATACCGCTCGACTATTTTGGTCAGTTGTATAAAAAATTTGCTCTGACATAAGATGCCCTATTTTTCATTCACAAATTCATATATACAAGTTTCATGGGCTTGGGGCACGTTACCCAAGAAGAATTCAAATGGGGAGTCAGATATCTTGTTTTTACCCTAACCCTAGTATTTATTTTGTCTAAAAATCCTTCTTTGTCCCTATCATTTGCTTGTTGTGCACGGCCTTTTCGTTTGTAAGGTTTTTTCGAAGCTATAGGTTCCCTTGGGATTTGCCTTGCGCCGCTTTTGTCTTTACCAAGCCCATACTTTGTGTTTGAATACTGACAGATTGTAGTTGTGTGGTTTTGAACTTTTGTTGTTGGGCCTTTGGGCTGAGTTTTTTGACCCATACATTAAGTCCTTGTTTGGTGGAGGGAGTGGTGCCCTTTTTTGGGGTTTGGTTTGAAAATTGTGCACCACTCCATATTTGGCAAACCAAGTATTGGAGTAATAATGTTTGAATAGTGTCAAATCATTGGACCCAAATTCTTTAATTTTCACACCATCTCAATAAATGGTTTGGTTGGAGTTGGATTGGTTTTTTCACACCAAAACTATTCTTTAACCCAAACCAATTCAATTTGGTGTACCATTGTTTAACTCAAACCAATTCATTTATAATATTATATATATATATAAATTCAAAAAATAAAATATATATGAAAAAATAAAATATTTGAAAAATATCAAACGAAAAAATATATTTCATAAAAAATAAAATATTTCGGGAAAACAAATATTTCTAGAAAAAATAAAATATAATAAAAATAAATTTATTATTTTTTTAAAAATATACAAATTATATGTATTTTTACTGAAATCTTTTATTTTTTCAAAATATTTTATTTTTTAGAAATATCTTATATAAAATATTTTATCTATAAATATTTCAAAAAAATAAAATATTTATGAAAAATTAAATATTTTGAAAAAATTAAATATTTATATATTTTATTTTTTAAAACATATATATTTACAAAATGTTATTTTAAATAAATAAAATGTCAAACTATTTCAAGTTACCAAATATGATTAGTTTCAGAATTTCAGCTCATACCAACTCTACCAAATATGGTTTGGTTTTTCAGTTTCACTTTTTCTCACACCAAAACCATCTGCACCAAACATTGTTTCAGTTCAGAATAAAACCACACCAACTCCAACCAAACCAAAACAAAAAACTAACACCACACCGTCTACCAAACAAGCACTAAGCTAATCATTTTTCGTTGTACACACCAAGTTTTAGGGCCTGCATAGTTTGAGTTTGCTTGGTTTGCATTTCTAATAATAATTTTTAAAATTTTCAAATCTAAAAATCAGAAAACTATAAAACAGTCAGCTTGGTTCAGTTTTCATAAACAATTTTCTAAAAATTTAGTTATAAAAATGTCAGTTTCCAGAGAATTCCTTTTTATTGTTATCAGAAAACAGTTTTTAGTTTTCAGAATTCTCAAGAACAATTTTCAAAGATACAGACTATAAAGAGGGTTGATTCGCGAATTAGCATAATGACGAAATGATTCGCGAATTAAATTATCTGGGATATGGTCCAAGGTTTGGTATATTTGGGGAAACCAGCCCAAGTAAAAGATTATTTGGGAGATTGGTCCAAATAATTGATTACTTGGGAAATGACCCAAATAAGGTTTTCACGCGAGAACTTGGATTATACAGAGGGAGGTATAAGGGACTGATGTGTTTTATAGCTCGCATCAGGAACTCATAACCCTATATGCTGCTCGCGTAGCGAGTACTACTCGAAATCTAGGGGAAATGCTTGGGATGAGTAAATAGTGGATCGCGACCTTATTTACACCGTCCTAAGCAAGAGTACCTTAGAGAGACCGATAGTATTCAGGGACATGACCAAGGCATGCATGATTGGACATGACCTAACAAAGCTATAATAACATCCTTGGCTAAGGATAAATCAGATCCGCGATAAAACAGGCGCGGATCACAAAGGTATGGTGCACAGTATGATCTGCGCGTAAGATTAAGCGAATCCGTTTCGCGTAGTCAGGGGCGCAAGATAATACGGTACAAGGATGTTATTATTGTTGTTTTTTTATTTTTGTCTAGAGTTCTTTATGAGTGGTGCCTTACTAGATGCTTTATAATAAGGAGTACCATATCCTAGCCGCAGTTCCATCCTGTGTCCAAAATAATCTTGCAGCTTAAACTCAAGCTCATTTTGCAACATGCAGGGCAAGAAACTCGCTGACGAGTGTATTCATCTGCCAACAGAACATTCGTTTCAAGAGTTTGTGTTGTTTGTACCAAGGATGAGCTGAATTAACTACATAAGAACTGACATTTTCTGGCTCAGGAACAACATGGAGCAAGTGGTCGTTACGAATAATTAAAATATCTGCTTATGTATTCAATGTTTTTCAATAAAATTCTTCATTTTGAATAGCTTAAATTTAGTAAATGTAACTTATTCTGCTTGTCTATCGTCCATAGAGAATGAAAACTTCTACTGAATGTTGTTTATTATAGAACTTTGTTTCGTAGAACTTCAATTATTACATATTCTAGATGTTCTGAGGTGGATTTAGAACCATGTGGTAACTGTTTGTTGTGCTATTCTGATTTATATCAGGGAACAGATGGCAAAAAATCTGCAACAGCGATTGCCTTTGGCTCTAAGCTCTCTTGGTGAGAGTGATCTCCTTCACCTGGTGGACTTACTTATCTCGGAGAAGAAATGGGTGGAGGAATCTCCCTCCCAAAATTATCCTTTCAAACTCACTTCGTCTTCTGGAAAGAAGTCCTCTTCTGGTAATATTTCCAGTTCAAATGGGTTGAGATCTGTCTTTTCCGGAGAAAGATTGCAGTCTAGTCAAGAGAGACTGCAACAACATAGTGGAGACAAAAGATACCAAAATCTTCCTCATGCTGGGATATCTCAACCGGGCATTAACAAGAAGCTCTCTGGCAAGTCCAGAAATGAGATATTAGCAGACTGTCAGAAGCTTGTGGATTATATTGCAGAGGAATATCCAGAAGGATTCAATATGGGCTTATTTAGGAAATTGTTTCTTGATAGATACAGCTATTCTCTGGATTTACAGAAACTTGGTTACCAGAAATTGGCTACGCTGTTACAAATAATGCCTGGGATTAAAATAGAGTCTAGCTACATTATTCCTTGTAGAAAAGTTTCAAAAAGATCCAGTTCAAAAACTGCTGATGCTACTGTTCAAGAAACTATTGTCAATGGTGCAGTTGCAAATGCTAATAGCCAATTATGTGATGCACCAAGAAAGGATCATGATCTTGAATCTCCATGGGAGGAACTTGGGCCTGTTGCCAACAGAATTCCCAAAAGAAATGAAATGGAAACAGGGGTGAGTAGGAACGTAAAAGATGAAATTTCACAACAGGTGCACCATAATTATGAACTCTTATCAGATGATGACATTTCTGATTCAGAAGAAGAAACTTCATCCTCATCAGGATCAGAAGGGCGAGGCGGCCCTACAGAAACTGAGGAAGACAGCTCATTGTTAAAGATTCTCGACTCATGGTATGGCAGTAAAAAGGAAAGGGGATTTGATTTCCCTTTACAATTACAATTCTTCTTCCCTTATCTGACCTTGCCTTGAGCCCCAAGTTGACTTTGTTAACCGGGTTTTAACCCCTATCCATGATGGGCCTTAGCCCGCTTTTCTTTGAATAGAACTTGTTGGGCCTTCTTCTTTAACAGGTCAAGAATTTTGGCCTTTACAGTAGCCTCTTTGGGCCTAGACCAATGTTCCATGGGCTTTACCCAAATATTAGATTATTTGGCAGATGCCTCTTCGTGTCCTATGTATATAATTGTGGGTAGATAATCGTGATAGTAATCATGTCTTGAGTTTGTGTGTGGAGTTTAAATTCAATGTGACGGCTTGATTTCCTCAATCGTCGCGCTTGTCCCCCTTGAAAGTTGCAACGCCTCCAACCGCATTTAATGCACCCCCTCAATTGCTATATATAATCTGCCTTACCTAACACTTGGAATCTCCTCAAATCTTTCCATAAGTCGTATCTCTTCTTGCATTCAACCACAAATCCTCTCTCATATTTTTCACTTGTGCTTGCAAAGAATCAAATCTTTCATCCAGTGCTCTTTACTTTGCAACTTCACGCATCTTTCTTCTCCGGTGGTCTATTCTTCAGTTCTGTAAGTGCTTATTTTTAATTTAAAGTTTTCTCTTCTTCTTCACAATGTCTGAATCACATGCCAGTTCTGCTAGTGAGGCGCTAGCCCCACTCTCTCACAAAGAATCTGTTGAGAGTCACAGTGAGGAAATCCCAATTTTTCCTCAGGAAGATGATAGGGCTGATGACATCGAAGAATCCCCTCCTTATAACCCTGATAAGATCCCTGTTATCCAAAGGAGAACTCTGAGTATCAGATCTCTTAAAAAAATTGTGAAGCCGCTAGAGGGGTTTGAATTTGTGGCTTACAACCCTGAATTTGATTTTATGCAAGGGGAGGGCATTGGCCCCCATGACCCCCTCCTTTCGTACAACCAAGTTAAATTGGTCAGATTCCCCCTTCACCCCCTCTTTTATTTTATATTTTTCATCTTGGGATTAGCCCCCACTTTAGGTTAATCCTAATTTCTTCCGCATTATCTCCATGCTCATCCTGACGAACTATGATCATGGTCTGCATCTGGGCCTTGACGACCTTCTGATGTGTTACCAGATCCTGGAGATTTTAAATAATGCTGGGAGGTTCATGTTCTACCCCTTTACTGACAGGGGTATTTGCTCTAATACTGATAGGTTTGAAAAGGGCTGGAAAGAAAGAATGGTTCTAATAAAGGGACTATCGTTCTACCCTCATGCTTCCTGCTTCCCAATCCCTAGTGTTTTTAGCCCTGGCCATTTTGAGCCCTACAATTTCCTTGTTGACCATTAAATAAATTGTATGTGTCGTAACTATGACCTTCATAGGGCTGTGTATATTTATGAATGTTTTGGTGTTCCCTCCAAAGAAGCATATCCCAGTAGGGTTTATAAGAGGGTCAAATTATTGAGGAGGAAGCTTTGGTCTGAGCATCCATCATGTACTGACCTTCTGACTTTTCTTAATTTGCAGGATAAATCCCAGCTAGGAGCCTCAATAGATATGTTTCGCTTGAGCTGCCCCACACTTTTGGACGATGACCTGGAAATTGTCCCACACCCAGCCACCCAAGGGAATCCCTCTCGAGTCATGACTGCAGCCCCCTCAACTAATGCAACATATGGGTCTACTATAGTAGGCACTATCACCCCCTCCCTTCCCCAGCCTCCTGCTCTTCATCCCCACCCCTCTGCTTCAGGGAGGTCTTCAAAGAGGCAGAAACTAAAGGGAAAAGATTCTGAGGTTGTGATAGCTCCTGAGGGGGAGAAGTCCTCTGGGGAGGTAAACCCCAATTTGAAAAAAGCTATGGCTTCCAGAGCCAAGTCCCCATCATCTGGGGATGATCTGGAAAAATTCAAGTCTATGGACAACCCTGACTTTTCTGATAAGGTTATGGGCATGATGATGAGGGTAAACCTTTTTCTCCCTGTTACATTGCTTTTCTTTTACGTTTTATCGCTCGTGGCTTTTGATCATTTATGTTTTCCCTCTTTTGCAGGCCTTCTACTATGTTGGGGCCCTGTACCTTAACTGTGAGTCCCATATAAAGGAGGTGGCTTATCAGACTGACTAGGTGACTCGTCTTAAGGTTGTTCTGTCCTTTGTAGAGGGGAGGGATGCCCTTTTGGCCAAAGAGAAGGCATCCCTGGAGGAGGAAATACTGGTCTCAAGGAGATTAGGGCCAAGGCTGATGTTGAGATTGAGGCTCTTCAGCATCGTCTGAACCTTTCTTGTTTTGATTTGGAGATGTGCAGGCAGGGGGGTCTGGACATGCACCGTCGTTCCAGGATTTCTATAATCATGTTACAGGGGAATTATGGCGTAATGGCTTTGTCAATGCCCTTAAGGAACCTGAGTAGAGGAAGCCCAAATATCCTGAGGCTATGGATGCCCATTTCAAAGTGGCGCCTCCATACCAGGGTTCAGAAGCTACTGCTGCTGAGAACCAGTTTTTGGAGTTCCTTACTAGGGCGGTACCTGAGGATCCTGGCAACTCTGAGGGCCCAGCCCTTCCTGCTATCTAAGTTCCATCACTCCCCCTCTCCTTGGAATTTGCAAGGGATGCTGATAGTGCCACATTACGGATTTTGCTTTTAGTTCTTTTTCGTGGCACAATCACCTGCACAATAGGACCACCCTGGCCCTTTTATATTCGGGCATTATTTTGCTTTTCCTTCTGAGCATTTGTAGCCCTTTGGGCATCTGAACATTTGTAGCATCTTGAGCAGAATTTTGTAATACATGTTTTATACATATTTTATTTTAATGGAAAACTTCCCTTTTTGCTCATGAACTATCTCGTGTTTTTGTTTATGATTTGAATATGTCAAAGCTTGTATGCCTTAATTAACACTTGTTGTGTTACTAGTACATATACATACTATGCCTCTGGCATACAAGCTTTTGGTCTGATTGAAAATTAATTTTTGGGGCAAGCTTTTAGGATTAAACTCCTCTTTTTGTGGCTTAGGCACATGCTTTTGACACAGGAATAATCCATTTCATAACTTAGGAATAAATTCGTCTTTCGAAGGCATGTGCCTCTACCATTTCATTACTTAGGAATAAATTCCTCTTTCGAATGGGTCAAGCATATGCCTCTGCCTTTAAAACTTAGGAATAAATTCCCCTTTCGAATGGGCCAGGCATATGCCTTTACCATTTCATAACTTATGAATAAATTCCCCTTTTGAATGGACCAGACACATGCCTCTACCATTTCATAACTTAGGAATAAATTCCCCTTTCGAATAGGCCAAGCATATGCCTCTGCCATTTCATAACTTAGGAATAAATTCCTATTTTGAATTGGTCAGGCATATACCTCTGTCATTTCATTACTTAGCAATAAATTCCTCTTTCGAATGGGCCAGACATACGCCTTTGCCATTTCATAACTTATGAATAAATTCCTCTTTTGAATGGGCCAAGCATACACCTTTGCCATTTCATAACTTATGAATAAATTCATCTTTTGAATGGGCCAAACATATGCCTATGCCATTTCATAACTTAGGAATAAATTTCTCTTTTGAATAGGTCAGACATATGCCTATGCCATTTCATAACTTAGGAATAGTTTTGTGTTAAAGAGATTGTAGTCATAGTTAAACGCTTGGAGGCAATTGCTTAAATGGCAAAAAATAGGCTTCAGCCTCTTTTATTGATATTGTAAGGAAATAAATCTGAATATAAATAGCCTCTATCGGGCTTGAGAAATTTGAATCTAGCTAAGGATAACACCTATTCAGCCTGGAAGCAATTTGGGAATTGGACTCCACACTCCTATTCGATTTCCTCAACGGGTAAGCCCCTTTGCCAATGACTTAAGTCGCGGTGTAGGGTCCTTCCTAATTTTCCCGAAGTTTACCCACGATACTAATCTCCTTTCTGAGGACCATGTCCCCTACCTGAAACTCTCACCTTCTCACTTTCTGGTTGTAGCTTCTCCTTATCCTCTGGTGGTATTCAGCTAATAAGGTAGTTGTTTTGTCATGTTTTTCCTCCAGGTTGTCAAGAGCATGAACCAAAATTTGATTGTTCTGATCTTCTCGATAGGCTTTAGTTCTTATGGTTGGCACTACGTTCTCTGTAGGGATGACAACCTCTGCTCCATAGGTCATGGAGAATGGACTTTCTCCAGTGGGGAATCTTGGAGTGGTCCTGTACGCCCACAGGACCTTTGGTAGTTTATTCGGCCAGACTCCTTTGGCATCCTCTAATTTTTTCTTGAGGTTATTAAGGATAGTCGTGTTTGATCTTTCTGCTTGCCCATTGCCTTATAGGTAACCAACTGACGATATTCTGAGTTGGATGCCATGCTTATCGCAAAACTCTCTGGTCCATTTGTTGACCAGGTTCAACCCGTTGTCCACTATTATGACACTTGGTACCCCAAAGCGGCAAATAATATTTGTCCATATGAACTTGATCACATGCTTATGAGTAATCTTTGCGTTGGAATCTGCCTCTACTCATTTGGTGAAGTAATCTGTGGCTATTAATGCTAACTTAACTTCTCTTAAGGCTTATGGGAGTGGTCCCACTATATCGATTCCCCATTGAGCAAAGGGATGTGGATTAAGTATGGGATTTAGGAACTCTGGCGGAGGATGAATACTATCCCCGTGTATTTGACATTTATGCCACCTTCTGACAAAAGCTTATGTGTCTTGTGACAAGTAGGGCCAAAAATAGCCCTGATTCATCACTTTATGTGCGGGGAATCTCCCTCCTAAATGATTTATGTATGACCCTTAATGTATCTCCTTTATAATGGCTCTGGATTATGAAGGGGTCAAACACTTGAGGTATAATCCTCCAAAGGACCTTCCGTATAATTTTCCGTTGATCGATGAATATCTGGCGGACATCATATGAATTTTGCGTGCCTCAGGTTTATTTTCAGGCAAGATTCCATCCCTCAGATAAGACACAATAGGGTCCATCTAGCTTGGTTCCCAGGATACTATAAAGACACTTGACGACTACTCAATACTTGGGATTTTGAGGTGATTAATTGGAGCCACCCTTATCAGGTCCTGAGTTTGGAGGACGCCATGTTAGCCAACCTATCCACACTTTCAATCTATAGATCTGGGGTTTGTCTGGATTGGTGGATTTGCTGGGTTTGTAAGGATTGCAACTGGTGCTTGAGATTTTTCATTTCAGTTGGCCTCCTTGGTGAACCCTCTGGCAAATTCGACTACTTTGTCGAATATGGTCGACCTAAGAAGTCCCAACCACGGCCTTACTCCATGGGTATCTGTTGAAGACTAAATCAATCAAAATGGCCCAGCTCTGCGATGGCTAAGGCCTTGTAAGGTTTCATTATTTCTCCAGCCTCATAATCCCAGTTGATTTATCTGACTACGAGTTGAGTGTCGTTGTAAATTCTGAGGCGTCTGATCTGAAGGCTCTGGCACAATCTGAGCCCTACTAGCAACACCTCGTACTCGGTTTCATTGTTTGAGGCTGGAAATTCCAGACGGAATGACTGCTGAATTTTGGTACCATCTGACGTTATAGCCTCTAAACCTACACCAACTCCTGATGCTCCGACTGACTCATCAACATATAAATTCCATTAAAGTTCCTCTTGCTCCTGATGTTCTAATTCTGGCTCGGCCTATAGAAGAAAATCTGCTAGGGCCTGCCCCTTAATAGTTGTCCTTGGATCATAAGTAATGTCAGTGGCTCCTAACTCAATTGCCCATCTGGTAATTCTTCCTGTCAGGTCAGGTTTAGACATTATCTCTCTGATGGGGAATGTTGTTGGGACAACTATGGGGTGTGATTCAAAGTAGCGTCTGAGTCTTCTTTTGGAATTGACTAGGGATAAGATTATACGCTCAATGGTGGTGTATCTTGTCTTGGGGTTGGATACGGATTTGCTGGTGTAGAAGACCGGATTCTAACATGCCCTCCCCTGTTTGACTAGTGTAACACTCGTCGAAGAAGTTGACATTGTGAGGTAGAGGTGCATCATTTCCCTTGGCTCTGGAGAAATTAGGATTGGGGGGCTCACTACGTATTCTTTCAATTTTTGAAATCCATGTGTCTGTTCTGGTCCCCAGACATCGCCCTTTCCTACTCTAATGGCTTGGAAGAAAGGTCTGCACTTGTATGTGAGTCTGGAGATGAATCTGCTCAACGCGGCCACCCTTCCTATGAGGGTCTGGATTTCCTTCTCGGTTTTGGGCTCTTCCATGTGCATTAGTGTTTTGACTTTAGTTGGACTAGCCTCTATCCCTGCTCTATTCACGATATGTCCCAAGAACTGGCCAGAGGAGACCCCAAATGAGCATTTGGATGGGTTGAGCCTCATCCCATAGAGCATGACCGCTACAAATACCTCCATTAGGTGTTGAAGGTGTTCTTCCTTCTTTTTTCATTTGACCACCGTGTCGTCAATGTATGCCTCCACCATTTAGCCCATCAGGTGAACAAAAAAAAATTTCAACAACCTTTGATAGGTAGCACTTGCATTTTTCAGTCCAAAAGGCATTACTTTATAACAAAAAGTACCTTTATCCATGATAAATGATGTTTTCTCCTCGTCGGTTGGGTTCATGGGGATCTGATTGTATCCTGAGTAGGCATCTAGGAATGACAGTCATTCGTATCCTGCAATAACGTCCACCATTTGGTCAATTTTTGGCAAGGGGAAGTAGTCTTTAGGACATGCCTTGTTCAGATTGGTAAAGTCAATATAGACCCTCCACTTCCCGTTCTTCTTCTTGACTACGATCACGTTAGAGAGCCAGGTGAGATAGTGGACCTCCATAATGAACCCAGCCTGCAGTAATTTGTTGACTTCCTTGACTATGATCTGGTTTCTTTCTACCCTAAACCGTCGTTGTTTCTGCTTTACCTTTTTTACCCCAGAATTGATGTGGAGGTTATGCTATGCAACGAAGGGGTTTATGCCTGGCATGTACAAATGCGACCAGGAAAATATATCCAGATTGTCTTGTAGTAGCTTGATCAGATCTATTTTTTCAGTGGTCGAAAGAGTAGACCCAATGAATGTGGTTCTGCCATCTCCAGAGGGGCTGATGTCCACCTTCTAGAGTGGCTCTATTGTACCCTGACCCTCCCGACCTCATTCAAAAGGGTTCATTTGTAATTAGTATTTGCTACTACTTGATTCCCTGGGATATCCACTATGTCCACCCCGTTGGGATCAATACATCTCATGACTTGATGGACAGTCGAAGGCACCCCTACATCCTGTGAATCCATCCTCTACCCATCAGGAGATTATATGATGGCTTAAGTTCCACCACCACAAAGTTCTTCTTCAATGTTCTTCTGGCTACTAATACGGACAACTGAATGACTCCAATCGGTTCCACTCTCCGTCCATCAAACTCAGCGAGGGGGACTCTAGTGGGGTGCATCAGGTTGACGTCCACTCCAAGTTTGTCAAAGGCCAACTTGGTTATGATGTTTGTGTTGCTGCTAGGGTCTACCATGAGTCTTTTGACCAGACAGTTAGCCACCAGAAGTGAGATGACTAGAGGGTCCTCATGAGGTAGTTGAACGTTACTTAGGTCAGTGTCGCTGAAGTTGATCTGTGACTCATCCTTTCTATTGGATGTCTGACATATTTTGCCAATTCTTCTGAGCTTATGAACCTGGCGCATTTGGGATCTCCTGGCTCCCCCGGTCTCTTCTTCGATGTATCCGCCCAGTACCATGTGGATCACCCGTACCGGTTGTCCTGCCTGAGTGTTATTCTGAGGGGGATTCGTCTATCGCTCTATATAGGTTTGATCTTTCGCCACATACTGAAATAATTCCCCTTTTGCAATCATTGTTTCCACCTGCCTACGCAAGTTCCGACAATCGTTGATGTGGTGGCCATACTCACTGTGGAATGCGCAATGCTTAGTCATATCCCTATGTTCCATGGGTTACCTCATTGGGGGAGGGGGTCTAAGTATCCCCTTTCCCTTCTTATTAAGGTAAAGCTTGTTGAGACTCGTTTTAATGGGAGTTATCTTTTCCTCCAAACTCTGCTTCTTGTCAACTGGCCTATTTGATGAGGAAGGTGGTGCTAGATGAGTTGACTTATGACCCTTGATCCGATCCTTTGTACGGGCCTTAACAGTGACCATAGCCGCTCTTTTTCATTGACCGCTTCATCTTATTCAATTTTGAGATAACCTTGGGCTCTGAAATTCAACTCTTCAATGTTGTTGGGGGTCTCTTCACCAGAGAGGCGTGAGACTTGGTGCTAGGAATTATGGCCATCCTACACGCCTCTACTACCGACAACTGATCACACTCATAGATAGAGGACATCTCCCTTGTAAATCTAGACAAGAAGCTCTGGAGACTCTCATCTTTTTCACGGGTCATTGTAAACATGCTGGAAATGGTCTTCTTTTTCCTCTGGTTACCATAGTAATGCGCTATGAAAAGATTGCACAACTTGCTCCAACTCCCAATTGATCTGAGTGGTTACTTCTTAAACCATAGGAGTGGTGCCTCTGTCAAACTAGTGCGGAACACATTGCAGAAGATGGCTTTGTCCTTCTTCCAGGCGGTCATCTTTGTCTGATACTGGTAGATATGGCCTGATGGATCCTTGGTCCCATCATACAAGGTGAAAGTGGGAAATCTAAACTTCTTCGGGTACTCTGTATGATCTATCTCATCCGTGAAAGGTGATGTAATCATATCAACAACGGTGTGGGATGCTAGGTCCTTTATGGAGGGAGTCTGGATCTTCATGTTTTCAAGCACTTGCCTCTGGATCCTTTTGGCCATATCCTCCAAATTCTTCATAGTTGGAAGCTGCTGAGGCAGAGGTACTTGGGCTCGAAGGGCAGAGTTCTCCTCTTACTGATGGTCGGCCGCTCTGCTATCTGTTCCTTCTTGATCATTGTTGTTCTCGTCTCCTTCGTTCTTGGGTAGATAATGGTTAACTACCCCATTGTCGACGGCGTTGTTCGGATTTGCTGGGTTGGCTGGATTCGGAACTTGAGCCTACCTCAGGCGAAGCTCGGTGTTCTGTTGTTCTAGTTCTTCGTTTTGTTCTTTTCATGGTTGCCAATCTTTCCATGATGGCTTGGATCTAGGCGTCTTGGGCGTTGCTTGTTTCGACCAATGCGAAGGTTCTCGTATCTACCATGGCTATTCTTTGGTGAGTTTTGGTGAGGGAATGAAGATGGAAAGAAAGGAATGGAGGAGGGTGAGAATCGTAGGTGAGAAAAAAGATCAATGAAAAATAATCTTCGCTTCCCACAAACGGCGCCAAAGTGTAGAGGTTATTTTTTGCTCAAACACTCCATCTTTATTGAGGCTCTAAAGCCTTATTTATACTTGTTACAAGATGGGTCTTAGTCCATTTAGGATTTGACATAGGGATTTTATTTTCCTTTACAATTCCAATTCTTCTTCCCTTATGTGACCTTGCCTTGAGCCCCAAGTTGGCTTTGTTAACCGAGCTTTGTAATTGGGCTTCAACCCCTATCCATGATGGGCCTTACCTCGCTTGTCTTTAAATAGAACTTGTTGGGCCTTCTTCTTTAACGGAACAAGAATTTTGGCCTTTACAGTAACACATACTGATTTTAGGGGTCTAAGATGCATGATGATTTTATTTTTTTACTCACAAACCCACTCATCTGCTCCCACTACAGAATTAATGGAGATATTGTAGACACCCTATATTTTGGTCTCCTTGTTCTCATCATCAAAATTGAGCTCAAGGAGTTCTTGCCCCCCTTTTGACCTCCACTATCTCCGGAGGTAGGACTGACAAAATTGGACACGACACGAAAACACGACACGGCGCGACACGAACACGAATACGACACGACACGGTTTAAGGCCTAAAATGGGTCGACACGAGAATATAAGGGTCAACCCGAACACGACATGTTTGACACGATTACTGTTTATATTTACCTTTATTTTTATATTTTTCTCTTCTCTAATTGGTCATGAATTGAAATATATCAATAAAATAGTACTGGATCGTGTCAAAATCAATTTAATTTTGTTGATAATAGGTAAAATAATTTATTTCGTGTTGGATTATGTCAAATTTAATTTAAAATATTATAATAAATAGGCTAAATGAATTACATAATTTACATGAGTCGACACGTGGGTCAAAACGAACACGACACGGATACGACACGACACGAACACGACATGTATAGTAACGACACGATATTGACCCGACACGAACACGACCCGTAACTCGAAATTGCCAGCTCTACCCGGAGGTGCAAAATCTCTTCATTTTCTCTAAAATAAACGGTTGGATCGAAATCCGTTTCCTCCAACGTGTGTTTTATTTTTTATGATAAACACAATCCTTGTAAGTTATTTGACTATTAATACTAAATATAAGATTACTAGGACTTTTAGTGTGAATTCAATAATAAATAATTTTATTTTGCAAAAAGTTTCGAACCGAACATTATTAATAGAATGCTAGGACTTTTAATTTTTTATTTATTTATTTGAATATTTTATTAGAATCACAATTTTTTTATTTAACGAAAAAAAATAGTTTGTTTTATTATTTATTCAACAAATTTTTTTATAACAAATATATATAAGCTAATCGATTTTTTTTTTTTTTTAAATTAAACTTTTACTCACACTCAGTACCTTCACTGAGACTCGAAATATTGACATTTGGAACTCGAACTATTGACATTTGGAAATAATAATGTAATACCGCTCGACTATTTTGGTCAGGTGTGTAAAAAATTTGCTCTGACATAAGATGCCCTATTTTTCATTCACAATTTCATATATACAAGTTTCGTGGGCTTGGGGCACGTTACCCAAGAAGAATTCAAATGGGGAGTCAGCTATCTTGTTTTTACCCTAACCTTAGTATTTATTTTGTCTAAAAATCCTTTTTTGTCCCTATCATTTGCTTGTTGTGCACGGCCTTTTCGTTTGTAATGTTTTTTCGAAGCTATAGGTTCCCTTGGGATTTGCCTTGCGCCGCTTTTGTCTTTACCAAGCCCATACTTTGTGTTTGAATACTGACAGATTGTAGTTGTGTGGTTTTGACAACTTTTGTTGTTGGGCCTTTGGGCTGAGTTTTTTGACCCATACATTAAGTATTAGAGTAATAATGTTTGAATAGAGTTAAATCAATGAACCCAAATTCATTAATTTTCACACCATCTCAATAGATGATTTGGTTGGAGTTGGATTAGTTTTTTCACACAAAAATTATTCTTTAACCCAAACCAATTCAATTTGGTGTACCATTGTTTAACTCAAACCAATTCATTTATAATATTATATATATATATAAATGCAAAAAATAAAATATATATGAAAAAATAAAATATTTCAAAAAAATCAAACGAAAAAATATATTTCATAAAAAATAAAATATTTCGGGAAAACAAATATTTCTAGAAAAAATAAAATATAATAAAAATAAATTTATTATGTTTTTAAAAATATACAAATTATATGTATTTTTACTGAAATCTTTTATTTTTTCAAAATATTTTATTTTTTTGAAATATCTTATATAAAATATTTTATCTATAAATATTTCAAAAAAATAAAATATTTATGAAAAATTAAATATTTTGAAAAAATTAAATATTTATATATTTTATTTTTTAAAACATATATATTTACAAAATGTTATTTTAAATAAATAAAATGTCAAACTCTTCCAAGTTACCAAATATGATTGGTTTCAGAATTTCATCTCATACCAACTCTACCAAATATGGTTTGGTTTTTCAGTTTCACTTTTTCTCACACCAAAACCATCTGCACCAAACATTGTTTCAGTTCAGAATAAAACCACACCAACTCCAACCAACCCAACTCCAACCAAACCAAAACCAAAAACCAACACCACACCGTCTACCAAACAAGCACTAAGCTAATCATTTTTCGTTGTACACACCAATCTTTAGGGCCTGCATAGTTTGGGTTTGCTTGGTTTGTATTTCTCATAATAATTTTTAAAATTTTCAAATCTAAAAATCAGAAAATTATAAAAACGTCAGCTTGGTTCAGTTTTCATAAACAGTTTTCTAAAAATTTAGTTATAAAAATGTCAGTTTCCAGAGAATTCCTTTTTATTGTTCTCAGAAAACAGTTTTTAGTTTTCAGAATTCTCAAGAACAATTTTCAAAGATACAGACTATAAAGAGGGTTGATTCGCGAATTAGCATAATGATGAAATGATTCGCGAATTAAATTATCTGGGATATGGCCCAAGGTTTGGTATATTTGGGGAAACCAGCCCAAGTAAAAGATTATTTGGGAGATTGACCCAAATAATTGATTACTTGGGAAATGGCCCAAATAAGGTTTTCACGCGAGAACTTGCATTATACAGAGGGAGGTATAAGGGACTGATGTGTTTTATAGCTCGCATCAGGAACTCATAACCCTATATGCTGCTCGCTTAGCGAGTACTACTCGAAATTTAGGGGAAATGCTTGGGATGAGTGAATAGTGGGTCGCGACCTTATTTACACCGTCCTAAGCAAGAGTACCTTAGAGAGGCCGATAGTATTCAGGGACATGACCAAGGCATGCATGATTGGACATGACCCAACAAAGCTATAATAACATCCTTGGCTAAGGATAAATCAGATCCGCGATGAAACAGGCGCGGATCACAAAGGCATGGTGCACAGTATGATCCGCGCATAAGATTAAGCGAATCCGTTTCGCGTAGTCAAGGGCATAAGATAATACTGTGCAAGGTATTTATATCGAGGATTGGTACGCAGGAACCATGTCACGAGATAGGTGCTGACGTGGCAATAGAATCCGCGAGGACGAGACATGTGCTGACGTGGCAACACAATCCGCGAAGACTTCTGGGCATTCGCGTCTATAAATAGAGATGCGAGAGCTCACTTCAGAGGACTTTTGAGGGGAGGGAGGCTGAGAGAGAAATTCCTAGATAGAGAAAGTTTTTGGCAATCATTTTTACTTGCTATCTTTTCTTCCATTTCTCTTTCATTTCTCTGTAAAGCAAATCAAAAGCAATAAAAGTATCAGTATTGTTATTTGGCCGACAAACTTGCGCATAAACTATCTTCACATCATCTATTTCATTCGATCCCCTACATTAAAGGCGACTCTACTGGGGAGAAGATGTCTTCTGCACAAGTAGAGCCTCGTCAGACTCGGCGAAGAGGTCGTCCACCGACCCGGCGTACCGAACAAGTTGAAGAGGAAACAACAACACAAACACAAGGAGGTGAACCAGTCCAACCAGCACGAAGACAAAGTCGTCGCGCGAATGCTGGTGCGAATTAGGCAGAAACCCCTCCAGTGGCAGAGCCAGTGTAGAATTCAGCAAAATTGCCATCAGTTCTACTGCAAACTCTTCTCAACATCCAAGAAACGCAAAAGGCTATACTTCACTTCATGAAGGCCTCGCGCGTCTCAACACCAAATATTGAATCGCCAAGGATGGACAATCATACTTTTCTAGAAGATTCAGCACAAAAACGTTTTCGCGAGTCAGTAAGAACTGAGCCCCTGGAGAAAGAGTCATACATCACCAAGGAACAATTGTGGGCTATCCTGAACGGAAAAACTAAAACAGAGGAAGTTGAAATTGCCCCACCATACCAACCTAGTATTATGGCTTTGCCTTATCCGGAAAACTATGGGGCACCAAGCTTCCATCAATTTGATGGCAAAAAGGGAAATGCGAAAGAGCACATAACCAGGTTCGCGGATGCTCTGGGACCTCACAGAAATAATGAGTATTTGAAACTTAGAGAATTCTCCAAGTCTTTAACTGGAACAACATATACATGGTATACTGGCCTCGCTCCGACTTCAATGACTAGTTGGACGGATATGGTGCTCAGATTCTACACCAAATTCTTTCAGGCTGATGAAGAGGTTTCAATGATTTCACTTACAAGGCAAAGACAACGCTTTGGGGAAGAGGCGGCAGCTTATGTCAGGAGATTTCGCGAGGCTGCTTTACAATGTCATGAACCAATTTCTGAACTGCAATTAATCAAAATTTATATAGAAGGAATGCTGCGAGAATACAGAGTGCATCTGGTCAATCATGAAGTCAAATTTTTCTGCACTTGTTGATAATGCCTGTAGATTGGGAGAAGTTTTGGCTCCCCCGACACGACCAAATATCAGTACTAGGTGGATATCGATGGTAGGAGCTACGTAGAATGAAAGGCCCAGGGAAGAGCACGCTGGGAGATCTGAACCACCCCCTTTACCTTTCAGTGAAAAAGATGCAGTTGCTTTGCTGAATCAATGGATCGCGGATCATGTCATATCGCTACCTCCAGTGCAAAGGGTGTCACCGAGATAGGAAAGGATGAAGAGAAACTACTGTCCCTATCATAGGATCATTCGGCATTCGCTGATGGGATGTTGGGTGTTTCGCGGTTTGGTACACCGGAAAATATCATCGGGAGAATTAGAAGTGGCGAAGAATGTAGTTCATGAGCCATTCCCTGCACATGTAGCTGTAGTGACTGCCCGAGACATTACTGAGGATACAACAAATACCGTCAAGTATGAATGCCCACCAGCGCGTGAAGCAAATGAGAATGATAAGATAAACGCTTTCTTCAATAAGCTCCCAATACAAGAACACGTGAAGGAATTCTTGAAAGAGCAAACAGTTGTTGCTCTTAATCATACTATTATGGTTCCTCAGCATGAGAAGACCTCCAGTAAGATCACATTTTCTGAAGTAGACAAGCAAGTGCCATTTTCCCACAACCGACCTCTATATGTACCAGCTATTGTGAACGGGCGGGAGATGAAATGAGCTTTCTTGGATGGAGGAACGTCAGTTAATTTAATCCCACTAGCCACTTTGCGGATGATTAAATTTCCTAAAAGCAAGATCGTAAACCATACAATCGCAGTTACTGGTTTCAACGGAGACCAGCAGGCCACTATGGGATTCGCGACATTGCATCTCAAGATTGGGAAAATAAGGGGGCCCACCAAATTTCATGTCATTCAAGGGGAACCCTCATATCAGCTGTTGCTGGGCAGACCGTGGATACATGCGCATGGCGTAGTACCGTCATCCTATCATCAAGTGATGAAAACCAATTGGGGAGAAGGGATTATGACTGTAAAAGCGTCCAGGAATCCATTTTGCGCATCAGAAGCCCATTTTGTAGATGCAGTCTATTTTTTGGAATACAATGAAGAGGATGGACTCGGTGTTTTTGCCACACCGTTACCAAAATGGAAAGGATCGGATGATGAAAATTCAACTAAGCGGAGTCTTAGGGAGGTGAGCTGGTCGCGGGTCAAAATGCCCGATGGGCGAGTGGTGTACAAATTATGACGGGATTGGGGGTCAGACACTTGTACATTTGGCACTGACCCCGGGAAAGAAGAGATTGAACAAAGAAGATTGGACACATATCCTGAAGTGTTGAAAGTGAATCCGCAACTAGAACACGATTTGTGTGAAGTGGACATAGGTGACGACACATATCCGCGACCTACCTTCATAAGCAATACATTGCCAGATGAAACTAAGAACACTTTGATAGAATTGCTCAAAGAGTTTTGGGATGTCTTCGCTTGGGACTATAGTCAAATGCCAGGACTCAATGTTGGGTTGGTTAGCCATCATCTCCATGTGCATCCCGCATCAGAGCCGAAGAAGCAAAAACAACGAATATTTCATCCGGATCTTGAAGTACAGATTAAGGCAGAGGTTGAAAAATTGTTGAAAGCAGGGTTCATCAAGCCAACTCAACATCCGACATGGCTCGCTAACATTGTTCCTGTGAAAAAGAAGACTGGGCAGATCCGCGTATGTGTAGACTATCGTGATCTCAATAAGGCATGCCCAAAAGATGATTTCCCCTTACCCAACATTGACACCATGGTGGATGCAACCTCAGGACATGAAATCTTTTCACTAATGGATGGATTTAGCGGGTACAACCAGATTAAGATGGCACCGGAGGATGCGAAGAAAACTGCATTTCGTACCCCAATGGGGAATTTCCATTATATAGTCATGCCATTTGGGCTTAAAAATGATGGAGCTACATATCAACGTGCCATGATAGCTATATTCCATGACTTGATGCATAAAACTGTGGAGGACTATGTGGATGATTTGGTTGTGAAGTCCAAGGCCGTGCAGGATCATGTGGGTGATTTGCGAAAAGTATTACAACGATGTCGCGAATATAATTTGAAGATGAATCCCCTAAAATGCGTCTTTGGAGTACCAGAAGGAAAGTTCTTGGGATGTGTCGTACATCGGCAGGGGATTGATATAAATCCGACAAAAGCTAAAACAGTATTGGAAATGGTTTCGCCCACAACTCGAAAAATGTTGAAGATTTTTATGGGAAATATATTTTACATGAGGAGGTTCATTCCAGCACTGGCAGAGGTAACACACCCGTTAATGCCGTTGTTGAAAGAAAAATCTGTATATAGCTGGGGAAAAGAGCAACAAGAGGCTTTTGAGAAAATCAAGAGGATTTTGGCATCACCAAAAACGATGATAGCACCGGAATCAGGGAAGCCGTTGATCATGTACCTTACTTCCACCAATAAGTCTGTGGGAGCTCTCTTAGCCCAGGAACATGAAGGGGAAGAGAAACCTGTTTACTATATCAGTCGGGTATTGAAGGGACCGGAGTCGCGATACACCTCATTGGAAAAACATTGTCTCGCTTTAGTATTCGCGGCTCAGAAGTTTAGACATTATTTACCGGCACATCCGTTGGAGCTAATCACCAAAAGCGACCACATACGGTATCTACTCACAAAGCCCATACTTAGTGGAAGAACTACCCGATGGTTATTAGCACTATCTGAATATGAGATCACATGCTTCAGACCGAAAGCAATAAAAAGTTAGGCCTTGTCAGATTTGCTAGCCTTATTTCCTGGGGGAGCTGAACCCAAAACAGAGGAAGCGGGAGTAGCAAGTGTGACACAAAGCGCGGAATATACTCTGGAATTTGATGGGTCATCCACAAAAAAAGGAGGTGGGGCCGGTTTTGTACTAAGGAATGAATAAACAAATGAAGAATTAGTCATGTCTTACAAACTTGATTTTCCTTGTACCAACAACATTTCGGAGTATGAAGGGCTGGCGCTGGGATTAATGATGGCCCAGAGGTTGAAGGTAAAAATACTTTATGTAAGGGGTGATTCCAAATTGGTCATTAAGCAGGTGAAAGGGGAGTATGCTGTCAAAGAACCCCATCTTGTGTCTTACAGAACTCTCCTCTGTCAGATGATAGAAAGCTTTGAGAATGTAAATTTTCAGCACAAGCTGCGAGAGGGAAATCGACGATCCGATGCATTGGCAACATTGGGGTCGCGACTACTGTTCCAGGGGTTAGAGTCTTCTGTGTAAATAGTGCGAAGAACCAACTCTTTGGTCAATAACGAGAAGGAATTGGAGGCGTATGAAGAACACAATTGGAGAGCACAGATAATACAAGCTCTACTAAAAAATGATAGCAATGCCTTGAGACGAGATTACCAGATCATAAAAGGTATATTGTATTACAGAGCGGCCGGAGGAATTTTGGCTAGATGCGTGGCAATAAACGAGATAGAAGGACTACTACAGAAAATTCAAAAAAAAATATGTGGCGAAGCAGATGTCAGTCTCTATCGAGTTTTGCAGCGAGAAGGTTTCTTTTGGCTGAGTATGAAGAGTGATGGAGTAAAATTACAAAATAGCTGTCAAAATTGCAATGCATATCCCTCCGCGAACGAAGGTAATGTGGAAAACATGGTAGACTGGCGAGACAAATATGTGCATTATCTGAAAGAAGGGGTTTTGCCTGAAAAAGATCACCAGCGGTTCAGAAAATTGGCTTCGCGATTTGTCCTACAGGAGGGAAAGTTGTTTCGCAAAAGCTTTGAAGGAAAACTGATGAGATGTGTAAGTGAATAAGAAGCAGGGGAAGTATTAAAACAAGTTCACGTGTTTGGTCACCAAGGCCCTAGAAAAATGTTTCAACAGCTCCTATCATCCGGGTATTACTGGCCAACAATGGAGAGGGACTGCAACGATTTTGTCAGAAAATGTCATATATGCCAGGTGCATGGGGATCTTATTCATGCTCTGAGAACTGAATTACACAGTTTGGCAACCCCCTGGCCTTTCCATACTTGGGCGCTGGATATAATTAGACCAATCACGTCGCAGGCTTAGGGACATGCGTGGGTTTTAGTAGCAACTGAATTGTTCAAAAAATGGGTAGAAGCTATCCTGCTGCGACGGACAACAGCAGACAATGTGGTTCGATTCATAAAGGAAAACATCATCTGTCAATTTGGGATTCCAAAGGTGATACTGTCAGACAATGGGACTTCTTTTGTCAATAGTAAGGTCGCGGATTTGTTGGGGAGATACTCAATAATTCATCACAAGTCCACGCCTTACTATCCAAAAGGAAATGGACAGGCTGAAGCTTCTAATAAAGCGCTAATTCGAATCTTGTCCAGATTGGTGCATGATAATCAGAAGAAATGGGCAGAAGAGCTTCCAATAGCACTATGGGCACATCGAACCGCATACCGAAGTGCGACAAACATGACCCCTTATGCACTGGTATACGGAGTAGAGGCTGTACTACCTGCGGAGCTAGAGTTGGCTGCTAGAAGGCTGACATGCAAAAGCAGTTTGGAAGACAGGCTATTGGAGATAGAAGGATTGGATGAAACAAGGGCTGATGGTTTTACGAATTAGAAAGAATACAATAAGATACAAGCAAAGAGCTACAACAAAAAGGTACAATACAAATAGTTTAAGGTGGGGGACAGAGTGTTGAAAGTAGTACTAGCAATCATGAGGGGACAAAATGTGAGAAAATTTGAAGCCAAGTGGGAAGGGTCGTATATAATTTTAAGTGAAGGTAGCAGTGGGTACTACAAAATGGAACATGAAATCACCCGCGAGAGAGCTGAACCTCTTAATGTAAAATGGATCAAGTTGTACCAATCTTAGGTACAAGAGGTGAATGATGATAAATGATAAAATGTACAACATCAGCACAATGTATATATAAAAAAGAATTGCATATATAAATGTGTATTGAGTACATAAAAAATAATCACTAGTACAAGTCGCGGCTAACAGGAGAGGAGATGTGGATATTTTCATGTTCCTCTTGTAACTCGTGGGAACGTATGAAATGTTCCGCAGAACCTTTAAGCCTAAGGGCATCCTGTTTTGCAACCGCTAATAAAGCACGGGCTTCCTCCACTCTTGACATACTGGCTTGGTACTCAGTAAGAGCTTTGACCTCAGCATAGTGTTTTGCATATAAGCGTTCAACCTTTTCAAGATGAACCTCCCACCAAGTTACGTTCATTTTCATATTCTTCCAATCCTTGATACGGGCGCGACAAAGTGGCAAAGTTGTAGAGGTAAGGTCTCGGATACAAGTAGTCATCAAAGAAGCAAAGGTATCCGCGATAATATGCAGAAATGTAGGTTGGAGAAGGGGATCATAAAGCTCAATGGTAGCAAAAGTCTCTGGATAACTACTGTAAACACGATCCAATATAGCCATATTGCCTGAGTAACATAAAAAGTTATGCCAGTAGACTTGATGCTGCTGAGGAGGGTTTTGAGCTAAAGGCGCGGGAGTAGCTTGGGGAGGGGATTGAGGAGGTTGGATTTGTTGCACAGATGAGGTAGCAGGAATGGATGTATGGGTATGTGAAAGCTGATGAAGTTGTTTATATGGCGCGGATGTGGTATCAGGAATGGATGTATGTGTTTGTGAAGGATTAGGAGGTTGGATTTGTTGCGCGAATGAGGTAGCAGGAATGGATGTATGGGTTTGTAAAGAAGGTTGATGAATATGTATATGTGGCTACTGAGGGTGAATGGGAAGAAAAAATGAATCAGAGTTAGGGAATGTCAGGTTTTGTAAAGTGTTTGGGGGCGAGGGAAATTCATTGAGAAGAGTTTCTGGATCCTCGAATGCTGAGTCGGGAAACAAGGATTCAGGACTGTTGTTTGACTTATCTGCAGAAAAGATAGAATGGTCAACGAGTCAGCACTATATAGAAAATTCTATTCGAAAGTACTAAAGTAAATAAAACTTACCCTCATTCGCGGACTGAACTTGATTCGCGCCAATAGAAGATTCATGAATAGTCTCCATGTCAGCCTTAGGACCCCCGAAAAGTGACCTTTGAATTTGGGGCCCATCCTGTAAAGTGGCAGCAAGCTCAGCAGCAATATCACAAACGAGAGGTTCCATATGCCGAACATATGTGTCAGAACTGGAAGCTTGAAGATCAGTTGTTGTCACGACATCTACTTCTGGGACAGGATTGACATCATTCTTTTCAGGCGTATTTCGCAGATTCGCGGTTTCATTTGGTTCCGCAGCATCATGATTTGTTGGTACCGCGAATTGACCATGAGGGAATGAGTTCGCGAGGGGTGGCTGAGCATCTTTACGGATAATAGTAGAGATGGGAAGATCATCCCCATCATCTGAATCAGATAGAAAAATCTTTCTCGTAATTCTAGATATTTTCGGTGTCTCCTCTTGCCCCTGATCTGGGAAGTCCAAGAGTATGTCAGCCACCTCGTGATCAGAATCATCAATAGAATGATCTGCTTCCTGATTTACATCGGTTCCAGTCCCGCGAGCTGAAAATGATAAATAAACACTATTTGAGTATAAAGGAAACACGAAAGGATAGAAGATAAAGGTGGATTTAACAAGTTAGAAAGTACATAAGAATAAAGGATCTGAAGCATGAATATCCTCCACAGCCTTTGCAACTATATCCAGCAAAGAGTTTGCTTTCGCTCACGGAGAGGGTTCTCTAAGTTGCGAAGAGGATATTTCCAAATGAGAAGGTAATTTTTCCATTCGCTGAGAAGACGATTCAGCTTCACCTTAAGTGACATTTTCAATTTCAGCTTCGACTTGAGGTGACTGAAAAGCAAGAGGTTCAACTCCAAATCTATCAGGAGAGGGGATCAAAGCAGAAGGATGCGACCTTCTGCGAATCAAGGGAATAGTATCTACCTCATCATCTTCAGAGGTATGAGTAGCAGCCTCTAGAATCTGGGCTCTTTGATCTCGTCTTCTCTGAGATAATGGAACATAGTCCAAAGAGTCACTCGCGGAAGTCTTGAGCTGTGAGCCTCTGTTAAGATAATTAACTGCTAGTGTAGGGTCTGTTGTTGGAGGGGCCCGAATAATCGATCGAGATGTGGTAACAAAACTCGCTGATCTCTGAAAAGAAATAAATGGGTAAAATTGAATCAGTAAAAAACTAGTGGTCAAGGAAAAGAATATATGAAAAAAAATCCTTACCAAGTGCATTGAAATAGGTTCCTCGCGAACCAGAATGGCATGGGGAACTTCAACACGTTCGAAACATTTTCGTTTAGGCACGGGAGGAACTTTGGATTTACCTTTTCTATCCTTCAAAGTTTTCTATTTCTTAGAAACCAGATTTGAAGTGCTGGGAGCCTCATGATCAGAAACTGGAACAACAAACTTGCTATAAAAGCCGTGGGAGCCATGAGGTTTGTGTAGTTTTAAAGAGGAGTCTCCCATGAATACCTTTACAGGAGCAATTGGCCTGGGAGGACCCATCATGAATGTTTGGAAGTCTATCGTGACCTGAAGCCAAAAGTCTACATAAGCCGCGGTTCGGCCACCTGCTCGAGATCTCACGGGAATAAAGATGGCAAAAGAGAACTCTTGGTGTTTTTTCTCATACTCCTCGTGGTACCTCACTAAGGCCGCGTCATAATTATCAGGGGAATCGCCTGAGGGAGGAGCAACGTAAAATGAGCAAGGATTGTAGACTATGGTTCGCGAGAAAGAGTCATAAAAAATGAGAAAGCAACACTCGAATGAAAAAGAAGCAAAGATGAGCTTTTCAGGGTGTTGATAACCATAAGCGGTCTGCTCCTCCATAGGGTAAAAAGAGGGAAAATAGATGCTATCCAGAGGCATTGAGTAGGGTCTCCAGGAAAAATTCTGACTGAAGTCAATAAAATCTTCAAGTCGCTTGGTGGAAAGAAGGCCAGACCAACGAGCAGCTCGCGATCTGGGACTAATGGTATCAGTGTTTGAAGATGAAGGAAAACTGAGAGGTTTGGGGGCATATTTCGGGAACCTTTCAAAAATAAATAACATAAGAAAAAGGCAAGGAATGTGGGTGCTTATGTCGTACCTACCAACTGATATTAGGAAATCATTGGACAGAGTATCTAATTGGGAATAAAGGGTACCCAAAAAGAGAGGGGCTAAGGGAAGCCTGGTTCCCCGCGAGGCTATAGAAGCCATCAAAAATACGAGTTTATTGGCCCCTCTTCAGGACGTCCTTGGAAGATGTACCAATCCAACCAATAGGCTAAAAAGCCTGCCAGTTCATAGTCGCCGTTGAAATCAGGGTCGGGTACCAATTCGCGGTCTTGACCGCGGAGGAGAAGCAACTTTGGTTCATACTCCCTAAAGAAGTGATGACACCAGTTTGAGTACTTAAGCTTCGCACTTTTTACAATAGGAGCCTTGTCAATAATGGCACCATCTTTGAAGCGACTACCCCTTTTCGCGGCATAAGCCGCACAAGACTGGAGGTGAGAGTGAATCACCTGGTCTTCTTCACTGAAAGGAAGCGCATCAAGAGACCGCGAGTCAAAAACTGGGAGTCTGAACAACACATACACATCTTCCAGTGTAGGGGTAAACTCCCCCCAAGAGGTTACGAAAGTGTGTGAGAAAGAGCTCCACCGCGACACCAGAAGATTGAGTGCATCCGCGTCTCGACGGACAGACAAGTCCGAAAATAATTCTATGGAATCCAGTAAGCCCGCTTGTCTGAGAGTCTCACGGTGTCTATCCTGGCTGAGTATTTGGGTAGACCACATCCTCCAATGAGTAATGGGTGCCACATGCCCTTCATATTCTATAAAAGAATAAGGGACATCACGTCTTTCAATGAGTAGGCGAAGAAAGGAAGTAGGTGGAATATTGGTTAAAGGTGCTTCGCCATCAGAATGGATAAGCATTGGTTCATCCGTAATATCTCCCGCGGGAGGAAGGTTCTCAATAGAACTCCATAAATGATCATGAGAAACCTCGAAAAATGAGCCTTTCTCCATTCTGTTGGCTGGGGAACAGATGGGATAGTCCCAGATGGAGGAACTAAGAGCTTAGGGGTTGAGGACTTGGCCATTTGAAAATAGGAAAGTAAGGATTTAAAATTTAGACCGCGAAGGAAAGGGGGATCTGAGGATAAAATAGTGAAGATAAGAATAACACAAAGGAAGTCGGGAAGCAGCGAAGCAGAAAATTTGGGGGAAAGTGGAAAAAATGAAATGAGATGGACAAGGGAGACTTATATAGGGAAGAGGCACGGAAACCTAGGGGGTGCCATTAATGACCGCAGAAGCCGAACCGACGCCAAGGTTGCCGCAAATTCAAAAGTCGCGGATCCAAGGATATGAAGAGTTTGAGAAAAACAAGAAAGATATGGGGAAAATAAAATATATACCTGCAAAAAGATTAGTTGAAAAACAGAAAAACTAAGAAGAAATGTTCGCGGATTGGATTAATATGTGTGAGATATGAGACATATTTCATCCGCGAGAGGAAAGGCAAAGGTCTCGTGGGGAAAAAACAACTTTGAAGTAAAAGAGTTGATTCGCAAAGCCACAGGTTATAGCACTTTAATACTTGGTCAAGTATCAAAAGTGCAATGGGGAAAATATAAAGAGGGTTGATTCGGGAATTAGCATAATGACGAAATGATTTGCGAATTAAATTATCTGGGATATGGCCCAAGGTTTGATATATTTGGGGAAACCAGCCCAAGTAAAAGATTATTTGGGAGATTGGCCCAAATAATTGATTACTTGGGAAATGGCCCAAATAAGGTTTTCACGCGAGAGCTTGCATGATACAGAGGAAGGTATGAGGAACTAATGTGTTTTATAGCTCGCATCAAGAACTCATAACCCTATATGCTGCTCGCGTATCGAGTACTACTCGGAATCTAGGGGAAATGCTTGGGATGAGTAAATAGTGGGTCGCGACCTTATTTACACCGTCCTAAGCAAGAGTACCTTAGAGAGGCCGATAGTATTCAGGGACATGACCAAGGCATGCATGATTGGACATGACCCAATAAAGCTATAATAACATCCTTGGCTAAGGATAAATCAGATCCGTGATGAAACAGGCGAGGATCACAAAGGCATGGCGCACAGTATGATCCGCGCATAAGATTAAGCGAATCCGTTTCGCGTAGTCAGGGGAGCAAGATAATACTGTGCAAGGTATTTATATCGAGGATTGGTACGCATCAGTATTGTTGACGTGGCACCAATCCGCGAGGACGAGACAGGTGCTGACGTGGCAACATAATCTACGAAGACTTCTGGGCATTCACGTCTATAAATAGAGATGTGAGAGCTCACTTCAGAGGAATTTTGAGGGGAGGGAGACTAAGAGAGAAATTCTTAGATAGAAAAAGTATTTGGCAATCATTTGTACTTGCTATCTTTTCTTCCATTTCTTATTCATTTCTCTGTAAAGCAAATCAACAGTAATAAAAGCATCAGTATTGTTATTTGGCTGACAAACTTGCGCAGAAACTATCTTCACATCATCTATTTCATTCGAACCCCTACATAGACCAAGCAGGGCCTTTGTATTTCTGAAAATAGTTTTTTGTTTTTAGAAAACTGAAAAATCAGAAAACTATAAAAAATTCTACTTGGTTCAGTTTCTAAAAACAGTTTTCTAAAAATTCAGTTACAAAAATGGTTGTTTTCAGTAAAACCTAATTTTATTGGTTTAAAAAACTATTCTCTGTTATTAGAATTCTTAAGAACAATTTTGATAAAAAGGTCCTTAGTTACTTATATTTTTTTCCTCTTATGAATTTTCTTATAATTGAATAAATTTTTATTTAAAATACACTTTCTTTTATAAACCTTCAAGTAAGTTGTTTAGCGCTTCCTAAATCATGGCTCCGCTCGATCCCATATGACCCATAACCCCAAACAGGACAGAAAGTTTTATTTCACACCTACCCATAAATAAAAGGAAATTGTTTCTTGCGACACATATTTGAGGTAGTGAATGTATATTGATAAGTATAGATATATTTAGGTTCCACAATATTTATATGTATTTATTTCTCTAAATAAAAAGTGATTTGAACACGGACTCTACTACAGCCGGGATCGGCACTAACATTGAATAAATGGTAGATGATTATCTTATTAGGTAGTGGGTGAAACTATTTATATATAGTTCAACAGAATAATAATTATTCTTGCAAGAAAACTAGTTATCAATAAGTGATATTTAATGTCAAGTCATGTATGTACAAATAATATAAAGATTGAGAGTAATAGAATTCACACCATACTGCGTTGTAAATTAATTAGACTCAGACAGGTACAAAGATGAGCAATTAATTCATACTTACAAGTGTTAGGGTTTCCACACCCTCTGTTCGAAGCTATGTGTACCTGCAAATCAGAAAATGCACATACACACACACCAAATAATCGATACAAAGATTTATACATGGTTTGGCCAAATCAGCCTACATCCACGGAGAGCACCGTTTCACTATCGATCGAAGAGAGGATTACAAGGGGATGATCCGCAGATCATACACACGCACACACAGAGTGTATATTCACGCCTGTATCACCGAAATATTATAAGATTATATTATTCCTGACTCTCACCGGTGTTTCACTTATACCAAGAAATACCACTATGTATCTCTTATTCTTTATCTCTCTTTTTGCACAGCCTGTTGAGAAGTGATCATGGAAAGGAGTTTGAACATTCAGGGATTAATATTTTTTGTGATGAAAGAAGAATAAAGCATGAATTTTCAGCACCACATACTCCACAACAAAATGGAGTGGTTGAGAGGAAGAATAGAGTTCTTCAAGAGATGGCTAATGTTATGCTGCATGGTAGGAAGGCTCCTAGGTATTTTTGGGCCGAGGCAGTGAACACAACTTGTTACACTCTAAATAAAGTCTATCTTAGGCCTGACACCTTAAAAACTTCATATGAATTATGGAATGGGAAGAAACCAAATGTGAATATTTCAAGATTTTTGGAGCAAAATATTATGTTCTTAGAGATCATGATTCCATTGGGAAATTTGAGTCTAAGAGTGATGATGGAATATTTCTGGGGTATTCATTGACAAGTCGGGCATATAGGTTTTTTATGATGAAATCTGCCACTGTAGTGGTTGATGAGCCTCCAACGTCTGTTGAGGAGGAAGATAGTGAGCCGTTCTTTCTATTAGGAAATGATTCTTCAGATGTTGATAAAGAGAACAACGTGGTTCCTGATGATAATCTTAGTCCTATAGAATTGCATGATCAAACTTGTGATGTTCAGGCTACTCCTGTTAAAGAACCATTTGCAAGGGTAAAATTGAAACATCCATTGGATAAAGTCATAGGATAAGTCGATTAGATGATGATGACCCGTAGAAAGGCTAGGAATGAAGTCTCATATGCATGTTATACATCTTCCTTAGAATCTAAAAATGTAGAATAAAATCTTCAAGATAGTGAATGGATAAATGTTATGCAAGAAGAACTTCAGCAGTTTGTTAAGAATGATGTGTGGTATCTTGTGCCTAAACCGAAGGAGATGAATGTGATTGGTACCAAATGGATATTCAAGAATAGAAATGATGAAAATGGTACAGTTGCTAGGAATAAGTATAGGCTTGTTGATCAAGGTTATACTCAGTTGGAGGGTATAGACTTTGATGAGACTTTTGCTCCAATGGCTAGACTTGAATCTATTAGGATTCTATTTGCTATTGCATGTAATCTTGGATTCAAGTTGTATCAGATGGATGTAAAGAGTGCATTTTTGAATGGAATTCTTTATGAGGAGGTGTATGTGGAGTAGGCCAAAGGATTTGAAGATCCTCATTATCCTGGTCATGTTTATAAGCCTAAAAAGACTTTGTATGGGCTAAAGAAAGCTCTTAGAGCTTAGTATGAAAGATTGACCAACTACTTGTTGGGAACATGTTTTACTCGAGGGGGAATGGACAAAACACTGTTTATTCAAAAAATTGAGAGTGATACAGTTGTTTCTCAAATCTATGTTGATGATATTGTGTTTGGTTCAACTTCTGATCAGCTTGCTCATTATTTTGGGGATCAAATGACACATGAATTTGAGATGAGCATGATTGGTGAACTAAAATTCTTTCTAAGGCTTCCGATTAGACAGTTAAGTGATGGGATTTTCATTTCCCAAAATCGTTATGCCTTGGAATTAGTAAAGAAGTTTGATTTGGAAAAGGGTAAGGATGCTCACACTCCCATGAGTACTAGTGTCAAGCTTAACATAAATACTAAAGGCAAAGATGTCGATCCTAAAATTTATAGGAGTATGATTGGGAGTTTGTTGTACTTAACTGCCAGTCGACCTGACATAGCTTTTAGTGTTGGTTTGTGTGCACGTTACTAGGAAAGTCCTAAGGAGTCTCATATTACTGTGGTAAAAAGGATTATCAAGTATGTTAAAGAGACAATGAATTATGGACTGTGGTATCCATCAGGGACTAACACTGAAATATCATCTTTTTCTGATGTTGATTAGGCCAGTAATATTGATGATAGAAAAAGTACCAGTGGAGGATGTTTTTATATTGGTAACTGCTTAGTTGATTGGCATAACAACTACTGCGGTAAGGAGTCTCATATTACTGCGGTAAAAAGGATTATCAAGTATATTAAAGAGACAGTGAATTATGGACTGTGGTATCCATCAGGGACTAACACTAAAATATCATCTTGTTCTAATGTTGACTAGGCCGGTAATATTGATGATAGAAAAAGTACCAGTGGAGGATGTTTTTATATTGCTAACTGCTTAGTTGATTGGCATAGCAAGAAGCAAAATTGTGTTTCCCTTTCCACTGTTGAGGCTGAGTATATAGTAGTTGAGCATTGTTGTACTCAGGTTTTGTGGATGCGTCAGATGTTGCAGGATTATGGTTTTACACAAGGCACGATGATTGTATTTTGTGATAACACGACTGCGATAAATATTTCTAAAAATCATGTTCAATACTCTAGGATAAAACATATATATATTCGACATCATTTCATTCGAGATCTTGTTGAAGATGGTATAGTGTCTCTAGAGTTTATATCCACAGATTCTTAGTTGGCAGATATCTTTATAAAACCAAATAGAGTTTCAAAAGCATGTTAGTCTTAGGAAATCCATTGGTATGCTTTCTTTGGAACAGTTATCTTCTTATTTATCATTCTAGGAACACAGTGCATTATTTTCCTAGTTTTGATAGGTAATCATGCATTTGTATTATATTTATTCATGCATGCAAAAAAGAAAAAAAAATCATAAAATGAAATTTTCTTTTGGAATGATGAGCTTGACTAGAGTACAAAAGTTGTCATATTTTACTCTATTCTCATATTTACTTGTCTAATTATGCATATGGGAAGTAGAGATGTTAGCCTGACTTGAAGATAGGAGTTATTCAATTGACATGTTTAAGTATTATTTTTAGAACTCATTTACTTTGGGTGTTTGTCTTACTTCGAGGATGATTGTAATGCCTACTAAAACTGTTGATTGTTTCATTTAACCCTAAGTGATATGTAGATTCATGAGCTAGGCTAGATTCTTCTATGCATTGGAATACCTTTTGCATGCTCATAAATGTTGTGGTAATGTTGAAAGAGGAAATAATGAGATAATATAGAAATGCAAAAAGTAGTTATTTGATCTGAGTAACCAGACCTCCTACCACAATGTAGCAGAGTGTTTGCATAAAACGGGGAGAAGACTAATGAGCTTAGAAAGATAAAATGGGATAAGGTGAAAAGGTGGAAGAGATTAAATTGTGTGACAAAAAGAAAGTAGTATATTGTATTATTTTTAACAAGCAATCAGGATCGAGTTAAAGACTTGACTTCTAGCTTAGGTTTTGAATTAAAGTATCATCATGGTTAGTGGGGAGATTATTAAAATTAATACGTATTGCTTTCATCTTAGTTATTTGTTTGCACATGAATATTTTATTTTTCTATATGCAACGGCTATGTAAAGCTTGCCTTTTGACGACTTATAACTACAAGGTATGTGTGTTGATTTTCTTCACTATCGTGTGTATAATGGCTAAGTTAGATCTGAGAATATGATGTATTAATGATTATCACGTTGTCTCTACTGCCTTGCTCACATATTTCTAAAAACAAAAATATTTTTGCTTATATTTCTTCATGGCATTCTGCATTAATGCATTTAGTAGTACGGTCATACATTGTAGAGATATTTGTTACTCGAGAATCTGGATATAATCTTATAGAGTAATTTATCCTCGTATTTAGTGTTTGACTTAGATTCTCTGGAGTCTCCTCTGTTATCTTTTCCCTACATTTTCATTTTGAGGCTTTCTCTATGATTTGATTGTTATATCTTTGCTTGTCATTTCAGTGATAAAAAGGGGAGAAGTATTAAGTAAAGGGAGAGAGAGAAGTATTGAGTGAGGAGGAGTATAATTTCAGAAGGAGAAAGAGTATTTTGGATAATATGATCATTATACTTTAAGTGCTGTTGTGTTATTCTTATGATCATTATATTGATTTATATTTGTTTTCCACACTTGTTTTTCATAGTATTGTTTAGTGTTGTGGTTACAGGATTGGAAGATCTTCAGAGCAAACTGATATTCAATGTTTATATTTGTGGGCGTGTGTTTATAGATATAGATATTATGTTGTTGTTTATGAGAATATCTTTGTTAAACATGGTTTTGTCTAAGAAATGCCAAGGGGATGATTGTAAGAACATTTATATTATTGTTTATGTTTGGTATGTTCTAGATAATAACCATGTTGAGTGAATTGTTAGGTCGGATAGGTTTAGGAAAATTAAAGTGGTCTTGCAAAGGCATCAATAAGGTTTTTCAAATTTAAATCAATCTTAAAGGATATGAAAAATACAAGAGAAATGAAAAATGAGCAAGTTTGAGCGAAAAATACATTTCGGAGGTTATAAATGACATTTTTCAGAGCCGAAACTTCGGGAACATTCCAACGGAGTCGAGGGGGTTCAAATGACAGTATTACCAAGAAAAGTAGTTTCCATGAATTTTTGTACACCCAGCCTACGCGCCCAGTAGTGGCTAGAAAAATTGCTAAAACTACGCTTGATGTACACCCAGTGGAAATTGGCCTACGCGCCACGCGTAGGTAGGCCTACATGCCCCGGGTAGCTTATGCCAACACGCCGCGCATAGCTTTCCTAGGTGCCACGCGTAAGTGGGTCTGCGTGGTTAAGTGGTGAAAATGACAAAATTGTCCCAGGGTTGTATTCTTTTTTGGCGGCTGCGATTTGTACACCACAATACATGTGATATACACATAATATACATCAGAGTTGAGGGTTTTTCTTAGTTTGGTGTGAAATTCTGAAAAAGGGTAACATTATGGTTTTTCTCTACTATTGTCTATTGTTGGGCGTCAGGTGTATACAAAATATGTGGTTAAAAACGACACCTTAACGACACTTTAGGTTTTACGCTTCTGCAAGCGCATAGATTAATTATAGAATATCAACGACTTGAGTAAGGGATATCGATCCCACATAGACTAAGATTGTTCACTCTAATAGTTCAAAAACACTGAATTATATTTCTGAAAATTGTTTGTTTTGGTGGTCAAAGATCGAATTATCTAATATTAACTAAATTAATCTAAAAAGCAAAGTAAATTGGTTTGTGATTCAAGAGAGAGAAAAACAAGGATTTTCGTCACTCCACCACTAACCGCATAATATAGTCCAAATTCTATTTCAATTGTATGATGGCGATCCATTGACTGTGAATCAGGTTGCACCACGCGAGCAATTTGACCCCAAAAATGATTATTCTCAACCTGATCGCGACAACCAATCTCAAGACTAAACTGATTAGTGCATGTCAACTACTAACAGAAAAGTAAATTAAATTAGTAAATTAAAGCATGAAAATAAATTAAGGCATGTCTATATCAGTTTATTAGGGCATGGCCTGTGTCAACCTAGGGTTTTGAGTTTTATGACCACCATTGTGTAGAAAATCACAAATTAAGGATCCGAGTTTCAGCCCATAGTGAATAATTGTGATTGTGTAAGATAAATATATTCGAAAAGTCTAAGACAATAATCAATTCAAATATATAAACTTGTATTACGAAAAAAAATGGTCTCTCATCTAACACAATCATCACAGTATAGTCATGTAAGTCTAGAAAATGTCTTGACCCACCAAAGCCTTTCCGGGTTAAGCCCATCAGGCTACTGGCCCAATAAAATTCCTGTAAGCCCAATGGTTGGGCCCATTGTATCCGTGTATTTATTTAATAAATGAAATGTTGTCTCAATGGCCTTTAAGCCCATCAAAAAATGTATAAAAGGAAAATCAAATATTGAATAAAGGATTCTATTTTTGTGTTGTGCAATTTTGAGCATCTACACATTGGCGCCGTCTGTGGGAAGTGCACTGTCGGAGTCGCGACTTTTCAAATCTGTCCTTCGGGATCTGAAAAATCGCCTCCTTCTTCCCATCTCAAAAAGCTGAGTCTATTTGTCAAACAAAGGCCACCCCACTGCAGAGATGCCAATCACTCGTTCGCAGGCGGACGTTCAACCCACTGCGGATAATCGTGCAGAGAGTTCCATGGAGCAAGTTCTTCAACGCTTGGCAGCTGCTGAGGAACGTAGCATGGCCTTGGAAAGGCAGAATGCAGAGCTCATGGCCAGGTTGACTCCACAGCCTGCTGTTCCGCCAATAGTCGCGGATGACCCTCCTGTGGCTGCAGTCGGCCATTCTCTAAACCAGTAGGGCAGCGAAAAACCTGAGGAACATGTCGAGTCTTCTCAGCGCTCGGAAAAGGCTCCAGCAGCCGACGAGTCCAAAACCCTCCAGAAGCTTCAAGCGATGATGGATGAATTCCAAAGAAAATTCCTCGGGGACTTGAGGTCCCGATCCACTGATGACATGGCTATCCAGGCGTCCACTGAATTGATACAGTCACCCTTCGTTCACGAGATAACACAAGAGCCCTTTCCAAAGAAGTTCGTTATGCCCCAATTCACCCCTTACGATGGCACAAGGGATCCCGAGGAGCACATATACCAGATCCATCAGAAGATGACTCATTGAAAAGTTTTCTATCCCGCTTCAACATTGAATCCTCTTCTGTGGATAACTGTGACCAACATTCGGCGGTTGAGGCATTCAGGATGGCTCTCATTCCAGGAACCAAGCTCCATTAGTCTTTGGTAAAGCGGCCTCCATCGGGCATTGGAGAGCTAAACTCCAGGGCCCAGGGGTACTTGAGAATTGAGGAAGAGGAGACTATCCGGCAAAGGAGGTCAGCCTTCGTCGGTCTTGAGATTCAGTCCAAGGATCGATCGACCGATCGCAAGCGAGCAACTCCACCGGGATCCTCAGCCCCACCAGGATCGTCAGTCCCTAAGCCGTTCAGACGCCCCAGGTTCGACGAAAGGTTGACACCCGTGAAGGTTAGCCTTGCTAAACTCTACCAAGAGAACAAAGCCAAAGGAATCTTCCATCAACCCTCGGCCATGAGACAGCCACTCGACCAGAGGGACAAGTCAAAAAATTGTGCTTTCCACGGTGATTTCGGGCACATCACGAATGAATGCCGCAACCTAAGGCAACAGGTAGAGACGTTACTACTTCGCGGGGAACTCCAAGATTATGTCCAACGGGACAGACCAAGGACAAATGATCAACGTGCCCTCAGTGCCCCTCGGAAACCATCAGATGCACAGCCGGTCAGGGTGATTAATATGATACATGGCGGCCCCCCATCCAAGGCAACCGAAGGTTCACGCCGGAGCCACATGCGGAGAGCCCAAAGATGCGAAGAGTCAATGAGGTCAGTGACGCCCACCACAAAGCAAGGGAAACGCAGATCACCTTCTCGGTGTCAGACCTTCGGAGTGTCCAAACCCCGCATGAAAACCCTCTGGTCGTGACCTTGATGGTGGCCAACTGTCTTGTGAAAAGAGTCATGATCGATCCTGGGAGCAGCGCCAACATCATCACCAAATGGGCTTTTGAAAAGCTCGAGATCGATCCATCCGAAGTTCTGGCATCCCGGTGCCCCATCGCAGGTTTTGACGGAAGACAAATTGAACCGATCGGAGAAGTTCAGGTACCGGTATCTACCGCTCAGAGGACCCTAAACGAGACATTCATTGTGGTCGATGCCAAACCCTCGTACAATTTGCTCATGGGAAGGGGATGGATTCACCGAATGCAAGGTGTACCTTCGACTCTTCACCAAATCATGAGATGTTTATGCCCCGACGGTACATGTACAATTGATATCAAAGGCGACCAAGTGGCAGCCAAGGAATGCTATGCGATCACCCTGAAAGAGATCCAGAAGGTGAAGGCCCCAGTGGCATTCCGCTCCAAGGAGCAAAGCTCAGGCTCCAAATAGAAATTAAAGGAAGGGGACCCGGGCCCCCCAATTGTGGTTGAACCGTTGCAACAGATTTGCGTTGTGCCCGATAGCCTAGGAAAGGTTAGCTTTGCAGGTATAAATCTCACCGATCCTGAATTTAAGGAACTAACAGAGTTACTGCAGGAAAACTTTGATGTCTTCGCATGGGAGCATACGGACATGCCGGGGATCGACCCCGAAGTTTCATAGCACTCATTACGGGTTGACCCGAATGTCAGACCTATCAGGCAAAAGCAAAGGCGCATGGGGGCACATCGGAACCAAATTATAGCGGATGAGGTATCCAGATTGCTCCAAGCAGGCTTCATCAGAGAAGTCAGATATCCCGAATGGCTTGCCAACGTAGTGGTAGTGCAGAAGAAGAACGGCAAATGGAGGGTTTGTGTTGACTTCACCGATCTGAACAAGGCATGCCCGAAAGACAGCTTTCCACTGCCAAATGGTTGATCCTACCGCTGGATACGATCGTCTGACCTTTCTAGATGCGTATTCAGGTTACAACCAAATAAAAATGAACCCAATGGATGAGGAAAAGACCTCCTTCATTACTGAATCAGGCACATACTGCTTTAGAGTTATGCCTTTTGGACTGAAAAATGCAGGTGCCACTTTCCAGAGACTGGTCAACAAGATCTTTAAAGGTATGATGGGTACAGTAATTGAGGCCTACATCGATGACACTGTGGTCAAGAGTGGAAGGAAGGAGGACCATCTCGTCCACCTGCGCCAAGTATTCGCCACCCTCAGGTCACACGACATGAAGCTTAACCCAGCGAAATGCTCTTTTTGCGTATCATCTGGACAGTTCCTCGGGCACATCATGGACCGGACCGGGATCCAGGCCAGCCCGACGCAAGTCAAGGCCCTGATAGAAATGAAGGAGCCCCGAACACACAAAGACGTTCAAGTCTTGACGGGGAGAGTGGTTGCACTTAGCAGATTCATTTCACGACTCACTGATCGATGCCGACCATTCTTTCAGGCAATAAAAGCAAAGAAGGGAGAGATCTGGGGTCCAGAGCAATCGGAGGCCCTGGTGAGTCTAAAAGAGTACTTGACCGTGCCCCCGATTCTGTCCACACCAATTCCCGATGAAATCTTATACCTATAATTAGCAGTATCCTCTGCGTCAACCAGCGCCGCCCTCATTAGAGAGGACGGAAAATTTCAAATGCCAGTGTTCTACACCAGCAAATCATTAGTTGAGGCAGAGACCAGATACAACAGGCAAGAGAAGTTGGTTTTGTCACTAGTGAATGCAAAAAGAAGGCTAAGGCATTACTTTGAAGCTCACCCGATCGTCGTCCCAACAACAACACCCCTACGGGTTATAATGTCAAAGCCTGACCTCTCAGGGCGAATTTCTAAATGGGCTATCGAATTGGGCATATACGATTTGACATACATACCCCGGGTTTCCATCAAAGGACAGGCAGTGGCGGACTTTTTACTTGAAAGCGAAACTGAAGAGCCAGACCAGGAAAACGAACCGAAAACCTGGAAGATTTTTGTGGATGGATCATCCTGCTTCTCCGGATCAGGGATTGGCTTGGAGATCTTGACACCTGATGGGACACGCCTTCATATGTCAGTACAATTACAATTCCCAGCCACGAACAATGAGGCAGAGTATGAGGCCGTCGTCTCCAGGCTAAGAATAGCCCAGAGCCTCCAGATTCAGTCCTTAGCATTACACAGTGATTCTCAGCTGGTTGTCCGTCAGATCAACGGAGAGTATGAAACAAAGGACTCGAAAATAGAGTTATATCGTGCACTCGTTATGAAAGAAACAGAAGGTTTTCAAAAAGTAACCTTCACCCAGATCCCTAGGAACGAAAATTCTGAGGCTGATCATCTGGCCAATCAGGCATCCTCAGCCGGAGAGGACCTAACTCGGGTTGCACTAGTGGATTTTATTCAAAGGCCCAGTATCCAAGAGGCCAAACAAATAATGCTCATCCCTTGGGAACCCAGTTGGATGGATCCCCTGATAGATTACTTGCGAAATGGAACTCTTCCCGAAAACAAAGCTGAAGCTTACAAGGTCAGGAGGAATTCAGCCCGGTATTCAATCATCAATGGGCAACTCTACCGAAAGTCCTTTTCCGGTCCTTACCTGAGATGTATTACCCCGTCAGAATCTAGAGCAGTGATGCAGGAAATTCACAGTGGGGTTTGTGGAAACCACTCCGGCGGCAGGACCCTTACCCATAAAATACTGTCTCAAGGGTACTTCTGGCCCTACCTGTCGCGGGATGCCGAAGAGTACGTCCGAAGGTGCAAGCCCTGTCAAATGCACGGGGATGCTATCCATCAGCCACTCGAGTTCTTGCATCCCACTATAGTACCACACCCATTCGCCCGATAGGGAATGGATATAGTGGGACCCCTCCCGAAAGCAATCCGGTCGAACGCGTACGTCCTTCTGGCGACTGACTATATTACCAAATGGGTGGAAGCGGAAGCCTATCCCACTGTCAAAGGAAGCCACGCCATCAAATTCATATGGACCAACATAATATGCAGATTTGGGCTACCGAGGACGATCATGATGGATAACGGAACAAACCTGGACAACAAGGGGGTCAGAGCATTCTTTACCGAGCATGGTATCAACCAGAACACGTCTTCCGTTGGCTACCCGCAAGGGAATGGACAGGCGGAAAGGACAAATCGAACTATATTCAACACCCTGGCCAAAAAACTTGAAAAAGCCGAAGGAGCGTGGCTAGAGAAACTGCCCAAAGTTCTCTGGTCATACAGAACGACTCCCAGACAACCCACTGGAGAAACACCCTTTGCCATGGCGTACGGCGCTGAGGCTGTGATTCCTACAGAAATCAGGGTTCCAACCCTCCTGAGTGAGGCCTGGGTTGAAGGACCAAATAACCAGCACTTGGCTCAGAATCTTGATCTTCTGGATGAAAGAAGAGAGGCTGCCGGGATCAGGCTGGCCGCCTACCAACAGCACGTCCGGAACCATTTCAATCGGAGAGTCAAAAGAAGAGAATTCCAGGTCGGAGATATGGTCCTTAGGCGAAAAATAGGGCTCGTAGGCAAGCTCAGGGAGCCTTGGGAGGGCCCGTATACCATTACCGGGGTCATTGGTTGCGGAGCATACCGAGTCCGACGGAATAGTGATGGAGGAATGGAACCAAACTCTCAGAACGCCTCTCGCCTGAAGAGGTACTACCTTTAATGGGCCAAGTCCTGTTTTTAACTTTGATCTTTTTGTAAAAAAGGCTTTAGTGCTTGATCAGTAAAAATCATTATCATGGCAAATTAAATCATAAAATCTACAGATCCTGAAGAGATCAATGTTCCAAAAATAAACGAAGTGTTGCATTGTCTTTCGTATGGCCTGGAGTGCTCGAAGACACAACACAGATCATTATCATGGCAAATTAAATCATAAAATCTACAAATCCTGAAGAGATCAATGTTCCAAAAATAAACGAAGTGTTGCATTGTCTTTCGTATGGCCTGGAGTGCTCGAAGACACAACACAGATCCTTAAGAGATCAATGTTCCAAAAATAAATTAAGTGTTGCATTGTCTTTCGCATGGCCTGAAGTGCCCGAAGACACAACACAGATCCTGAAGAGATCAATGTTCCAAAAATAAATTAAGTGTTGCATTGTCTTTCGCATGGCCTGAAGTATCCGAAGACACAACACAGATCCTAAAGAGATCAAAGTTCCAAACTGAGCGTTATGTTGACCATCGCATGGCCTGAAGTGCCCGAATACACAACACAGATCCTGAAGAGATCAATGTTCCAAAAATAAATTAAGTGTTGCATTGTCTTTCGCATGGCCTGAAGTGCCCGAAGACACAACACAGTTCCTAAAGAGATCAAAGTTCCAAACTGAGCGTTATGTTGACCATCGCATGGCCTAAAGTGCCTGAAGGCATAACGCAGATCCTGAAGAGATCAATGTTCCAAAAATAAACTAAGTGTTGCATTGTCTTTCGCATGGCCCAAAGTGCCCGAAGACGCAACACAGATCCTGAAAAGATCAATGTTTCAAAAATAAAGTAAGTGTTATATGGACCTTCACATGGCCTGAAGTGCCCGAAGGCACAGGACATGAATGGTGATATTATAAAAGTCAAAAGTCAACTGGACAAAAACTATTATCTGTCATTCAAAATAGGCCCAGTGGCCAAGGCTTACAATATGCTTTATTAGTACAAAATCCTAGGGTCCAACTCCGGTGTCTGGCTCATCGGGGTTCACTAGAACGATGGCTCCATTAGGAGCTGGAGGATCAGGAGTGGCGGCGATGCTCATTCCTGGGAGAGGCTTGGTCAGGAACTCGCATAAACGAACGTTGTCTGGACCGCCAACCGGATCGTTGTACGGAGGAACGATGCCCAGACTCTCATCCAGTTCTTCCACCGAGGCAAAAGTCCTTTCTTCGATGGGTTTCTGCATGTCACTGAAGCATGACCTCCAACCGAACCCGATACGGTACTGGGAAGTTTCGCAGAAATGCTTGTACATCTCGTTCCCACCCCGGTGGCACATCTCCACCATCGATCTCTCCATTGCAAGCAAATTCTCTATCTCTGCCCTCTCCTCCAGGAGCTTCGAACTGGAGGCCGTCAAGCTCTCATTGTTAGTTTTCAGGCTCTCATTCTCAGCCTTTAAGGCCTCCGTTTCAGCAAAAAGGGCCCGCCGAACTGCCTCCATTTCTTGGATTTTATCTTGAGCGGCCCGAAGCTGCTGCTCTGCAGCGATATTCCTCTGGGTCTGGACATCCAACTTTTCATTGGATATGGACAACTGGTTAGCGACCTTCATCCGGGAGTCCTCCTTCAGCCTCAGAAGTTCATTGGATTTCTGGAGCAGCTTGGTGTCCTCTTCCATTTTGGCATTGTAAGCCTGGGTCAGGTAGAGCATCTGCCAAAAGAACAAGTGTTAGCCCGATAGATAAACAAATAAAATATTAAGTACAATTGAGGAAGGTGTAGGTTAAAGCACTACCTTCATCGCTACCTCTGGACCTGTCAGAGTCAACTCCTCCCGGTCAATGGTTCTCAGTCTTTTTCGGTCAATGGGCATCCATATCTGTGAGCCCATAGCCCAAAGAGCAGAGTCGTTGTCAATGGTTGCGTGCCCGACAACCAGAAAGTCACCGCCCGGGAGTGTAATCTTCGGCGCCCATGGCACGGGTCTTTCCACCTCAGTTGCAACCCCACTGTCATCCAGTATGATGGGAGACGACTGTGTGGTCGTTCGGGGCCTGACAGACCGTTCGGGTAGACTCTCCTCTGATCGGGGATGTCGTACTCCCGTCAGGCTTGTTTCCCCTTCAACCAGACGAAACTCAGGAGTGGGAACATCCCCTGAAGGTCGGGTAACCTCCTCTGATCTTGGAGGAGGAGTCTGGCCGATTTGAACATTTCCCATCGGTGGAGGTGGAGTTACCGGGGTGTTCTCCACCAAGGGCAGGAGATTGGGCCCAGCCGGAGGAGTGGGGGCGCTTTGTGATCCCTGCCCGCTTTCACTCTCACCCGGGGTCAAAGTTATCACTTGAGGAACAACTGCCCGCCTGGCCTTCTTTTTCAGCACTGCCTGCGGGATTCTCAGCATTTCTGTAGACAGAGCCTGCAAAGTAGAACCTGTCAGGAAACTGTTACACATCCTCAATGGCTGTCCCCAAATTTTTGATTTTAGCAGTTCAAAACGGGTTCTGATATAATTTGAAGTTTTATATTCGTCGGGCTCTCCCAGAAACTCAAGCACATGGAGGCCTAACTTATCATTGCACTGATCGCAGTTGCATGACCCCCTATGGAATGGCTTGAAAGAAGGGAAAATGTGTTGGTCAAACTCGTTAGGGACTCTGAATCTGGACGAGCTTGGAAGTCTCCAGTTCCCGCTCACCACGACAATTCTTTCCTTCCACCCTTTATTGGACTTTTCAGTGCTAGCACAGATCTTCCTCCCACTAAGGGGAAAAAGATTATACCGGCCTCTGCAGTCCTTCTGGGCCTGCATTTTGTAACAGAACAGAAGGTCCGCCAGTCCAAGGTCAAGGCCCAGATCCCGGTTGATGATCAGGATCATAGCCAGGACCCGAAAGAAGTTCGGTCCCACCTAAAGCGGGGCCAGACCCAGGGTAGCTAAGGTGTAAAGGAAAAAGGGTTGGATCGGGAATTTAAGGACCTGAAGGTGAAAGGCCAATAACAAAATCTGGTGGTCCAAAACCCCCTCACCCTTCCTAAAATCATACTTTTTAGGATAGTTTTTAATAATTACCCCATCGGGTACCCCGCATTTGACCCTTAAATTTTTTAACACTGTCTCTACCCTATTCATGGGAGGAAGGGGATCAGCATAAAACTGATCTCCCGAACCCCCTGCAGCCGGATTCCCAGCTGCTGCTACATTCTGATTAATCTCCGGTGGACTAGGTACAATTGTCCTAACCACCTCCACTGAGGGTGAACTAGGGGAGGCATCCGGGTTCACAGATGAGGGTAAACGGTCGCTACCCGACCGGGTGTCATCGCTATCGGACATTTTAAAAAGAAGAAAAAGAAAGACGCGAAGATGAAAAGAAATAACTTACTCTAAGATGAATCCCGAAAGATTTCGGACGCTTTCCTGGGAGAGGAGATAGACTCTGGCAATGATAAGTAAAGATCTCAAGTGCAAAGAGTTCTCTGAAAGTTTAAGTTGTGAAACGGGATGGATCCTCAACATTACAATCAGTATTTATAAGAGTCTCAGAGGTGCCTGAAAAGCCGTGCGCTCGGGAAGCGAAGCGTCACCTCGCTTCATGTGCGCCTCCTCGGCCACCCTTCTCGCCAATCGAGGTCATCCGGACCACTGATTTCAAAGACCGCAATGATTACTCAGCCATCACATTAATTGGGTGAGCCACGTCACCCCGACAGGGGTGATGAGCTCATTATTCTTACCCTTCCTTCTCCCTTATGGGCCCAGTCGCCCCACGGCCCATCAAGAAGAAGTGGGCCTGTGTAAGTGTAGAAAATGTCTTGACCCACCAAAGCCTTTCCGGGTTAAGCCCATCAGGCTACTGGCCCAATAAAATTCCTGTAAGCCCAATGGTTGGGCCCATTGTATCCGCGTATTTATTTAATAAATGAAATGTTGTCTCAATGGGCTTTAAGCCCATCAAAAAATGTATAAAAGGAAAATCAAATATTGAATAAAGGATTCTCTTTTTGTGTTGTGCAATTTTGAGCATCTACAAGTCACAATTTCCCCTCTCTACAATTGAAAAAAAAAATAAGAACTACATTACTTGACTATGGTTTTGTTAAGAAAATCCTAGATACCGAATTAGTTGATCATGGTAGAAGGAGACTACATCGTTGATGTAGAATCGCCCTCCATGACCTTCTTCTCCGGATCTCTAAGTCTTGAATGACTCCTCCCTTTTGAATAAGATGAATCTCCAGAGGCGGCTCTGAAAATTATACGTGCCAAGAAGCTCTCTAAAATCTGTAGCAAAACTTGGTATATATAGGCAAAGTTGAGGGAAACCCTAACTTGGAGAATTGGATTACCCTTTTTGGTAATTTCACACCCAACCAATAAAAACCCTAATATATGATGTATAATACGTGTATATATCATGTATAGAGGTGTTTGGTTCGAAATAAAGTCATTCGGGTGAAAACAAATCAATCCGGGTCAAAATAGGACTTCAGCCCGAAACTGAAATTTTCAGTTTTTTTCTGCAGGACACCTCTCACTCGTTTGATAATATCTCGAGCTGCACTCATTGGATAGAGTTGTTTAATATATCTTTGGAAAGAGGACTTCAAGCTCTTGAATTTAGGCTCAAGCATTACCTCAGTTGGACCTTGTTTGACCGAGATATGAGTGCCCGAAGTTGGCTGAAAATTTGGTGCTGGAAATACTAGACCTACGTCCAAGCATAGGTTAGGAGCGTAGGTAGCAAACCAAAGCGTATGTATGTTCCAATTTTGCTTGTTTTTGCCTTTGGTGACGTAGGGTATGATGCATTTTTGCTGTAAAATCCATTTTTTTTTATATTTGAGCTAGACTGGTCACCTTTGACTCCCGATGCTTTTCGGTGAAGTATTAATGTCTGAAAATGACATTTTTGCCCTTTTGGTGAGATAATGATGTCGGAAAATGACCATTTTTCCCTCCGGTAGCTCTTTTTTGCTGTGTCGCACCTCTTGATTCTTTTCTTGAGATAGAAACGAACACAAAATCGGTTATTTCACTGAGATTAGCTCTATTTTTTCATTAAGTTCATGAAACATTTTTACACACACAAAAGAGATAAAAAGATCAAGTAATGGAATGTAAAGACATAACAAACGCAAGATATGGGTGAAAAATTACCAATTTTAAGCACCTATCACACCCCCAAACTTATATATTGCTAGTCCCTTTGCAATAAACTTAAAGAGAACTAACTGTGATGATTCTTATTCTATCTAACCTATCTAGTCTAACCTAATCCCTTGCTTTCGTGAGGGTCAACGATTACACTTAGCATGTGTAACAAGCCTTTTAAACCCTAGGTTACCCCTAGTGGACGAGTGAAGTCTAGTGAAGGTTTCCAGTGATGATACCTACAAACGTCTCAATTCTTTTGTAATTACGCATTCATGAGTTCACACACACAAGTCAAATAAGCTATGATAAAACACACAAGATAATATGAATGCAAATATTCCCACTCACTACCAAACAACAATTATATCAAGCTTCGTGTCATGAATGGTCCTCACTTAAATGAATGATTTTTCTACTTTCTACTTAAAATCCAAACAATCTTCCGTGATTTTGTGAACATTCAACTACAATATTTCAGTTTCTTTTCTCCTACTTCATTGATCAAAATTTGCCATTTTTAGTAAAAACATACTCTTTCCAGCTTTCCACTTTTCATCCCTTTTTATCTTTCTAAGTCTCCGGACTTCCCAGCGAGGATTTTTGGTCCCAACAAACTAGGCCCGAGCTTCTTCCATGGGATTTATGCTCATCAGTATTCTCCTATTTAAACGTGAACAGTGATATTAGTGATACCAAGACCCGGTTAATCAGATCAAAGAACTTCTTTTTGCATTTTATTTTCTCAAAAACATTTTTTCATTTCTCTATTTCAACTATAACAACTCCCCTGTCCCCTTTTATTGCGGCAAAATTATTTTTCAACTACATAGTAAAAAATTAACCTATTTCTCATAGTGAATGTGTGTTTGTGTTTATAGGTCAAAGTCGTCCTTCTTAATTTCAATTTCACTCATTCACTCACCCATGTAAAACCACATCACTTTCACTAACTTAATCTAATGATTATTCTCATGAGCGGGAATATCACATCATATACTACTCATACATTATAAACATAAACTCAATCAACTCATAATGCGAAACACTTTTGCATGAAAACAAAGAACTCCTCAAAACTTTCAAATTTTTTTCAAAAATTTCAAAAATTTTCCTTTCTTGTAACTACTCACTCCCAAACTTAAATGTGACCATGTCCTCATGCTCAAAAATAAAGAATGAGAACATATAAAGTTACACTTGAAGTGCAATCCTGGATTCTTCGAAATGCTCAACCTCCTCCCCCAAACTTGATTCGGATCACCTGCAAATATGCAACAAACACATACCCAAATATCATAGCAAGGGAAAATAAATTGTAAAAATTACCAGAAATTGACACACAATTTTTCAAGGAATTTTTGAAAATTCTCTTTTTTGATTTTATTGAATTATTTTTTACTTTTTTAAATGAAATAAAAAAAATGATTTGGCCTTAAGGGCCTACAATCTCTAAGAATTGAAATTGCAGAAATAACTTACCTATTATTATACAAACCGAGGCTAGATAGCCTATGACCAATGTTTAACGTCTTTGGCACGACGTTTCTCAAAGGGTTATCCAATACCTTTCCTCTCTGCCATATTTCCCTTAATTAAAGGACAAAATGTAGAAGGTGACTCTCTAAGCGCTCTCACCCATAGACAATTAGTACTACTCATGACATCGAGTACATAACAATAATCACCATGTAAAATACCCCCTTTGTCATGTTCTAACTTCAGCCCCTATATGGTCAGTGTGTTCATCAAATCCTCTTTCAACACCTTAGAGAACAATCCTTCCACCATCTCATCACTCTCTAGTAAACTGACAGATGCCATAAATTCTGGTCCTGGATCAATCTCCTCATAATATCTCAATTTCTACCCATGTATCCCGAACCTTTTATTGAATACTACTTCTCCGCGGGGGTAAACTGATCTAACCCTATGTGGTCCTTCCCATATTTTTCAAAGTTTACCTAGAAACACTTTCAGCTTTGGATTACATTACCGTTTTCGGCCAAGCTTAAGGAACTTAAGACGAACATGATTAGCATGATGTCCTCTTGTTCGAGCTATGTAAATCCGAGCATCCTTATACGCACAACTCCGTATCCCCTCACACTTGTCTCTTAATCGCGGATCTTCCAAGGCATATAGCTCTTCTACCATGTGTATACCTAACACTGGTTCATCTAGAAAGGTGTCCTTAAGAGGGGGGTCATCCTTAGTAGGTTCTCTAAAAGTTCATAACCATTGGTCATCTCTAGCATTCTTCACACCTATTTTATCTTTTAATTCATCATCCTCCACACGCAACACCATCTCAAGAAGCTTACTTTCAGGTACCAACTTCTGTGGAGGAATAAGTTGTGGTCCAAGCGACTCTCTTGATGCTCTCTCTAACGGTGAATACAACGCAGCTTCCAACGCAGTAATATCTTTCTAACACTACTCTGAGGAACAACTTCTTCAACCATCCCCTCTATGTTAAATCATCTCTTACACTACTCTGAGGAACAACTTCTTCAACCATCCCCTCTATGTTAAAACACTCAACTGGTTCAGGTAGTTGATGGTTGGTATCAAAGACATTCATCATCATGTTTAAATTCCCAAAAGATATGTCTATAACCCCTGTTCTGCAATCAACGCATGCATTCGCCATAGCCAAAAATGGTCTTCGTAAGATGACAGGGATATGTCTCCTCGATCTATAGTCAGGTTCCATGTCTAATACTATAAAGTCTACAGGATAGTAGAACTTACCCACTTGCACTATGACATCCTCCAAAATTCCTCTCGGTTGTTTAGTTGATTTATCTGCCAATTGAAGCACCACCGAGGTAGTACTGAGATCTCCCAATCCTAACTGCTGATAGACTGAGTAAAGTAATAAATTAACACCTGCACCCAGATTAAGAAGAGCTCTACCAATCGTCTGGTCACCAATGACACAAGAAATAATGGGAGCACCAGGATCTTTCCTCTTAGGTGGAGTATCACTTAGTAAGATTAAACTCACTTGTTCAGTCAACAAAATCTTTTTCGGGACCTTAGTTCTATTTTTATGCTTTTGAGTACAAATATCCTTAAAATTTTTGGCATGGGGTGGAATTTGGTCAACAATATCTAGAAGAGGTTTATTGATCTCGACTTACTGACATGGATCCAACATGTCATTCTCCTTATGCTCTTTATACGGAATCGACTCTCGAAGACGTTGAGGGTAATGTGTTACTTCCTCATATAGTGCCCTTTCTGGTTCTTCATATTCCTTCACTTGAGGTTGATCTTTCTGAGCTTTCTGAGCCTTTTTATTTTGAGCTTTTTCTTCTGCCTTTCTTTGAACTTCTTTGACCTTTTGCTTCTTTAGCCCCTCCTCATGCTGCTCCTTAGCCTTACTATCCACTTATCTTCCATCTCTCAAAATTGTGACTGCTTAGACTGTCTCATGATGAGTCTCAATAAAGGATTCAGGCTCCAGTACTTGTTGCGGTTTTGGGTTCACCATCGGTTAACTAGGAAACATTCTTTTTATCCCATCCATATCATTCGCTAGTTGTACCATTTGGGCTCCAATTTGAGCAAGGACTTAGGAATGAGAATTCACTATTTGGATGGTCGCTTGAGAATTATTAAATTGAATTTTTAACTCCCTCTGGGAAATCATCACCTCTTCAAAACCGGGTTGTCCTAGTGATGGATTTTGAGGTGGATTTTGATGTTGGAATTGGTTTTGAGGATATGGAGGGTAAGATCGATTTGGATTGAATCTTTGGTTTTGGTTACCTTGAGGATGGGTCTGGTAGTGATATGGTTGGAAAACTTGATTATTATTGAACAACTGGAGAGCTTGAGAATTATTGAATTGTTGTTTGAGTTGGTAGTTTGAATGAGAATTTTGAGCCATGATTGTTGGTGGAGATTGATATGATTATTGACTCTATTGGACCCTCGACTGTAGATTATATGATTGTTTTTCCAGAGGGAACCTTGATTCCACATTCGACAATTCAGATGACATAGAGGGATAATTTTGGACATTTGATATGTATGAATTGGTGAAAGGAGCATTGTTTGGGTAGTTCCATGCTACATTAGCATTGGTAGCAACTAATTCACCATTTTGACACTCATTATGGGATTAATTGACTTCTACCTCTGCCACTTCTCTTCTAGGGGAATGATTCTTTGGGTAAAAAGCTTTTCAAATCTCTATAATTTCTCTCCCATCAATGCCATTGAATCTCTCACATTATCATGATGAACCTCAAAAACTTTTTCAGATCGCCTATCCTGACCATCTCTAGACCTCAAATCAGATTCATATTGGATTCCATTCTCATTGATATTGTCAAACAAGTCTAAAAGTTATTTTGCCGGCTTTAGGGTAAATTATCCTTGTGTTGACGCATCTATCAAAGTCTTATGTGCTTCTCCAAGTCCCATGTAAAAATTCTTAACCACATCCTATTCAGTGAGCCTATGGTGGGGACACTTATACAAGATTTCACTATATCTCTCCCAAGCATCATGAAACTGCTTAGTAGGCAATTCTATTAAACTTCTTATTAAATCTTGTGCATCTAAGGTATTTCCTATGGGATAATGCTCCTCTATGAATTCGGATTTAAGGATTTCCCAATCACTTTTAGTCGCTTTGGTCAATTTGATATACCATCTTTTAGCTTTGTCTCTCAACGACCAAGGAAATATACGCACTCGCAAATCATTCTTAGACAGATTATCATACCTAACAGTTGACGCAACTTCTAAGAAATCATTTGCGTGCTGGTATGGGTCATTTATCCGAAGGCCAGATAATTTTGGAAGCATATTGATCATGCTTGACTTCATCTCAAAATGTTTCGTGCCTTCTTCTTCTGGGAAATCTGCATAGTAATCATACGCATCTGGTGCGTAATATCCTTTCAACGATGTGGCTGGTGCCTTGTATTAATTCACTCTTTGGTCACCCATCTTCTCGAAATCCATAATTTGTTTTTTTTATAATCATAAAATTGTAGTTTTGAGGTAATAAAGGACATTTTTCGGCTTAAATCCACAGGGCTCAATGAATGTCAGTGAGTTCTGTTCAATGACCCTTTTCCACTTAAAAACCTTACATTTTTACAAAAATCGGACTTTCTGAACGAAAACTGCAGATTTGTTTTTATTTTTTTAAGACAAAAAAACTAACTACTTCTAAACTCTTCTAACTATTAACAAAAATAAAGCTAAAAATTATGTGCAATATTAAGATAAACTAAAACTCATAAGAGGTCCAACGACGCAAATTTCACTGCTCCACCAAATTCTCTTATGCTTCTCAGAGTACCTCGCAAAAACACAAAAAATTTAACTTCAGATACAATACAATAACGCAATGCAAATAAACTACTAAAGCTATTGAACAATGCCAAGTCCCCAACAACGACGCCAAAAACTTGATGGGCGTTAGGTGTGTGCAAAATATGTGGTTAAAAATGACACATTAGGTTTTACCTTTCTACAAGTGCACAGATTAATTGTAGAATAGCAAGGGCTTGAGTAAGGGATATCGATCCCACAGAGACTAAGATTGTTCACTCTAATAGTTCAAAAACACTAAATTATATTTCTGAAAATTGTTTGTTTTGGTGGTCAAAGATCGAATTATCAAATATTAACTAAATTAATCTAAAAAGCAAAGTAAATTGGTTTGTGATTCAAGAGAAAGAAAAACAACGGTTTTCGTCACTCCACCACTAACCGCATAACATAGTCCAAATTCTATTTCAATTGTATGATGGCGATCCATTGACTGTGAATCAAGTTGCACCGCACGAGTAGTTTGACCCCAAAAATGATTACTCTCAACCGGATCGCGACAACCCATCTCAAGACTAAACTAATTACTGCATGTCAAGTAATAACAGAAAATAAAATTAAATCAGTAAATTAAAGCATAAAAATAAACTAAGGCATGTTTAGATCAGTTTGTCAGGCATGGCTTCTATCAACCTAGGGTTTTGAGTTTTATGACCACCATAATGTAGAAAATCACAAATTAAGCATCCGAGTTCCAGCCTATAGTGAATAATTATGATTGTGTAAGAGAAATATATTCGAAAAGTCTAAAACAAGAATCAATTCAAATATATAAACTTGTATTACGAATAAAAACTGCCTCTCATCTAACACAATCATCACAGTATAGTCACAATTTCCCCTCTCTACAATTGAAAACAAAATCAGAATTACATTACTTGGCTAGGGTTTTGTTAAGAAAACCCTAGATACAGAATTAGTTGATCATGGTAGAAGGGGACTGCATCATTGATGTAGAATCGCCCTCCATGGCCTTCTTCTCCGGATCTCTAGGTCTTGAATGACTCCTCCCTTTTGAAAAATATAAATCTCCAGAGGCATCTCTAAAAATTATACGTGCCAAGAAGCTCTCTAAAATCTGTAGCAAAGCTTGGTATTTATAGGCAAAATTGAGGGAAACCCTAACTTGGAGAATTGCATTACCCTTTTTGGTAATTTCACACCCAACCAAGTAAAACCCTAATATATGATGTATAATATGTTTATATATCTTGTATAGAGGTGTTGGGGTCGAAATAAAGTCATTCGGGTGAAAACAAATCAATTCGGATCAAAATAGAATTTCAGCCCGAAACTGAAAATTTCAGTTTTTTCTGCTGGACACCTTTCACTCTTTGTTCATATCTGGAGCTACGCACATTGGATAGAGTCGTGTAATATATTGTTGGAAAGGGGACTTCAAGATATTTATTTGAAGCTTAAGTATCACCTCATTTGGGTCTTGTTTGACTCAGATATGAGTGCCCGTAGTTGGCTGAAATGTTTGTGCCGGAAATACTGGACCTACTTCCAAGCGTAGGTTAGGAGCGTAGGTACCAAACCAAAGCGTAGGTATGGTCCAATTTTGCCTGTTTTTTTCTCTGGTGATGTAGGGTATGATGCATTTTTGCTGTAAAATCTATTTTTTTATATTTGAGCTAGACTGGTCACCTTTGACTCCCGATATTTTTTGGTGAAGTATTAATGTCTGAAAATGACATTTTAGCCTTTCCGGTGAGATAATGATGTCGGGAAATTACCATTTTTCCCTCCAGTAGCTCTTCTTTGCTTTGGTGCACCTTTTGATTATTTTCTCTAGATATAAACGAACACGAACTTAGTTAATTCACCTAGATTAGCTCTGTTTTTTCATTAAGCTCTTGAAAGATGCTTACACACACAATCGGGATAAAAATACCAAGTAATGGAATGTAAAGACATAAGAAACGCAAGATAGGGGTGAAAAATGACCAATATTGAGCGCCTATCATCTATAAAAACTGAAGTCTACTACAAATTTGAGGAGGGCTTTTTGTGAGAGATCTCTGCAATTCTTTTACAGTTCATATTCTTCTCCATATGTAGAGATAGAGAGAAACAATTATTAGAGTGATCATATATCTTTTAGTTCCTTCTTAGGGTTTATTCAATTGTGTTTCGACATCGATCACCTTATGCACAATTGGATGAACTAGATTCTGAAAAATCTACACACCACCGATTGTAACATGGTTGCTTTGATCAGTTGAGAAATGGAGTCGTCTGAGTGCGGAGATCGGAGCAGGAGTCTTCGTGGTTATTTGATCCGTTGAGAAGCGGAGCCATCAGAGTACGGAGATCGGAGCGAGAGCGTCATGGAGCGCGAGTGGATCTAGACTTTCAGACGTCGAGTGAGAAAAAGTGTTTGATTGGATTTTTGAGAATTATAACTAAATTAACTAAAACATAATTTAAATTGAGAGTTTGATCAAGAGAGATAAAAAACTAGGGTTTTCATCGCTCCACCACTAATCTCATAACATAGTTCTCTCTTTGCTCAATTGTAAGAGGGTGATCTATAACTGGGAATCAAGTTGTATCGCAAATAGTCGAATACAACCCCAAAAGGATACCGTCAACCGGATTCGCTACAACCCATCTCCGGACAGAGTGTAACTAGTGCATGCTATAAAGTTTACTCTAATCTACTCCTAATGCACGAAATTAAACTAAAGCATGTCTATAATACCTCATCGAGGCATGGCCTATGTAAACCTAGGGTTTCAAGTATTAAGCACCATTGATGTAGAAAATCACATTATGTTTATGATAACATGATTGTGTAAGAAAATATACTCATTTAATCTAAGACAAGAATTATGAATAAATATATAATCTTGTATCAAGAATAAAAACGGTAACACATCTACAATCAATCATCACAGCTGACGGATTTTCCTAGAAAACCTAGATATCGGTTTAGTTGGCTAGGATGACGGAGACTACATCGTTGATGTAGAATGGCTCACTATTCTCTTATTCTCCGAAACTATAGTTCTAGTTTGGCTTCTTCTTCGAATGATATATGAATCTCCAGAGGCTGCTCTGAAAATTATACATGCATAAAAGCTCTCCAAAATTTATAGCAGACTTCTATATTTATAGGCAAAGTTGAGGGAACCCTAATGGTTACCCTTTTTCATAATTTCATGCTCAACTGATCAAAACCCTACTCTGACATATAATATGTGTATATCACGTGTGTTGAAGTACTGGAGTCACAACTGCATCAAAGAACTCAAGTCGGGGTTAAAATTGGGATTTCACAGCTCTAATATGCAGGTTAACTACGGGCGGCGCGTAGAGGGGCTACGAGTGGCGCATACGCAGAGGCTACGCGTGGCACGTAGGATTAAATTCAATAGGTGTAGGCTGATCGTAGAAATAACACTTTCTAACCACTTTTAGTTACTGGGTGTAACATTTTTCATGGAAACAACTTTTTTTGGGAACAATACCGTTTGAACCCCCTCGACTTCATTATAATGATTCTTGAAATTGTGGCTTGAAAAAAAGATGTTTCTTCCTTCTGCGAGACACTTTTTTTCTCAAAACACCTCTTTAGCTCTCCTCTTGAATAAAAATAAGCACTTCTCTAGTTAATTTACCAAAGTTAACTCTTTTTCTTCATTAAGCTCCTGAAACATGTTTAAACACACAAACGACATAAAAATATCAAATAATGGAATGTAAGGACATAACATTAGCAAGATAATGGCCTAAAATGGTTGACATTTGGAACCTATCACACCCCCAAGCTTACATATTGCTAGTCCCTTAGCAATTAACTTAGGAAAATTTTCTAAACTGTGATGATTTTATTTTAACTAACCTGTACTAATCTACACTACTCTATACTAATCTATACTAATCTCTTGCTTTCGTAAGGGTCAACGATTACACTTAGCACGTGTAACAAGCCTTTTAAATATCTCGACAACATCGAGTGGACAAGTGAAATCTCGTGAGGGTTAGTTATTCTACCCACAACTTCTCCATTCTTTGTAATCATGCATTCACATACTCATCAGTCAAGCCATGATACAAAGTATAAGATAATATGGATGCAAATACTCCCACTCAATACCGAACAATAACTATCTCGACCTTCGTGTCATGAATGGTTCCCACTAGAGCAAAAGACTTCATTACTCCCAATCCAGACAACCCTCCGTATTTTTGTGAACATTCTCCTATGGTATTTCAATCTCTCTTTTTCTACTTCATGGATCAAACTTTGTCATTTTCCTTTAAAGACTTATTCCTTCCATCATTCCACTTTCATCCCTTTTTGTGTTTCTAAGCTCTGGACTTTCCAGCGAGGATTTTTAGTCCCGACCAACTGGGCCCTAGCTTCTTTATTGGGATTTATGCTCATTAGTTTTCTCCCCTTTTTATGCGAACACTCTGCTACTTTGTGGTAGGAGGTCTGGTTACTCAGATCGAATAACTACTTATTGCATTTTATTTTTCAAAATGAATTTTCAAGTTTTATCCATTCCATCTATATCATCTCCCCTTCTCCCCTTTCATTGTGGAAAAATTAATTTCTCAACTACATAGTAAAAAAGCAATTGTTTTTCCCATAATGAATGTGTGCATGTGCTTTATAGGTCAAAGTTGTCCTTCTCAGTTTCAAGTTTACTAATCTATTCACCTATGTAAAACCATATTACTTCACTTAGATCGATTTAATCATAACTCTCATGAATGGGAATATTGCATCACAGACTACTCATGCATCATATACAGAAACTCAATCAACTTGTAATGTAAAACATTCATGCGTAAAAACAAAGAATTTCTTTCAAAATTTTAAAATTTTCATTCCTTAACTATACCCTCACCCCAAACATAAAATAAACCTTGTCCTAGTGGTTCAGAATCATACATAGGAAAGAATACAGTTACCCTTGAAGCATGATTCTGAAATTTGTACTATGACACTTGATCTCTTTACCCAATATCATAGCAAGGGAAAATAAATTCATCATAAATATCCGGATATCATCAAAATATCGCACAAGGAATGATTTTTTTTTTAATTCAAATAAAATAACAAAGATTTGGCCTTAAGGGCCTACAATCCCTACGAAAATGAAATTACAAAGACTTAACCTTAAGGGCCTACAATCTCTAGGAATTAAAATTGCAAAGACTTGTCTTTAAGGGACTATAGTCTCTAAGAATTTAAATCGCAACCTATCTACAAAAAATAAAACAAAAATCTTGTTTCTACAAACCCTAGTCCTATTTCGATTCATCCTCCTCATCTCTCTCAGCACACGGAAGCCTCCCTAAAGCCTTATGGATATCTGACATTTTCTCTAACCGTGCAAAATCAGCCTTTCGATACCTCTTTCTAAACGTCCAACATACCTCATCCATCTCATCCAATCTCTACCCAGTTGCTTCTTAATAATTTTCGATATAAAAAATGGGTATGGAAGATAAAATTCTATCGTTCTCCACCCCTTTTATTTTCCGCTCACAGTCTTATGTATTAGAATCATACTTTCCAATATTATAGTTGGAATTGACACCCAATATCCTTTCAGCATACAAAAAAGTATCTTAATCATGGACCGCCCTCTCCAACTTGTCCTATGATTCTAACGCACATTAGCAGCAATCACTCCATCCAAATATAGCAGTTCCGGTTTCAAAATAATTAGCAAAACTATTATCTCCTACCTTCGGAACATGCACAACACATATCTCTTTAATCATCTCTGCATCCATGAATGACCACTTTGACAGCAATGGTTTCAAGTGAAATTACCTAGACGGTCAATGAAAATAGCCTAGAGTGGGGTGAAAAGGCTTTTTGTGGATTTATTGACAAATTAAAATTAATTGTGGAAAAGTCATTGTTAATCCAATTCTCTATCAAGATAAATCATGCAAAGATTAATCTAAGTGCAGAAAATAAAAGTAGTAAAGACACACGATATTTTTATGTGAAAAACATTGGAAATACTCCAAATAAAAACCACAGATACGCTTCGGTATTGATGCACTATGAATCAAACAATACATAGACTCTATGAAGCTTTAGACTTACAAATCCCTTAAGATCTGCCTTTCTCCACTTGACGTCTGATAACTTTGAATCACTCGCGCTTCATAAAGCTCTAGCTCTGCTCCGTATGCTGCCGGCTCCGCTTCTCAACGGATCAATGAACCATGAAGCCACCTGCTCCGATCTTAGCACTCAGACGGCTCCGTTTCTCAAACGGATCTAAGCATCTACGTTGAAATCAATGGTGTGTTGATTTTTCCAGCAACTGGGTCATTCAATTGTGCATAGAGATCTTCGATGTAGAAGCACAATTGAACAAACTATAATTGAGAGAGAACTAGAAGATATAGAATCACTTAATGATATTTTCTCTCTATATATCTATCTCTTTAGATGAATATGGATCTATAGAAAAACTTGCAGAGATCTCTCAAAGGCTCTAGGGCCCAAAATCTTAGCCTCCTCTATTGTAGACCTTGGTATTTATAGACCATGCTGAGGAAAACCCCTTTTTCGTAATTTTACACCGAACCAAATAAAACCCTAATCTCTGGTGTATATAATGTATATAGCACGTGCATTAAGGTATAAAGTCGCAGCCACATCAAGAGAAATCAAATCGGGGTCAAAATTGCGATTTCACATTTTAACTCGCAGCCCTAACTATGTATGGCCCATAGAGGAACTACGCGCGGCGCGTAGTTCTTCCTATGGGTGGCATGTAGGCCCAATTTGGTGATCCGTAGATGGTTCGTCAAAATAACATTTTCTAGCCACTTTTAGCTATTGGGTCCTTAGGTGGTGCGTATTATTTTTCATGGAAACCACTTTTATTAGGAATAACACCATTTTAACCCCCTTGACTCCGTTGGAATGTTTCTTGAAGTTTCGGCTTCGAAAAATGTCGTTTATGCCCTCCGGAATGCATTTTTCTCGCAAACTTGCTCTTTCATTTCTCTTATATTTTCCATATCTTTTAAGCTTGATTTGAATTTGACGAAGCTTGTTGATGCCTTTGCTTAACCATTACAATTTTCCTAACCCTACCCGTCTTCACAATTCACTCAACATGGTTATTGTCTAGAACATGTCATTAATAAACAATACTAACAAATGTTTTTACAATCCCCCCTTGGCATTTCTGAGACAAAACCATATTTTACAAAGATATTCTCACAAATAAAAATATAACATCTATACCTACAAACATACACCCACAAACATAGATATAAACTGTCACCTTGCTTTCATGATGACCTACCAATCATGCAACCACAACACTGAACATACTATGAAAAACAAGTGTGGAAAACAGATATAAACCAACATAATGATCATAAGAATAACATAACAACAATGCAAGCATAATGAACATCATGATATAAAACCACTTGTTCTCCCCCTGAGAATATACTCCCCCTCAATTAAAAACTCTCTCCCCCTTAACCAAACAATATCTCCCCCTTGCTTAATACTTCTCCCCCTTTTTGTCACTGAAATGACAAGCAAAGATATAACAATGAAACAATCTCTCCCTCTTACTTAATACTTCTCCCCCTTTTTGGTACTGAAACGACAAGCAAAGATATAACAATCAAAGCATATGAGAGAGATAAAAAGAAAACCTCACAATGCACACATAGGAAAAGATCACAAAGGAGACTCTAGAAAATCTAAGCCAAGCACTAAATACTAAGATAAAGTTCTCTATAAGATTATATCCAAATTCTCAAGTAACATAAATCTCTACAATGCATGAACTTAAGACTAATGCATGAATGCAAAATGCTCAAAAAAAACTTGTGAGCAGGGCAGTAGAGAGAGTAAGCTAATCATTAACACATCATATTCGCATATTTGACTTAGCTATTATACACATGATAGTGAATAAAATCAGCACACATACCCTGTAGTTATAAGTAGTCATAAGGCAAGCTTTACATAGCATTTGTATATATGAAAAATATTCAGGTGCAAGCAAACAATTAAGAAGAAAGCAACACTCTTATTTCACTCAACACTTAGAATTTTATATTCAACATCGGGCCTTTTTTGAGTTCTATGCTTCCACTCTTATTTCAAAGTTCCACTAGACCATCTATGAATAGTTGAGTTAGCATCCTTCAAATCCCTTTCCAATTCCTTAATCCTTGTATATTTCTCATTCAATTCCAATTTTAGAGTTCTTAATTCCTCATTGAGATGATCTACACTTTTTAATGCTTGATTCCTTTCTTGTTCAGACTTGGTCACCTCTTCTCTTAAGGGTTGTCTCTCCTTATCAACATTTTTTAATTGAACTATATATTTTGAGAAGACTTTGCTCATATGAACAGACTTTTCATTAAGTTTGTTGTATGCATCTTTATACGAGTCCCCATGATCTTCATTATCCTACGAATCATCATCCTCAGACATTGTCTAACTCGCAATAATTTCCTCAACTTCCTTACTCTGTGCTGTAAATGCGGTGAAATCCTTACACTCATCAGTCACGTCAGACTCAGCAGAATCACTAGTTGTTCCATCATCTGATCCATCACTCCAATTAACAACTAGACTTTTTGTCCTTTTCTTCTTATTGGCACACTCAGTAGCTATGTGACCGAACCCTTGACACTCAAAACATTGAGGTTTCTTCTTTTTATAATCAATCTTGTCATTCTGATTTTGAACCTTTTTATTTTTAAAATCATATGATTTATCTCCAAATTTTTGTCATTTAATCGATTCTTGACAACTAGAAGATTTAAAAAGTTTATGAAACTGTTTCATGATCATGTCAATCTGTATTAGTCTACTCTCACCCTCCTCATCAGATTCACTAGGATCCTCCCTAGTGGTTTTAAAAGCTATGCTTTTCTCTTTTATGCCACTTGACTTCTTTGAAGATTTAACACACATCTCCATCTCATACGATTTTAAATTCCCAACTAACTCTTCAAGTTTAATTTCCTTGAGACTCATGATTTCAGATATGATAGTAACCTTAGACCGAAAACATTTAGGTAGAGACCTAAGAATTTTTTCACTATGGTAGTCTAGGGAATGGGCTCTCCTAGATTGTGATAACTTGTTACTATGTCAGTTAACCTAGCCTCAAAGTCACCAAAAACTTCATTCTCCTCCATCCTAAGCTGTTCAAATTGTGAATTTAGAATTTGGAGTTTCGATTGCTTAACTTTTGAAGTTCCTTCTTCAGTTACTTGAAGAATATCCCAAGCTTCTTTGGCAATTTTTCATGTGGCAATTATTTTAAAATCACTCACAGTCACAGCATTTACAACACATTTAAAGCTTTTGAATTCCAACTAGCACTGTTTGTCTCAGCAGAAGTTCACTCACTTGACGATTTTACCCTAGATTCATTAGTAACAACATCTTTCACAGTGGTAGGTGAGTATCCTACCTCTATAGCAAGCCAAGCTCTCTCATCTACCGATTTTAAAAATGCTCTCATTCTATCTTTCCAATATGTATAATTAGAGCCATCAAACAACGGGGACCTAGATACTGAACCTCCCTTACGAGGTACATCCATCGTCTAAGTTCAAGATCTAACCTTAGGTAGTTAACCTAAAACGGGGCAACCACGCTCTGATACTAATTGAAATTACCTAGACGATCAATGAAAATAGCCTAGAGGGGGGTGAATAGGATTTTTGTGGATTTATTGACAAATTAAAATTAATTGCGGAAAAGTCAATGTTAATCCAATTCTCTATCAAGATAAATCATGAAAAGATTAATCTAAGTGCATAAAATAAAAGCAGTAGAGACACACGATATTTTTACGTGGAAAATATTGGAAAGACTCCAAGTAAAAACCATAGATACACTCGGGTATCGATGCACTAGGAATCGAATAGTACACAGACTCTATGAAAATTTAGACTTACAAATCCCTCAAGATCTTCCTTTTTCCACTCAACGTCTGACAACTTTGAATCACTCGCCATCCATGATGCTCTCGCTCTACTCCGTACTCTAACGACTCTGCTTCTCAACGGATCAATGAACTACGAAGCCTCCTGCTCCGATCTCCGCACTCAGATGGCTCCGTTTCTCAAACGGATCCAAGCAACTACGTTGCAATCAATGGTGTGTTGATTTTTCCAGCAACTAGGTCATTCAATTGTGCATAGAGATCTTCCATGTAGAAACACAATTGAACAAACTATAATTGAGGGAGAACTAGAAGATATAGAATCACTCAATGATTTTTTTTTTCTCTCTCTCTCTCTCTATCTCTGTAGATGAATATGGATCTATATAAAAACTTGCAGAGATCTCTCAAAGGCTTTAGGGCTCAAAAGCTTAGCCTCCTCAGTTGTAGACCATGGTATTTATAGATCATGCTAAGGAATACCCTAAACTTTACCCTTTTTCATAATTTCACACCGAACCAAGTAAAATCCTAATCTCTAGTGGATATAATTTATATAGCATGTACATCAAGGTATAAAGTCGCAGTCGCATCAAGAGAAATCAAATCGGGGTCAAAATTGATATTTCAGATTTTAACTCGCAGCCTTAACTACGCGCGACCAGTAGAGGAACTACGCACGGCGCGTTGTCATTCATACTGGTGGCGCTAGGCCCAATTTGGTAGTCCGTAGATGGTCCCTCAAAATAGTATTTTCTAGCCACTTTTAGCTACTGAGTCCGTAGGTGGTGCGTAACATTTTTTTATAGAAACCACTTTTCTTGGGAATAACACCGTTTGAACCCCCTTGACTTTGTTGGAATGTTTCTTGAAGTTTCGGCTTTGAAAAATGTCGTTTATGCCATCCGAAAATTCATTTTTCGCTAAATCTTGCTCATTCCTCATTTCTCTTGTATTTTCCACGTCTTTTAAGCTTGATTTGAATTTGACGAAGCTTGTTGATGCCTTTACTTGACCATTACAATTTTCCTAAACCTACCCGACTTCACAATTCACTCAACATGGTTATTGTCTAGAAGATGCCATTAATAAACAATATTAACAAATGTTGTTATATAAAGTTATGTTTTAAATGATCCAGACAACTCAGTGGTAATTTTCATACCTTCGCAATCACTCTCGCACTCACAACTATAGGATTACTCTAGTCCAAAACTCGAGCATGCCCTATTTCATATCCCGGTTGTCCATCAACTTCCATTCTTGCATAAAACCTTATAACCAACCGTGGATACACATTTCGTCCAGCTGGGCGCTCTAAACTATTCAATCCTCGTTGACGCATGATTTCCTTTCCATGCACTGTCAATGAATTCTTCATTCTTTCCGCAAATAACTTCAATTTGAATTCCATTCTACACTGCATGAATGAATGAGGTATGGTTCTGTACCTTTTTCTGCTTGTGGCTCCCATATTTGTGCTCACCTCAACTATCTATATATCTCTTCCTCTTCCATCCTCAATGGCCGATGAACCATCATCTTCAACAAAATCCTCCGGATCTGATTCGATCTTGTATTCTTCTATGACTTGTATTTCATTATGCTACCTATCCGAACTAGGATTTCTCTAAAAATACCCTACATTAAATCCTAATACAATACAGGTATAAAACCAGCCGAAAAACCTCTCAAACGGGAAAAATCTCAAATTTTCTGAACAAACCTATGCATGGCCCCTACGCGCTACGCGTAGGGGAAACTACGCATGGTACGTAGATCCAAGCATAGCCTTGGCTTGGATTTTTTTTTTAATTTTTCATATCAATGTTCAAAATCATTCCACAGTATAAAACCACACTCCCCCAAACTTAAACATACACGTGTCCTCATTGTGTGACTAGAGAGCTTGGTCGAACTCAAAAAATCACTCAATTCAATGCATACATCATCATAGTCTCAAGAAATGAAAATCATGAATAATATAATCTCATGGATATAAAATATTTGTAATTTCATAAAACTAAAAGCAAAAAGTACACTTGGATGTCGATCGTTTCATTGGGAACATGAAACACCTATCAAAAACTATCCACCGAACAAGTCGACTCAAGTGCAAAAACAAAAACTACAAAAACTATACTACAATGAGTCCTCCTCCTCATCAGTTGACGATGGTGGCGTATGTGGTGGCTCCAATCCCATATAATTAAACTGTGACTAAACCATGCAACGCACCCATCTCAGACCATGCCGAAACCGTGTCGCCTTCGCATGGTGCATCTGCATACTAGTCACCATGATCTTCCAATCAACGCTCAACTTAGTGTGCAATGATCGAATCTCATCTCTCATCGCTGCCTGCCCTGCTATAATAGCATCAAACTGTTCACGAGAGAGCATCACTATCGCACCGGTAAGTACCTGAGGAATCTCAGCAGTCGACACCTCCTCTGCCTGAGGTGGTACGACATCCTCACGTCTAGCCTCAACAGGTTCATCTAGAGGTATAACTAGAGGTACAGCCGAAACAAGAACCATCGGCCTCCTATATAGGACTGCATCACCATCCAGTCTCTCCTAGGTCTTGTTCCACCTGCTCGTAGTATAAGTACCCCTCTTAAACTTGTTTTGGTCCACCTCCTCAACAAGCTGAACCCCATCATCTGCCATCAGCTACATAGTCAATGTTGGGAATCGAATACAAAATGTACGCCCCCTAATAGTGCGTGCAGTTCGTAAGTCCTTGTAATGCTGATAAAGGCCCTGCCATAAGATCTGTGGAATCAAGACCCATCGGTGGAACTCAAAATCATAATATAAGACTAGAAATAGCCGCCATCTCTGAGTCTTGTGTCCCTGAGGGTGAACCTGGTACCTAAAGATCGTGTCTAGAAGCCATGGCTTGGGATGATAATCAAATTTCTGTGTGCAGTCTTTTCGATCATACGCAAACTCGCCCTCAATCTACATCTGAGGGCTCCAGTAGGGGCGGGAATATCCCTCCAACTCAGGTGGGCAAGTGTCTGGTATACCCCATGCCTCAACAATGGTCTGAAGTATGATATGAAATTTGATCCCCTTGACCTCGGTCTCTAATCTCATCCCCATGTTGTAATGCTACATATGTAACCAAAACTCCTCTATCATATCAGCACAGACAAAGGTGGATGGAGGGGTAAGGATCGACAACAATCGTCTCTCCCTTAAACATCAGATAGTCCACGTCAACACTACCTCTATCCTCTGAAAAGCTGTCGCAGAATAAATCCGCTCCTACTGATATCCTTATTAAATTGCCCTCCTCAGTAACTCACCCACATTTCCTGTGGGTGGCATCGGAAAATAAGAAACTAACTCTCCCAGCTCATTAGCCTGTGGCTCTGGCGGTGCTGCTACTAGCGATGCAAGTGGTGACATAGCCGGTGACGTAACTAGCGAAGTCAGATGATCACTGTGTGTGGCCTCAGATGAAGAAGAAAACGCAGTCGGTAATACTAACCATCTGTGAGTCCTCGGAGGTGATCTATCAGCTACCGAGCTAGGCGACCTCGGTCGTGAAGAACTCGCACCCCTTCGCGGTCGATTCTTCATCCCTATAATTAAGATTTTCAAGAATAATCAGCGGATTGTTCCGGACACCAAATCAAACTCTAAATCATATCTAAATAAACCCAATACAACGTTTAAACAAACCCTCAAATCAAAAACATGCGAAGAATTCGGATTTCAACCCATCCTCTAAGCCGAAACTCTCAACTTTTGAGAAACGGATAAAAACATGTTTTCAACTGGATTTGTTCATTGATATATGTTTAGAATGATTAGAAAAGCAATTAGAAATACAAAGATCGAAGAAAAACACACCGAATCGGAAGATTTGATGATTTTCCAAAAAATTGGTTTCCGATACTTTTCGAGTTCTCCACGAGAATCCGAACAATCAAAGTACATATATCACGCAAAGTCTACGAGGTTTGATTCTAAATTGGATGGGAAAGGGATTAAGAGTGATTTCAGAGCTTTTGGCGGAGAAATGAGAGCACGGGAGAAATTTAAAACCTAAACAAATGAGCTTTGTTCGCGTTGGTTGGAGTTTAAGAAATTTGAAACTTCAGCCTATGCGCGGCGCGTAGCTCATAGGTCTAGAAATTTATGCCCACTCCCTTTCTTCGTCTTTTTCCATACATTGTTTAACGCCATTGCTCTCTACATCTCTCGTACACCCCAATGAATGATTTACCACACCGATCCGGATGATAAGAACATTACGACTAAAAGTAAAACTACTAACTACAGTTTACAAACTAGGTTCAAAAACTACTTTTTATTCCCTAGTACCAATTTTTAATGTCGTTGGCGTCACGTTGCCAACTTTCAGTAACTTGGATCATGCTCGTGTGTTGGATAAGATAAATCCATCATCTCCACAACACACTCAACTGGCTGAACTTCGATATAATGTTTCAGTCTTTGACCATTCACTACATAATTCTTTCCAGTGTCAGGATCATCAAGCTCTACTGCTCTATGGGGGAAAACCTTCGTAACTTCGTACGGTCCATCCCATCTTGATTGAAGCTTACCAGGAAATAGATTTAATCGCGAATTAAACAACCAAACCTTCTGACCGACCTCAAAGAATTTCTTTCGAATGTGTTTATCATGAAAAGCCTTTGTCCGAGCTTTGTAAATCCAAGAATTCTCATAAGCATTGTTTCTCAACTCCTCAAGCTCTACAAGGTGGTGTTTTCGCTGAGCACCAAACTTCTTCAAGTCAAAGTTCAACCTTCGGACTACCCAATTTGCTCAGTTCTCTAGCTCAACAGGGAGATGACATGCCTTACCATAAACCAGCCGATACAGTGTCATACCTATCGGAGTCTTGCACGCAATCTTATAAGCCCACAACGTGTCATTTAACCTTTGAGGCCAATCTGTTAAATCAACTCACACTATCTTCTCCAAGATATTCTTCACTTCCCTGTTAGAAAAATTTCAATTGTCCTTGTGACTGGGGGTGATATGGTGTACCAATCATATGATTGACGTCGTACTTTCGACAGAGACAATCCAGAAAACGGTTATCTAAGTGTTTTCCGCTGTCACTGATTATCACTCGCGGTATACCAAATATTGCAAATATATTAGACTGTACAAAGTCCACCACCGTCTCATGATCTGTATATTTAGTGGTTATAGCCTCTACCCACTTCAACACGTAGTCAACCCCCACAACTATATACTCCTTCTTGCCCACTTGCGAAAATGGTCTCATGAAATCTATACCCCATACATCAAATAACTCAACGACTAAAATCTATACCCCAACTTCTAGCATCGCAAACACGCTTTGCAATATGCAAAGACATCTTTGAATATGGTTAGCCAATTAAACCCAGTTTGCAGCACCTTATGGCGTGTCTTCTGAGCTCCAAAATGCCCTCCACATTCCAGCGTGTGGCAAAACTTCAAAATACTTTGTACCTCATCTTAGACCAACCTTTTGCAATCTGACCTATGGCTTTATAGTTCACAATATCAGCATACCACGGTATCTGCTGCACGACAGCCACACTGAACAGATGTTCATTTGGGAATGAATCCTTAAGAGTTGTAGTTTCCTTTGTAGTCTCTACAATGATCCTTGACAAATGGTCAACAACTACATTTTCCGAACCCTTTCTATCCTTAATTTCCAAATCAAATTCTTGTAACAATAAGATCCATCTAATTAGCCTGGGTTTGGAATCTTTCTTTGTCAGTAAATGCCTTAATTCCGCATGATCCAAATAAACTACTACCTTGGTTCCAAATAGGTATGATCAAAATTTTTCCAAGGCGAACACAACCGCCAGTAACTCTTTCTCTGTGGTTGTTGAGTTGATTTGTGCATCGTTCAGCATCTTGCTAGCATAGTACACTGCATATGACAGCTTATCCTTTCTCTGACCTAACACCACTCCTGATAGGTGTCAAATATTAGTCATTTTGACCCCTTAACTCACTATTTCTACGTTCATTCATCCCATTATTTCATTTTTTTATGTTGTATGTGTGTTAAAGCGTGTTTTAGGAGCTTAATGAAGAAATGGTCTTAATTTCGATGAATTAATTGAATAGGGTGTTCTTTCTATCCAATAGGAGAGTCAAAGAGGCAGTCCGAGACAAAAATGGCTCATAGAGGGCAAAAATGGCATTTTCAGAAGCCGTCATCTTCGACAAAAAGTATGAGGGGTTCGAGATGGACGTTTTGGCCCATTCATCGAGAAAAGTGGTTTTCCATAAAAATCCTACGTTTGTGCCTACGCTTCCAGTACCAAAAAGTGGCTAGAATTGCAAAATCTATGCTCGGACCTACGCTTGGACCTAAGCTTGAAGCATAGCCTCCAAGCGTAAGTAAGGAAACTTTGAGGATTTCTGCAAGATTTTTCATATTTCACCCTGGGCTTAATTGAAAGACGTGTCCACGACTCCAGACCTCTGTGTACATGTATATACAATTATTTTTAGGGTTTTGAGACTAAAAAGACTAAAAAGGGCATATCTATTCCATTGCCTATATATACAAGACACTACATCAAAGGTAGGTCTGTTGAGTTGGAAAGTTCAGTGAAACATTCATTCAAATTTGCTACTATTGAGAGCCGTATTCAAACCTAGAGATCCGAAGAAGAAGACTATGGAGAGCGTTTCTACATCAATGATGCAGTCACCTTCTATCATGTCCAACTAACTCGGTATCGAGGGTTTCCTAGAAAAACCCTAGCCAAGTAATGTAGTTCTTTTATTGATTTTAACTATAAATGAGGGGAAACTGTGACCATACTGTGATGATCGTAGTAGTTAAGAGACCGTACTAATTTGGAATATAAAATTTTATATTTGTTCTAAATTCTTGTCTTAGATGGAATAAATATATTATTTTCTATAATTATGATTATTCAATATGGGTTGGAACTCGGATGCTTAATCATGGTTTTCTACACAATGGTGGTAATGAAACTTAAAATCCTAGGTTGACACAGGCCATGGCTTGGCCATTTAATATAGACATGCTTTAGTTTATTTTCATGCATTGGAGTAGATTAGAGTAGCATAATTGACATGTAGTAGTTAGGTCAGTCATGAGACGGGTTGTCGCGATCTGATTGATGGTACTCCTTTTTAGGGTCATATTTAGCTATCTGTGATACGACCTAATTCACAATTATGGATTGTCCTCTTACAGTTGAATTAGTAATGAACTATATTATGCAGTTAGTGGTGGAGTGATGAAAACCCTAGTTTTCTCTCTCATCTGAATCACCACTAATTTACTTGTTTTTTAGATAATTATTAGTTAAAATAGATAATTTGGTCTTTGACCACATAAAGCAAACAACTTTCAGAAATATAATTCAGTATTTTTGAATTGCTAAAGTGAACAATCTCAGTCTCTGTGGGATCGATGTAATACCCCGTTTCATTTTCCTTTTTTTCTGAATTATTCACGATTTATTTTCGGTGATGACGTCACTTGTTCATGACGTTATGGTTACTCTGTTTATTTTACGAGGAATTTTTTTGTGTTTACGCTTGGATTCGATTGCGCGACTTGGCGATCATCACCTTAACGACTTTGTGGAGTATCGATGATGACTATATAACTTGACAGTAACGTTTGGTCGTTTCGGACTTGGTGAAACGTTTACATGTATTCTTATCATCGACTACGTGATTGAGTTGTGACGATTGACATCTAGTGTTATCGACTAAATGGATTTGTTTCGACGCTTGACGTTTAGGGCTTCGACTCAGTGATTTGAGTTCGGTAGTTAGTGCTTTAGGGATTCGACGTTTTTGTTTCTCCTAGTTATGGGGTTAGTACGTGCCATGTTTAGCTGATGTGCTTAGGAGTATTGATAGTCCTTTCGCTCGTTTTATTTATGATTGTATATACGTGCTCTGTGTGTTGATGCCCTGTGTGTTGATGTGAATTTATGTGCCTTAGTTGTTTGACTTATGTGCTTATGTGTATTTGTATTATCTGGTTCGTTCTTCATGTTTATACGTACGTGATAAGTGTAGTGTGATTTTGTTTAAACATGTAGCGTTTAGTACTTCGACTTGACGACACGTTTGGTTAGTTCGACGTTTTGATTCGATTGGGTTAGTGACGACTCCGATGACTGGGTGGTTGAGTCTCATACCCGGAGTGTTTATTTTGACTGGTATTATTTCTTGACTATCTGTAGAGTTTACGGGGAGCGCGTAGTATAAACCGCTAGGCGATTAATGATTTAATTTGGTTTATATAAATATTCATACCCGATTTTGTAACCGAGTTAATTATTCCGGATTTTATTAGTTATTCGGAGACCGTGGGTTTTTCGGTGATTTAATAAGTGGATGAGTTTCGAACCCTGACGTATTTATTTAGGCTTATATTATTTAGTTGACGTCCCGTGGACTTACGAGTTCACGTGTTATTATTTGGAGGTTCCCGATATATATTGGGATTATTGAGTATCCTGTTTATTTTTCGAGTTCGCGTGATATACATTGCGAGTCGATTAGTGATTTATTTTAGTTTATATCCGATTATATAACCGGGTTATTCATTTCGGATTATATTTGTTATTCGGAGTCCGATGGGGCTTTCGATGATTTAATTGGTGGAAGACTTTCGTACCCGGAGTACTTGTTTAAGCTATATTATTTATTTGGAGTCTAGTGAATTTTATGGGCTCACGTGGAATCATTTGAGTGTCCCCGGTATATTTTATGGGACATGGATATATTGGATTATTATTGCGTAATGGAAAATGAATATATATACATGAATATGTCTTGGGGTTAAAAAGGTGAATTGGCAAGAGATAGGAGTCACATGTGTAACTATGGAAAACTTGGGAGTCACTTTGGTAAATATAGAGAATTGGAGAGTTGTTTTTGTATTATTGGAAGAGTAAAGAGTTAAAATGACAATTGACACTAAGTATATATATATATGTGTATATAGGGGTGATAGTGTGATTTTGGAAGAAAGGGGAGTCACTTATGTAATTAGCCCAAAATATGTATATGTATATGATTCAGTTTCTATGACAGACAGTTTAACGCAACTTCCTTTTCCTCTGCTTCACGCACAGACCTTCATTCACCATAATCTTCTTTTCTGGTTCGGTTATAGAGAGAGACAGATCAAGGGAGAGACAGGGAGGTCGCGCCTAGAGGTGCTCGATCTGGTTGGAGGTTTTGGTCAGCGGACATGGTGACCCAGGTGGTGGGTTGCTCGCCGAAGTGATGGCGAGCTGGAGGTCGATGACGGCCAGAGGTGGCGCGCCGGTGGTGGCGCAGTTTAGCCGTACGTGGTAGTGAACCAGTCCCGAGTTCGGCCAACCGAGTTGGGTTGACTCAGTGGCGAGTCGGGTTCGGTTTGGGCTGATTTTAGGAGGATAGCTCGGCCTCGGTACTGTGTATGTTATATCCGAATTTGGTGCGAAATCGTTTACCGGTTTGCCGGGAATTTCAGATTTTTGGTATGAATTTCAGTTTTGATTTTTATAGATTTGTTCAAAATTGTTAATCGATTGCTAACGGGTTTCAACTATATTGAATAGGACAGTAATGCGGTCGTTTTGACATATTCCAAATAATTTTCGGACAACTTTGGGTGGCAAGCACTATTCACAGCCGGTATTGTTCATAGCGGGACTGTTTGTAAACGAGTAAATTAGGTGGGAATATATATATATATATATATATATATATTCTTATATAAATATGCATATCTGACACTCACTAATAATGCGTAGAAAATGTGAATACAGTTCCGTTGTATGTTTAAGGACAAATAAGAATGTTTAATTAATTTCCTAGTGATAGATTGAAATCTAGGAATTTTATAAAATTTATAAAATACCCATAGTTGGATTAGATGATTGGTGGAAATAGAAATACTTCGGAGAAATTAAATAGATTATTTTCCCATGAGAAATTAAATAGATTCTACTTCTCGGAGAAGTAAAAATAATTATAAACCTATTTAAATTAAATCGATATAGGCGGTCTAGTACCCCCTTGAGCTCGAAATAAGTTTATAGAAAGAGTACGTGGAAGTAAATCCGATTAATAAGTTTTTCCCTGTTGTTGGAATTTTATTTAAATTAAAAATATGTTAGGGGATTCACGACAATGAGGGACGTTATAGACTTGATGTTTATTCCCTTGTTGATTTTCTCATAAATTATAAAGAGATTAAATTGTGAATTTAATTGTCTAATTTTCCCAGAGGCGAATTAATTTGAAAACAATTATTGGGAATTAAATTAAAAGCATGCTGGCATATAAAAATCTATAAAGATGGGGTAATTGAGAACCAGAGTATTTTTGTGATAAATGGAATTTAATTACTGTGTGATTTCAATTGTGAAGCATGCTTGGTATGAGATTGTTTGGCTTTTATGCCATGTTATTGAGCATATTTAATTCATATGGAGGCATTTTGCATTCATACAACGCCATGTTATATATATTGTTTCGGTGCACGTTGCATGCCTCAGTTATATCATGTGCATATCTGGATCATTTGTAACGTTGCAACAACTGGCCAGGGGGTGGTCTAGCACCCAGGGAGCTAGTAACTCTCAATTCTCTAGACATTTGGGGGTGAGGGCTTGTGCCTCACTTGCCGGTTTCCGGGCGGACGTGGTATCCGTATTCTCTTTGGTGACGCCCACCCTTCCTGTTGTGGGTTTATTGCCCCAGCAGTGACCGGTTTGGGATTCCTGGATATTTGTTTCACCCTTTAGTGGTTAGGATTGCATTGGAGTTGCATTGTCATTGCATTGACATTCATATTGGACATTTATTTGACATGTGATTATTTGTTATTATTGCTTATTGATATTGAGCATGTTATATCTGAAATTTTAATAAGAGATTTGTATTATTCTCTTAGGCGCTAGGGCGCGATATTTGTGATGGATATTGTAACTGTGGTTAAATTATAATGAAAGTTGTGAATTTTCCTAATATAAAGGAAACCGTGAAAACTTAAAGTTGAAAAGTGAAAAGTGACGATGGGGCATAAGGATTCCCCATATGTTAAGCTCTAGTTGAGTTGGGTAGTAGTATATTGTGATCTTGGCCACATAGGCCTTTCTGATTGGTGATTAATGTTATCACTGTATGATTATTAGACCACTTCGGTAGTGGGGAGAGTTGTTCAGATTAAAGGTCGGGCAAGACTCGTTAGTCTGACCTTGTTTCTCTTGGCTTGTGTATTTTGAGCTTGTCGTTAACCTTTCCACATTAAAAGTGTTTCGAGTAGTAAATGGTTTTTAGCCGTGTGCCTTGAAATCTCCTTTCCTACATGTTCTGGTAAAGTTAGTGAACTCTGGACATGGTTTGTCCTGTTCTTGAGACTCGAGCTCAGTTCTGAGATCTAGATATGTTTTTAGAGTTTGATTGTTTCAGATTCCTCCTAGTTGTTCCGAAGAACACTTGAATCCCGGTGTTGGTTTGGTAACCTTTGAGGATTTGTTTATAAGTTCCTATATTAAGTTGAAGGTCTTAGAACCTGTTTCGAAATACGTTCGAATGTGACTTTGAGGTGATATTCGGTTGAACTCTAGTAGTTTTGTTCCTCGTATTAATTATTATTTCTTGGGTTTTAACCCGAACATGTGTTTCTAAGGTTTCATTCATTTAGGTAAGAAATATGATCATTCGTGTTGTCTGTGGATCTTCTTGGGTAAGAGAAGTGAGATTAAGTTAAGCGCACATAGTACGATTCCTAGTGTTTGGTTGGGTTAAAAGGCATTGGACCAATATGATTTGACCGGGCCCTAACTTTTTCCGTAAAAACCGGTTGAATCCTTCGGGGTTCAACATTTTTCTTTAAAAACCCGAGGGCCATGGCATCTGTTTGGGACTAAATGACTCCGGTAACCCTTTCTTGCGCCTTGATAAGCGGTATGAGTTAGAAATGACCTTGTTGATCTGTGCCCTTTTTAGTGTCTCGATAGGCAGTGTGAGTTAGAGATAGTTGGTTGGTTACCGAATCCAGTGTGGTGATAATATATTTCCTTCTGTATTTCTTTGAGGTGAATGGATTAGTTCACGAAATATTGTAAACAAAAAAAAAAGACTGTATTGAGGATACCATTGGACTGTATTGAGGATAGAAATTATGAGAGTGAGACTCTCCAGGTATGATTTGATAGAGGTGATGTGTAAGAATTATGAATTAATGGTGGACATGATTATGGTTTTTCTCTTCTGGTAGTCCTAGTGAGTGATCTTACCTCCTAGGAATCTTTAGTGGTGTGCTCGGTGCACGGTATAATAGATAGTTAGTTCTGGTTGTATCTCTAGACGAGAGTGGGTATTCGGCAGCGACGACACGGGTGATTTGGGACGGTAGTTTTATTCCTCTTTCCATAGTCATGCTCGTATATTCTTTCATTCTCTTGGGAGCCAGGTTGTTGGCAGATCCCTTTGTGTTGTATCTTTAATTACTGTGTATTTATTATTATTTTTGGAGTGCCATTGTATCTGTTCGGCACTACCATCAAGTTTTATGTATTCTTATGTGAGCTTGGTGGCTCAGTAGGTAATTGTTGTTTTGGGGTGCCTTTATATCTTTTCGGCATTGCCATGTGGTTTTCTTTATATTTTCATTTGAGCATTTGGGGCTCTGTTGATTTTAGAGGGGTTTTGGAGAGGTATTGGTGTTCTTTTTCATTACCTCGACCCTAGTAGGTTTCTGGAATGTTGGGTTGCGTGCCATTGCTTTTATTCTTGTTATTATGGGCAGGTTTTTTCGTTGTGTTGTTTTTGGGTTGTCCGGAAATTCCATTTATAAATGGAATTTTGCCGGATTTTCGTTAGAATTCTTTCCTGAGTTTTTTTCACTCAGGTGACATGGAATACTTCATTTTCATTCATATTCCATGTATTTTGATGTTATTGTAAATCTTGGTTGTCGTTTTCTCTGACATCATACCCCAGGATTCACTGATTCTCCTGATTGGAGTCTCAGGAATATCGGGGCGTGACAATCGATTTCCCTTACTCAAGTCACTTTGCTATTCTATAATTGATACGTGCACTTGCGTAGGGTAAAACCTTGAGTCGTTAAAGTGTTATTTTTAACCACATATTTTCGCACACCTGACGGTCACATCAAGTTTTTGGCACCGTTGCCGGGGATTAAGCATTGTTCATTAGCTTTATTAGTTTATTTACATTGCGTTATTGTATTGTATTTAAAGTTGAAATTTTTATGTTTTTGCGATGTACTCTGAGAAGCACAAAGGGATTTGGCGGAGTAGTGAAAGTTGCGTCGTTGGACCTATTGTGAGTTTTAGTTTATCTTAATTTTGCACATAATTTTAGCTTTATTTTTGTTAATAGTTGGAAGAGTTTAGATATTGTTAGTTTTATTTTGTGAAAAAAATCTGCAGGTTTTGTATAAACTATCAGAAACTCCGATTTTTGCAAACGAGGTGAGGTTTTTGAGTGGAAAAGGGCCATTTAACCAACCTTACTACATTCTAGTAAGCCTAGTTGAGTTTAGGCCGAAATACGTAGTTTAAGACCTCAAAATTATGACTTTGTGATTATTAGAAAAAATATATATATTTGTATTTTGAGAAGATGGGTGACCAAAGAGCTAATCTACCAAGGACACCAGCCACATCTTTGAAAAGATACTACGCAATGGATGCGTATGATTCCTATATTGATTTCCAGAAGAAGAATGAGCGAAACACTTCGAGATCAAAACGAGCATTATCAATATGCTTCCAAAATTTTCTGGCTTTAGGATAGAGGACCCATACCAGCATATTAATGATTTCTTAAAGGTTGCCTTGACTGTTAGGTATGACAATCTGTCTAAGAATGATATGCGAGTGCATCTATTTCCTTGGTGTTTGAGAGAAAAAGTAAAAAGATGGTACGTCAAATTGGCTAAGGCAATTAAAATTGATTGGGAAGCCCTTCAAAGAGAATTCATAGAAAAATATTATCCCATAGGAAAGACCTCGGAAGCCCAGGATGCGATCAAAATTTTTAGAGAGTTACCTGGTGAGAAGTTTCATGATGCTTGGGAGAGATATAGTGAAATCTAGTATAAGTGTCCCCACCATAGGTTATTTGAATAGGATGTAGCTAAGAATTTTTACATGGGACTTGGAGATGCACATAAAATTTTAATAGATTCGTCAACATAAGGTCAATTTATCCTGAAGCCGGCAAAAGAACTCTTAGATTTGTTTGATAATATTAGTGAGAATACGATTCAATATGAATCTGAGTTGAAGGCTAGAGGTGAACAGGATAGAAGATCCGAGAAAGCTTATGGCGTGAATAATGATGATGTGAGAGATTCAGTAGCGGTTATAGGAGAGAAGTTAGAAAGAATCGAAAAGTTTCTTCAGCAAAGTCATTCCCCTCCTAGAGAGATGTTAGAAGTAAATGTTGAGTATTCCCAAAATGAGTGTCAGGGGATAATGGCTACTGATGCCAATGCATCGTGGAATTATTCCAATAATGCTTCTTTCACCAATTCATACACCTCCAATGCCAAAAATCATCCACTCCTATCCTACGAATCTAACAATTTTGAAAATCCACCATAAAATTTCCAATAAGGGCAATCATTCAATCAACATCCAAGGTTCATAGATAGACATCAGTCATCCAACCAACAACAAAGGTTCACTGGGAGACACCAATCATACAACCCACAGCCAAGGTTCCAACAGAGTCAACAATCATAGCTAAAAATACTCAGACAAATTACCAATCCAGACAGCCATCCAATAATTCTCAAGTTCTTCAGCTATCCAATAATTCTCAAGTTCCTCAACCATTCAATACTAATAAGGTTGTCGAACCATATAATTACTAAACTCAGCCTCAAGGAAACCAAATCCAAGGATTTAATCCCAATCCAGCTTACCCTCAATATCCATAATATCATCTCCAACATCAAAATCCAACTCAAACTCCACCACCAAGACCACCTGGCTTTGAAGAAGAGGTGATGAGCGCCTTGAAGGAGCTAAAAAATCAATTTTTTGGGGAGTTAAAAAGTCAATCTAATCATTTTCAGGCAGTTATCCAATCAATGAACTCTAAATCCCAATCCATTGCTTAGATAGAGACCCAAACGGGGCAACTAGCTAATGTGGTGAATAGGCTTAAAGAGGAAAGATTGCTTAAGCAATCAGTAGTTAATCCAAAGAGTCAACAAGTAGTGGATCGTGGTTCACTTGCTGAGCATAATTATGAAACAGTCCAAGCCATTACGACTCTGAGAAGTGTAAGGGAAGTGGATAGTAGAGTTGAGGAGGAATATGAAGAAAGGTTGCAGAGAAGAGAGGAGGCGGAACGAGCACAAAGATAGGAAGCTGAAGAAGAGCGAAGAAAGGAGGCTGACAAAGTCCAGAAAGATAAATCTCAAGTGAAGGAAGATGAAGAGCCAGAAAGGGCACCATATGAGGAGGAAGCACCGTTTCCCCAACGTCTTAGAGAGCCAGCAAAAAATGGTGAGGATATAGAGTCAGACATGTTGAAGAGATTTCGACAAGTTAAGATTAATCTGTCTCTCTTAGACATTATAGATCAAATACCACCCTATGCTAAGTTCTTCAAGGACCTCTGTTCGTAAAAGAGAAAAAGTAGAGCAAAGACTCCAAAGAAGATCATGATGACTGAACAAATGAGTTCATTGCTTCTAAGTAACATACCACCTAAGAGGAAAGATCCTGGTACTCCCAATATTCCATGTGTCATTAGCGAAAATGAAATTAGTAGAGCTCTTCTTGATCTAGGTGCAAGTGTTAACATACTACCATATTCAGTTTATCAACAGCTAGGGTTGGGAGAGCTCAATCCTACTTTGGTGGAGCTCTAATTTGCAGACAAGGTGATTAAGCAATCAAGGGGAGTTTTGGAAGATGTCATCATTCAAGTGGACAAGTTCTACTTTCCAGTGGATTTCATAATTCTCGATACAGAACCTGTTCAAGACTTGAAGAAACATATCTCAGTGATATTAGGAAGACCGTTCTTGGCTACAGCCAATGCGCATATCGATTGCAGGACAGGAGAGATGAATCTATCTTTCGGGAATATGAAGGTGAGGATGAATGTTTTTTATACAGTTCATCGAATCAATACACCGGTTGAGTCCTTTAATGTAGAAGAAGTCAATAAGGCTTGTGAAGAACCGATACCTGAAAGTCGAGCTAGAAATGACCTGGATGCTGTGATGGAAATATCGAATGCATTTGAAAGAGCTCTAGGTTTGCAACCAGGGGATGAGCCAAGAGATTATCCTCAATCTCTATTTGTGTCACCGGCAGCATTAGTGTCCGATAACTCACTTTATAAGATTGAGGTATATGACGGCGTTGAAGGTCGAGAGAAGACCTCAGTGATGAAAAGATCGGAGGTGAATTTTGAAAATTGGGAAGACCAACAGGGATCTAGTTTAAAAGTTATTGTTGCGTTGGGAGCTGTGTTGTACTCGCCATTAGAGAGATCATCAAGAGAGTTTTTTGAACCTCAACTTATTCCTCCACAGAAGTTGGTGTCTAAAAGTACGCTTCCTGAGATGGTGTTGTATAGGGAGGATGATGTATTGAAAGATAAAAAGGTATGAAGAATGTTAGATTTGAGCATTTTGCCACGAACTGTCATAGAGCCTACCAAGGATAAAACCTCTCTTAAGGACCCATTTCCTAATGAGCGAATGCTTAGTATAAACATGGTAGATAAGCTGTATGACTTGGAAGATCCACGATTAAGAAATGAGTGTGAGGGGATACGAAATTATACGTATGAGGATGTTTGAATTTATATAGCTCGGACAAGAGTACATCATGCTAAGCATGTTCGACTTAAGTTCCTTAAGCTTGGCCGAAAAAGACAGTGGTGTAATTCGAAACAAAAATTATTTCCAGGTAAGATCCGGGTAAGAAGGGATGGACCATTTAGAGTTAAATCAGTTTACCCCCACAGAGAGATAGGCTTGGAAAGTGAGAGGTTAAAGAGGCGTGGTCATCGGCTAAAGATTTATGAGGAGATTGATCCGGGACCGGAAGTTATGGCATCTGTTAGTTTAATGGAGAGTGATGAATTGGTGGAAGGACCATTACATAAGGTGTTGAAGGGGGATATGTTGGACACATTACCTATACATGGGGTGAAGTTAGAATGTGATAGAGGAGGTACTTTATATGGTGATTATTGTTCTATATTTGATGTCATTGATAATACTAATTATTCCCGGGTGAGAGCTCTGAGGGAGTTACTTCCTATAGTTTATCCTATGAGTAGGAGAAGTGTTGCAGAGAGGAAGGGTGTTAGATAACCCTTTGAGTGGTCCTGTCGTGCCGATGATGTTAAACATTGGTCTTAGGCTGTGTAAGCTAGTTTTTAGCCTCGGTTTGTAGAATAAGATATCATTTAATTTCTGTAATTTAAATTCTTAGCGACAGTAGACCCTTAAGGCCACGTCTTTATCTTTGTTTTTATTTTTATTATTTTCTTTTAATTTTTATTTTATTCGTAGGATTGTAGGCCCTTAAGGCCAGATCATTTGAAGGAAACAAAAAAATAAGAGAATTTTTAATTCTTTGAAAAATTTGTGTTGATTTCTGGATATTTATGATGAAATTTCTTTTCTCTTCCTATGATTGGGTATTTGTGTTTTGTTGATAATATCTACAGGTGATCCAAATCATGTTTGGGGGAGGGGATTCATGTTTTGCTTTGGAGTCCAGAATTGAGCTTCAAGGGTAACTGTATATGTTTTCCTATATTATTTTTGACTATCGGGACATGGTCTTATTTAAGTTTGGGGGTGAGGGTATAAGATTACAAGGAATGAAAATTTTCACAAAAAAAATTGAAATTTTAAAAATTTTGGAGCAGTTTTTTGTTTTCATGCATGAATGTTTTTCATTACAGTTTGATTAAGTTTTTGTATATGATGCATCAGTAGTATGTAATGTGATATTCCCATTCATAAGAATAATGATTTAATCGAGTTAATGAGGTAATGTGGTTTTTCATGCGTGAGTGAATGAGTGAAATTGAAATTAAGAAAGATGATTTTGACCTATAACCACAAGCACACATTCACTATGGGAAATAGGTTGATTTTTGACTATGTAGTTGAAAAATAATTTTTCCATAATAAAAGGGGAGATGGGGAGATGTTTCTTGTTGAAATGAAGAAAATTAAAAAAAGTTTGAGAAAATGAAATGCAAAAAGCAGTTCTTTGATCTGAGTAACCGGGCCTTGGTAACACAAATATCACTGTTCGCGTTTAAAGGGGAGAAGAATGATGAGTATAAATCCCATGGAAGAAGCTCGGTCCCAGTTGTTTGGGACTAAAAATGCTCGCTGGAAAGTCTGGAGATTTAGAAAGACAAAAATGGATGAAAAGTGGAAAGTTGAAAAGTTACGTTTTGATGAAAAATTGCAAAGTTTGATCAATGAAGTAGGATAAGAGAAACTGAAATATTGTAGTTGAATGTTCACAAAATCACGGAAGGTTATCTGGATTTTAAGTAGAAAGTAGCAAAATCATTCACTGTAGTGGGAAACATTCATGACATGAAGCTTCATATAAATGTGTGTGTGAATTCATGAATGTGTAACTATAGAGAACTGAGATGTTTGTAGGTACCATAACTGGAAACCTTCATAAGACTTCACTCGTCCACTAGGGGTAACCTAGGTGTTTAAAAGGCTTGTTACATGTGCTAAGTGTAATCATCGACCCTCACGAAAGTAAGGGAATAGGTTAGAGTAGTTAGAGTAAAAAGATCATCACAAGAAAAGTTTCATGAGTTTATTGCTAAGGGACTAGCAATATTTATGTTTGGGGGTGTGATATGTGTCAAATCTTAGTCATTTTGACCCCTTAACTCACTATTGTTACGTTCTTTCATTCCATTATTTGGTATTTTTATGTTGTCTGCGTGTTAAAGCATGTTTCAGGAGCTTAATGAAGAAATGGAGCTAACTTCGGAGAATTAACTGAAGAGTGTGTTCTTTCTATCCAAGAGGAGAGTCAAAGAGGCAGTCCAAGACAAAATGGCTCCCGGAGAGCAAAAACGGCATTTTTAGAAGCCCTCATCTTCAACAAAATATATTGTGGTTTCGAGACGGATGTTTCGGTGCATTCACGGAGAAAAGTGGTTTTCCATAAAAACCCTACGCTTCTAGTACCAAAAAGTAGCAAGAATTCCAAAATCTATGCTTGGACCTACGCTTGAAACGTAGGCCAGCTACGCTTTAAGCGTAGCCTCCAAGCGTAAGTGCGACAACTTTGAGGATTTCTGCGTGAGTTTTCCTATTTCACCCCAGGCTTAATTCAAAAGACGTGCCCACAATACCAAACCTCCATATACATGTATATACACTTATATTTAGGGTTTTGATGAGTTTTGAGAGTGAAAAGACTAAAAAGGGCATCTCTATTACATTGCCTATATATACAAGACCATACATCAAAGTTAGGTATGTTGAGTTGGAGAGTTCGGTGAGACGTTCATTCAAGAGGTTTATTCATTCAGATTTGCTATTATTGAGAGCCATATTCAAACCTATAGATTCGAAGAAGAAGACCATGGAGAGCGTTTCTACATCAACGATGCAGTCACCTTCTATAATAGCCAACTAACTCAGTATCTAGAGTTTTCTAGCAAAACCCTAACGAAGTAATGTAGTTCTTTTATTGTTTTTAACTATAAACGAGGGGAAACTGTGACCATACTGTGATGACTGTAGTAGTTAAGAGATCATACTGATTTGCAATATAAAATTCTATATTTCTTCTAAATTCTTGTCTTAGATGGAATAAATATATGATTTTGCACAATTATGATTATGATTATTCAATATGGGCTTGAACTCAGATGCTTAATCATGGTTTTCTACACAATGGTGGTAATGAAACTTGAAACCCTAGGTTGACATAGGCCGTGCCTTGGAGATTTAATATAGACAAGATTTAGTTTATTTTCATGCAATAGGAGTAGATTAGAGTAACATAATTGACATGTACTAGGTAGGTCAGTTATGAGACGGGTTGTCACGATCCGGTTGATGTTAGTCCTTTTTGGGGTCATATTTAGCTATCTGCGATACGACTTGATTCATAGTTACGGAACGCCCTCTTACAGTTGAAACAATAATGAACTATATTTTATGGTTAGTGGTGGAGTGATGAAAACCCTAGTTTTCTCTCTCATCTGAATCACAACTAATTTACTTGAATTTTAGATAATTATTAGTTAAAATAGATAATTTGGTCTTTGACCACCCAAAGCAAACAACTTTTAGAAATATAATTCAGTATTTTTGAATTGCTAAAGTGAACAATCTTAGTCTTTGTGGGATCGATATCCGTTACTCAAGCCCCTTTGCTATTCTACAATTGATACGTGCGCTTGCATAGGGTAAAACCTAGAGTCGTTAAGGTGTTATTTTTAACCATATATTTTCGCACACCAGACGGTCACATCACACATCAGCTCAAATGGCAGAGACCAGTTCAGTGAATGAATGATCGGGGCTATTGAAAGTTGAGTAGGCAGCTCCTCAAAAGCATGAAGACACTCTTCGTCAAAGCCAAAGGTCGCATCTTTGGCTGATAAGTTGCATAGCGGTCGGGCGATTTTACTGAAATCTTTAATAAACTGTCTGTAAAACCCGGCATGGCCCAAGAAAGATCTTTTATGTTAAACAAAAGTGGGATGAGGAAATTTTGAAATCAATTCGACTTTCGCCTTGTCTACCTCAATCCCCTTTTTAGATATGATGTGTCTAAGTACTATCTGTTAGTCACTAATTAACCCTAGGGGGGGGGGGGGTGAATAGGGTGTTCAAAAAATAAGTCTAATTCTTTTCGAGATTGGAACACTCTCTAAAAAAAAACTATATCACAATAAGCAAGTGAATGATTTAATTTGAACTTCTCTAACTATTAATTTCAAGACAAGATAACATACAAGATATTCAAGCAATTATGGCATGCAAAATAATTAAGTAAAGAGAAAGAGATAGAGAGATTTGACACCGTGATTTTTTCGAGGTTCGGTAACTCCTACTCCTCGGCTCAAGAACCCCTTCTTGAGACTTTTCCCGATCCTTTCACTATGGCCCTTCCTTCACAGGTGGAATGGCAAACCTTTACAACACAAGCCTCTCGAGCTTGTCCCTCAATCAAGAACACCCTCTCTTGAACAATCGGTGGACTTCACTTGTCCGAGATTACAAATTCGTATGTAATCAATAAAATCACTCAAGAACAAAAACACTCAAAACCCAAAGGTGTTTATGGAAGATAAATCAATATAAGCTCAAGTGTTTTTGGTGATTTTACAATAGCTCTAGAAATGTATTATCAAAGGGTATGATCAATGAATGATATTTGGAGAATAAGAAGAGATACTAGAGGTTTTGATTTTCAAAGAAACTTGGACAAAATCAGATTTTCAAAGCTTGGTTTCAATGGCTTTTGTAGAGAAAATTTTTGCAGAATTTTTGATAGCTTTCTTTCTTTTTGTATTTCAATCTCTTGATCTTCAATATACACATCTCATTCTATATATAGCATTGCATTAGGGTTTTGAAGAATGATTATAGTATTTGAAAGATAAGAGCCGTTTGAACACCATTGAACACAATCCACAAAACATGGGAAATGTTTTCTGAAGAATCTGCAGGTTTTAAGGAACTTCTAGTCGACTACTTCTCTGTTGTAGTCAACTACAATGGACCATCTAGTCGACTAGATTGAGTTCTAGTCGACTACTTTAGACCATCTAGTCGACTAGAATGAGTTCTAGTCGACTACATGAAGTAGTCTAGTCGACTCAAGCTCTTTTCAGTCGACTCTTTTGATGTGGATGAAAAACCTATAGCTACTGATTGTTTTAGTCGACTACTAGAAAATACACAAGCTCATTTTAGTCGACTACAACATGAAAAACATTTAATAAAAATATTTTTCTTTCCGTTTAAGTTCGGTAAAGCGTTTTTCATTTCATTTGAATTTGGTTCATTTTATACTTGAGCTTATACGATAAAATCGACGCATAAAATTACCTTGTTACAATAATCGCTTCCCGACCTATCTACCCCAAGTCTTGAGTCTTCGACTTTCGCCTTTGCCGTTGTTTTTCCATTTGCGCTTCAATTTCTTTTACGGCTTTTCGCTTTAATTCAAGCTTTCTTTCCGGACTTGCTTTCCGAGTCGTTTTATTTCCGAGTTTGTTTTCCGAGTCGTTCACCTGTCTTTTGCTGAAAACTTAAACTCGAAAATTCATTAGTATCAAACACTCTTCAATGGTTTGTTATCATCAATTTTGGAATTGTTTGCCGGAAGTAAATTTCAAAGCGAACAATCTCCCCCTTGATGATGACAAAACATTTTGGGTTTGCTTGGCATTTGGCGAAATATCAAGTGATGCTCCCCCTCAATATGTGCATAATATTTTGTTTAAATGCTCCCCCTTAGAAAATGAAATTTGCAATTTAATGGGCATTTTGATACAATATATAAATAGGCGCACATTTGAGATAACAAACATAAACATCATATGATAGATGTTTCAATTTAAAACAAGCCGTTTATACTAATGAAAAACATGGAAATAAGAAACAAGTCGCAAATAACCATAACAAGCCACACAAAAACAGAAATTGCTAATGTCGGATAATGAAATACATGATAGTGCAAATAGCATAATTTCTCCCCCTTTTTTTCAGCGTCGAGGGGTGCGTGAGCGAGGGTTCCTGTGTCCAAGAGTAAGGTCATCAAGTGACCCGGCCAGATTTGTAATACGGGTAGACATTTCCTCATCATGAAGAACAAGGCGCTCATTGATCAATCGAATGGCTTCCGTATTCTGATTTACGGTCGTATCAAGGCGCTGAAGCATTTGTTCCTGCTGCCTAAGTAGCTCCGTATTGCTTTGAACAACTCCAAGAAGTTGGGTGAGAAGAGCAGCCTGAGAAGCCGAAGCACTGTCCAACGGAGGAACCGAGGAAGAGGCTTCCTGGCGCGATGCAGAACCGCTAGGAGCTGTACGCGAACGAGGAGCAGGTTCACTTTCAGAAATGAAATTTCCTTCCGCATCAGAAAAAATATGCATATGCTTGACATGAGTGGCGTCAAGAAAAATAGGATGATGCTCGGATATTTCATTTGGAAATTTAAAGCCTTTCCGCTGCAGTAGATATGTAATGTGCGCGGGAAAGAAAAGCAGGCCAGATGGCTTGCACTGACATGTGAGGATGACGGAACGGAAAATATAAGCTAAATCAACTCGGGTTCCTGTCAAAACGCAATAAACCAAAAAAGCCTCCATACGAAAAACACTACTATGACTACCAGTTTTAGGCAGAATAGAGTAAGTAATAACATTATGAATTAATCTAGCCTCGGGTAATAGCATAGAAGAAGTAATACCGGCGTTCTGCGAAATTTCCTTATCGACGCATATGACCCGAACAACATCAATACAATCGAAACCATCAGCCTTATACCAATCCTTGGAGAAGTGGCGGATACCGTCATTCGGAAGCAAGAAAATGCGCTTGATTTCGCTGTCATCAACGGTCTCGTCTTCACCACATAGATTAAAATGAAGATGAGAAAGTAATTTCTCCTTGGGATTTGCAAGAGAAGCGTAGAAGGCTTTGACAATTCGCGGAAATACCGGAATGTCAAAAGAAATGAAAAAATCCCAACCAATTGCTCGGAATAACTCGAAAGTTTGAGCCCGAATTTTAGTGCATAAATCTTGTGTGACAATACGGTAAGGTGTAGGAGCACGGTGATCAAAAACAGTGATGAATTTATTTATATTATCATCATCAAGAAGAAGTACCTCAAGAAGAAGAGGTTCATTCGACTCCTCTTCGTCAACAGCCGTAGGAATGCGTGGATTGGTGGAGCTTTGGCCTCCATGAATGCGTGAACGTTTCCGAAATAGACCTCGAGTCTTCGGTGGCATTGTAGAAGATGATGCACAAATATATAGAGATATATAGATATATGATGGTGTATATATATAGATGTGAGAGAGTGAGAATGAAGAAATTTGGGTGAGGGAAATGGGTGGAAGATGATGGAAATATGAAATTAATGAGAGATAGGTGAGGATTTGAAGGTATAGATGGTAGTAGGAGAGGGATTGAGAGGAGAGGGTTTGAAAGTGGGTGAAGATTGAAGGAGGTCGATGTTGAAGATGAAAGGGGGTTTAGGTTTTATAGTGGGTTGAGTCGACTAGGTCTAGGTGAGTCGGTTAGATTGAGGTTTGAGTCGACCAGGCTGGGTTTGAGTTGACTGGGAAGGCAAAGTAGTCGACTAGAGTAAGGTTTGAGTCGACTAGAAAATATTTGAGTCGACTAGAATAGCAATGAGTCGACTAGAAGGTGAAGAAATTTCAATGGTGAAGCTACTGACCAAACTAGTCGACTAGAATGGTTTGAACTGCACATGATGAGTCGACTAGAATGGTTTGAACTGCACAGGATGAGTCGACTAGAAGGTGAAAAATGATAAAAATAGAGAAAAAATCATAAAAAAAACAAAAATATCAAGAAAATATGGAAAATAAAGATTATGACAGAGTTTAAGATAAAACATCAAAATCCATGGCCATACCAATTTCTCGACGAATTTTAGAAAAAGATTCGTCCGCAAGTGGTTTTGTAAAAATATCCGTCAATTGATTTTTAGTGTCAATAAAGATCAATTCAACGTCACCCTTAGCAACATGATCACGTAAAAAAATGATGCCTAATCTCTATATGCTTGGTGCGTGAGTGATGAATAGGATTCTTTGAAATACAAATCGCACTCGTATTATCGCATTTAATAGGCACGTGAGAGAAAGTAAGACCGAAATCAAGTAGTTGTTGCTTTATATAAAGAGTTTGAGCGCAACTACTACCGGCTGCCACATATTCAGCTTCGGCCGTAGATAATGCAACGGAATTTTGCTTTTTACTTGACCAGGATACTAGTGAGTGTCCTAGAAAATGACAAGTGCCGCTTGTGCTTTTTCGATCAATTCTACATCCCGCAAAATCGGCATCCGAATAACTAATAAGATCAATTGAAGTTCCACGTGGATACCAAAGCCCTAAGTTTATTGTACCACTTAGGTAGCGAAAAATTCGTTTGACCGCAAGCAAATGAGATTCCTTAGGACATGATTGAAACCGGGCACATAAGCATACACTAAACATTATATCCGGTCTACTAGCGGTTAAATAAAGCAAACTACCGATCAGGCCTCTATAATTAGTAATATCAACACATTTACCATTTTCATCTTTATCAATCTTAATAGAGGAACTCATAGGAGTTATGGCATGTTTGGTAGCCTCCATACCAAATCGCTTTAGCAAATCTTTAGTGTACTTGGATTGGCTAATGAATAAGCCATCCGAGCTTTGCTTGATTTGCAACCCTAAGAAGAAAGTCAACTCACCCATCATGCTCATTTCAAATTCGTTTTGCATACTTGTGGCAAATTCCATACATAAAGAATTATTTGTTGAGCCGAAAATAATGTCGTCAACATAAATTTGGACAATCAACAAATTATTCTTAATGGTTTTTGTAAAAAGTGTGTTATCAATTTTCCCTCTTGTAAAACCATTTTGAGTTAAAAACCCGCTAAGTCTCTCATACCAAGCTCGAGGAGCTTGCTTTAAACCATATAGAGCTTTAGCCAATTTGAAAACATGATTTGGAAAAAGATTATTTTCAAAACCGGGTGGTTGCTTCACAAAAACTTCTTCTTCTATGACACCATTTAAGAAAGCACTTTTGACATCCATTTGATAAAGAGTGAAATTTCTATATGATGCAAATGCAAGAAGCATTCTAATTACTTCTAATCTAGCTACCGGTGCAAAGGTCTCATCGTAGTCAATGCCTTCCTCTTGATTATATCCTTGAGCTACTAATCTTGCTTTATTTCGAATAATTACTCCATTCTCATCCTTTTTGTTTCGAAAAACCCATTTTGTGCCAATTATAGTTTGATTGCGTTCAAATTGATTTAGTTCCTCTTGCATTGCTACGATCCAAGAATCATCACATTGAGCTTCGTGGAAGTTCTTGGGTTCGATTTGCGATACAAAGGCCATGTGGTTGCAAAAATCTTTAAGTTGAGATCTGGTACTAACCCCTTTTGAAGGATTACCTATGACTTGATCAAGAGGATGATTGTGAACAATCCTCCATGCTTTAGGCATTGAGTTGGTCTAGTCATCATTGGATTGATGCTCAACTTCCCTCATTTCCTTTTGGCTACATGATGAGTTGGAGATATTGAGAGTATTTGGATTATCCTCAATTCCAACAACCTCATCTTCTTCTAGGTCAATTCTAGGTGATGGTGGTGAGGGTGATTCATCAAAGACAACATGAATAGACTCAATCATGGTTAGAGTCCTTTTGTTATAAACCCGAAATGCTTTACTCCTTGTAGAATAACCTAGGAAAATTGCTTCATCCGATTTGGAGTCGAATTTTCCAAGGTTGTCTTTATCATTTAACACAAAACATTTACACCCGAAAACTTTGAAATATCCAATATTGGGCTTTCGACCATTCCACAACTCATAAGGCGTTTTCCCCAACTTCATCCGAATAATAACACGATTAATTATATGACAAGCAGTGTTTACCGCTTCCGCCCGAAGGCTTCGGGGAAGGTTGTGCTCATTTAACATGGTTCTAGCCATCTCTTGTAGAGATCAATTCTTTCTTTCAACTACACCATTTTGTTGAGGGTTTCTAGGAGCTGAGAGATCATGAGAAACACCTAGGTCATCACATAATTTCTCTAAGTCTTGATTATCAAACTCCCTACCTCTATCACTTCTAATTTTCTTGATTTTCAAATCTTTTTCATTTTGAATGACTCTATAAAATCTTTCAAGAATGGAGTGAGTTTCATTTTTATGAGCAAGAAAGTGAACCCAAGTAAATCTAGAGTAGTCATCAACTATAACAAGTACATAGAGTTTCCCGGCTAAGCTAGCCGTTCTCTCCGGACCAAAAAGATCCATGTGAAGTAACTCTAGAGGTTTAGAAGTGGAAATATCTTTCTTTCTCTTGAAAGAAGATTTAACTTGCTTGCCTACTTGACATGCGCTACATATTTTATCTTTCGAAAATTTAGTCTTTGGGAGGCCTTTGACTAAATCATTTTTGGATAAACGATGAATGAGGTCCATACTAGCATGTCCTAGACGTCTATGCCATAACCAACTATTTTCGCTAGATGTGACAAAACATTTAACATCTTGATCATGCAATTCACATAGCAACAAAGTATACAAGTTTCCATTTCTTTTGGCATTGAACATTTGCTTCCCATCTTTGTTGATTATGCATGCATTTGTCCTAAATATAACATCATCGCCCTTGTCACATAGTTGACTAATACTAAACAAATTATGCTTCAAACCATCAACTAAAAGCACATCATCTATAGAGAGAGAAGAGGAAATACCGATTGAGCCAATTCCTATAATTTTGCCTTTAGAGTTGTCTCCAAACGTTACGTTTCCTCCTTCATATGGTTTTAGTGAAATAAACTTTGATTTATCTCCCGTCATATGCCTTGAGCATCCGCTATCAAGAAACCATTTTTCTTTTGATGCGGACTTCAAGCATACCTACAAAACAAGTTCAAGTAACTTTTATTGGTACCCAATCTGTTTTGGGTCCATTTTGGTTAGATAGATATGCAATAGTTCCTTTTGGAACCCAAATTTGTTTCGTTACAACATTCTCTTTTCTATGAGAGCATGCAATAGTCCCTTTCGGAACCCAAACCATTTTTGACATAATTTTCTTCTTTCTATGAAAGCATACATTTGCTTTGTGCCCTTTTCTATTGCAATAGTGGCAAGTAACATGTTTATAATCATTTGAAGATGCATGAGATGATTTTTTAGTAAATATAGAGCTAAGTGATTTTCTCTTTTTCAATATAAGAGCATCCTTGTCAAAAGCATCATACCCTAGACCACATTTATCAAATGATCATTTTTGTCTTCCTATCATGATACTAAGGTTCTCTTTTCCTTTTGTAAATTTAGCTAAAACATTTATTTGATCATCAATAGTATTTTTCAACCGAATATTTTCCTTTTCTAGCTCAATGCTTTTGTCATTGCAAGAAACTTCTAAGTTTGAATTAGTGAGACTACATGAAGACTTAGCTTTCTTAAGAAGGATATATTTTCTAGCTAATTTTTCAAATTCATCATGTAATTCTTCAAACACATCTTGCAATTCATTGTAATCAAGAAGAAGTTCATCATATGATAGTTTATCTAAATCACTTAAATTTAAATGTACCTCTTCTTCATTTGCCATGAGGCAAATGTTTGCCGTTTCCTCGCTACTTTTCTCCTCATCCGAGTCGCATGAGTCATAGTCCTCCCATGTGACGTTCATTGCCATCTTGCTAGGTCTTTTGTCGTTTTCCTTTTTGAGCTTGAAGCAATCACTTTTGTAGTGTCCCGGCTTTCCGCAATTGAAACACGTTGGGGGTTCCCTTTTGCTAGTCTCGCCTTTAGGTTCGATTCTCTTCATGAATCTTCCACCGTTTGCTTTCTTTCTTTGAAGATGTCTCTTCAATTTTTTGGGTGAACAATGCAATGTCCTCATCCTCTTCTTCTTCACTCGGCTCATTGATTTCATTTTTGGTGAAGACTTGCAAAGCTATTCCCTTTCTTGGCTTGATGTCGTCTTCACGAGCTTTCAACGTTATTTTCCAAGTGAGTAAAGAGCCGAAAATTTCATCGAGACTCATGGTGTTGAGGTCATGAGCTTCTTTGATAGCCGTTACTTTTGCATCCCATTTTGCCGGAAGACTTCTAAGCACTTTTCGTGACGCATCGGATCTAAGAACAATTCTACCAAGATGCTTTAGTCCATTCAAAATATTTGTAAAATGAGACATCATAGAATTCACATTTTCATCATCTTTCATAGCAAATAATTCATATTCATACATGAGTATGTCAATTTTGGATTCTCGTACTTGAGATGTTCCTTCATAGGTTACCTCAAGTTTATCCCACATTTCTTTTGCCGTTGAACAAGTAGATACACGATTAAATTCATTTGGACTTAAAGCACAATTTAAATTTACTTTGGCTTTAGCATTGTACGACATGAGTTTACGGTCATCATTATCCCACTCATTGGGTAATTTGGGGACGGCTTTTCCATCAACAATTTTAGTTAATATAAATTGTCCTTCAAGAACTACTTGCCAAATTTGGTAATCAATAGCTTGAAGAAAATCTATCATTCTAGTTTTCCAATAGCTATAATTTGATCCATCAAACCATGGGGGCCTATTATTCGATTGACCTTCAACATGAGTGACTAAATTCGATGACATGATCGTTCTCTAAGACGGTTAAGTCTAAAATAAATAGAGATTAGGCTCTGATACCAATTGTTAGTCACTAATTAACCCTAGAGGGGGGGGGGGGGGTGAATAGGGTGTTCAAAAAATAAGTCTAATTCTTTTCGAGATTGGAACACTCTCTAAAAAAAAACTATATCACAATAAGCAAGTGAATGATTTAATTTGAACTTCTCTAACTATTAATTTCAAGACAAGATAACATACAAGATATTCAAGCAATTATGGCATGCAAAATAATTAAGTAAAGAGAAAGAGATAGAGAGATTTGACACCGTGATTTTTTTGAGGTTCGGTAACTCCTACTCCTCGGCTCCAGAACCCCTTCTTGAGACTTTTCCCGATCCTTTCACTATAGCCCTTCCTTCACAGGTGGAATGGAAAACCTTTACAACACAAGCCTCTCGAGCTTGTCCCTCAATCAAGAGAACAACCCTCTCTTGAACAATCGGTGGACTTCACTTGTCCGAGATTACAAATTCGTATGTAATCAATAAAATCACTCAAGAACAAAAACACTCAAAACCCAAAGGTGTTTATGGAAGATAAATCAATATAAGCTCAAGTGTTTTTGGTGATTTTACAATAGCTCTAGAAATGTATTCTCAAAGGGTATGATCAATGAATGATATTTGGAGAATAAGAAGAGATACTAGAGGTTTTGATTTTCAAAGAAACTTGGAGAAAAACAGATTTTCAAAGCTTGGTTTCAATGGCTTTTGTAGAGAAAATTTATGCAGAGTTTTTGATAGCTTTCTTTCTTTTTGTATTTCAATCTCTTGATCTTCAATATACACATCTCATTCTATATATAGCATTGCATTAGGGTTTTGAAGAATGATTATAGTATTTGAAAGATAAGAGCCGTTTGAACACCATTGAACACAATCCACAAAACATGGGAAATGTTTTCTGAAGAATCTGCAGGTTTTAAGGAACTTCTAGTCGACTACTTCTCTGTTGTAGTCAACTACAATGGACCATCTAGTCGACTAGATTGAGTTCTAGTCGACTACTTTGGACCATCTAGTCGACTAGAATGAGTTCTAGTCGACTACATGAAGTAGTCTAGTCGACTTAAGCTCTTTTCAGTCGACTCTTTTGATGTGGATGAAAAACCTATAGCTACTGATTGTTTTAGTCGACTACTAGAAAATACACAAGCTCATTTTAGTCGACTACAACATGAAAAACATTTAATAAAAATATTTTTCTTTCCGTTTAAGTTCGGTAAAGCGTTTTTCATTTCATTTGAATTTGGTTCATTTTATACTTGAGCTTATACGATAAAATCGACGCATAAAATTACCTTGTTACAATGATCGCTTCCCGACCTATCTACCCCATGTCTTGAGTCTTCGACTTTCGCCTTTGCCGTTGTTTTTCCATTTGCGCTTCAATTTCTTTTACGGCTTTTCGCTTTAATTCAAGCTTTCTTTCCGAACTTGCTTTCCGAGTCGTTTTCTTTCCGAGTTTGTTTTCCGAGTCGTCACCTGTCTTTTGCTGAAAACTTAAACTCGAAAATTCATTAGTATCAAACACTCTTCAATGGTTTGTTATCATCAATTTTGGAATTGTTTGCCGAAAGTAAATTTCAAAGCCAACATTATCCCCTCTTGAACCATGAAATGGGTCTTCTCCCAACTCATAATTAAATTCGTCTTTTTGCATCGCTTAAGCAAAAGTGCTAGATGTTTTAAAGAGTCATCAAAGGTTGTCCCACAAACTGAAAAATCATCCATAACCACTTCCAAGAACTTCTCCACCATATCAGAGAATATCGACATCATACACCTCTGGAATGTGGTTGGCGCATTACATAAACCAAAAGGCATCCGTCTATATGCAAATGTACCATATGGGCAAGCGAATGTGGTTTTCTCCCGATCAATAGGATTAATCACCACTTGATTTTAACCGGAATATCTATCCAAGAAGTAGTAATAGCTCTGTCCGGCCAATCTCTCTTGGATTTAATCAATAAATGGCAATGGAAAATGATCTTTCCTAGTATGAGAGCTAAGTTTTCTGTAATCAATACACGCAAGCCAACTTGTGGTCGTGTGCTGTGGGATTAACTCACCCTTCGAGTTAGGTACAACTGTGATACCTAATTTCTTTGGCACCACCTGTGTCGGACTTCCCCATGTACTGTTCGATATTGGGAAAATAATACCCGCATCTACTAGCTTTACCACCACCTTCATCACCACTTCTTTCATATTCGGATTCAATCTCCATTCCATCTCCCTTGACGATTTTACATCCTCCTCTAAGTGTATACGATGCTTACAAATTGAGGGATCTATGCCTTTCATATCAGCAACGCTCCATCCTATTACCTCTTTATTGTCACTCAAGACCTTGACCAGACTCGATTCCTGCTCTTCTATCAGCTTTGATGATATGATCACATGAAGAGTCTTATTTGGTCCTAAAAAGACATACTTCAACTTCTTAGGGAATTCCTTTAGTTCCAAGGTAGGAGGAGTTATGAGAGATGGTACTGGTGGTGTATTCAAGATTATGGGGAGCGGCTCCATTGGCTCTTTCCAAGGTTCGCCATATAATGTAGTTGCTAGCGCCTCAATGCCTGCATAGTTCACACTCATTTCTTTATCCCAATCATCGGGGTCATTCTCCATCCTCACTCTAGTGATAAAAGATTTTATCTCGTCTTTCTCCAAAAAATTTGGTACAAACTCTTCCATGATCTCATCAATTTCATCAACCTCATCAATTCGAAAATAATCCACCGACTTCGGAATTTGATGATTAGCATCAAAAACATTCATCCACACTTTCAGGTTTCCAAATGAAAGCTTCATAGTCTCTGTTCTGCAATTAAAGCACGCATTGGCTGTCACCAAGAACGGTCGTCCTAAAATCTCAAGGATGTGCTTCTTTGAGTCTGGAATAGGTTATGTATCGAGAATTATAAAATCCACCAGAAAGTAGAACTTGTCCACCTGAATAATGGCATCCTCCAGAATCCCTCTCGCTTACTTGATTGATCTATCTGTAAGTTGAAGCACTAATGAGGTGGGATTCAGCTCTTCCAACCCTAGGTGTTGATAGACTGAATAAGGAAGAAAGTTAACACTCTCACCTAGATCAAGAAAAGCTCTACCAATTTCTCGATCGGCAATGATGCAAGAAATAATGGGAGCACTGAGATATTTCCTCTTTGGTGGTATGTTACTTAAAAGCAACGAACTCACTTGTTCAGTCAGTAACATTGATCTTGACCTGTCAAAAAGTTTCCAACATGTCAGTTTCTTTGTGCTTACCATATCTGGCTGGCTTTCTAAGACGTTGAGGAAATGGCGTTGCCTCGTCATAATTTGCCCTTTTTGGCTCTTCTGGTACTGTCTGGTCGATATCTTCCTCCACCTGAGATTGATTATTCAAAACTTTCTCAGCTGCTTTTTGCTTGTTCCCCCTTTCATCATGTTGCTCCTCAACTTTATTTTCCACTTCCCTCCCACATCTTAACGTTGTGATTGCTTGAACCGATTTATGAGAATTATTGGCAAATGATCCAATCTCCATCACTTGTTTATTCTTTGGGTTAGCCACCGACTGACTAGACAATCTTCCTTCTTCTCTTTTGTTCAGGGCATTAGCTATTTGGCCCATCTAGGTATCTAGTTTAGCCAACGCCTGAGAATGAGAGCCTAACATGTTCTAAATGCCTTGTAAAGTCTTTGACAACTCATCTAGGTCAAAGCCTGGAGGTCTTGGTGGTGGGGTTTGACTTCTCTAAGGTTGAGGTTGGTAATTGAAAGGTCAAGTGCCTTGAGAAATAGGCTGAAAATTTCGAGTCATAACTTGTGGTTGAGAATTTAATGATTGACGACTCGGAGGAAATTATGCCTAAGGATTCTCCACATTCTGAGAACAATATGAAATATTTAGATGATTTCGCCAGTTTGGATTGTATGAATTAGAAAATGAACATTGTTCGAATTGGTCCATGCTACATTAGCATCAACAATAATTATCTCATTATTGTGACACTCAATTTGGGAAATATCAGGTCCTAATACTAAGACCTCTTTCGGGGCTAAAATACTTAAGTTTATGAATTTATCTAGCTTCTCTTCTAATATGGCTACTAATTCTCTAACATCATCATTATTTCTATCAATGACAAATTTTTTATCAGATCTTCTTTCAAGTCCATCACTAGTGTGCTCTCAGATTCATGCTGAATCGAGCTATCGCTCACATTGTCAAACAACTCCAAGAGTTCTCTTGTCGGCCTTAGTGTAAACTGTCCTCCCATTGCTGCATTAATCAGAATCTTATGTGTGGCACCCAGTCTAAGATAAATATTACGTATAATATCTTGATCAACAAATTTGTGATGGGGACACTTTCGCAGAATTTCATTGAATCTATCCAATGCATCATGGAATTGCTCACCGGATAATTTTCTGAAGTGGGTAATTTCTTATTGCGCTTCATGGGTTTTACCTACTAGAAAATGTTTTTCTAAAAATTCAGCTTTTAAGGTTTCCCAATTATTTTTTACAGTTTTACCTAAAGCAATATACCATCGTTTAGCTTTTTCTCTCAAAGAAAATGGAAATAACCGCACACGCAATGCATTCGGGCTCATATTCTCTATTCTAATTGTCGAGGCCATTTCTAAGAAATCAGTAATGTGCTAATAAGGGTCCTCGTTCCTAAGTTCGAAGAACTTAGGCAGCATATTGATGACACTATATTTGATCCCATAGTGTTTGGCCCCTTCTTCTTATGGAAATTCTGCATATATTTCATGAGAAATAGGCACATAGTATCCCTTCAAGGATGGGGCTGGTGCCTTTAGCGTCTCGACATCATGGTCGGCCATCCTTTATTGCTCCAACTTTCGACGCTCTAATTCCCTAGCTCGACTATTTTGATGAATAGTTCATTCGATTTTAGGATCAAAAGGCACTAAAAAGGTGCTAAGGTAAAAAAGGACTTGCCTATCGGTCATACACACGACGAATTTTTTATTTTTTTTATGAAAACAAATTCAACTACCTCTAAATTATTCTAAATATCAACAGAAAACAAAGCTAAAATTATGAGCGAAATTAAGCTAAACTAAAACTCACAAGAGGTCCAATGGCGCAACTTTCGTTGTTCCGCTATCTCCCTTTATGCTTTTTAGAGTACCTGTCAATCACACAAAATTTTAACTTTAGATACACTACAATAACGGAATAAGACTAAACTACTAAAGTAATGAATAATGTCAAGTCCTCGGCAGCGGCGCCAAAAACTTGATGTCCGTCGGGATGTACTAAAATATGTGTTAAAAATAACCCCTTATGACGGCTTAGGTTCTACCTATCGCAAGCGTATGAATCAAATTATAGTATAGCAATGGCTTGAGAAAGGGAATGTTGAACCAACAGAGATTTGTTTTATTTACTTCAGCAATTAAAAAATATTGAGTTATGGTTGGAAAAGTGTTTGATTGGATTTTTGAGAATTATAACTAAATTAACTAAAATAAAATTTAAATTGAGAGTTTGATCAAGAGAGAGAGAAAATTAGGGTTTTCATCGCTCCATTAGTAACCACATAACATAGTTCTCTCTTTTCTCAATTGCAAGAGGTTGATCTATAACTGCAAATCAGGTTGTACCGCAAATAGTCGAATACAATCCCAAAAATGATGTCGTCAACCGGATTCACTACAACCCATCTTCGGACAAAGTCTAACTAGTGCATGTTATTTACTTTACTCTAATCTAATCCTAATGCATGAAATGAAACTAAAGCATGTCTATGATACCTCACCGAGGAATGACTTGTGTAAACCTAGGATTTTTCAAGTATTAAGCACCATTGATGTAGAAAATCACATTATGTTTATGATAACATGATTGTATAAGAAAATATACTCATTCAATCTAAGACAAGAATTATGAATAAATATATAATCTTGTATCAAGAATAAAAATGGTCATATATCTATAATCAATCATCATAGTATAGTCACAGTTTCCCCTCGTTACAATTGAAAACAAATTAAGAACTACATTACTTGGCTAGAGTTTTGCTAGAAAACCCTAGATATCAGTTTAGTTGATCATGGCTGACGGAGAGTGCATCGTTGATATTGAATCGCTCACCATTCTTTTATTCTCCGGAACTTTAGTTCTTGTATGGGTTCTTCTTCGAATGATATATGAATCTCCAGAGGCTACTCTGAAAATTATATATCCATAGAAGCTCTCCCAAATCTGTAGCAAATCTCTATATTTATAGGTAAAGTAGAGGGAAACCCTAATGGTTACCCTTTTTCATAATTTCATGATCAACTGATCAAATCCCTATACTCTGACATATAATATGTGTATATCACGTGTGTTGAAGTGTTGGAGTCGGAGCTGCATCAAAGAACTAAAATCGGGGTCAAAATTGGGATTTCATAGGTCCAATAAACATCTTAACTACGGGTGGCGCATAGAGGGGCTATACGCAAGGCATATGCAGAGGTTACGTGCGGTGCGTAGGATTTTCTACGTGTGGCGCATAGGCCTCAATTCACTAGGCGTAGAATGATCGTAGAAATAACACTTTCTAGCCACTTTTAGCTATTATGAGCGTAGGCTGGGCGTAACATTTTTCATTGAAACCACTTTTCTTGGGAATAGTTCCATTTAAACCCCATTGACTACATTATAATGATTTTTGAAGTTACAGCTCAAAAAAATGATATTTATGCCATTTGGGAGACACTTTTCTCTTCATAACACCTCTTTAGCTCTCCTCTTGAATAAAAATGAGCACTTCTCTAGTTAATTCACCAAAGGTAGTTCTTTTTCTTCAATAAGCTCCTGAAACACGCTTAAAAAAATAAATGACATAAAAATACCAAATAATAGAATGTAAGGACATAACATTAGCAAGATAAGGGCCTAAAATGGTTAACATTTGGCACCTATCAGTTTTGAAAAAGGTTTTATTTGGTTTTGAAATCTATAATCTAATTAAACTAACTAAAAATAGTATTTAAATGAGTTTGTGATTCAGAGTAGAGAAAAACTAGGGTTTTCATACTGCACCACTAACAGCATAATGTAGTTATCTACTTGATCAATTGTAAGAGGGCGATCCATCACCCGTGAATCAGAATATACCGTAAATAGTTAAATATATTCCCCAAAGAGATACTATCAACCAGATTTGCTACAACCCATCTCTGGACGAAGTGTGATTAGTGCATGAAAACTACTTTACTCTAATTAATATACTCCTACAACATGAAATTAAACTAAAACATGTCTATATCACCTCGCCAAGCATGACTTGTGTAAACCTAGGATTTCGAGTGTTAAGCACCATTGTGTAGTAAATCATGATTTAATCATTCGAGTTCCGGCTCATATTAAATAAACATGATTGATTAAGATAATGCATTCATTCAGTTTAAGATAAGAGTAGAATAAATATAAAACCCCTTATATTAAATAACTACAGTCTCTCATCTACTTAATCATCACAGGTATGGTATTCAGTTTCCCATTGTTACAATTGAAATAAATAAATAAACTACATTACTTGGCTAGGGTTTTGCTAGAAAACCCTATATACCGGTTTAGTTGCTCATGGTGGTGGGAGACTGCATCATTGATGTAGAATTTCCCTCCATGATCGTCTGCTACAGATCTCTAGGATCTGAATAACTCCCTTCTTCACAAGAGGTAAATCTCCATAGATAGTGCTCTAAGAATTATATATTTTGAAGCTCATTAGATCTGAATCAGACCTTGGTATTTATAAAAGAAGTTGAGAAGAGTCCTGCTTGAATTAAACTTCTCCTGCTTGGAGTAGGATTAATCTTTGATGTGTTTCACCATAATTCTGAGCAAAAACCCTTTAATCTGATGTAAATACACATTATGTACGTGCTTGGAAGTGTTGGAGTTGAAGACAAGTCAAAGGAAGTTGAATCGAATCGAATCGAAACTCAAATTCAGAAGATTCCTATGTTGCATACGCTTACCCCTGCGCCTATGCGTAGCTTGGCCTACGCCTAGGCGTAGCCATGTGCGTAGGTGGGTGTAAAAATGATGTTTCTAGGCACCTTTTGCTTGCTGTATATGTAGGTAGGCGTAACAAAAATCATGAAAATAACTTTTTCCAATCTTTCTTCCATATAGGCCCTCTTCACTTCGTTAGCATGTTTTCCGAAGTTTTGGCTTCGAAAAATATCCGTTTCGCCCTCCAGGATGCACTTTTTGCTTGGAAAGTCCTTCTTTTTTTCTCTCTTTTCGGTTAAACACAAGCACAAACTTAGTTAATTCACCAAAGTTAGCTCGTTTTCTTCATTAATCACCTGAAACACGCTTAGACATGCAAACCGCATAAAAACACCAAGTAATGAAATGATAAGTCTTAACAATACCGAGTTAGGGGCCTAGAATGGACAACATTCGGCACCTATCTGGTTGCACAATAGTTTCTCAAAAACATTAAAACTCTTGCTTGGTTACAGTCAGCTATAGCATACCCCTCAATCGGCTGATGTTTGTTGAGAAATATTTCGAAATTGTTTCCCTTGTTATAGAAACCATAATTTCCGGAAAATTTTGTAATTAACACCTAAATCTTACGATTCAATGACATAATCAACTAAAAAAGCCCCAATTTTGCGATTAGGGTTAAATTTATTTAACATAAATTTTGTCTATTAATCAAGAACATAAATGAAACCCTAGAATTCAGTGATGCTTACCGTTGTTCTACCGCTAAATATGTCCCATTGGTAGAAGATTTCATCAATTTTCTCTTGTACTCGAAAGCCAAACGGAAGTGCACGCACTTTACCCATATCAGATGATGTTTCGTATGTATTCTGGTTTGGATTATGATTGATCTAATGAATAAAATTCACCCAATATCAAGATAAGGTAGGTAAGGATGACTCTATGGAAAATGGTTGTGCCGGCCGCGAAAAAAGATTAGAGATAGAGATGAAGAGAGGGGAAAGATGGATAGAGGTGAGCTTGAGAGTTAGAAAAAACAAACTAGGAGATAATACTAAAAGCAAGTAAGGGTTTCTAAATATTACGTCCCTTATCCCAATCCCAATAAATTTAAGCGGTGCTACATTAGGGACGGGAAGGTCAAATTTTAAAAAATTTAAGTTTTGCTAAAATCTTTTCAAAATTAATTTCCACTTTACTTTAATAGAAAAATAGATCAATTTATATATAAAAACCCATTTCTATATGTATGGACTAATTTTTTTTATTAAATTTAACATAAAATATTCAAGTAATGATAATAAGATTCTCAACTTGTAATAGGTATAGTCTTTTCTTTTTCACTTTTTGTCAAGATCTACGATTGCTTGAATACTGATCATCAATTCATCATATCAACAATATAATTATTATAAAATTAATATTCATTATAGTGACTATACAAATTTTTTTTGTAATGACTATTCCAATTCTACTTCAATAATTTAATTATAATAAAATTGATTGTAATTAGATTATTTCCTTTATAGTATTTTGTTTTTTAAATAATTGTTACTTGATTAATATCGATTGTTATTTTCATGTGTGACTTAATATTAGTGGTTATTTACATACATACGCGTGTCTGTTTATTAGTTAGAATAAATGCGTAGAAAGAATCAAAGTTCCACACAATTATAGAGTTAAGATATTAGGAAGATATAAAAATATTGAAAATCTCTTCAACTTTATAGATATAGAATATATATATATATATATAGATTAATAATGATGAGAAATAGTAGATATATATACTAATAATTTTTGAAAAGAAATTAAAATTGAGATAAATAAAAAAAAAATCAATCTCTTTTTTAATAATAGTTACATAACAAATATGATGAGATTGGCTTGGGTCTTAAGAATTGGATGAGTGAGTTGCTAATATTGAGACAAGTACATGATCAATAAATTAGTCAATTCGATAATATCTATTATCTGAACTCTCGAATGGAGGATTAAGAAATTCGAGTAATTAATTAGGAGATTAATTAGAAAATAACTATATATGATTAATACTCTATACACAACATACACACCATTTTAGTCACACACACACACAGATTATGTTTATTTTTTATATGACTAGGTTCTTTTTTCATTTATGATAACTTTCCTAATATATAGAGCAATTAATTATAAAATATATGTATAAATTGTTGATTAAGTTTTAATTATTTCTTGTTCTAGTAATTACCAATTCTAATAATCAATCAAAATAAAATAATTTCTAACATAATTTTCAGAGCTTTTGTAGAAAAAATCATTCTTATTCTTAGAATATTTAAACTTATATTAAAAAGAAGGCAAAAGTGCATAATACCCCTTTGTGCTTTTCAAAAGTTCAAAATATCCCCATGTGCTATTTTTAGCTCCAATCACTACATTGATCTTTGTCAAAGCTAGCAAATTACCCCCTTGTGCTTTTCAAAAGTTGCAAAATACCCCCATGTGCAAGTTTTAGCTCCAATTCACTACTCGCACCTTTATAAAAGCTAGCAAATTACCCCATTGGATATGTCTTCCTCAAAACATTGACCATTTTGCCCCCTTGTCTTGTCATAACCCATTTTTAGTATTTTTTATTTTTCTCCCTTTCAATAATACAATTAATAATTAAAAACTTCACATACATATTTATTTTAGACATAAATATGGTATTAAAAGTCTGTTTAAAAAATTATTATTATTTTAAAATAATAGAATAAAACTTAATAAATTTAGAGCTAAAACTGAATGTTGATGCATGACTATTCCACAATAGATTTAGAGCAAAAAATTTGGTATTTGAGAAGTACTTTTTAGTATAGAAAGTACTTCAAATGATAAAAGCTTCTCAGGTTTTGTTAGTTTTTATATTTTAAAATAATACAATAAAACTTAAAGTTGATGCATGACTATTCCACAATATATTTAGAGCTAAAAATTTGGTATGCGAGAAGTACATTCCAACAAAAAAATTACTTCCACATGATAAAAGTTTTCCAAGTCTTGTTAATTTTTCGCCCCAATGAAAATAAATAAGAAAAAGTGAATTTCAGACATGTTTTAATTTTATGTCATATTTTAAGTTTTATTGAATTATTTTAAAACAATAATAATTTTTTAAACATATTTTTTATACCATATTTAGGTCTAAAATTAGTATATGTGTGTAAAGTTTTGAATAATTAATTGTATTATTGAAATACATAAAAAAAAGTAAAAAAATACTAAAATTGGGTTATTACAAGACAATGGGGCAAAATGGACAATGTTTTGAGTAAAACATATCCAATGGGGTAATTTGCTAGCTTTTAAAAAGGTGCGAGTAGTGATTTAGAGCTAAAAATTGCACAGGGGGCTATTTTGCAACTTTTGAAAAGCACAAGGGGGTAATTTGCTAGCTTTTACAAAGATCAGTGTAGTGATTGGAGCTAAAAATAGCATAGGAGGATATTTTGCAACTTTTGAAAACCACAAGAGGGTATTATGAACTTTTGCCTAAAAAGAACGCAATATTTCAACCTAAAAATAGCTTTGCTTCCAAATTAACTAAATTTTTCTAATACCACTAGTTGTTATGATGATATGATAGAACGTGCCATATTTAGAACGTGCCAGTTCAATGCCCAAAAAATATTTTAGATGACCAAGATTTTTAATGTGGAACAGACTATGAAGAAATGCCTTAAGAGTATTTATCGCGAATGAATTATTTCCTATCACAATAATGTCATCCACGTAAATAAGCACAAGTGTGATAGTATTTCGAGTTGTTAAGATAAAAAAAGAATAATCAGCAATGACTGATTGCTTGAATCCATCATGAATAAGAGCATTAGAAAATGTAGCAAACCAATTACGAGAACTTTGCTTGAGCCCATAAAGGGATTTATGTAGGCGATATACTCTTTTCTCCCCCTCATGACCAAATCATGGAGGTACTTGCATATAAACTTCTTCTTTGAGGTCGCCATGAAGGAAAGCATTATGGACATCTAATTGGTGCAAATGCCACTGTTTTTATAGAAGCAATAGCAAGGAGACATCGAACAGTAACCATCTTAGCTATAGGAGCAAAGGTATCATGATAATCAATGCTTTCAAGTTGGGTATATCCTTTAGCTACCAATCGAGCTTTATAGCTTTCAATGGTTCCGTTAGAATGATGCTTAATTTTATACACCCATTTACAATCAATTGGTTTCTTTCCAGGAGGGAGATGAGTTAAGACCCATGTGTTATTCTATTCAAGGGCCTTCATTTCAACATTCAAAGCTTCATACAATTTTGGGTCTTTAACAGCTTGTGAAAATGTTTTAGCTTCCGAGACAAAAGAAATAGCAGCGGTAAAGCCATGATGTTGTGGAGACATTGAAGAATAAGAAATGAAATTTTCAATGGGATGAGCCACATTTGATGATGATGGAAAGGGTAAACCATAGAGGAGGAACAAGAAGGGAATGAGCATTGATAATCTTGCAAACGAGAAGGAGGGTGATGACGGCGAGTTGAACGATGAACAACTGTGTGCGATTCGGAAGAAATAGATGAGGAAGAGGCATTTGGAATATTTTCATGAAGAATCGGAAAGTCATTGATAGGTTTTGGCAAGACTGGTTGATAAGTGGCGGTGTTGTGGGTGACAAATTTAAAGGGAAAAATTGTTTCATGGAAAATGACATCTCGACTAGTAAACATAGTTTTTGTCTCGAGGTCATAAACTCTATAACCACGTTGTCCAAAAGGATAACCCAAGAATATGCATCGAATTGCTCTAGGTGAAAATTTGTGCTTTCGAGGAGAGAGATTCTTAGCATAACAAAGACACCTGAAAACACGAAGATGCCTATAAGTTTGTTGGGAAGCAAGAAGAATCTCATGAGGTGTTTTTCCGGATAGGATAGGAATGCGCAAACGATTTATAAGGTAGGTTGTTGTTAACACACATTCTCCCCAAAATTTTAAAGGAAGGTGAGCTTGAAAACGAAGGGCTCGGGCAACCTCTAAGAGATGTCTATGCTTACGTTCTGCAACCCCATTTTGTTGGGGTGTGCAAACGCAACTTCGTTGGTGGACAACACCATTGTCATTAAAAAAAGGTTGGAGGGAAATAAATTCAAGCCCATTATCAGTTCTGATTTGTCGAATTTAATAACCAAATTGAGTTTTGATCATGGCATGGAAATTTTTAAGTAAACTTTGACTCCTAGAATTGTGTTTCATTAAATAAATGCAAGTGCACCGAGAAAAGTCATCCACAATAGTAAGAAAATAATGAGCTCCCGATAAAGATGGAACAGAATAATCTCCCCAAATATCACAATGTATCAAACCAAAAGGTAAATTGCACCTATTATTTTTATTAGGAAAAGGAAACCTAATATGTTTGGCAAGTGGACAAACGTCACAATGTGAATGAAAAACAAAAATATCTTTCACAGATTTTGACAAAACAGAAAGGCAAGACATAGAAGGGTGCTAAAGATTAAAAGGAGAGCTATCAATAATAGCAGATAAAGTGACTGGTGAATCGGTTGAACAAAAATGGTAGAGTCTTCCATACTCTTTACCCAGTCCAATCATCTTCTTTGTGGCAAGGTCCTGGAATACACAAAAGCCAGAAAAAAATGTAACAACACAATTGAGTGATTTGGTTAGTTTGCTCACAAACAAGAGATTGAACTTGAATTAAGGAACACACAGAACATTGTCTAACTTAAATTGAGATGAAAAAGAAACATGACTGATGTGAGTTACGTGGGCTGAAGTTCCATTTGGGAGTGTGACAGATTTATTATTGGTGCAAGAAATGACATTAGAGAGAAAATGCATGGAATATGTGATGTTATTAGAAGCTTTGGTATCTACGATCCAAGATGTAGGTGAATAAGAGGAACAATAAATTGACATACCTGTTAGGTTTGCAGAGGGTTGGGAATTACCAATATTGAGAACAGAGAGAATTTGTTGCAACTATTCATGTGTAAGTTGCGGCATATTGGTTGAATGATGAGCAATTTCTTGACTTTGGTTGGAGCCCAAAAAGGTTGAAGCAACAGTAGATGAAGTTAGAAAAGTTGATTCTTGCTTTGGAGTATATCCATGAAGTTTGTAACACTTTGTTTTAACATGACCATCTCGACCACAATGGTCACAATGAGGTTGTCCCAAGGGTCTATGAGTCTGATTCCTTCTTCAACGATTCTTTGCATCTTGATAATTCCCTTTCATGACTGAAAGGGCTGTAAAATCGGGTATGGGAGCATTAGTGAGATGCAGCTCACGTTGTTTTTCTTCTTGTAGAATAAGAGAATAAACCTTGCTAATTGAAGGAAGTGGATCCATAGCAAGAATTTGACTTCTGATGGCTGAAAAGGAATCATTTAAACCGATAAAAAAATTGATAAACACGTTCCTGCTGTTGATATGCTATGAGTCCCTTCATGGCGCCACATGTACAATCGGAGATAGTTGAATATGATGCAAGTTCATCCCAGTACCCTTTCAGTTTAGTAAGGTAAGTAGTCACAGAGGATTGCTCTTGCAAAGTACTACAAATCTCACGCTTGATGTGGTAGATTCGTGGAGCATTACTTTGGGAAAATTGTTCTTCCAAATCTTTCCATACATCTAGAGCCATTTCAACGTAGATAACACTATGGACAATTTTTTGTGAGATTGAGTTCAACAACCATGATAAAATCATGTCATTGCAATGGTCCCAGCGACTTATGGCGGAATCGGGTGATTTGGGTCTTGGAACAACCCCATTGATGAACCCCAATTTATTTTTTGAAGAAAGTGCCATTCTCATAGCACAACACTATCTAGAATAATTATCTCCTACCAATGGTTGAGAAACAAGAGCAACACCTGAATTATTAGATGGATGAAGATAATATGGAGAACCAATGTTCTCAGAAGAGAGGTCGTAAGATGATGTAACAGACGCCATGAATAAAGGGAAAAAAATTATAATGAAAGGAATAGATCATTCACTGCTCTGATACCATGTAAAATAAACAGAGCAAAAAGAGATATAAAGAACACTGGTGTATTTCATTTATGTACAATACAATTCTCTATATGTTGAATACAATTTATAAAGAAAGAACATTGAATAAATAAATCATATCCCAATATTGTAGCAATTAAATATAATCAGAATATTCCAATCCAATCCCAAGATTGTAGCAGACGAATCCCATGATTCTATCAATCAAATATAATTTGAATACTGTAAGAAATCGCAATATATCAGCTATGTAATATGGCTAATAGAATAGAGAGCTTATTGCCACGACCTTTGTTAATTTCGGTATGTGAGGCATATTGCAACTTTTTGTGCGGTATCTCCACAATCAAATTTTAGTTATTCCGATGAGTGGAAATGGTGTGCATGGGATGCTGCATCAATTTCCTAATTATCATCATTCTTAAGTTTGTCTTGATGGTAGATGTTCGGATTGTTTGAGAAGCTACATCAAGGGAATTTTAGTCATGTTTTTTTTTTAGACTTAAGAGTTACTCCTTACATTTCATTTACTTTATTGAGAAGCACTCAGTGTTTTTTCTGAATTGGTTTCGTCGATTGGAGAAGTCTCAAAGTTCTTCATTGGCTTAAAAGTTATTCTTTGGGTGGCTTTATAATCGTATTTTATTTTATTTGCTGACGTTGTATATGTTCCCTTTCAATATAAGTATGGAACTATTTTCTTAATAATAAGAGTTGTCATAATACTCAACTTTGTTTCATGCAAATGAAATTGGTCACATGAGTTATATTTCTTTTATTTCACGGAGTCTCTTTTAGTATGTTAAATTCTCATGTAAATAGTTGATTCCATGTATTTCAATTTTCATCTGCATGGAATAACAATATTTCACGTATTCTCTTATAGTATGTTAATTTGTGTGTAACTAGTTCATTCCATATATCTCAATTTTAATCTTTATAAATAAAAATATATGTCAAGTGCCAAGATTCCCACAAATAAATCGCGTTGTAACGTACTAACATTATTAAATTAATAAGGTTGACACATATCCTTAAATTTTGCATTCATGTAGCCAGTTTTTTAATGATATTACAATAATCCATATATTTTTTAGATTTTTGTGAAGATTACAATTAATGAAGGCCAACAAAGCATCTTCCTTATTACATAATAATAAATTCCTCATTTAATACGTGATGGTTGGCAAGAAAATAAGTTAAAACAAAAATTTCGTTTTTGGCATCTTCCTTTTAGTTTTTGGCATCCATTTATTACATATCTTAAAGTGAGACACATAATTATTGCCCCGTAAACCTTATTCCTTAAAGCGAGTACACACCATTTGAACAGAAAATGAACCGGAGGTCACCACTAAATATCAACTCCATTTGAGTGTGTGGTTTGGAGTCCGCAATGTACAAGCCACTGTACTTATAACCCACCACTTGTATAGTATTTGATAAGCTAAAGTACATATCAGTAATAAGTGAAGTGGGGCATCGGAGATTACGAACCAGACCAACTCACTCACTTCCTCTCCGCTTATAAATACACACTGTATGTATGTATGTATCTATCTCTATTCATCCATTTTTTCCTTTTCCGAGTGAAAACCTTAGAAATTGTGTAGTTTATCTCTAGTCCCTACTCTTTTAATCATTGATTTGTTGGTTTTAATTCTGAGTGCGGATTTTTTAGTGTCTAATTGTTGAAAATGTCATCTCTTAGGAAAGAATTTATGTATCTCTGTTAGGGTTTCCACACCCTCTGTTTGAAGTCGTGTGTACCTGCAAATCAGAAAACGCACACAAACACACACCAAATATTCGACACCAAGATATATATGTGGTTCAGCCAAATCAGTGTACGTTCACGGAGAACAATGTTTCACTATTGATAAATGAGAGGATTACAATATGATGATTAGCAGATCAACATTTCACACAGTGTTTCACTCAAGCGTGTATCGCTCACCCTTACCAGTGTTTCACTCACACTAAGAAATACCACTCTGTATCTCATCTTCTCTCTATCTATGTGTATTCTTTGCGCTTGCCTGTGCTTTACTCGCACTAGGTGTTTCACTCACACCGGTACCAGCCTATTTTGGCTCTCTGCCTGGTACACAAAATACAATAGGCTGACCCCTGTATTTATAGGAGAGTATGGAGTGGATAATAAGTCAATTGGTTTCCCTAAACCAATTTCAATTAGGAGTCTACTGATTGATCTCCTACCATAACTGTGATTGCTTGGTGGCTAAGTTTAACTTTTCATGCAAGGAAAGGAGTCACCTAATATAAAAATCTCCCACTTGACAACTTTCCATCCAACAATCAAATCTATCAATGATCAGTGCATTAAGGTGCCCTCATTTCTGTCTTCAAGCTTGAAGAGCCACTGAAGTTGAGCACAACTTCAATTCCTCTGTTGTCACCACTTTGGTCAACATGACCATATTGATAGCTCTCACTGAATGAGCTATATCTTTTCTTGTATAGAACCTGTGACCTCCATTGTGTCTGACCACTATGTCTTGCAACCACTATCGCCTCTGACTTTGCCTTGCAAACTTTGTCGCGTCTGTCTTCTTTTTCCATTTCACTGAGAAAATTTATAGTTGTTGCATATAAAACTCCTCCTCTAGGTCACCTTGGAGGAAAACATATTTGTCATCTAATAGATCTAGATGCAAACCCACTGCTTTAACAATGCTTGAATGAATGGTATTCAGTTTGACAACCGAAGAATGAAGAGCTTTCTTCCCTACCGGAAAATCGGTTAGCTTCCATGTCTTGATGGGGATAAGGGACTTCATCTCATCTTCCATCATAAGCTCCCACTGGCTCGCATCTGCTACACTGCATGTTTCATCATCACATGCATTCTGGTTCATCTCCATATGTAAGCAATAAATAATTCAGGTATATCTGATTCGACACATGTGACCGTGAAGTCCTCCTAAACACAAAATTAGGAGTCAGAGTCTATGATGTATCATCTTGTTAAGTATTGTTGTCTACAATATGTTCTTCTGACTGAGGACTCTCACTATCTAGAACATCTTTTATCTCAACATATACAGGATCACTCTGTGCTTTACTGCTCCATACCTCTTCTGGTATTTTGCGTTTCAATGGTACTGATGGACCTCGATTGATTAAGTACGTTATTGTATTGACTGCTTCTGCCAAAAACTGTTTCGGCAACCTGCCTGAATGTGCATACTTCTGACTATCTCAGTCACTTTCCGGTTCATACATTATGTTACGCCATTTTGCTGTAGTGTACTTGGAATAGTCTTGTCTTATGTGATACCATTATCATAGCAAAAGTTCTTGAACCCAGAGTCTTCAATTTTTCCATAAAATTCGGATCTCAGTTTCTTTACCTTCAACCATGTCTCGTTCTCTACCATGGCTTCTAATTTTTTGAACACATCGTACACCTCAAATTTATGTTTCAAGAAGTAAACCCATATCCTCTTGGAATGGTCATCAATGAAAGTCACAAAATAGGACTTTCTGCCAAGAGATGAGACAGTTGATGGCCCACAGACACCCATGTGAACTACCTCAAGCTTCTCCACTGTGAGACTTCTGTTATTGCTCTATAAACTAATCCTCTTCTGTTTACACTCACAGAAGTCGATGTCAATCGATTTAACTGGTAGTTTTCCCTTCAAGAGCATAACTCGACCTTTTTTACACTCATGTGACCAAGCCTCTAGTGCCACAAGTTGTGATCCTCCTTGCCCTCTGCAAGTGCAATCACTGTGCTAAAACTGGTGGTTGTGGAGAGCATACCTTCTTTCTTTCCTCGTGCTATAGTCATAACCCCCTGTAAATCTTCCACTTATTTTCACTGAAAGTAGTCACGTAATCGTCATTGATCATTCTTGTCTTTTCTTCTCCCATAACTCCCATTGATCCTTTCCGAAATGTTTGGAGTCAAATTACGCAAAACTGAACCCACGGTTACGTCCGAAGTTGTCCAAAACTTTAAGAACGCCTCTGATCGAGTGAAAAAAGGGGTATAAAATGACTCCAAACGGGTCAAAAAACAAATCAGCATAAGGACAAAATAATGGTGACGACGTTAGAAACTTCTCAGGGAGTGTGCGGGAGCGTGCCTACTCGAATTGGGCAAATATTTGTGCTTAAACGTTCGCATTTGAAAGAGATTTCCATTGATATATTACATGCCTTGTTTGGATCAACGATGCTTCACGAAATATGCCCGAATAGAAACTGTTGTGCGTACAAAATTCTGGCCGGAACTTAAGGCAGCGCAGGAGGCTCGTACAAATTTTTCTAGCGACGTGCTTGACACTGCTGGCTTCGTCTCATTGATATGAAGCTCCTGGTGTGGTCAGATTTTGATTTGGTACAACTGATTCCTTCAAATCTGGACCAGAACGTACGACTTCTAGATTCACTTCAACTTGAAGCTCTGATATAACTTGTTACGGTTTCCACACCCTCTGTTTGAAGCTGGTTGTACCTGGACATCCGAAAACGCACACAAACACACACAAAGCAATCGACATAAAGATATATACGTGGTTCGACCAAATCAACCTACGTCCACGGAGAAAACCGTTTCACTATCGATCAATGAGAGGATTACAATACGATGATCAACAACTCACATAGTGTTTCACTCAAACGTGTATCGCTCACCCTCACCGGTGTTTCACACACACCAAGAATTACCACTCTGTATCTTTTCTTCTCTCTATCTCTGTGTATTCTCTGCGTTCGCCTGTGCTTCACTCACATTAGGTATTTCACTCACACCGGCTCGCATTAGGTGTTTCACTCACACCGGTACCGGCCTATTCTGGCTCTATGTCTAGTACACAAAATACAATAGGCTGACCCATGTATTTATAGGAGAGTATGGAGTAGAGAAGAAGTCAATTGGTTTCCCTAAACCAATTCCAATTAGGAGTCGACTAATTGATTTCCTACCATAACTGTGATTATTTGGTGACTAAGTTTAACTTTCCCCGTAAGGAATGAAGTCACCTAATATAACAATTATTCAATCAAAGGTATTGAAGAAGCTAATAGAATCAAATCCCAAGTTCTGTGAGAACCTTAATTCTCCTACTATTAATCCGTCAAGATTTGAGGACTTTAATGAATCAAAGGTATGTTGATGTGTAAAATAACGCTTTTATTCTCCAATTGTCTCCTTGTTTTGCCAGTCAGTTTCACTGTTAGTTATATTGAAGAAGCATATCGGTGTTGTTATGTACCTTTGCATTAAGTCCTCCATTTTCCCGGTTTATTTAGCGTAAAATGTTGTTTCCTTTGACTTTTAACCAACTATATTTGTCAAGCTTATTGCATTTTGTTATTTATTTACATTTTCGTTAATGTTTAATCAGTTTTTCGTTATTGAATTGGACAACAATGATAGTCATCCACTCTTGGACTAATCCGACTATTTTTATTTAAGTGTGGGCTAGCTGACATCGTTATGGTTGATGATGTTATCCCCACTCACATTAATGCACTGGAGAGTGCAATTCTGTATCACGACTTTAAGTTGAATTATTTACCCAAGTCCAATATAGTAGTACTGTTTTTACCATGTGTGCGACTATGCCCTGTATTACTCTTGCAATTGACGTCTTGATATTCGAGAGGCACTCACAGGTGATCATATATATCCCAAAGTAAAAGTTATTCGAAACATATATTTGGAACCTTAATTTTCTTGATTCTAAAAATGTGATACATTAGATAAGTAGATTATTATGCTTCTCACTGTGTATGTTGGACATCACTGATTACTGATATTTTTTTTTGGGTAATTTGCACTAACACCCCTGAGATTTGCATCAATTCCACCTTTATCCTAATTTTTGGGAAATCAGCACTAACACCCCTTGAGGTTTCGTTTTGCTTGCAATAACACCCCCTGGGCCAATAAAATGACCAAAATACCCTTGATAAAATTCGACAATATTAAGGGTAATGTGAAATGACCTTTATGCCCCCAGCCCAAATATATAAAATTTCGTAAAACATATATATAAATTCGAAAAAATATATAAAATTCAAAAAAAATGTATAAAATTAAAAAAAAAATATAAAATTAGAATAAAATATATAAATTTCGAAAAATATATATAAATTTCAAATAATATATATAAAATCAAAACTATATATAAGATTCGAAAATATATATAAATTTTAAAAAATATTTAAATTCGAATATATATATTTCAAAATATATATATAAAATTCAAAATATATATATTTTCAAAAACAAAATTCAAAAAATTATATAATTTCGAAAAACATATATAAATTTCAAAAAATATATATAAAATTCAAAAAAATATATATAATTCGAAAATATATATATAAAATTTGAACAATATATAAATTCGAATATATATATATTTCAAAAAATATATATATAATTCAAAATATATATATTTTCAAAAATAAAATACAAAACATTATATAATTTTAGAAAAATATATATATATTGTTAAAAATAAATATAAAATTTAAAATATATATATTGTATAAAATTCAATATATATATATATATAATTGAAATATATATATAAATTTCCAATTGTTTTGATAAAATTCGGATATAGTATATAAATTTCGAAAACATTATATAAATTTCGGAAAAACTATATATATTTTGGAAAAATATATATAAAATTAGGTCACTAATTGATGTTGATGGTAAGTAGTTTGATTTACTTCATTAGAAAAAATATGACATTTTACCAATATATATATATATTTTTCTAAAATTATATAATTTTTTGAATTTTATTTTTGAAAATATATATATTTTTAATTTTATATATATATTTTGAAATATATTTATATTCGAATTTATATATTTTTCAAATTATATATATATATTTTCGAATTATATATATATATTTCAAATTTTATATATTTTTTTGAATTATATATATATATTTTGAAATTTATATATGTTTTTCGAAATTATATAATTTTTTGAATTTTGTTTTTGAAAATATATATATTTTTTATTTTTTTATTTTTTATTTTTTTTTGAAATATATATATATTCGAATTTATATATTTTTCAAATTATATATATATATTTTCGAATTATATATATATATATTTCAAATTTTATATATTTTTTTTGAAATTTATATATGTTTTTCGAAATTATATAATTTTTTGAATTTTGTTTTTGAAAATATATATATTTTAAATTTTATATATATTTTTTGAAATATATATATTCGAATTTAAATATTTTTCAAAATTTATATATATTTTCGAATCTTATATATATTTTTGATTTTATATATATTTTTTGAAATTTATATATATTTTTCGAAATTTATATATTTTATTCTAATTTTATATATTTTTTTCAAAATTTAAATATTTGTTTTTCGAATTTTATACTTTTTTTCGAATTTTATATATTTTTTCGAATATATATATATGTTTTTCAAAATTTTATATATTTGGGGTTGGGGCATAAAGGTCATTTCACATTACCTTTAATATTTTCAAATTTTATCAAGGGTATTTTGGTCATTTTATTGTCCCAGGGGTATCATTGCAAGCAAAACGAAATCTCAGAATGTGTTAGTGCTAATTTCTCAAAAATCAGCATAAAGGTGGAATTGATGCAAACTTGAGAGGGTGTTAGTGCAAATTACCCTTTTTTTGGGGGGGTTTTATTTGGCCAGCTTGAACTGGCAGCACCAACTGTGCAGAAATCCAAGCCCGAACCCCCATATCAAGACGTTATTCACCGACCACACATGTGAGCCTCCAAAAGCCCGAATCCTTCTGCAAATACATGGTTTGGTGCCCATTTACAGCGCCTGTAAATCAAACCAAATTTGCCACCATGCCGTCATTATTGACTTTCACCTATTCAAAACAAATTTTGTTTCTGAACCACCATTTAAACAATATGAAATTTTGTTTCCGAATCCTACTGCAAAAATACATGGTTTGGTGCAGATGGCGTATGATATTTTTTGTCTTAGGAGTTCGAATTTTCCATTATATATAAGACACATTATCTTTTAAAGCATAATTGATGACTGTTATCTCTTATGTGTTGTGTATAGCCTTTACCACCCTCTACCACAGCTGCTGGTAATGCGTCCTCCTTATCTGCTCCATGACGTCAAGTTTGCTTTATTTTTATGATGGATTGGTACTCTATTAGTTGCATTTTCGTGCTAGTTCATTGTCAAATTGCATAGTTAAAAAGGAGGCTAGTGTATTGCGAATAGTTCATTGTCTCAAAGGTGGCTGATCTTTAATATGTGGGAGCAATACAAAGATTTTTTGGTAAATGTCATAGGGGGCAGTTTTTATATTTTATCTATATATTGTTATGTTTTGTATATAAAGAAATCATTAGAATACTGTATATAAAGAAACACCCTATAGGGGGATAATGTAGCCCCCTGCGTGCATATAACATTGCTAATACACACACACAGATATATCTGTGCTCATTTACATTTTTGTTATTTTCCTTAAAAGGGTATTTCTTAGTTCTTGTCGTAGGACAGTGGTTATATCCAGAAGTTTGATATATCGTCATCATGTCTTAATAATGAATACAAGTTTTAGTATCTCTTTAACGGAACGCTTGAGAAACTTTTAACTTGTATGCCTGAGGTATATGAAATATTAGAGTCGATAATGGATTTAGTTGGTTTTCTAATCTACTATTCTGCAACAATTGACAATAATACTCAGTTGAATGTATGATTTATCTTTATATAGAATGCTAATAGTGTTGTCAACTTGTTTTCTTTTCTTGCATCTCTCAGAGTGTTAATTAATTCACTTTCTCCTTTGAACAGCCTCATTATCGAAGCATCCAATAAATCCTTCCGATGATCAGAATGCTGAGCATGAACCCTTGATGAAACGCTTACGGCCTGCACAATCTACACAAGCCGCTTGGTCCCTTGATGACTTGCCAACAACAGTAGTTGTTACCATGCATCAAGCATCCGTTGTAACAAGCACCCTAGACGATTAATGAAACTAGCCTGGAAGAGGGGGGGGGGGGGGGATTTTGACTCAGAGATTTTTATGATAAAAACCTTGGAAATACTCCAAGTAAAAACCACGGACACACTCGGGTATCGATGTACTATGAAAACAGAACTTACAACCCCTGGAATTTGTTGTTCTTCACTCGACGTCAGAAAGTCCAGATTCACTCGCGTTTCACGAAGCTCTTACTTCAATCTCCATACTCAAACGACTCCGTTTCTCAACGAATCAAATCACCACGAAGCCTTCTACTTCAATCTCCGCACTTAGAAGGCTCTACTTCTCAAAACGGATCAACGCAACCAAGTTGCAATCAGAGGTGCGTAGATTTTTTTTGAATCTAGAACATTCAATCATGCATAAGATCGTCGATGTAGAAGCATGATAGAATCAACCCCAAAATAAGAGAGAACTATAAGAATCACTTAATGATATTTTCTCTCTCTATCTCTATCTTTGCAGAATAATATGAATGATTGAAAACTGCAGAGATCTCCCTCAAAAACCATAGTCTCCTCTCTTATAGACCTTGGTATTTATAGACAATGATGAAGCAAATCCTAAGTTCGCCATTTCTCGTAATTTCACATCCAACTGAGCAAAATCCTAATATCTGGTGTATATTATATGTATTGCACGAATACCAAGGTGTAGGAGTCGTGAATACATCATAAAATAAAACGGGGGCATAACAGGCAGAATATCAAAAAACTTCAAAAAAAACTCTTTTCTTAAAGCGTAATTTTACAGGTTCTGGCCACTTTTTGAGTCTGAAAGCGAAGGATCAAGTGTAGGGATTTTAGTGAAAATATCTTTTCTCCGCAACTGCGCCAAAATGACCATCTCGACTCCACTACACTTTTTGTTTGAAGTGACGACTTCAGAAAATGCCGTTTTCGCCCTCTGGGAGAAACAATTTTCCTCAATACACTCTATTTTGCGCTTCACTTGTATTCTTCACTAGTTCAATGCTTCTTCACTACTTCAATGCTTGATTTCACCTTTGTTGAAGTTTGTAGATATCATTAAAACCAAAATGAGTTATCTAACACTCAACATGGTTATTGTCTAGAACATGCCATAAATAAACAATACTAAAAAATTTTCTTACAATCTCCCCCTTAGCATTTCTGAGACAAAACCATATTTTACAATATAGCCTCACAAATAACAACATAACATCTATAGCTATGAACACACACCGATAAACATAGATATAAATTGTCACGTTTCTTTTATGACGGTCTACCAATCCTGTAACCACAACACTGAACAAACCATTAAACGTAAGTGTCGAAAACAGATATAAATTGATCATAAGAATAACATCACAACAACGCAAGCATAATGATCATCAAACATACACTCCTTCTCCTCCTGAGAATGTACTCCCCATTACTAAAACCTTCTCCCTCTTAACCAACAATAATCTATCTCCCCCTTAATAAATACATTTCTCCCTTTTTGTCACTAAAATGACAAGCAAAGAGATATCAATCAAAACAAAAGGAAAAGATAACAAAAGAGACACTTGATAATTTATGACCAAGCACTAAATATGAAGATAAAGTATTCTATAAGATTATATCCAGATTCTCGAGTAACACATATATCTACTATGCATGACCCTACTACTAAATGCATGAATGCAAAATGTCATGAATAAAAATAACAAAACTATTTTTGTATTTCGAAATATGTGAGCAAGGCAATAGAGACATCAAGCTAATCATAACCACATCATATTCGTAAATCTAACTTAGTCATTATACACACGGTAGTTAAGAAAATCAGCACACATACCTTGTAGACTCAAGAATGCATAAGTCAAGTTTTGCATATATATGTATATATATGAAAATTCTCATGTGCAAGCATTAATGTAAGATGAAAATAATACACACTAATTCTGATAATCTCCTCACCAACCGTGATGATAATTCAGTCCAAAAACTAAACAAGAAATCAAATCATTAACTTGAACCTTACTGCTTAAAACCAAACACCATTTTCAAATAAGTTTATGTTTTCCACCTTTTCACCTTATCCCTTTTTGTCTTTCTAAGCTCCGAACTTTCCAACGAATATTTTTAGTCCCAACCAACTGGGTCCGAGCGTCTTCTATGGGATTTATGCTCATTAGTCTTCTCCCCTTTTTGTAAACACTCAAAAACCTTAGATCAGGTTGATACCTTTACTTCTCATATGCATAATTAGTCAAGTAAATATGAGAATAAAGTAAAATATGACAACTATTTGTACTCTAGCCAAGCTCAATATAAAAACAATTTTTAAAAAAAATTCTTTATATATATATATTTTTAATTTTCTTTAAATGCATGCACGAATAACTATAATATAACTGCATGATTATCTATCAATTCTAGGAAAATAATGCCATGTGTTCCTAGAATGATAAATAATAATATATCTATTCTAAAGAAAGCATACCAATAGATTTCCTAAGACTAACATGCTTTTGAAAATCTAATAGTTTTTTAAAGATATCTGCAAACTGAGAATCTATGGATATAAACTCTAGAGACACTATACAATTTTCAACAAGATCTCGAATGAAATAATGTCGAATGAACAGGATTTTTAGAAATGTTTATCGCACTTGTGTTATCACAGAACACAGTCATCATGCCTTGGAAAAAAACCATAATCCTGCAACATCTGTCTCATCCACAATACTTGAGTACAACAACTACCAACTGCTATATATACTCAGCCTCGGCAGTGGAAAGAGAAACAAAATTTTGCTTCTTGTTATGCCAAACAACTAAGCAATTACCAACATAGAAACACCATCCACTAGTACTCTTTCTATCATCAACATTACCGCCCCAATCAGCATCATAAAAAGATGCGATTTTAGTGTTAGTCCCTGATGGATACCACAATCCATAATTCACTGTCCCTTTCACATACTTGATGATACTTTTTACCGTAATAATATGAGACTCCTTAGGACTTGCCTGGTAACGTGCACACAAACCAACACTAAAAGTAATGTCAGATCGACTGGCAGTCGAGTACAGTAAACTCCCAATCATATTCCTATAAAGTTTAGGATTGACATTTTTGCCTTTAGTATCAAAGCTAATCTTGACACTAATACTCATGGGAGTGCGAGCATCCTTAGCTTTTTCCAAACCAAACTTCTTCACCAATTCCAAAGCATAACGAGTTTAGAAAACGAAAATCCCATCACTCAATTGTATAATCTAAAGTCCAAGAAAGAAAGAAATTCATCAATCATGCTCATCTCAAATGTATGTATCATTTGATCTCCAAACTAATGAGCAAGTCTATCAGAAGTGGAACTAAACATAATATCATCCACATAGATTTGAGCAACAACTGTATCATTCTCAATTTTCTGAATAAACAGTATTTTGTCCACTACCCCTCGAGTAAAACCTGTTCCCAACAGGTAGTCGGTCAACCTTTCATGCCAAGCTCTAAGAGCGTGCTTTAGCCCATACAAAGCCTTTTTCAACTTAAACACATGACCATGACCATGAGGACTTCAAATCCTTTTGTCTGCTCCATATACACCTCCTTATGAAGAATGCCATTCAAGAATGCACTCTTTACATCCATCTGATACAACTTAAATCCAAGATGACATGCTATAACAAATAAAATCTGAATAGATTCAAGTCTATCCACTAGAGCAAACGTCTCATTAAAGTCTATACCCTCTAATTGAGTATAACCTTAAGCAACAAGCCTGGTTTTATTCCTAACAACTGTACAATTTTCATCCTTTTTATTCTTGAATATCCACTTGGTACCGATCACATTTATCTCTTTAGGTCTAGGCACAAGATACCACACATCATTCTTAATAAACTGCTGAAGTTCTTCTTGCATAACATTTATCCATTCACTATCTTTAAGAGCTTCTTTGACATTTTTAGATTCTAAGGAAGATGTATAACATGCATACGAGACCTAATTCATTGCCTTTCTCCAAGTCACCATCATCTGATCAACAGATCCTATAACATTATCCAAAGGATGGTACAACTTTACCTTGTAGATGGTTTTTAGAAGTAGCCTGAACATCATAAGTTCGACCATGTGATTCTATAGGACTAGAACAACCATCATGAATCACATTGTCCTCTTCACCAACATCATAAGAATCATTTCCTAACTGAAAGAATGACTCACTATCTTCCTTCTCAATAGACATTAGTGGTTCATCAACAACTACATTCACAGATTCCATCATCGTTTGAGTTATAAGGTTAAAAACTCTATATGCTTGACTTATTAATGAATAGCCCAAAAATATTCCTTCATCACTGTGGGAATCGAATTTCCCAATAGATTCATGATCTCTAAGAATATAGTATTTTGCTCCAAAAACCTTGAAAATTTTTACATTGGGTTTCTTGCCATTTCATAATTCATATGGAGTTTTTAAGGTGTCAGGCCTAAGATAAACTCTATTTGAAGTGTAACACATTGTGTTGACCGCCTCGGCCCAAAACTCACTAGGAACATTCATTCTATCCAGCATAGCATTAGCCATCTCTTGAAGAACTCTATTCTTCCTCTCAACCACTCCATTTTGATGTGGAGTACGTTGTGCTAAAAATTCATGCTTTATTCCTCTTTCATCACAAAAAGTATCAATCCCTGAATTTTTAAATTCCTTTCCATGATCACTCCTTACTCTAGTAATATGATAATTCTTCTCAGTTTGAATTTTTAAACAAACTTTTCTAAAATTTTCAGCAGCTTTAGACTTTTCTCCCAAAAATCCAACCCATGTAAATCTAGATTAATCGTCCACCATAACAAAGATATACTTCTTACCACCTTTGCTCATTGTCCAAGTGGGATTCATTAAGTCAATATGCAACAATTCTAATGGTCTGGAAGTCCGAATGGTATTTATCTTCCCGTACTGACATTGAACTTGGTTACCCTTCTGACATGATCCACACACAATCCTTTTTCCAAAACCATGCTTAGGGACACCTCTAACAATTTCACTCTTAGTAATTTTCATCAAATGTCAAAAATTAACATGTTTCATTTACTGATGCCAAATTTGAATTTCATCAAGTTTAACATTATTGCAAGATAACTGAGAATCAGGAACAATGCAATAATAATTATTAGATAAGCGCATACCTTCCATCACGCAATTCCTAGAAGATTAATGATTGAACACTTATCAGGAGAGAAATTGACATTATGATTGTTATCACATATCTTGCTTATACTCAGCAAATTTGCTTTCAAGCCCACAACATACAACACATCTTCTAGCTTAGGTAGACCAAAAACCACAATGATACATTTCCCTAGAACCTTAGACTTGTCTCCATCACCAAACGTGACTCCTATCATGACACACCTCGAGAAATTAATATGATGACTTATCTCTAGTCATATGCCTCGAACATCCACTATCCAAATACCATGAACTCGAATTACGTGCTTTAAGTACACAATGAACAACAAAACAATGTAGCTCACTTTTTTAGACCCATGCCTTCTTTATCTTTGGAGCTCTATTCACTAATTTTGACAAATTCTTCATCTCTTCATTGAACACTCAGATTTGATCTTGAACGTAATTTCCTTGTCGAGTTCTTTATTCCTTCATTGATTGCGAAGTCTTCCCTCTTAGCTTTGAACAACTCGGTCGAATATGACCTTTGACACCACAGTAGTGACATATAGGAACAAACCTATGAACTTCATCAGTTGACCTCTTAGAATATCTAGAGGTAAAAAATGCCTTTCTTTGAAGATCTCCTCTCATAAAATATTTAGAATTATAATTCGCTTGAGAAGAACTAGATGCTACTTGGGAAACTTTTACAAAGGTGGTTGTTGACATAACCTTCGAATTATTTGACACTCCACCAAAACCCAGTCCCATTGTATTTTCGGCAGATTTTCCCATACTCAACATATGATTAAGCTTAAGAGTTCCACTAAACCATTTTTGAATAATTGAGTTTGCATCCTTCAAATCCTTTTCCAACTCTCAAATCCTGACAGATTTATCCACTAACTCGTTCTTTAGATCATCAACTATGTTCAAATCCTGAGTCTTTTCTTGTTCAGACTTAGACAATTCCTCAACCAATTGGACCTTTTGAGTCTGTAGGAGATTTAGAGTTTGAGAATTATTAACTAATTCATCTTTTAAAGAATTTAATTCTTTATCCATACTAAGACTTTTAGTCAATAGTTTCATGTGATTTTTGCGAATTGTGTGATCTTATCAAGTAATTTGTCATAAGACTCTTGAAGCGTGTCATCATAATTTTCTTCACACTCAGAATCTTCCTCTCTAGACATCGCCCATCTTGTAGCAACTTCTTTAACCTCCTTGCTTCAAGCAGCAAACACGGCGAAATTCTCAGAATCATCACCTAGCTCTGATTCTGTTGCATCACTAGCTGATCCATTATCGGATTCATCATCCCAACTGATAGCTAATCCTTTGTATTTTTTTAAAGTGTTTGCACACATTGCAGCTATGTGACCATATCATTGACATTAAAAACATTGAGGTTTTTTCTTTCTAAGATCTGATTTTTCTTTCCGAGGTTGAGTCTTATTTTTATTTCTAGAGTCACCCATCCTATCTCCAAACTTTTGTCATTGACCACTCTGTTTGACCTTAACAAATTTGTTCAACCTCTTAGCAAACATGGCAATATCAGTCAAACTCAACTCACTTTCTCCATCTGATTCAACACAATCCTCCCTAATGGTTTTGAGTGTTTTGCTCTTCTCTTCAGTGGCACTAGCCTTCTTAGAGGGATTTTTAAAAATCTCCATTTCATACGATTTTAAGTTCCCTGCCAATTCTTGAACTTTGATTTCTTTAAGACTTATAACCTCTGAGATGACAGTAACCTTAGATAAAAAAATTTATTCACTATGGTTGTCTTAGGAATGGGTTCACCTAGATTATGACAACCTGTGACAATATCAGTTAGTCTCTCCTTAAAGTCATTATAGACTTCATCTTCCTCCATCTTCAGCTGTTCAAATTGAGAATTCAAAATTTGATGTTTTGATTGTTTGACCTTTGAAGTTACTTCATGGGTCACTTGAAGAATATCCCACACTTGTTTGGTAATCTCACACGTAGCGATTCTCTTAAATACACTTGGGGTCACTACATTGTACTACACATTCAACGCTTTTGAATTCCAATTTGCACTGTTCATCTCAGCAGCAGTCCACTCATTCGAAGGTTTCACTTTAACTTCGTTAATCGCATCATCTTTAACCCTATGAGGTGAATATCCTATCTTTACAACATTCCAAGCTCTCTCATCTAATGATTTTAAAAATGCTCTCATTCTCGCTTTCCAATATCTATAATTCAAGCCATCAAACAATGAGGACAAAGATATAGAACCTCCTTCACGAGGCATCTCCATCGTCTAAGTTCAGAATATAACCCTAGGTAGTTAACCCAAAATTGGGGCAACCACACTCTGATACCAATTGAAATTACCTAGACGATTAATGAAACTAGCCTAGAGGTGAGGGTGAATAGGATTTTAATCAATTTTAAGGTGAATTAAAATTATTTAGAGGAAATTAAATTTTAATCAATCACAACCCTAATTCTCTAATCAGATAAATCAAGAAATTATGAATATAAGAGTAGAAAATAAATCATAAGAAGACACATAGATTTTTACGTGGAAAACCTTGGAAAGACTCAAAGTAAAAATCACAGATACACTCGGGTATCGATGAACTATGAATCAGAGAATTTGTACAGACTTTATGAAAACAGAACTTACAACCCCTGTAATTTGCTATTCTTGACTCGACGTTTGAAATTCCAGATTCACTCGCCCTCCATGAAGCTCTTGCTTCGATCGCTGTACTCATACGGCTCCGTTTCTCAATGAATCAAATCACCACAAAGCCTTCTGCTTTAATCTCCACACTTAGACGACTCTGCTTCTCAAAACGGATCAACGCAACCAAGTTGCAATTAGCGGTGTATAGTTTTTTCAGAATCTAGGTCATTCAATCATGTATAAGATCATCGATGTAGAAGCATGATAGAATCAACCCAAAAATAAGAGAAAACTATAAGAATCATTTAATGATATTTTTTCTCTCTATCTCTATATTTGTAGAAGAATATGAATGATTGAATACTGCAGAGATCTCCCTCAAAAACCCTAGTCTCCTCTCTTGTAGACCTTGGTATTTATAGACAATGATGAAGTAAATCCTAAGTTCTCCCTTTCTCGTAATTTCACATCCATTTAAGCAAAACCCTAATATCTAATGTATATTATGTGTATTGCACGTATACCATGGTGTAGGAGTCGTGAATACATCATAAAATCAAACGAGGGCATAACAGGCAGAATATCAAAAAACTTCAAAAAAAATTTGCCATCACTACGCTCCAAGCGTAGCTTGGTATTTCCAAGCATAGTATGAAGCATAATTTTACAATTTCTGGCCACTTTTTGAGTCTGAAAGCGTAAGAGCGTAGGGATTCTGGTCAAAATCACTTTTCTCCGCAACTGTGCCAAAATGACCATCTCGACTCCATGATACTTTATTCCTGAAGTGACTACTTCGAAAAATGCCATTTTCGCCCTCCATGAGACATTTTTCCTTAATACACTCTTTTGAGCTTCAGTTGTATTCTTCACTACTTCAATGCTTGATTTAGTCTTTGTCGATGTTTGTAGATATCATTAAAACTAAAACGACCTATCTAGCACTAAACATGGTTATTGCCTAGAACATGTCATAAATAAATAATACTAAAAAATATTCTTACAAGTATTATAGTATATATATATGAGTGGTGATCATTCGTTTATATGATAGCATAGATTTCCATCTTTGATCATTTGTTGCTCTTTCAAACAGCTGGTTGTAGCCATGGTGAAATAGCACTTTGAGACGTTGTGAGACGAGAAAAGTTGGTCTCAAATCCATTCAAAATATGGAATTCAACATTATGTTCATTACCATTTCAGGTTCTTATATCATCTTTTAGTTGGCCTTGCATTTTGTAATTGAAATTACCTAGATGATAGTGAAAATAGCCTAGAGGAGGGGGGTGAATATGTTTTTTCTCGATTTTATGATCAATTAAAATTATTTAGCGGAAATGAATTTTTAATTAGTCAAAAACCCTAATTCTAAATTTAGTTCCCAAAAAAAGTACAATCAAGCAAATATGAATATAAGTGCAAAAAATAAAACAAGAGACGACATAGAAAATTATACGTGGAAAAACCAACGAAACGTTCCAAGGAAAAAAAGCCACAGGTACAGATGCACTATGAATCAACAATTACAGACTTTATGAGAGTTTTAGACCTACAATCACTCCTGATATGCCTTCCTCTACTCACGGTCTGAAACCCTTGAATCACTCGTACTTCATAAAGCACGCTTACTCAGCCAGACACTGTCAGAGACTCACAAATCACGCCTGATTTGCCTTTCTCTACTCGCGGTATGAAATCCTCGAATCACTCCATACTCGAACGGATTAAAACAACCTCGTTGCAATAAACAGTGTGTGAATTTTTCAGCAACTATGCCATTCAATCATGCATAGAAATCATCGATGTAGAAGCACGATTGAAGACGTCCAAAAACAAGAGAGAACTTGTATATCTCTAATCACTCAAATGATATTTTCTCTTTCTATATCTATATCTCTGTAAAAGAATATGAACGATAGATCTATTTTTGGAATTAAATTGAAAATTAGGGTTTTTGACTAATTAAAATTGAATTTCCACTAAATAATTTTAATTGATCATAAAATTGACAAAAAGCCTATTCACCCCCCTCTAAGTAGTTTTCACTATCATCTACCTAATTGAAATTACCTAGAAGAGGGGTGAATAGGATTTTTGTCGATTTTATGATCAATTAAAATTATTTAGTGAAAATTCAATTTTAATTAGTCACAAACCCTAATTTTCAATTTAATTCCAAAAACAAATGTATTGAGCAATATCAAGCAAACAACAACATAGTGCAGAAAATAAAGCAAGAGATGACACAGAGAATTATACGTGGAAAAAACAAGGAAACGTTCCAAGGAAAAAACCATGGGTACACTCAAGTACCAATGCACTATGAATCAACAATTACAGACTCTATGAGAGTTTTAGACTGACAATCACTTCTGATATGCCTTCCTCTACTCGCGGTCTGAAACCCTTGAATCACTTGTACTTCACAAAGCACGCTTTCTCCGCCAGGCATTATAGGAGACTCACAAATCATGCCTGATTTGCCTTTCTTTACTCATGGTCTGAAATCCTCGAATCACTCCGTACTTGAACGGATCAAACGCAACCTCGTTGCAATGGACGGTATGTGAATTTTTCAGCAACTATATCATTCAACCGTGTATAGAAATCGTCGATGTAGAAGCACGATTTAAGACGTCCAAAAATAAGAGAGAACTTGTATATCTCTAATCACTCAATGATATTTTTTCTCTCTATATCTATATCTCTGTAGACGAATATGAATGATAGAATACTGCAGAGACCTCTTAAATACGTAGCCTCCTCTCTTGAAGAACCTTGGTATATATAGACCAAGTCATAGAAAACCCTAACCTTGCCCTCTTACGTAATTTCATAATACCTTGATAAATCCTCTCAAATCTGATGTAAATATGTGTATATGCCTATACGTTGAAGTCTGAAGTCGTCGATCACTTAAAAACTCTAAGTAGGGACCAAACTGGAAAAATCAAAAAGCACCCCGAAACAAATCCTGCATAACAAGTGATCACGTGACCAAGCATTGTGACCTACGCTTGGGACTTACGCTTTGGTATAGGTCTAGGGCGTAGGGTCCATTCCCAGCTCCAAAAACCAAACCGTAGGTTAGAGCCATTCTTCATCTTTTTGCCCCTGACAACGTAAGTATGTTGCATCTTTTGTAATTTTTCATATTTGAGCTAGATTGGTCATCTCTAACTCCCGATGCTTGTTGATGAAGTCATAATGTCTGGAAATGAAAATTTTTCCCTCCGGTGAAGTGACGATGTCTGGAAATGACATTTTTACCCTACGGTAGCTTTCTTTGCTTTGACACACTCCTTGACTTCTTTCTCGAGATAGAAACGAACATACTAACAATTTTATTGAAAATACACAAAAATCTCAACATGAAAATTCACTCAACATGGTTATTGTCTAGAACATGCCAAAAACAAATAATACTATAAATGTTCTTACAATCTCCCTCTTGGCATTTCTGAAACAAAACCATGTTTTTACAATATAGCCTCACAAATAACAACATAACATCTATACCTATGAACACACACCGACAAACATAGATATAAATTGTCATCTTGCTTTCATGACGGTCTACCAGTCTTATAACCACAACACTGAACAAACCATTAAACGCAAGTGTGGAAAACAGATATAAAATGATTATAAGAAAATCATAACAACAATTCACACATAATGATCATCATCCTCCCCCTAAGAATAAACTCCCCCTTGCTAAATACTTCTCCCTCTGAATCAATCAAACAATCTTAACCAAACAATCTATCCCCCTCACTTAATACTTCTTCCCCTTTTTGTCACTAAAATGTAACGCAAAGAGAGTATATGCCATAACAACAATGTAGAGAGATGCAAGGAAGTACTCAATGAAAAACACCAAGATATAGAACTCTTATCATATCATATTTAAATTCTCAGGGTTACAGACATCTCTACTATGCATGACCCTAATACTAATGCATGAATACAAATGTCATGAATAAAAATAAAATAAAATATTTTTATTTTTAGAAATCTGTGAGCAAGGCAGTAGAGAGAACAAGCAAATCATTTATACATCATATTCTCAAATTTAACTCGACCATTATACACATGGTATACAAGAAAATCAGCACACATACCTTGAAAACTTTTTCTTTGTCACACAATTTCCTCCTTCACATCTTTTCAACTTTTTCACCATATCCCTTTTTGTCTTTCTAAGCTCCGGACTTTCCAGCGAGTATTTTTAGTCCCGACCAACTGGGCCAGTGCTTCTTCCTTGGGATTTATGATCATTAGTCTTCTCCCTTTTTTATGCGAACATTCAATGCTTACTGAGGCAAGAGACCCGGTTACTTAGATTGAAGAACTACTTTTTGCATTTCTAATATTTTAAGCATCTCATTTTTTTCAACATCACCACAATATTCATACACATGCAAAAAATATTTCATGCACACACCAATCTTGTATAGCTCATGAACCTTCATACCACTTCGGGTTAAATAAACAAATTAACAAACTCAGCAGGCATTATAATCATCACCGAAGCAACTAGCACCTAAGATTAAAGTTTTGTAACATAAAATAATCATTGTAAGTGATCATCCAAAAATCTTAGGTCAGTCTGATACCTCTACTTCACATATGCATAATGAGACAAGTAAATGTGAAAATAAAGTAAAATATGACCATTTTTGTACTCTTGCCAAGCTTAACAGTCTCAAAAACAAATTATTGTCATTTATTTCAAAATAAAATGCATGCATGAATAAAAATAATACAAATGCATGATTACTTATCAATTCTAGTAAAATAATGCAATGTGCTCCTAGAATGATAGATAAAAAGATATATATTCTAAAGAAAGCATACTAATAGATTTCCTAAGACTAACATGCTTTTGAAAATCTAAAGGTTTTGTAAAGATATCTACCAACTGAGAATATGTGGATATGAACTCTAGAGACACTATATCATCTTCAACAAGATCACGAATGAAATGATATCGAATATCTATATGTTTCGTCATAGAGTGTTGAACAGGATTTTAGAAATATTTATTGCACTCGTGTTATCACAGAACACAGTCATTGTACCTTAAGAAAAACTATAATCCTGCAACATCTGACGCATCCACAAAACCTGAGTACAACAACTACAAACTGTTATATACTCAGCATCAGCAGTGGAAAAGGAAACACAATTTTGCTTCTTGTTATACCAAGCAACTAAGTAATTTCCAACATAAAAACACCCTCCACTGGTACATTTTCTATCATCAACATTACCGGCCCAATCAACATCAGAGAAAGATGCGATATCAGTAATAGTACCTGATGGATACCACAGTCCATAATTCACTGTCCTTTCAACATACTTGATAATCCTTTTCACAGCAGTAATATGAGACTCCTTAAGATTGTCTGGTAACGTGCATACAAACAAACACTAAAAGCTATGTCAGGTCGACTGGCACTCAAATACAACAAACTCCCAATCATACTCCTATAAAGTGTAGGATCGATATCTTTGCCTTTAGTATCATAAATAAGCTTAACACTTGTACTCGTAGGAGTGCGGGCATCCTTAGCCTTTTCGAAACCAAACTTCTTCACCAATTCCAAGGCATAACGAGTTTGAGAAACAAAAATCCTATCATTTAATTGTCTAACTTAAAGCCCTAGAAAGAAGTTCAATTCACCAATCATGCTCATCTCAAATTCATGTTTCATTTGATCTCCAAAATAATGAGCAAACTTATAAAAAGTGGATCCAAACACAATGTCATCAACATAGATTTGAGTAACAACTGTATCACTCTCAATTTTCTGAATAAACAGTGTTTTCTCCACTCCCCCGCGAGTAAAATCTTTCCCCAACAGGTAATCAATCAACCTTTCATGCCAAGCTCTAGGAGCTTGCTTTAGCCCGTACACAGCCTTCAGCTTGTAAACATGATCTAGACAATAAGAATCTTCAAATCCTTTGGGCTGCTCCACATATACTTCCTCATGAAGAACACCATTCAAAAATGCACTCTTCACATCCATATGATACAACTTGATTCCATGGTGACAAGCAATAGCAAACAAAATCCAAATAGATTCAAGTCTCACTACTAGAATAAACGTCTCATCAAAGTCTATACCCTCCAACTGAGTATAACCTTGAGCAACAAGCCTAGCCTTATTCCTAACTATTGTACCATGTTCATCCTTTTTATTCTTGAATATCCATTTAGTACCAATCACATTTATCTCCTTCGGTCTAGGAACAAGATACCATACATCATTCTTAACAAACTGTTGAAGTTCTTCTTGCATAGCATTTATCCACTCACTATGTTGAAGAGCTTCTTTTACATTTTTAGTTTCCAAAGAAGATGTATAACATGCATACAAAATCTAATTCCTAGCCTTTCTCCGTATCACCATCATCTGATAAACAAATCCTATAACATTATCCAAAGGATGGTACAACTTTACCCTTGCAGATGGTTCCTTAGACGGTGTAGGATGAACATCACCAATTGAATCATGTGATTCTCCAGGACTAAAAGTGTCATTACTATCCACATTGTCATCTTTTTCAACCTCAGAAGAATCATTATCCAATATAAAGAATGGCTCACCATCTTCCTCCTTAGCAGACATTGGGGACTCATCAATACATTAGTCATCAACCACTATATTGACAGATTCCATCATCGTTTGAGTTCTAAGGTTAAAAACCATATATGTTCGACTAGTCAATGAATAACCCAAAAATATTCATTCATCACTCTTAGACTTAAACTTCCCAATAGATTCATGATCTCTAAGAATATAACATTTGGCTCTAAAAACTTTGAAATACTTTACATTGGGTTTCTTGTCATTCCACAGTTCATTAAGAGTTTTTAAGGTGTCAAGCCTAAGATAAACTCTGTTTGAGGTGTAACAGGTTGTGTTCACCACCTCGGCCCAAAAATACCTAGAAAAATTCCTACCCTATAACATATCATTGGCCATTTCCTGAATAACCCTATTCTTCCTCTCAACTATTCCATTTTGTTAAAGAGTTTTAGGTACTGAAAATTCATGTTTTATTCCTCTATCTTCATAAAGCACTTTAATTTCTGAATTTTCAAACTCCCTTCCATGATCACTCTTTACACTAGAAATGAAAAAATTCTTATCAGTCTAAATGTTAAACAAATTCTCTAAAATCTTTTAGGAGCTTCAGACTTTTCACTTAGAAATCCAACCCATGCAAATCTCGAATAATCATTCACCATGGCAAGAAATATACTTTTTTCCTCCTTTTCTCATGGTCCTGGTGGGATCCCTTAAATCAATACCTTGGTCTCCATGTTGAACTCTTTGTTCCTTCACCGATTTTAGAGTCTTCCCTCTCAATTTCCAACACCTTGGTTGAATGTGACCACTGACACCAAAGTGATGACAAGTAGGAAAAAACCTCCGAACTCCATTAGTTGACTTCCTAGGATATCTAGGGGTAAGGAAAGACTTGTTTTCAAGTGGTATTTTGACATAGGATTGAACCCTAGGATTCCAAATTGAATTTCCTTTTGAAGAACTTGATGCTACTTGGGAGGCTTTTACAAAGGTGGTTTTTGCAGCAACATTCGAATTTTATAATACTCCAACAAAACCTAGTCCATTTGTATTTCCTGTGGAATTTCCTACACTCAACATATGATTAAGCTTAAGAGTTCCACTATACCACTTCTGAACAGTTGAGTTAGCATCTTTCAACTATTTTTCCAAAATTTCAATCTTAGTAGATTTCTCAACCAATTCCTTATTAAGACCATCTATTAACTTCAAAGCCTCAGTTTTTTCAAGTTCAGACTTATTCAAATCATTAATTAACTTGCCTTTTGGGTCTGTAGAAGATTCAGGGTTTGAGAACTATTGGCTAATTCGTCTTTTAAAGAATGCAGTTCTTTGTCCATGTTTAGACTTTTAGTCAACAGTTTCAAGTGATTCTTATGAAGTTGTGTGATTTTATCAAGTAATTATTATAAGAATCTTGAAGCATTTCATCACAATCTTCTTCACTCTCAGAACCTTTCTCTTCAAAGGAGAGCAACTTCGTTAACCTCCTTGCTCTGTACAACAAACACAGTGAAATTCTCAAAATCATTACCTACTACTGATTCTGTCACATCACTAGCTAATCCATTGTCAGAGTCATCATCCCAACTGAAAGTTAATCCTTTCTTCATCAACTCACTTTCTTCATCAAGTTCAACCTGATCCTCCCTAGTAGTTTCGAAAGCTATGCTCTTCTCTTTTGTGCCACTCGCCTTTTTAGGGGGATGTTTTAACATCTCCATCTCATCATAAGAGTTTAAATTCCCAGTCAATTCTTCAACCTTAATTTCTTTAAGACTCATGACCTCTGAGACGACAGTGGCCTTAGATCGAAAACGTTCAGGAAGAGACCTATGAATTTTCTTTACTATGGTAGTCTCATGAATAGGCTCACCTAGGTTATGACAACCTGTTACAATATCAATTAACCTAGCCTCAAAGTCTGTGAAGACCTCATCCACCTCCATCTTTAGCTGTTGAAATTGAGAATTCAAATTTTGAAAATTTAATTGTTTCACCTTCGACGTTCCTTCATGAGTGACTTGGAAAATGTCCCAAGCTTCCTTAGCAATTTCGCACGTAGCAATCCTCTTGAACTCACTCGGAGTTACAACATTGTATAACGCGTTCAATGCCTTCGAGTTCCAATTCGCACTATTCATCTCGGCAGTAGTCCACTCGCTCAACGGTTTTGGTGTTGATTCATTGGCACGTCGTCTTTCACAATGGAAGGTGAATATCCTACTTCAACAACATTTTACGCTTTCTCATCTAAAGATTTTAAAAATGCTCTCATTCTCATTTTTCAATTATATAATTTGAGCCATCAAACAAAGGGGACCTATATATGGAACCTCCTTCACGAGGCATCTCCATCATCTAAGTACAGAATCTAACCCTAGGTAGTTAACTTAAATCAGGGCAACCACGCTATGATACCAAATTAAATTACCTAGACGATAGTGAAAACAGCCTAGAAGGGGGGGGGGGGGGGGGGGTGAATAGGCTTTTTGTCGATTTTATGATCAGGTAAAATTATTTAACGGAAATTTAATTTTAATTAGTCACAAACCCTAATTCTCAATTCAGTTCCCAAAAAAAGATCAATCAAGAAAATATGAACATAAGTGCAAAAAATAAAACAAGAATTGACATAGAGAATTATACGTGGAAAAACCAAGAAAATGTTCCAAGGAAAAAAATTCACGGGTACACTCAGGTACCGATGCACTATGAATCAACAATTACAGACCCTATGAGAGTTTTAGACTTACAATCACTCCTGATATGCCTTCCTCTACTCGCGGTCTGAAACCATTGAATCACTTGTACTTCACGAAGCACGCTTACTCCGTCAGATACTATGAGAGACTCACAAATCACGCCTAATTTGACTTTCTCTACTCGCGGTCTGAAATCCTTCAATTGCTCCGTACTCGAACGGATCAAAATAATCTTGTTGCAATAAATAGTGTGTGAATATTTCAGCAACTATACCATTCAATCGTGCATAGAAATCATCGGTGTAGAAGCACGATTGAAGACGTCCAAAAATAAGAGAGATCTTGTATATCTCTAATAACTCATTGATATTTTCTCTCTTTATATCTATATCTTTGTAGAAGAATATGAATTATAGAATACTGCAGAGATCTCTCAAAGCTGTAGCCTCCTCTATTGTAGAACCTTGGTATTTATAGACCAAGTCATAGAAAACCCTAACATTGCCCTCTTACATAATTTCACAATACCTTGATAAATCCTCTAAAATATGATGTAAATATGTGTATATGCCTATACATAGCAGTCTGAAGTCGTCGATCACTTAAAAACTCAAAGTAGGGACCAAACTGGAAAAATCAGAAAGCACCCCGAAATGTTTTTTGCATAACAAGTGATCACGTGACCAAGCATTGGGATCTACGCTTGGGTGTAGGTCAAGGGAGTAGGCCTACACTTGGGACCTAAGCTTGGGCATAGGTCTAGGGGGTAGGGTCCATTCCCAGCTCCAAAAACCAAAGAGTAAGTTAGAGTCATTCTGCCTCTTTTTGCCTGTGACAATGTTTGTATCTTACATCTTTTGCAGTTTTTTCATATTTGAGCTAGACTGGTCATCTCGAACTCCCGATGCTTTTTGATGAAGTCATAATGTTTGGAAATGATATTTTTTCCCTCCGGTGAAGTGACGATGTCTGAAAATGACGATTTTTCCCTCCGATAGCTTTCTTTGCTTTGACACACTCCTTCACTTCTTTCTCGAGATAGAAACGAACATACTAACAACTCTATTGTAAATACATAAAACTCTCAACATGACAATTCACTCAACATGGTTATGTTCTAGGACATGCAAAACACAAATAATACTATAAATGTTCTTACAGTTATGTTACCGAAAAACATATACATTGTGTGCATTTGTATTGATACTTATAATTTTAACACTATTACTACCTAGATGTGGCGTAGTTTTTTTACCACTTGATATCCTATTTGAAGTGATAACATAATGAATATGATGTTTAAACATTTGAAACTATTAAACTTGATGAATTTTCACTAAATGGAGCTTGAACAGTCTTCTTCAATTCATAAAGATGGACCAGTAGGTGTAACCCGTGTTACATGGAGTCTAGACGGAACTTTTATGGGTATGTGTAGTTGAAAATTTCTATCTTTAGAAAGTGCCCGTGAGTTTTTTCCTTACTGTTTTCCATTTTGGGAGGGGTTGCTTTTACTAGGCATTTTGTGCACTTGTATGCTTATTCTGGATTGAAATATTTACGCCAATGTTTAGAGGTGAGTTGGAATATTGGTACATATTCAAAATGGTAAAACATGGAACAATTACTTAACTTGCATCCTCTCTACGGGCAGATTGCCTCATATTCTGGTCGCGTGAATGACTTAGCTTTTGCTCACATAGACAAACAGCTTGGTATAGTAACCTGCGGTGATGATAATCTAATAGAGGTTCATGATGAGCTTTGAGCTCTTATGTTGTTCTTTGAATCATATTCCTATTCTGTTTTTTGTTTTCTCTAAATGAAATAGTGGAAACAGGTGTGGGATCTAAATGGAAGAAAGTTGTTACTTTCAAAAGGACATTATAAAGATATCAGTTATATTGTATTTTATATTCAAATCTAAAATAGTTGAGATAGTTTGTTACATTTTTAAATCTCAAATATAATTAGAATTAGTTAGTTGTTTCCTTAGATTTTTTATTTATTTTTAACGAGTTCCTTTAGATAATGGAACAAACTTAGATATATTTAGTTTAAGTTTTGAATTTGAAATGTAGTTAGTTGTTAGTGATTTCTCTAGTAAATTTTTATATATAGTCTTCTATATACACTAAATACAATATCAGAAATTTTTCCAAATTCATCTTTCTACTAAAATGTAGGGAAAATTATACAAACTATCCCTGAACTATGACCTAATTGCAGAGAGTACCCCTAACGTTTGAAAAATATCAGTTACTATCCCTTAGAACAGCCCCAGTCAGATTTGTGCGTGAATTTACTTAAAAGCCCTTATTTTATATTATATTTTAGGGTTAATTTCAAGAAACCCCCTATACTATCTAGTTTTATCAACTAACCCCCACGGTGTCTACTTTGCCCCAAAAATTATAAATTCAAAAATATATATATATTTTTCGGAAAAAAAATATTTTTTGGAGGGAGAATATTATTTTCCAAAATATGAATTATTTCGGAAAAATTAATATATATTTTTTGAAAAAAAATTATTTTCAGAAAAAAATCATATTTTGGAATATAGTATATATTTTTCGCAAAAAAAAATATTTTTTAGAAAATATCATATTTTGGAACATAATAGTATATATGTTTCGCAAAAAAATATTTTTCGGAAAAGATCATATTTTGGAACATAATATATATTTTTCGCAAGAAAAAGTATTTTTCGGAAAAAAATTCATATTTTGGAACATAATAAGTACTTTTTTGCAAAAAATCATATTTTGGAATATAATATATATTTTTCGCAAAAAAAGTATTTTTCGGAAAAAAATTCATATTTTGGAACATAATAAGTACTTTTTTGTAAAAAAATCATATTTTGGAACATAATATATATTTGTCGGAAAAAAATCATATTTTGGAACATAATATATACCTTTTCGCAAAAAGATTATTTTTCAAAAAAAAAATTCATATTTTGGAACATAATAAGTACTTTTTTGCAAAAAAATCATATTTTGGAACATAATATATACTTTTTCGCAAAAAAATTATTTTTCGAAAAAAAAATTCATATTTTGGAACATTATATATAAATTCAAAAAAATTAGGGTATTTAAGTAATTTTGTATGCAAAATTGGAACATGCAATGATATGAGGGTCAAAATGGAAGTTCACTACAAAAACAGCCTTTATTGACCAATTCTGGCGTTGACTTTGAACAGAAGGGGCTAAGTGTTACAACGGAGGTGGTTTTGAGGTTAGTTTATGATATTATTGAAACGTAAGGGGTTCCACGTGCAATTAGGTCATAGTTCAGGGGTAGTTTGTGTAATTTTCCCGTTTATTATGTTATCAGAGCATCTATTCTTACAATTCTGAATCAGTATTATCTCTCAAATTGTTTTAGTCATCAATCCATTCCCAATGGTTGATCCAATAGATTGTCAATTTTCTGAACTTCTAGGATCAAAAAATCCTTTCTTCGTTCATCACTTTAATAGCCCCACGGCTAATGTCTTTTCAGCCAACGCGTCACTATACTTGCCCATTGCTCCAACTTTCTCGTCGGGTAGTCCAACACCACAAGTAAATTTGGCAGGTTTATCTCTTTCGTGTTCATCGAAGTCCATATTGAAATTACCTAAACGATTAATGAAACTAGCCTACAGGGGGGTGAATAGGCTTTCTGTCAATTTTACAGTCAATTAAAATTATATAGTAGAAATTCAATTTTAATCAATCACAAACTCTAATTCTCTAATCAAATAAATCAAGCAATTATAAAAATAAGTGCAGAAAATAAATCATGAGAAGACACAGAGTTTTTTATGTGAAAAACCTTGCAAAAGACTCCAAGTGAAAACCACGGATACTCTCAGGTATCAATACACTATGAAACAAAGAATTTGTACAAACTCTATGAAAACAGAACTTATAACCGCTTTAATTGGTTGTTCTTCGCTCGACGTCTAAAAATATAGATTCACTCACGCTCCACGAAGCTCTCACTCCGATCTCCGTACTCAAACAAGTCCCCTTCTCAAATGATCAAATCACCACGAAGCCTCCTGTTTCAATCTCTGTACCCAGACGACTCCACTTCTCAAAATGGATCAAAGCAACTAAGTTGCAATCAGCGGTGTGTAGATTTTTCAGAATCTAGGTTGTTGAATCGTGCATAAGATCGTCGAGGTAGAAACACGATAGGATCAACCCCAAAATAATAGAGAACTAGAAGAATCACTCAATGATATTTTCTCTCACTGTCTCTATCTCTGTAGAAAAATATGAACGATAGAATACTACAGAGATCTCTCTCAAAAACCCTAGTCTCCTCTCTTGTAGACCTTGGTATTTATAGAGAATGACGAAACAAACCTAAAGTTCACCCATTTTGGTAATTTCACCCTCAAATAATCCAAACCATACTTTTTGATTAATAATAGGTGTTTTACACGTACTTCGAGGTGTGGGAGTCGTGAACGCATCATAGAACCAAAATCGGGGTAGAACGGACAACACAGTAGAAAGTTGTCAAAATTATGTCATTACTACGCTTTAAGCGTAGGTTCAAGCATAGGGTCGAGCGTAACTTTTCACTTTCTAGCCACTTTATACTTCTGAAAGCATAGGCTTAGGTGTAGGCATTTTTGTTAAAACCACTTTTCTCCGCAACTGCGCCAAAATGACCGTCTTGAATCCATGATACTTTTTCTTTAAAGTGACGGCTTTGAAAAATATCGTTTTCGCCCTCCGGGAGATATTTTCCCTCAATATACTTACTTTTGTGCTTCACTTGTATTCTTCACTACTTCAATGCTTGAATTCACCTTTGTCGAAGCTTGTAGATGTCATTCAAACTAAAACAACCTATCTAACACTCAACATGGTTATTGTCTAGAACATGCCATAAATAAACTATACTCAAAAGAGTGTTTACAATCTCCCCCTTGGCATTTATGAGACAAAACCATATTTTACAATACAACCTTACAAATAACAACATAGCATCTATACCTATGAAGACAGACCGACAAACATAGATATAAACTGTCAACTTGCTTTCATGACAGTCTACCAATCCTGTAACCACAACACTAAACAAACCATTAACCACAACTGTGGAAAACATATATAATGATCATAATAATAACATAACAATAATGCAATCCTAATGATCATCAAATATAATGATCATAAAAATAACATAACAATAATGCAATAATAATGATCATCAAATATACTCCTTCTCCCCCTGAGAATATACTCCCCCTTAACCAAACAATCTCTCCCCCTTACTAAATACATCTCCCCTTTTTGTCACTGAAATGACAAGCAAATATATATCGATCAAAATATAGGAAACGATAAACAAAAGAAGCACTAGAGAATCTATGACCAAGCACAAAAGATGAAGCTAAAGTACTCTATAAGATTATATCCAGATTCTCAAGTAACAAATATCTCTATAATGTATGACTCTACTATGAAATGCATGAATGCAAAATGTCATGAATAAATACAACAAAAATATTTTTGTATTTTGAAATATGTGAGTAAGGTAGTAGAGACATCAAGCTAATCATAACCATATCATATTCTCATATTTAACTCAGCCATTATACACACGGTAGTGAAGAAAATCAACAGACATACCTTATAGACTCATGAATACACAAGTCAAGTTTGGAATATATATATATATATATATATGAAAATTATCATGTACAAGTACTAAGGTAAGATGAAAACAATACACACTAATTCTGATAATCTCCTCACCAACCGTGATGATAATTCTGTTCAAAAACCAAACTATAAATCAAATCATTAACTTAAACCTTATTGCTTAAAAACAAACACCATTTTCAAATCAAGTTTGGAATATATATATATATATATATATATATGAAAATTCTCATGTGCAAGTACTTAGGTAAGATGAAAACAATACACACTAATTCTAATAATCTCCTCTCCAACCGTCATGATAATTCTGTCCAAAAACCAAACTAGAAATCAAATCATTAACTTAAACCTTATTGCTTAAAAACAAACACCATTTTCAAATAAGTTAATCTTTTACACCTTTTCACCTTATTCCTTTTTGTCTTTCTAAGCTCCAGACTTTCCAACGAGGATTTTTAGTCCCAACCAACTTGGCCCAAGCTTCTTCCATGGGATTTATGCTCATTACTCTTATCCTCTTTTTACACGAATGCTCAATGCTTACTGAGGCAAGAGACCCGGTTACTCATATCGAAGAACTACTTTTTGTATTTATATATTTTATACATTTCATTCTTTTCTCTTATTCCAATATTACCACAACATTCATAAACATATAAAAGGTATTTCAAAGCCTAGATCAATCTAGCATAGCTCATAAACCAACATATCACTTTGGGTTAAATGAAAAAGATTAACAATTTCAGCAGACATTAAGATCATCTCCGAAGTAAAACATGCACCTAAGATTAAGATTTTTCAGCATAAAATAATCATGCCAAGTGACTATTCAAAATCCCTTAGGTCAGGCTGATACCTCTACTTCCCATATGCATAATTAGAGAAGTAAATATGAGAATAGAGTAAAATATGACAATTATTTGTACTCTAGCTAAACTCATCATTCCAAAAAAAAAATTCTATGATTTGTTTTTCATATATATAAAAAACAAATGAAAATGCATGCATGAATGTAATACAAATCCATGACTATCTATCAATTTTAGGAAAATAATGCAATGTGCTCCTAGAATAATAGATAAGAAGATATCTAATCTAAAGAAAGCATACCAATAGATTTACTAAGACTAACATGCTTTTGAAAATCTAATGCTTTTGTAAAGATATCTACCAATTGAGAATCTGTGGATATAAACTCTAGAGACACTATATCATCTTCAACAAGATCTCGAATGAAATGATGTCGAATATATATATACTTAGTCCTAGAGTGTTGAACATGATTTTTAGAAATGTTTATTGCACTCGTGTTATCACAGAACACAGTCATCATACCTTGAGAAAAACTATAATCCTGCAATATCTATCTCATCCACAACACCTGAGTAGAAGTACTACCCACTGCTATATACTCAGCCTCGACAGTGGAAAGAGAAACACAATTTTGCTTCTTGCTATGCCAAGCACCTAAGAAATTACCAACATAGAAACACCCTTCACTGGTACTTTTCCTACAATCAATATTACCGGCCCAATCAGTATCAGAAAAAAAATGCAATTTAAGTGTTAGTCCCTAATGGATACCACATTCCATAATTCATATTCCCTTTAACAAACTTGATGATCCTTTTGACCAAAATAATATGAGACTCCTTAGAACTTGCCTGGTAATGTGCACACAACCCAACACTAAAAACAATATCAGGTCGAGTGACAGTCAAGTACAACAAACTCCCAATCATACTCCTATAAAGTGTAGGATCGACATCATTACCTTTAGTATCTGTACTAAGGTTGACACTTGCACATGTGGGATTCTTCAAGCCCACCAAGCCTTTAGCCCACGAATTGGATGACCCATCATGGATGACCAAAGCCCACTATAGAGGCCCATCAGCAGAAATGTTGTAGAATAAACTTGAAGAGCAAATTAGTGACGTGGAAAAATGACAAACATACTGATGTGTGAGAGAATGTTGCCCTAATAGGCTCAAGGCCCAAAAAGGGAATGTATATAAGGAAAGAAAAATCTAAATAAAAGGGTCTATTTTTGTGTTGTGCATTTGTCAGCATCTGAACATTGGCGCCATCTAAGGGAAGGTTTTTGATCTTAGATCTGTAATTCTTTATCTTCCAGATTTGTAAATCATCCTCCCATCTCTGTAGCTAAGATTGTTTCTATTTAATCTTGAGATTTGTAGTTCATCCTCATCTTCCGGATCTGTGAATTACCTTCCCTTCCTCACAAGTTAAGCATATTTCTGTTCGTCTCCATCTTCTGAACCTGCGTTTGCACGGTTTTACTACTTTCCAAACAACCATGTTGGTCACCTGCTCGTAAGCGGATGTTCTGACCACCGGGGATAGCCATGCAGGTGGACCTCAAACCATTGAGCAAATCCGGCAACACCTGATAGTCGCTGAGGAAATGAGCCAAGTTCTTGAGAAGCGGAACATAGAGCTTATGGTGAGGGTGACTCTATAGCCGCCTATTCTTCCGGCAGTGGCACCCGACCATTCTCAGAACTAGGAAAGTGGCATCGGGCTGGAAGAGCATGCTGAGTCCTCCCAGTGCTTAAGCAAGGCTTTAGTCATCGACGATGCCATGACCCCCCAGAAGCTCCAAGCAATGATGGCCAAATTCCAGGGAAAGATCCTGGGGGACTTGAGGACCCAGTCCACTGACGATCTGGCTATCCAAGCCTCCACTGAGTTGGTACAGTCATCTTTCACTCCCGAGATCACCCGGGAACCCATCCCAAAGAATTTTATCATGCCTCAATTCACCCCCTATGATAGCACTAAGGATTCCGAAGAACATATCAACCAGATCCATCAGAAGATGACCATGTACGCCGAGAATGAGTCCCTGCTATGTAAGGTTTTCTGCATAAGTCTTGCTGATGCAGCTCTACTGTGGTTCAGGAAGCAACCACCCGGATCCATCAAGCTGGTAGCAACTAACCAGACCCTTCGTTGCCTAGTATTACAGAAACAAGAGACAAAACAAAATCATATCCTACCTCTTCACGATGATCCAGGATAAAAGGGGAGTCCCTGAAGAGCTTCCTATCCCGATTCAACATTAAGTCTTCCTCCATCGATAAATATGACCAGCACTCTGCTGTTGAGGCTTTTTGGATGGCCTTGATTCCCGAAACCAAGTTCCACCAGTCTCTAGTAAAATGACCCCCATCGGGTATTAGGGAGTTAAACTCCAGAGCCCAGGGATACTTAAGGATTGAAGATGAAGAAACCATCAGGCAGAAGAGGGCTCCCTTGGTCAGTGTTGATGCCCGATCGAGGGAACAAGCGGCTAATCGAAAGCGTCCAGCTTCATCGGGAACTTCAGGTCCTTCGGCCCCGAACCTATTCAAACGTCCTAAATCTGAAGAGAGAGTGACCCCCTTTAGGGTTAGCCTTGCCAAACTTTACCAGGAGAATAAGGCCAGAGGGATCTTCCAGCGACCCCCGCATATCAGACAACCTTTGGATGAAAGGGAACAATCAAAGCACTGTGCCTTCCATAGCGATTTCGGGCATATTACCAATGATTGCCGGAACCTCAGACGATAAGTGGAAACAATGATACTTTGAGGTGAACTCCGGGATAACATCAAATGGGACAGACCGAGGGCCGATCAGCAAGCTCCCAATGCCCCCCAAAATCCTATAGCCGCACAGCCAGTCAGGATCATCAACATGATTCTTGGTGGTCCCACCTCTAAGAAGATAGAAGGGTCTAGCCAGAGCCAGCTGCGAAAAGCTCGAAAGGTGAGAAAAATAAACAAAGTTAGTGAATTCCACCATAGAATAGGTTAAACACAAATTACTTTATCTAAATCAGACCTTCGAGATATCCAGACCCTTCATGATGACCCTCTAGTTATGACATTGATGGTGGCCAACTGCCTCGTTAAGCGAGTCATGATTGACCCCGGGTGCAGTGCAAACATCATCACCTAGTGGGCCTTTGAGAAGCTTGAAATCAACCCGAACGAAGTAGTGACCTCCCGAAGTCCTATTGCAGGATTCGACAGAAAGCAAGTCGAACCGATCGGGGAAGTCCAGCTGCCAGTGTCTGCTGCACAAAGGACCCTGATGGAAACATTTTTCATAGTGGATGTGAAGCCATCTTACAATTTGCTCATGGGAAGGGGATGGATCCATAGGATGCAGGGAGTACCTTTAACCCTATATCAGATGATGAGGTGCATAGGCCCGAATGGGTTTGACGTCATCGACATCAAAGGAGATCAAGTGGCTGTAAAGGAATGTTATGCCATTACCCTAAAAGAGATCAGGAAAGTGAAAACCCAAAGGAGATCATCACCGAAGAGCGAGGTCCAAGTCCTAAATAGCAATTATAGGGCGGGGATTCGGGTGTCCCGATCATGGTCAAACCTTTACAACCTATATCCATAATACCCGATAAGCCCAAAAGAGTCACATATACAGGTACCAACCTTACAGATTATAAATTAAAAAAATTGATCCAGTTTTTGCATAACAACTCTGATGTTTTCGCTTGGGGACACACAGATATGCCCAGTATTGATCCCGCTGTCTGCCAGCACTACCTACAAGTTGACCCCAATGTATGAAAAATCAAGCAGAAGCAGAGGCGCATGGGAGCCCACAGGAACCAAATCATACAAAAAAGCGTCCAGATTACTCCAAGCTGGATTTATCAGGGAAGTCAAGTACCCTGATTGGCTCACAAACATCGTAGTCGTCCAAAAGAAGAATGGTAAGTGGAGGGTTTGTGTTGAGTTTACTGACCTGAATAGGGCATGCCTGAAAGACAGCTTTCCATTACCAAAGATCGATTAGATGGTCGATGCCACAGCTGGTTATGAGCGTTTGAAATTCCTTAATGCTTATTCGAGATACAACCAAATAAGAATGAACCCAGCCGACGAGGAAAAGATATCCTTCATTACTAAAACAGGTACTTATTACTTTAAGGTTATGCCTTTTGGTCTGAAAAATACAGGTGCCACTTTCCAAAGACTGGTCAACAGGATCTTTAAAATGGATGATGGGCACCTTGATTGAAACTTATATTGATGACACCGTGGTCAAGAGTAGAAGAAAGGAAGATCATGTAGAACATCTACAACAAGTATTTGACACCCTCAGGAGACATGGCATGAAAGTCAACCCTGAGAAATGCTCATTCGGCTTGTTGTCTTGGCAATTCCTGGGGCATATAGTGGATAGGATCGGGATCCAGGCTAGCCCGACACAAGTCAAGGCACTGATGGAATTGAAGGAACCCCGGACTCATAAAGATATTCAAGTTCTGACCGGAAGAGTGGTCGCCCTTAGCAGGTTCATCTCAAGGCTTACCGATCAATGCAGACCATTCTTTCAGGCAATCAAGACAAAAAAGGGCAAACTCTTGGTTCCTGAGCAGTCTGAAGCCCTGACAAAGTTAAAGGAGTACATGACCGGGCCCCCGATCCCTTCTACACCAGGTCCTGATGAAGTCTTATATCTTGATCTAGCAGTTACCTCTATCTCTACCAGTGCAACCCTCACCAGAGAGGATGGGAGCCTGCAGATGCCAGTTTTCTACACTAGTAAATCCTTGGCCAAAGCGGAAACCCAATACAGTAAGTAGTAAAAGATGGTTCTATCACTAGTAAATGCAAAGAGATGACTGAGGCGTTACTTTGAGGCTCATCCGATCATTGTTCCGACTTCTACGCCTATCTGGGTTATTATGTCTAAACCAGACCTTTTGGGCAGAATCTCCAAATGGGCCATTAAGTTTATCATATATGACATAACTTACATACCCCAAGTTTTTATTAAAGGACATGCAGTGGCATATTTCTATATTGAGGATGAAATTGAGGAGCCCGACCAACAGAATGAGTGAGACACCTAGAAGCTTTTTGTAGACGGTTCATCCAGTTCGATCGGGTCAGGGATTGGACTAGAGATCCAGACACCTGATGGAACACACCTCCCTATGTCAGTACAGCTGTAGTTCCTGACTACCAACAATGAGGCTGAATATGAAGCAATCGTATCTAGCTTGATATTAGCGAAAAGCCTCCAAATTCAGGTTTTAGCGGTGCATAGTGATTCTCAATTAGTCATTCGATAAATTAAGGGAGAGTACAAAGCAAAAGATGCCAAAATGGAATCTTACCGAGCACTCGTGTTAAATGAAATAGACAGCTTTCAAAAAATATCTTTCACTCAGATCCCGAGGAACGAAAATTTTATAGCCGACCACCTAGCTGGTCAGGCGTCCTCAATTGGAGAGGACCTAACCCGGGTTGTGTTGGTAAACTTTATAACCCGGCCAAGCATTCAAGAAGCCAAACAAGTGATGCTTATTCCATGGGAGCCTAGCTGGATGGACCCCTTCATGAATTACCTAAGGCATGGGACGCTTCCGGAGAACAAAGCTGTAGCTCACAAGATCAGGAGGAATTCATCACGGTACTCAGTCATAAATGGACAACTCTATCAGAATTCCTTCTCGGCTCCTTATTTAAAATGTGTTACTCCTTAAACGTCAAGAGCAATGATGCAGGAGATCCACATCGGGTCTTGTAGGAACCACTCCGGGGGGAGATCCCTTGCTCATAAAATACTCTCTCAGGGATATTTTTTGCTTTATTTTTTGCGGGACGCCAAGGAATATGTCCGGAGATGCAAGCCATGCCAGATGCATGGGGACGTTATCCATTGACCAACCGAGTTCGTACACCCGACCGTAATTCCTCATCCATTTTCCCAATGGGGGATGGATATCGTGGGTCCCCTCCCGAAGGCAATACGACCGACCTCCTATGTCCTCTTGGCCACTAATTACTTTACTAAATAGATAGAAGAAGAAGCTTATCCAACAATCAAGAGAAGCCATGTCATCAAGTTCGCTTGGAGCCACATAATATGCAGATTCGGGCTACCAAGAACAATTATAGTGGATAATGGGACAAATCTAGACAACAGGGAGGTGAGAGAGTTATTTGTTGAGCATTGTATCAATTAAAATACATCTTCTGTTGAGTACCCACAAGGGAATGGACAAGCTTAAAGAACAAATGGAACCATATTTGACACCCTTGCCAAAAAACTTGAAGAAGCCAAAGGGGCCTTGTTAGAAAAATTGCCTGAAGTGCTCTAGTCATACAAAATGACCCCCAGGCAACCAAATGGAGAGGTTGTGATCCCCACAGAGGTCAGAGTCCCAACCCTCAAGAGCAAGGCATGGGAATATGGCCCCAATAACCAGCATCTGGCTCACCACCTTGAGCTGTTGGACGAAATAAGGGAAGCAACCGGGATCAGGCTAGCGGCCTACCAATATCGTATCCGAAACCATTTCAATAAAAAAGTCAAAAGAAGAGTTTTAAGTTTGGGACATGATCCTTAGGCAAAACATTGGACTCGTAGGCAAGCTCAGGGAGCTTTGGGAGGGACCGAACACCATTACCAAAGTTATCGGGCGCGGAGCATATCGTATCTGTAGAAACGAAGACGGTAGAATGGAGCCAAACTCCCAGAACGCCTCTCACCTGAAAAGGTACTACCCGTAAAGGGCCTATTTAATTTCACTTACCTTATTAACTTTTGTAAAAAGGCCCCAGCGCCAGATCAATTAAGTTGACGTCAGTAAAATTGTCTTTTCTTGACAAAGATAGCTTACAGATGATTACAGATGCAAAATAAACGTAGTGTTGTCATGTCTCTCGCATGGCCTCAAGAGCCCGAAGATACAACACCCGATCCATAAATGGTCAAAATTTTACAAAATTATCTAACTGTAGTCATCTCTCTCGCATAACCTTAAGAGCCTGAAGACACAACATCCGATCCATAAGTTGTTAAAATTTTACAAAATTATCTAAGTGTTGTCATGTCTCTCGCATGGCCTCAAAAGCCCGAAGACAAAACACACGATCATCCATAAGTGGTCAAATTGTTTTTAAAAATTATCTAAGTGTTGTTATGTCTCTTGCATGGCCTTAAGAGCCCGTAGACACAACACCCGATCCATAAGTGGTCAAAATTTTACAAAATTATCTAAGTGTTGTCATGTCTCTCACATGGCCTCAAAAGCCCAAAGACACAACACCCGATCCATAAATGGTCAAAAAATTTCAAAATTATCTAAGTGTTGCATCTCTCGCATGGCCAACAATGTTTGAAAAATACAGTATAAAAAAACATAGAAAATATTCGTCAATTCTTTTCAAAAATATCACAAAAATAATATTAAATATGGGCTCTAGTGGCCAAGGCTTACAATAGCGAAATACAAAAACCCCCGAAGGATACAGTATAAAAAAACAAAGAAACTATATCTTTTGCCCCTGGTACCTGAACTCAGGTCCAAATTATTTAATCCTATCACTAGCCCTAGTAACAACCCCCTCCTGAACACTTGCATTTGTTTGAGAAGGTTCAGGATGATCAGTGGGATCTGGATCCCGAACCAATTTAGAAGAGATAGAGTCAGGGATAGGATTAGACCCTAGAAGGGGTTTGGTCAAAAACTCGCAGAAAAGAAAGTCATTTGAACCAGCTTTTGGATCCTCATATGGATATGCTATGCTAAGGTATTCATCCAATTCCTCCACCGAATTGAAATTCATCTCCTCAACGGGCTTTTAAAACTCCAGGAAGCATGACCTCCAACCAAATCCAACCCGATAGTCGAAAGTTTTAGTGAAGCGATTGTACATCTGGTTGCCACCCTGATGACACATCTCAACTGTAGACTGTTCCACTGCCAACAGGTTCTCAGTTTCAACCATTTCCTCCAAAAGCTTTTCATTTGAGGCCCTCAGGGTCTCAGTATGGGCCAAAAGGTCCTAATTCTGGGCTGTCTGAGTCTGACGGGCTTCATCCATCTCCTTCAGCTTCTGTTCAGCTTCTCAAAGTTATTGCTCAACTGATACGGCCCACACAGTTTAAGCCTCCAACTTATCATTGGTAGTCACCAACAGAGCAACCACCTTCTATTTGGCCTCCTCCTTTAGCTTCAGGGCATCTGCCATGTTCTTTAAAGCTTTGCTATCATTCTCGATCTTAGAGTTATAAGCCTCGGTTAGATACTACATCTTCCATAAAAGTGCAAGTAACACAAGATCAATCTCCAGATCAAAAGGGAGAAGAAAAATACAAGTGAAAAAAAAAACAAGCAAAAAATAACTCACCTTCATAAATATCTCAGGGCCAGACAGGCTCAGTTCACTCCTCAACACCCACTACATAGCCTTTCGAACAACTGAAGTCCAGACCTCAAGCGTCATCGCCCGAAGGGCCTCAGGGTTGCTGATGGTCTTACTTCCCCTGACCATAAAGTCACCTCCGGGTGCCAAGGAACGGGCAGTTCTGTCTCTAGAACTTCTCTTGCCCCCTCTCGCACACTAGGGGAAGCTGCAGTCTGCAATCGAACTCTGACCAATCTTCCCGAGTGGTCATCCTCAGATCGGGGATGGGATGCACCCACCAAAGGCGAAGATGGTAGAACCCCCCCCCCCCCCCCCCCCCTCACCTACCGACGTTGAAGTCGCACTTAAAGGGGGCGGAGGAGGGATGATAACGTTCTCCTCTCCCGAATGAGGAGGAAGTGGGATAAATAGGGCTTCCTCCGAAGGGGGAGGTGGTGTCGATTTATTAAGGACCGAAGGGGTGGAGCCCGAAGGGTTAGCTAGGATGGTTGAGGGCCCGATCCCCTCATTGTCCTCCTCTTCAAGCTAGGCTGGGGAATCCTCAACATTATCCTCACTCCTTCAGATGATATTTCCTGCAAAGCACCATTAGTCAGGAAGTCTGGACATATCCTTAAAGGTTTATCCCAAACTTTGAATTTTAGAAGCTCAAAACGAGATCTGATATAAGATGGGATTTTTGGGTTTGCGGGAGCCATCAAAAAACCTATAACGTGCATCCCTAACTTGTCATCACACACCTCATAGAAGCATGCCCCTGAATGATAGGGCTTGAAAGAAGGGAACAGGTGTTGACTAAATGTTTTGGGGATCGGGAAGTTTGCACCGAGATGCCTCCAGTTCCTGCTCACGAAAACCATTCTCTCCTCCCAACCCTTATTAAATTTTTGAACTCCATCACACATCTTTCTCCCCTAATAGGGAGAAAGATTAAAATGCACCTTACAGTCCTTTTGATCCTGCAGCTTGTAAGAAAATAGGATCTCGGCCAGACCCAAGTCCAGACCCAGATCCCGATTGAGTAGTAAGACTATGGCCAGTATTCTAAAGAAGTTTTTCCCAACCTGAAATGGGTTCAGACCTATGGCAAACAAGGCGATAAGGAAGAAATGATGAATTAGAAATTGAAGGATCTGTAGATGAAAGGAGGAAATAAAAATCTAGTTGTGATACCCCCTAATTTTCATGTATAAGTTGGCCAGGCCTATACCGAAAACTAAGGCGCATCAACACTCAATAATAAACAAGCACGGAAGCAAAAGACATATTTAAGAAATAACAGAGTCTCAAAAGTTTAATTCTCATGAATAAATAAATTCATAAATCAAAAAAAAAAAACACCCAAAGGGTACAACTCGGGAATCCATATCTATGGACCCCTAAACCTTAATGAAAACAAGAGTCTAAAAAAAAATATAACTAAATTGAGTCCCTACACTGACCTGAAGTCAAAATGGAAGAACTTGCGAATGAATGATAAGAGACCTCAACCCTGTGGCTGAAACTGCCGAGAACCTGAAACAACAATGGTGGGTCAGACCCATGAGCAGAATATACTCTACATGATCCCAAACAGAGTACCAATAATCCCATCATCTACCCATTATAAATATAAGATTAATATTATAATTCCTATAAGTACCACACTTAATATATATCTTCCAGAAAATAGGCATAATAAATAGGGTACAATCATAATTAAATAACAAGTCCATAAACAAAGCAAATAAAACACAACTAAAATCAAATCACAAGTCAATAGGTAAAGCAAATAAAGTGCAACCATAATTAATTCAGATGTCAATTGGCAACTTAACCATGCCTAACCATAACCACGTACCTGACAACTTATCATTGTCGTGATTAGTCAACTATGGTACAGATGAGACTGACTTAGTAGTCAGCTCATCGTGATTTCCTCCATTCCGCAAACACAAATATATATATATGTATATATATATATATATATGTATCAATTACTAATTTATCACCAATTAAAGAATTAATTAACTCTTTTGCAATAATATTATTTCCGACACATGCATTCCTTAAAGGGAGACTGGTGGTATTCTCAAATTTAAATACTCTATATATGTGTAGCCCTAGCAATGGATATTATTCAAGTACTGATATTACATAAACATTATACTATTTCTACCTCCAGTCGTCACCTACATCGTACCCAAAACCCATTAGTTTCATATGACAAGTTGTGTGTACTAAATTTGTCACAAATCTAATTATTTATGTAACTGAAACATATACAATGGCACTTATTCTCCATTCACAGAAGTATTAAAGGAACCCAAATTCCATGGCCTAATGGTGGACCACCACCATGTGACTAATGCATTAATTTATACTTTTATATATACCTACAAATATATATGTGTGTGCCAATCCAAATTCACCAGCTCTTAAATCCAAATCAGGAGTCAATTTCTCAAGCATGCAATACGAAACTGTTATATATATATATATATATATATATATAAATATACATAAAACAACTCAACTATCCACGTATACATCTACACAAATAATTGAATTCCTTGTACCCCGTTAGTTACTGTCCTTTTAATTTATAACTTGACTACAATTGAGATTTCCCACCACTACCCACTTCGTCATAGCAACCAATTCTCTGAATTGATAGAAGAAAATTAATAATAGTATACGAAACGTTAAATTAAACAAAGCCCCATGATTAGTAGTCTATAAATTTAACCGATTAATTACCAATCTATATAGATATTATAACACAAACTAAAAATAATCAAGTAATATACAGCTATACAAAACACGTAATCAGGCATAACCAAAGTTCATAGGTGCTAGAATTATGGGTCCAAAGGGGAAAAGAAAAACATTCTACTTGCCTGATCGTTGGGCTAAATTACGCACGAACTGTAGGTTGATCGCTGCTCTCTCCTCTCTCTTATATGCGGCTGCGATTCTGTTATCTCCTCTATTTGTCTGACAGAACGTAGGACTAACTTAGGGTTTTCTTTTTATATATATATTTATTTTACATAATTCCCATGGGCCCAAAAAAATTTTTTATATATATGTAATAGCTAAAAGTAATTAAATAGTGATTCATTGGGCTTATAAGCCCAACTTATATTATTAATTAAATAAATATAATTTATCCAACTTAATTTATATAAATATATATATATATATATATTTTTAATTTCTTTGCCCCAAAAATCACGGGGTTTGAGGACTCTTATTCGGGACCGTGAACGGGGTATCACGGGGTATTATTAGGTCCCGAATAAGAGGAATCTTTTCTGAGGTGTCCTTGATGAACTTAGGACCTAATAATCTGTTCTCTCCAGCCTCCATCCAACACACCAGAGATCTACAGGGTCGACCGTACAATGCCTCAAATGGTGCCATACGAATAGTCTTTTGATAACTATTGTTATAGGCAAACTCTGAAAGTGGCAAATAGAATTCCCAATTTCCCTTGAAATCAAGGACACAAGCTCGAAGCATATCTTCCAAAATCTGGTTAACCCTCTCAGTTTGACCATTTGTCTGTGGATGATAAGTTGTACTAAGGTGCAACTCTGTACCCAAAGCCTGCTGAAAGCTCGCCCAAAACCCAGATACAAAGTTCGGATCTCTATCCGATATAATAGACAATGGAATCCCATGAAGTTTCACTATCTCTGCAATGTAAAGCTTTGCCAACTGCTCCGAAGTGTAATCAGAGCGAACGGGTAGAAAATGGGCAGATTTTGTAAGTTTATCAACTATCACCCAAATAGAGTTATGGTTCCGATGTGAGGTAGGTAACCCCTCAAGGAAATCTATAGAAATGCTCTCCCATTTCCACTCAGGCACTGGAAGTGGCTGCAATGCTCCTGGTGGTTTCTAATGATCGATTTAAACCATTTGACAAGTACTACACTTGGAGACAAAAACAGCTATGTCTCTCTTCATACCAGCCCACCAAAATTGGCGTTTCATATCCTGGTACATCTTATCCCCTCCAGGATGAACTGTAAATGGAGAGTTATGAGCCTCGCTCATCACATCTCTCCTCAAGTCATCGATAGGAGGAACAACTAATCGACTCTTGTACCTCAACCCCCCATCTGAACCAACTGAGTAAAGGGGAATCTCTCCTGATGTCAACTCTGCAACTCTATCTATACACTGCTGGTTCGCCTATTGGGCTTCAATCACTCTTCGAATGATGACAAGTGTCACCATAACACATGCCGCAAAAGCGTCAGCTAACTCATCAACGGAACTCAACGCATTCCACTCAGTCTCGAACAAGGCTGAAAGACTAGCATAGGGTCGACAACTGAGGGCGTCAGCCACTACATTAGCCTTCCCTGGATGATACTGAATGGAAAAATGATAGTCCTTCACAAATTCCAGCCATCTGCGCTACCTGATATTCAACTCCCTCTGCGTAAACATGTACTGCAAACTTTTGTGATCACTAAATAATCTGAAAGCCTCACCTAAGAGGTAATGTCTCGAAATCCTCAATGCAAAAACTATCGCTGCCAACTCCAAATCATGGGTAGGGTAATTAGGCTCATGTGGCTTGAGCTTACGTGAACCATAAGATACTGGTCTCTCCTCCTGCATCAACACACAACCCAGACCCTGTAACGATGCATCAGTGTAGACAAGATACTCAACCCCACTCTGTGGAGTGGCCAGAACAGGTGCAGAAGTCAACTTAGTCTTCAATTCATCAAAAGCTGTCTGACAGTGCTCATCCCAAACAAATGGCACACCCTTTCTAGTCAAGTTGGTGAGAGGTCCGGTAATCTTAGAGAAAGCCTGAATGAATCTACGATAATAACCTGCCAATCCCAGAAAACTACAGACTTCTGAAGGTGAGGTAGGTTGTCCCCACTCCAGAACCGTTGAGACCTTCGCTGGGTCCACTGCAATCCCCTTCTCAGACACCACATGACCCAAAAACTTCACCTCTCTCTGCCAGAATGCACATTTCTCAAACTTTGCATACAACTGGTGCTCTTTAAGGGTCTGTAGCACTATTTGTAGATGTCTGGCATGCTCCTCCTCAGACCGAGAGTAGACCAATATGTCATCAATGAATACAATAACAAATTGATCTAAAAATGGCCTGAATATTCTATTCATCAGATCCATAAAGACAGCTGGGGCATTGGTCAACCTGAAAGGCATAACACGGAACTCATACGACCCATATCTGGTGAGAAATGTTGTCTTGGGTACATCCTACTCCCTAACATGAAGTTGATGATAACCAGACCTCAAATCTATCTTCGAGAAGTAGGTGGCTCCCCTCAACTGATCAAATAAATCATCAATCCTAGGCAACGGATACTTGTTGTGGATTGTGACTTTATTCAGCTCCCTGTAATCGATACAAAGACGAAGAGAACCATCCTTCTTCTTCACAAACAACACCGGTGCTCCCCAGGGTGAAGTACTCCTGCGAATGAAACCCTGACTAAGAAGCTACTAAATCTTTTCTTTCAACTCCCGCATCTCCATCGGTGCCATCCTATATGGTGCCTTAGCAATAGGCCTGGTGCCTGGAGCTAAGTCAATAACAAAGTCAATATCACAACTCGGCGGTAACCCTGGAATCTCCTGAAACACATCCTGAAAATCACGCACTACGGAAATATTATCCATGGATACAGTGATCTCCTCTTGGGTTTCTGTATCAATATAAAATAAATGTGTACTAGACCCTCCATGTGGATGAGGCATAGCAATCAAGTACAATTCCTGACCCGGTATCGCAAAGACTATCGTCTTACCATGACAGTCCAACTGAGCATGGTAGTGAGATAACCAGTCCATCCCAAGTATCACATCATAAGAGTGCCTATCAAGTACTAACAAATCAGCTAAAAATCTAAGCCTGCCAATATCAATAGGGACCTGTCCACAACTCTCCCGTAAAATTGCATCAACACCTACTGGCGTGGAAATACTGAGGGGTCGACTACAAGACTGAGTCAATAATCCAGATAAAGAGACAAACGACCTAGACACAAAAGGATGTGATGCACCAGTATAAAAAAGAACTCGACCGAGTCTACCATAAATAGGAAACGTACCCTTAATAGCCTGAGGTGCCCGAGGATCATAAGGCATGATGTTGTACACCCTGCCATAATGCAACTGCTGTTGTGGCTGTCCCTGTGGTGGTGGGGGTGCTGGTAAAGCAGGGTACGCCAGGCCCTGAATATGTGGAATATGTGGTGTCGGTAATGGTGGTGGCTGCCTCTGCCCCTACTGACCAGTCTGACCCTGTTGGTCGTGCTGACCTTGAGTAGCCTTGGGACATCTCTTAGCAGAGTGCCCAAACTCCCCACAACCATAACAATGTCCTTTGAAAGGACCTAAAAATCTCCTCTGGTAGTTTCCCTGTTGCTGACCCTATCCAATCTGAGGTGTTCCACCCTGCTGCCCCTAATGAGAAGACATCTCCCTACTAGTATCATTGCTACCCTTATGCTTTTTCCAAGGCTGATACCCCTGGAATCTGCCCCTATCACTGTGTCTACCACTCTGACCATTTCCATTATCCACTATCTGACTGGTGGAGTCCTTGTCATTGCGCTTCTCCCCCTTAGATTTCTTGTGATCCCTCCTGAGCTGACAATGTTGTAATGCCGAATCCACCACCTGAGCATAAGTGGTGTAAGCTGGATTACCCACTATCACCTGTCGAATGGGCCATAATAAACCATGTACAAAACAATTCTTCTTTTTCTCCTCTGTGTTCACCTCCTTAGATGCAAACAATGATAAGCTAGTGAACTCTTGCTCATACTCCGCTACAGTCCTGTCTCCCTGCTGTAAATCAAGAAACTCCCTTTTTTTAGATGCCTTACTGCAAAAGGGAAATATTTATCATCAAAGCGAGCCTGGAACTGAGCATATGTCAATGTGGCCCTCTCCTCTGAGGTGGTAACTGACTCCCACCATTGCAAAGCATCACCAACTAGCTTGAAAGTAGCAAGCACCTGTTTCTGGACCTCTGTACACTCAACCATACGGAGATGACGACCCCGTGATTTTTGGGACAAAGAAATTAAAAATGCATATATATATATATTTATATAAATTAAGTTGGATAAATTATATTTATTTAATTAAATAATATAAGTTGGGCTTATAAGCCCAATGAATCACTATTTAATTACTTTTAGGTTATTACATATATATATAAATTATTTTTGGGCCCATAGGAATTATGTAAAATAAATATATATATAAAAAGAAAACCCTAAGTTAGTCCTACGTTCTGTCAAACAAATAGAGGAGATAACAGAATCGCAGCCGCATAGAAGAGAGAGGAGAGAGCAGCGATCAACCTACAGTTCGTGCATAATTTAGCCCAACGATCAGGCAAGTGGAATGTTCTTCTTTTCCCTTTTGGACCCATAATCCTAGCACATGATTATGTGTTTTGTATAGCTGTATATTACTTGATTATTTTTAGTTTGTGCTATAATATCTATATAGATTGGTAATTAATCGGTTAAATTTATAGACTACTTATCATGGGGCTTTGTTTAATTTAACGTTTCGTGTACTATTATTAATTTTCTTCTATCAATTCAGAGAATTGGTTGCTATGACGAAGTGGGTAGTGGTGGGAAATCTCAATTGTAGTCAAGTTATAAATTAAAAGGACAATAACTAACGGGGTACAAGGAATTCAATTATTTGTGTAGATGTATACATGGATAGTTGAGTTGTTTTAGTGTTTTATGTATATGTATATATATAGTTATATATATATAACAGTTTCGTATTGCATGCTTGAGAAGTTGACTCCTGATTTGGATTTAAGAGCTGGTGAATTTGGATTGGCACACACATATATATTTGTAGGTATATATAAAAGTATAAATTAATGCATTAGTCACATGGTGGTGGTCCACCATTAGGCCATGGAATTTGGGTTCCTTTAATACTTCTGTGAATGGAGAATAAGTGCCATTGTATATGTTTCAGGTACATAAATAATTAGATTTGTGATAAATTTAGTACACACAACTTGTCATATGAAACTAATGGGTTTTGGGTACGATGTAGGTGACGACTGGAGGTAGAAATAGTATAATTTTTATGTAATATCAGTACTTGAATAATATCCATTGCTAGGGCTACACATATATAGAGTATTTAAATTTGAGAATACCACCAGTCTCCCTTTAAGGAATGCATGTGTCGGAAATAATATTATTGCAAAAGAATTAATTAATTCTTTAATTGGTGATAAATTAGTAATTGATACGTGTATGTATATATATATATATATATATATATATTAATTCTTTAATTGGTGATAAATTAGTAATTGATACGTATATATATATATATATATATTTGTGTTTGCGGAATGGAGGAAATCACGATGAGCTGACTACTAAGTCAGTCTCATCTGTACCATAGTTGACTAATCACGACAATGATAAGTTGTCAGGTACGTGGTTATGGTTAGGCATGGTTAAGTTGCCAATTGACATGTGAATTAATTATGGTTGCACTTTATTTGCTTTACATATTGACTTGTGATTTAATTTTAGTTGTGTTTTATTTGCTTTGTTTATGGACTTGTTATTTAATTATGATTGTACCCTATTTATTATGCCTATTTTCTGGAAGATATATATTAAGTGTGGTACTTATAGGAATTATAATATTAATCTTATATTTATAATGGGTAGATGATGGGATTATTGGTACTCTGTTTGGGATCATGTAGAGTCTACTCTGCTCGTGGGTCTGACCCACCATTATTGTTTCAGGTTCTCGGCAGTTTCAACCACAGGGTTGAGGTCTCTTATCATTCATTCGCAAGTTCTTCCATTTTGACTTCAGTTCAGTGTAGGGACTCAATTTAGTTATATATTTTTTTTAAACTCTTGTTTTCATTAAGGTTTATGGGTCCATAGATATGGATTCCCGAGTTGTACCCTTTGGGGTTTTTTTTTTTTGATTTCTGAATTTATTTATTTATGAGAATTAAACTTTTGAGACTCTATTATTTCTTAAATATGTCTTTTGCTTCCGTGCTTGTTTATTATTGAGTGTTGATGCGCCTTAGTTTTCGGTATAGGCCTGGCCAACCTATGCATGAAAATTAGGGGGTATCACAGTTGGTATCAGAGCCAGAGCCCGGCCGGAATTAAGTGTGGGAGCATGCACATCACTCGTGGGTCGCCAGCGAGGACGCTAGGTCTCAAGGGGGGGTGATTGTGATGTCCCACATCGCCCGGTAGAGGTCTGGGGATGTGCTTATATGTGCAGTGTTGTCTCCAATTGGTATGAGACCTTTTGGGAGGAGCCCAAGAGCAAAACCGTGCGGGCTGGACCCAAAGTGGACAATATTATACCAAGTGTTGGAGCGGGGTGTTACACTAGTCATCCCTAACCCCCTCCCCTCCCCGATCCTGAAATCCTTATCCTTAAGGTAGTGCCTGATAACTACCCCATCAAGGACCTCAAGCTTTTTCAGGACTACGTCTACCCTTTTTTCAACTATCAAGGGGTTGGTAGTAATTTATACTCTGGCTCCCTTAACAGCTCAACCCCCAACTGAACCAGTGACAACAGGAATCCTACCGATACTGATACGTTGGGAGACCTCCGGTGAACTAGAGCTAACTGTCCTAACCACCTCAACTGATGGGGAACTAAGGGATGCATCAGGGTCAACAGAAGATAGATTGAGGTTGCTAACAGATTGGGTATCGTCGCTCCCTAACATGGTGATAGGAAGGTAGAAAAGTCGGAAGAGAGAACCTATACTCAAAGAGGATTTCGGCAAGTCTCTGATGAAAATCTCTGTGTTCTCCGGGAAGCAAATGCGGTTTTCGGCGAAGATATTTGCAGAGAAGATGATTTGCAGAGAAAAGCTTCTACTGGAAGGATAAAATAACTAAGTACAAATGAAGAATATATATAGAAGTTACTAAAGGAGACCAACCGCCACACTTTCACGCTAAACGGAGTACCGAGCCATCTTCTCAGCCACTATTATAAATATCAAGGCCATAATGACTGTGTATTTCAAACTCAAATGATGAGGACCACTATTCTCATTTAATGACCCTGCCCCGTCACCTAATAGAAGAGATGTATACCTACCACATGTTACTTTTGATTATGGGCCTTAAACGTTTGAAAGCCCAAAACCAAGAGGGGCCTGTGTCCATATAGGTTTCCTCAGGCCCACCAAGCCTTTAGCCCACGAACTGGATAGCCCATCATGGATGACCGAAGCCCACTATAGAGGCCCATCAGCCGAAATGTTCTAGAATAAACTTGAAGAGCAAGCTAGTGACATGGCAAAAGGATAAAAATACTGATGTGTGGGAGAATGTTGCCCTAATGGGCTCAATGCGCAAAAAGGGAATGTATATACGGAAATAAAAATCTGAATAAATGTTTTTATTCTTGTGTTGCGCATTTTTCAACATCTACAACACAAGTACTCATGGGAGTGCGAAGATCCTTAGCTTTTTCCAAACCATACTTCTTCACCAATTCCAAAAGCATAACGAGTTTGGAAAATGAAAATCCCATCACTCAACTGTCTAATCTGAAGCCTTATAAATTCACCAATCATGCTCATCTCAAATTCACGGGTCATTTGATCTCCAAAATAATGAGCAAGTCTATTAGAAAGGGAACCAAACACTATATCATCGACATAGATTTGATCAACAAATGTATCACTTTCAATTTTTTGAATAAACAGTGTTTTGTCCACTCCCCCTCGAGTAAAACCTGTTCCCAACAGATAGTTGGTCAATCTTTAATGCCAAGCTCTAGAAGCTTGCTTCAGCCCATACAGAGCCTTATTAAGCTTATACATATGCTCGGGACAATGAGGATCTTCAAATCCTTTTGGCTGCTCCATATACACTTTCTCATGAAGAATGCCATTCAAGAATGCACTTTTTACATCCATCTGATCTAACTTGAATCCAAGATGGCATGCAATAACAAACAAAATTCGAATAGATTCAAGCCTAGCCACTGAAGCAGAAGTCTCTTTAAAGTCTATACCCTCCATATGAGTATAACCTTGAGCAACAAGCCTAGCCTTATTACTAACAACTGTACCATTTTCATCATTTTTATTCTTGAATATCCATTTGGTACCTATCATATTCATCTCCTTCAGTCTAGGCACAAGATACCACCCATCATTCTTAAGAAACTCCTGAAGTTCTTCTTGCATAACATTTATCCAATCGCTATCTTGAAGAGCTTCTTTGGCATTTTTAGGTTCTAAGGATGATGTATAACATGCATACGAGACCTTTCTACAGGTCACGACCATCTGAACAACAGATCCTATGACATTATCCAAAGGATGGTTCAACTTTACCCTTGCAGATGGTTCTTTAGAAGGAGTAGCCTAAACATCACAAGTTCCATCATGCGATACTAGAGGACTAGAACTATCTTCATGAACCACATTTTCCTCTTTACCAACATCTGAAGAATCATTTCCTAACTGAAAGAACGGCTCATTATCTTCCTCCTCAACCAACGTTGGAGGTTCATCAACACATGAGTCATCAATCACAACATTGGAAGATTCCATCATTGTTTGAGTTCTAAGGTTAAAAACCTTATATGCCCAACTTGTCAATGAATACCCAATAAATATTCATTCATCACTCTTAGACTCGAATTTCCCAATGGACTCCTGATCTCTAAGAATATAGGATTTAGCTCCAAACACCTTGAAATACTTCACATTTGGTTTCTTGCCATTCCACAATTCATAGGTGATAGGTGTCAAATATTAGACATTTTGATCCCTTAACTCACTATTGTTATGTCCTTTCATTTTATTTTTTGATATTTTTATGGCATTTGTGTGTTAAAGCATGTTTCAGGAGCTTAACGATAGAATGGAGCTAACTTTGGTGAATTAACTGAAGTGCATGTTCTTTCTATTCAAAGAGGAGAGTCAAAGAGGCAGTCCAAGACAAAAATGGCTACCAGAGGGCAAAACTAGCATTTCCAGATGCTCTCATCTTCAGCAAAAAGTATTGTGGGTTCAAGGCGGTAGTTTCGGTGCATTCACGGAGAAAAATGGTTGATAGGTGTCAAATATTATTCATTTTAACCCCTTAACTCACTGTTGTTATGTCTTTTCATTCCATTATTTGGTATTTTTATTACGTTTGCGTGTTAAAACATGTTTCAGGAGCTTAATTAAAAAATGGAGCTAACTTCGGTGAATTAACTGAGCAGTATGTTCTTTCTATCCAAGAGGAGAGTTAAAGAGGCAGTCCAAGATAAAATTGTTCCCAGAGGTCAAAAACGGAATTTCCAGAAGCGTAATCTTCAGCAAAAGGTATTGTCAGTTCAAGACGGTCGTTTTGGTGCATTCACGAAGAAAAGTGATTTTTCACAAAATACCTACGCTTCTAGTTTCAAAAAGTGGCTGGAAATCACATTTCTACCCTTGGAGGTACGCTTGGGACCTACGCTTGAAGAGTAGGCCTGCTACACTTAAAGCGGAGGACCTCTACTCTTGAATTGTAAGTGCGGTAATGTTTTGGTGGATTTTCGTGGATTTTTCCTGTTTCATTTTTGGCTTAATTGGAAGACGTGTATGTGACTCCAGACCTCTATATACATGTATATACACTTATATATATAAGAAGCTAAGGTTTACATGAGTTTTAGAGTGAAAAGACTGAAAATGGCCTCTCTATACCATTGCCTATATATATACAAAAAGAAGAGTTCTGATTTGAGGATTCAGAGGGTTGGTTTTGGGGAGACGTTCATTCAAAGAGGTTCATTCATTCAGACTTACTACTGTTGAGAGCTATATTCAAACCTAAAGATCCGGAGAAGAGGACTATGGAGAGCGTTTCTACATCAACGATGCAGTCATAATCTTTTATGGCCAACTAACTCAGTATCTAGGGTTTTCTAGTAAAAACCTAGTCAAGTAATGTAGTTCTTTAATTGTTTTCAATTGTAACGAGGAGAAACTGTTGACCATACTGTGATTATTGTAGTAGTTAAGAGACCGTACTGATTTGCAATATAAATTTTATATTTCTTCTAAATTCTTGTCTTAGATTGAATGAATATATTATTTTGCACAACTATGATTATTCAATATGAGCAGGAACTCGGATGCTTAATTATGATTTTCTACACAATGGTAGTAATGAAACGTGCAACCCTAGGTTGACATAGGCCATGCCTTGGCGATTTAATATAGACATGTTTTAGTTTATTTTCATACATTAGGAGTATATTAGAGTAATATAATTGGCATGCACTAGTTAGGTCAGTCATGAGATGGGTTGTCGCAATCCGGTTGATGGTACTCCTTTTTGGGGTCGTATGTAGCTATATGTGGTATGACGTGATTCACAGCTATGGATCGCCCTCTTACAGTTGATACAGTGAGGAACTATATTATGGGGTTAGTGGTGGAGCGATAAAAACCCTAGTTTTCTCTCTCATCTGAATCACAACCAATTTACTTTGGTTTCTTGATAATTTTAGTTAAAACATATAATTTGGTCTTTGACCACCCAAATGAACAATTTTCAGAAAATATAATTCAGTGTTTTTGAACTGCTAAAGTGAACAATCTTATTCTATGTGGGATCGATATCCTTTACTCAAGCCATTGCTATTTTATAATCGATGACGGGTTGAGATTTGATGATATTATGTCGTTGTTTCACCACACCACGATCAACAAGAATTTATTCCTACTAATCATTTACTTAAAATAGTATAGCCATAAGTAGGGTCAAACCACTCTCAACTTGGAACTCGTTTTGAGACAAAGATCCAAAACTTTACTCTTCGAGATACAAAGAAATAACTTAAAACAATTCTTGAATTTTTTTAATAGTAAACTAAAATAACTAGATAAAATTATCAAATGGTGGAAAAAATCTCAAGGGAAAAGAATTCACCACCCGGGTCTATACAAATAATATTATATATTTCTATTGCAAATTCTCCTCCAACCTACTAAACGTAAACATAGATATTGGTAGGCATTCCCCGTATTTCCATTAATTGGTAATCACAAAGAATCCTCCCTCTAATGTTTTGGTTTAAATAAAATGTAAATAGTAGTTTTTTTTTATACTTTTGGGTAGATAATACAAAACAAGTTTGGGGGAGATACCAAGCACGACCAAGCAAACATCCAGAATTACGCTTCAAATGTGGTAACAATTTCTTATTTTTATTTTTAAACCATGAGGACATGGTCCATTTTAAGTTTTGGGGAGGGGGGGGGGGGGGGGGGGGGGGGGGGGGGGAGGAAGGAAATAGTTATTCAAAGGAATGATAAAAAATAAAAAAACTGAAAAAATTAAAAATTTTATTAAGTTCTTCATTTAAAATATGTGATTGAAGTCAAGTACAAGTTAATTTATGAACATGTTATGACTAGTAAGATAATGTGTTATGCAATTACCCCACTCATTATTAAGTAAAAATTTGATTGAATTGTTTTAAAGATGTCGTCCATATGGGTGAATGAATGAGTGAAATTGAAATCGAGAAAGATAGTCTTGACCTATAAGCACTCGCACACATTCTCTATGGTACAATTAATAGATCTTTGCCTATGTAGTTGAAAAAATTGCTTTGTAAGCATGAAAAAATGAGTAGTATGGAGAAAAGAAAAAAAAATTAATACTAAATGCAAAAAGTAATTTTTTGATCCAAGTAATCGGGCCTCTTACCACAAAGTAAAGAGTGTTCGTGTAAAATGGGGAGAAAACTAATGAGCAAAAATCCCAAGGAAAAAGCTCAGACTCAGTTGGCCGGGACTAAAAATCTCCGCTGAAAAGTCCGGAGTTTAGAAAGAAAAAAAGGGATAAAGAAAATTTTTGTATAGAAAGTATATCATGGCAAAGTTTAATGAATGAAGTGTAAAAAGAGAGATTGATCTACCATAGAGAAGGTTCACAAAAATATGGAAGACTATGTGGATTGACTGTAGAAATTAACGAGTTTATTTCACCACTGTGGGGATTACTCTTTTAAATTTAATTCAAGAAAGTTGTTATTTATGAGTGAGTGGGGATAACTTGTATGCATTCTATTCTTACAACATTACAACATTGCATAATTAATGAGTATTTGAGTCCATGATCATACAAGAATGAATAATGAAAGAATTTATGGGTAATATATTTTACCCTCCCGAGACTTCAATCATCCACTAGGGAAACCTAGGGGTTTAAAAGGCTTATTACACATGCTAAGTGTAATCTTACACCTTCACCAAAAAAAGGTCTAGTTTGTTTATTTAATTTATTAAGTAAAGTTAAGTATTTAATTTTTCTTTGTTGTATAAAAAACACGATCATCACAAAATTTGAATATTCTTCAATTGAATTGATTGCTAAGGGACTAGCAATATTGAGGTTTGGGGGTTTGATAGGAGCCAAATGTCATGCATTTTAGGCCCATAATTATGTATTGTTAAGTCTATATACGTCATTATCTTGGTTCTTTTATACGGTTTACCTGTTTTGAAACGTTTCAGGACATGTCATATAAAGTGAGTTAATTTCGGGTAAATAACTAATATAATGACTTAATATCGTTTGAGGGCTGAAATCGAGGATAAATGTCCCAGAATTGATCAAAAATAAGTTAAGGATACAATACAAGTGAAGTGGAATGAAGTTGAGAAGAGGAACGGAGCAAAGAAGTCAAAATGTGAAAAACAGGATGAAGAACTACCGAGTACTCGGAAGTGCCTTGATCGAGTACTAGGTAGGACAAACAATGGCCACACAATGGTGCACCAGTATAGATCCATCGAGTACTTGGTAGCAAGACCACCGAGTACTCAAAACTGCAATGTTAGCCGACTTCAGCCTCATATTCAGACCACCATAACCTGATCAAAACAACTTTAAATGGAGTGATTCAAAAGCCTAAATGCATCTTCATGAAGTAAGCTTTCCAACTCATTTTGAATCACGTAAAAAATCCTCCCACAGCTCTAGATATAATCAAACAGTGCAGTAGGGATAAAGTTGAAAATCAACTTCGAGTACTAGAGATTTGGCCAACTTCAACTTCATGGGTGGACCCCGTTTCAGCCCCGTTTGACTTGTTTTGCACTCCAATACACCTTGAGACATATTTTAGACATATTATGATCAGATTTCACTTCCTTTCTCAGCAATTCACAAAAGGAAAAGATTTATTTGTAGGAAAACAATCCACATTCAGATAGGACATGCTCAACCTCTATAAAATAAAGGGTTGATTTCATAGTTCTGTATCTAATTATCTATCTATCTATCCTTCGTATATCATCTTTTCAAGGGGAGATTATAGATCAGAGATCAGAGAATAAAGGAACTGAATTTAGTGCCTCGGCAAAGGAGAACTAATGATCATGGAGGCGGTGTCTACATCAACAATGGAGATCACCACAACCATGGGCGGCTAAACGGGTATCTAGGGTTTTTAACAAAACCCTAGTCAAGTAATGTAGCTTTTATTTATTTCAATTATAACAAGGGGAAATTGAAGGACACATATGGAAAATAGATGAGTTTAATGAAGGGTGTGGATGGTGATAACACTACAAGCTCTAGAAATCTCTCTATAAAAATCCACTATCCCCCTTGTGATTTCCCCAAGCTAACCCCTCTTGTTTTACACTATCACAACATTGCCATGGTCTATGGGTGATTGATATATCTATATCTATATATACATATTGTATATGAATATGGTGAAATCTGTAATGGAAAAAGGGAGAAAGTGTTTATAGCAAATTAGATTTAGGCCCCGTTTGGAAGTGGGTGTTTTTGTTTTTTCGCTACAGTTCATGGAACAAATCCTTGTTTGCCCCCCCCCCCCCCCCCCCCCCGGACAAGTATATATACACACATACCACCACCACCACTACCACCTGTCACCACTACTACTGCAAATACACACACACCCGACAAGTATATATACACACATACCACCACCACCACTACCACCCGTCACCACCACTACTGCAAATACACACACACACACGACCACCACCACCACCACCTTCGCAACTCACCACCACCGAACCCTAATTTGACAAATTTTGAGAGGTAACGGTAATTATTCTTTTTTACATTACTTTAAAGGGGTTATTTATTTGAGTTGGGGCAGGAAATGGGTAGGTCAAGACTTGGAATATACTAAATATTCATACTAAATATTTATCCCAATCCGAATTTCAATCTCTTGGACAATGTATCATCATTGCAGATCATCAATTTAAATCTCTTGGACAATGCATCTTCATTACAGATCTTCGCGAATTCGGAAAAAGGAAAAAATTAATTTGAGTTAGATTTCACCATGAGTGAGCCTGTAATATAATTCCAATTTGATTCGAATTGAGACCATATTAATAGTTTGGTACTCGCTTGAATTATATGGGTCTATCAAGAGGATGGGATTCCATGATTTCGAAATTATTTTTTCCTTATAATTTCTAATCCGAATTATAAATTTAATTTCAATTTTACACAAATCCAAATATTCATAATAATCAATGCAATTATTTAAAGAAATTTAGGATATTTGGCTTTAGACACATTATTCTAGAGCCATGCCTAATGATGTGCAAATTTAATCTCCCTATCTATTTAATTATTTAAAATATATTCTTGTGTTCTTTCTATCTATTTTAAAATTTTCAATATATGATTGTGTCTTTTTTTCTAATAGTTAGATTTCTAAATGTTATATTCTTTATGGTTGTAACTCTTTCCTTCGATTCCATGATTTCGAAATAATTTTTTCCTTATAAATTCTAATCCGAATTATAAATTTAATTTCAATTTTACACAAATCCAAATATTCATAATAATCAATGCAATTATATAAAGAAATTTAGGATATTTGGGTTTAGACACATTATTCTAGAGCCATGCCTCATGATGTGCACATTTTATCTCCCTATCTATTTAATTATTTAAAATATATTCTTGTGTTCTTTCTATCTATTTTAAAATTTTCAATATATGATTGTGTCTTTTTTTTCTATTAGTTATATTTGTAAATGTTATATCCTTTATAGTTGTAACTCTTTCCTTCGATTACGTATTTTGAGAAATTTAAATAAAATGATATTGAAGGAAGAATGATAAGTATTAAATATATACAGGAAGATGATTGTACCAAAGACTAAAAAGCTCCGTGGGTTCTTTTCAATATTTTCAGTTCCGGTTCCAAAATTTCAAGAATTGAAAATTTCGGTTCGGTTCTGGTTCCGGATTCGCGGAATCGAACCATTTTTTATTTTTTATTTCTTTAAAATTATTTAATAAATAATGTGAGATGCATTTGATTCATAAACTATAGATCACGACCTAAATTAATCATACTTTGAAAATATTTGAAATTTTTTGTACGATTTAAAGATTTCACTCCATACAAGTTTTACCTTATATATATATATATATTTACATATATAAGCATATATACATATTTTATTTTCGTTTGATATAGTTATTTTCATTCCAATAATTATATATTTGTTTTTCGATTTGCAATAGTTCAAATACTTTAATTTATAATTATATTATCTTTTAATATTTAGTATTTTTATTTTTGTAAAAAAAAAAAGACAGAAAGAACCGGAAACCGACTCTCGGTTTTTCCGGTTCCGGTTTTTCAGGAATCGAAAAAACCGACCCTACTGCTTATTATATATGATGTTGTGTTATGAATTCAACATATTGTTTTCTTATATCCACTTAAACTCCACAATCTGAAATCCGATTTGTATTACTAATTTATTTTTATTTTCTTGTTTTATAAATTTAGGGGCGAAGTCTGGAGCATGAGATCCGTACATTGTGATTATTTCAGACTAAAACTTGAATTATTTTTCGCGATCTTGGTCCCAATAAATTATTGGATAAATTACAGTTTCACTCTTGTAGATAGGATATATTATAGGTTGACCTCCTTTAGAATAAATAATTACAGTTTCACCCACTCTAGTTTAGTTTTTTTTTATTTTTTTTATCACTTTCCGCCTATAGATAGGATATATTACAGGTTGACCCCTTATATAATGGATAATTACAGTTTCACCCACTCGAATTTGGTTTTTGTATCACTTTTTCTCCTGATGTTTGGATTTAATACAGTTTGACCCCCTTCTACAGTTTATGATATCATCCCATTATAAGGTGAAAAATGACTATGTTACCCCTAATTCAATGAAAATACTTTTTTGACCTCCTTTTTTTAATAGACAACATTGCCCTTGTATTTTTTAAAATTATATTTGATAACCGTGATGTCCGGGGATATAACGCCCCGCGTTTTCCTTTCTCTTTTTTGAAATTCTTTTCCAAGTGTTAACGTTTTGTAACGTCAATTATTCATGGCGTTTTGTGTATTCTCGGTACGTGTAAATTTTTCGCATTTAAGTTTTGGACCTAGTGGGACGAATTCGTGGTATTTCGTTTCCGGCTTCGTGGATTTGAGTGTCGCCAACGACTACGTGGGTTCGTGCAACGTTTTCTCGTTGGAGCTTCGATAATCGTGTTGCGTTCCCGAACATTTTAGCCTAGTTTATTGTAGACGTTCAGTATAGCACTTATGTGAATTGTTTGCTATATTTTCATTTTGTGATTAATGAAAATTATTATAAATGATTTCGGTAAAGAAATGACCTAGGGGTATATAAGTATTTTCATATTTGGAGCACTTAGTGAAAAGTGTAGAGATTTGACTAAGTGTTGGGGTATGAATGACATGTTTGTAATTAGAGACGATGACAAGGGTAGAAGGGTAATTAAGAGGCTTGATGATACTCTTGTAATTAACCCTAAGTTGGAAAGAATTTGGTCATTTCCCTATTTCAAGTGGTGTCTCATTCCTTGCCCTTAATTTCATTCTCCCATCTTTGGTTTAGACCCTTGGATCATAAGGTCTTGTTTGGTTGGCACTTAAATGCAATAATTCATTATTGTTGGTCTTTCACTTGGCAAGACTCCATGTCAACCATTGGATGGTTTATTCATTCTCATATTTATTCTAAGCCCTTGGATGATAAGGCCTTGTTTGACAAATTAATGGGTTTTGTGAGTGGTGTAATAAGTCTTCCAATGAAAAGACTTATTCCTAGCCATTGGATCCATTTCTTTTTTCCCCATCTTTGTTTTGGGTTATTGGATGGTGAGAGGGTGAGTGGGAAATCTCTACACATATGTGGTGTGTTAGTCTTTCATTGCAAGACTTTTCATCATTTCTCCTCCATTTTCTCTCATTCTTTCTCTCTTGTTCTTCTCCACTTATGGGTGGAATTCATCACCCTAAGTTGGGGGTTTGATGTGGCCATCAACATAAAAGATGTTCATGGTGTTCTTGTCTTCGATTTGAGCTAGAGATGGGTAAGTGTTCTTCCATCCTTGTGTGTTTCTATTTCAAATCCTAGTTTTGGGTTTCTTGTTAGACAATTTGATGATTCTTGTTTCCCTCTTGTATTGGACTTGGATTCATGGTTAAGAAGCTATGGTGAATCTTTCCACCGGTTTGCTCCTTGGATTTCGGTTGGGGAAGAGCTAGGGTTTCATGGGCCTTGCTTGGTAGTTGTTGTGATTTGCTTTTCAAGAGGTAGGGGAAAACTTCCTAACTAGTCATCTTATGATTGTGTGAGTATGAGTTTGATTCTAGGATTCCTAAACCTAGATATATTTTTGCTAAGTGTATACTTGAAAAATATGAATTTGGGATTTTATGTATTAATGTGCTATAATCCATATTATGTTGTACTTGAGATAGACATGATGTATGCTAGATGGGTTATGAGTTTTGGAGATGGAAAAATGCTTGTATTACTATATGTATATATATGGTATTGATGTATATATATATAAGAGTAAGTATACATATAGGGTTTTGAGTATAGGTAGTGTAGCCTTGATAACGTATATAGGTTAGCTACTTTGCTGATGGAGTTGGAATGTGGAACTTATAGCGTTATTCTAGTTTTCTCATTCTTGTGAATTTGGAGATTTTTATATTGAACATTAAACTTATGTATGAAAATGAGTTAATGTGTTGATTAAATTGCTTTAATGGGAATAAAAACATGTTAAATGAAAGGTAAAATTATCTTTGTGTATTAAAGGAAAATTTGATGATTTTGGATCATGAGTGGTGCATGAAAAAGTACTTTTGTTGATAGTTACTTTAAATGAAATTTAAAAGCATGTTGAATAGTGAAAAATATTCATGTGGACATTTTGGGAATATTGTTATAAATATGATGTGATACATATTTATGTGATGCATGGGTCATTGAGGATATAGTACATGGGTTCACATTTTGTATTAAGAACTCAATTGGTGTTGGGCTACGCCCGGTCGTGTAATCTTGGGTGATTAGTCTTGTGTCGAATCGTCACAACAATTGGTCAGGAGGTGTCCCCCACCTATGGAACTAAAAAGCCAAAAATGTGATATAGGGCTGGTCGTCCCATTCTCAAAGTCGCGGGTCGTCTCGTGCATTCGGTATACGAATCTTTTGTAATGGGTCATCTCGTGCAACCGTCTTCCTTGTTGAAGTGATGGAGAGAAAAATCACTTGAGAAGAATTGGTGTGGTACTCTTTCTCAGTGTAAACGGGTAGAATACGTATTCGTTGTACTGTTGTGGGAACAATGTGTTTCATAAGGTTTATTCCATGAGGTGTGTGGTCGTGTGTGTACCACGGGTGGTGTTGAGTCACATTGCATTTGCGTAGCATTTATGTGATTCCCTTTGACATGTATATCATGATATTATTCAATGTAATTTAAGAGCATGTTTAATGTGAATTTTGCGATATAATTCATATGTTATTAAAATGCTCAAGTGGAATTGAATTATGTGAGAATATGATTTGCATGCTTGTTTTGAAGTATAAAATGCAATGAAAAATAATACTTGTTGTTATGTGCTTATATGTTTTTGGGTGGGGTTATGAGTTGGTTTTCTACGGCTTTTATTGTGATAAGTAAAGTTGATAGTGGATTAGGGGGTCGATTGTGAAATGTGACCTTTGAGAATAGGGTGATAGTTTGGTGACCTTGGTTGGTAGTGGGGTATTGACCACTTGATGTTGTTGCACCTTTGAGGGGTGTATGATCCTTGAGAGTTTGGGGATCTTTATTGGCTATGTAGCGATGGCCAAGTGATAGTTCTTTTGCATTTGAGCAGTGTATCATCTATTTTACTTCGAGGTTTGAAGTTTATTAAGTGAGGTTAGGATTAACCCTAGTCACTTGTGTGGTAATAACTTCTTGATTCTGTTAGTAATCTAAGAGAAGTGATACCAAGTGTTGATTGATGTTTGAATAGATAGGATGAGGTTTTGATTAAACCGAGTTCGTCCCATAGTGTTGGCTACTAGGGTTTTTCTTTTCACATCCTAAGAATAGGAGTGTTATTGAGGTGATTTCCTTAACCACTTGGGGTGGTTGAGATGAGTTGTCATTTTGAGAGTGAATTGAGTTCACGGTTGAGAATCGAGTTGTTAGATCGTTCTTTCGGTTTTGTTGAAGTGTTGTCATTTTTAGACTTATTTCTTCATTCTACGTTCTTCTTGGTTCATGTCGGATGTCGATTCACTCCGCATTGTGTTGTTGGTGTTTTGGTTTGTTTTCGCCTACCCCGTGATGCCGACGAAAACTTTGAGTTTTAAAATGATTTTAAAGTCATGAATAAAAGATTTTGACTTTTGAAAGTTGGCGGTGTACGAAACGGAGACCAGGGGTAAGACGGTTAGTTTTACGGATTTTCAAGAAAATGTTTTTGATAAAACTAAACCAAGAGTAAATGATATTTTCTCATTTCTAAAAGTTCCCAAATGAGTTGAGGACTTTGCCTAATGATTCTTAAGGGTTTAAGACTGGTTGGGAATTATTTTTGAAGTTTCGTATTGAAGCAGCCGACTATCGGAGAGTTGGCAGCCGACTGCTGGAAAAATTGGCTTTTCTTAAAATTTTTGTTAATTTTCGTCCTTGGGCAGTCGAATTTTGGAGAGCGGTCAGCCGACTCTCGGAAATTTAGCCCTGTTTCGACCATTTTCGAAAATTCATTTATCTCACCTCGTAACTCGGATTGAGGTCCCGTTTATTCCTATGGCTTGTGCTAGGTACAAAATTTGTTTTTGAAACTTGAAATAATTATTTTACATCTGAAATGAATTTTTTACCCTTGGTGAAATAGGGGTACTTCAGTTTTTCATTTTTATCGACGTTGTTCGATACCGTTTTCAAAAATTCATATATCTCGCCTCATGGCTTTGATTGGGGTACCGTTTGTTTCTAGGGCCAGATCTATGTTCAAATATTTGATATAAAATTTAACATCAGTTATTTGGACTTGAAATTACTATTTTACCCTTGGTGAACGAGGAGTACTTTAACTTGCTGGTTGGGTCAGAGTTGTCCTATACCCTTTTCAAAAATTCATATCTCTCGCGTCAGGGCTTTGAATTCGGTTCTGTTTGTTTCTGTGGTTTAAATTATGTACAAATAGGTGGGGTAACCTTTGAAAGTACATATTTACCATTTAAATGACCATTTTACCCTTGGGCAAAAATGTGACCTTTTAGTGGTCGGTGTGATGGGTTATTCAATCCATTTCACTTCCTTTTGTTATTTGGCAACTTTTGTGACTTCCCTTAGGTTTATGTGATTGTTTTAACCCTGTGTTGGGTTTACGGATATCAGTAGTGACATGTGAGGTGATTGACAGTACGAGTTGATACTGATTTGAGATTTTGGAGCTCGGTATGCTTGTGGCCTAGGAAGTGTGAGTGTTATACTTCCTGGAGTGTTATGAATAGGAGTCTTTCTCCCGTTTTTTGGTGATAGATGTTGTAACACCCCGCTCCAACACTTGGTATGATATTGTCCACTCTGGGCCCAGCCCGCACAGTTTTGCTCTTAGGCTCCTCCCAAAATGCCTCATACCAATTGGAGACAACACTACACATATAAGCACATCCCCAGACCTCTACCCGGGGGATGTGGGACATCACAATCACCCCCCCTTGAGACCCAGTGCCCTAGCTGGAAACCCACGGGTGATGTGCATGCTCCCACACTTAATTCCGGTCGGGCTCTAGCTCTGATACAAATTGTAACACTCTGCTCCAACACTTAGTATGATATTGTCCGCTCTGGGCCCAGTCCGCACGGTTTTGCTCTTGGGCTCCTCCCAAAAGGCCTCATACCAATTGGAGAAAACACTGCACATATAAGCACATCCCCATACCTTTACCCGGGCGATGTGGGACATCACAGATGTTGTGTTGATTGTCAGTGTATGACTGGTGGGTACGAGTCGTAGTGATCTATGTAGTGGTCTATATTGCGTGACTTGTATTAGTTGTATATCTCTATGTATATATATACGTGCATATATATGTATAGGTATGCGTTATTATATGTGGTTGATGTTGAGCGTCAGGTGTATGTAAAATATGTGGTTAAAAACAACACATTAACGACACTTTAGGTTTTACCCTTCTACAATCGCATAGATCAATTGTATATAATTTTGCTTGAGTAGGGGAATATAGATCCCACAAAGACGAGGATTGTTCACTTTAATAATTTAAAAACATTGAATTATAGTTTTTCCAAAAAGAGTTGATTTTTGTAAATTATCTAATATTACTTAAATTAATATAAACAACAAAGTAAATTGGTTTGTGATTTAGAAGGAGAGAAAACTAGGGTTTCCTCACTCCACCACTAACCGTATAACATAGTTCAAATTCTAATTTCAATTGCATGAGGGCGATCCATTGACTATGAATTAGGTCGCACCGCGCCAGCAGTTTGACCCCAAAAAAGATTACTCTTAATCGGATTGTGACAACCCATCTCAAGACTAAACTTATTAGTGCATGCCGACTACTAATAGAAAAGTAAATTAAAGTATTAAATTAAAGCATGAAAATAAACTAAGGCATGTCTATTTCAGTTTGTCAGGGCATGGCCTGTGTCAACCTAGGGTTTCGAGTTTTATGACCACCATTGTGTAGAAAATCAAAAATTAAGCATCCGAGTTCCATTCCATAGTGATTAAGTATGAAGCTGTAAGATAAATATATTCAAAAAGTCTAAGACAAGAATCAAATCAAATATATAAACCTGTATCACGAATAAAAACGGTCACTCATCTAACACAATCATCACAGTATAGTCATAGCTTCCCCTCTCTGCAATTGAAAACAAAATCAAAACTACATTACTTGGCTAGGGTTTTGCGAGAAAATCATAGATACCGAATTAGTTGATTATGGCTGAGGGAGTCTGCATTGTTGGTGTAAAAACGCTCTCCATAACCTTCTTCTCCGGATCTCTAGGTCTTTAATGGTTGTTCTTTTCAATGAAAGAGAATTCTATGAATGAACGTGTATCTCCAGAACATAACTAAAAATAATCGTAAAAGCCCCATTTTCTAAACCCTAATCCTCTCATATTTATAGACAAATGAGGGAAACCCTTATGGTTTCCCTGTAATTTTATAATACATTAATACTCTCATAAAATCAGATGTAAATATGTGTATAAGCTTGTACGTATAGGTATGGAATCACCGATCACTTGAAATATCGAAGTAGAACCAAACTGAAAAATTCTGAAACAACTCCGAAACAACTTCAGCACGTCGAGGGATCACGTGACCATCATATGGGACCTACACTCCTGACCTACGCCCAAAGCGTAGGGTCCAAAACCATAGCGTAGTTTAGGAGCGTAGGTTGGGTCCAATTTGCCCATTTTTCTCTCGAGTGACGTAGATATTATGCACTTTTGATGTAAAAACCCGTCTTTTTGTATTTTAGCTAAACTGGTTGCCTTTGACTCCCGATGCTTTTCGGTGAAGTAATAATGTCTGAAAAAGACATTTTTGCCCTTTCGGTGAGATAATGATGTCGTGAAATGACCATTTTGCCCTCCGGTAGCTCTTCTTCGCTCTGTCGCACCTCTTGTTTCCTTTCTAGAGATAGAAACAAACATAAACTCAGTTAATTCACCGAGATTAGCTCTGTTTCTTCATTAAGCTCCTAAAATATGCTTACACACACAAACGAGATAAAAATACCAAGTAATGGAATGTAAAGGCATAACAAATGCAAGATAGGGGTGAAAATGAACAATATTGAGCACTTATCACACCCCCAAACTTACTAGTCCCTTAGGAATAAACTCAAAGAAAATTGACTGTGATGGTTTTTATTTTATCTAACCTAATCTATTATTTTCTAATCCATTACTTTCGTGAGGGTCGACGATTACACTTAGCACGTGTAAAAAGCATTTTAAACCCCTAGGTTACCCCTAGTGAACGAGTGAAATCTCGTGAAGGTTTCCAGTGATGGTACCTACAAACATCTCAATTATTTTGTAATTATGCATCCATGAGTTCACACATATAAGTCAAATAAGCTATGATACAACATACAAGATAATATGAATGCAAATATTCCCACTTACTACCAAACAACAATTATATCAAGCTTCGTGTTACGAATGGTCCTCACTTAGGTAAATGATTTTGTTACTTTTTACTTAAAATCCAGACAACCTTCCGTGATTTTGTTAACATTCAACTACAATATTTCAGTTTCTTTTCTCCTACTTCATTGATCAAATTTTGCCATTTTTCATTAAAACGTAACTTTTCAACTTTCCACTTTTCATCCCTTTTTGTCTTTCTAAGCTCCGAACTTTCCAGCGAGGCTTTTCAGTCCCAACCAACTGGGCCCGAGCTTCTTCCATGGGATTTATGCTCATCAGTCTTTTCCCCTTTAAACCCGAACAATGATATTGGTGATACCAAAGCCCGGTTACTCAGATCAAAGAACTGCTTTTTGCATTTTATTTTCAATTTTCTCTATTTCAATCAAAACAACTCCCCTTCTCCCATTTAATTGTAGAAAAATTAATTTTCAACTTCATAGTAAAAAATCAACCTATCTCTCACAGTGAATGTGTGCTTGTGTTTATAGGTCAAAGTCGTATTTCATAATTTTAATTTCACTCATTCACTTATCAATATAAACCACATCACTTTACTAACTTGATTTAATCATTATAAACATCAACTCAATCAACTAATAATGTGAAACACTCATGCATAAAATCAAAGAATTGTTTCAATTTTTTTTTATTTTTCTCAAAAATCTTTATTCCTTGTAATACTATACTCTTACCCCCAAACATAAATCAGACCATGTACCCATGGTCAAAAATAAAATAAGAGAACAAATACAGTTACCCTTGAAGCTCAATTCTGGATTCCTAAGCAAAGTACAAGTCCTCTCCCCCAAACTTGAATTGGATCACCTCGAGATATCATTAATAATGCACACACACCCAATCATAGCAATGGAAAAGAAATTGCATCACAAACATCCAGACATTGACACATTTTGTTAAGGAATCAAAGAATTTTTATATATATATATATTTTTATTGATGACAATAATTAAAAAAAACTGATTTGGCTTTAAGGGCCTACAATCCTAAAATAATAAAAATAACAATAAAAAAAACAAAGACATGGCTTTAAGGGTCTACCATCTCTACAAATAGAATAACCTACAAATCCTAACCTTAATTCCTAGTCCGCCTCATCTTCTTCATCACTCAACACGACACTCTTCAACCATATCCGGCAATCTGCAGTCTCTTTCAACTTCTCTAAATCTTCCTCCGGATATATTTTCATGAATGTCCACCGCATCTCATCCAATTTCTTCATTCTATCACCCAACTGCTCAGTAATGATTTTTGATAGTAAAAATGGGTATGGAAGATAATAGTCACATTTATCAGCCCCTGCCCATTCTCGACTCACCATTGCTTGAGCATATGACATCTCAGCCATAATCGAGGTTGGAACACACACTTCATACCCATGAGTTAGGGCATACAAAGTTTGAAGCATAGTGTGATCTTTTGCACTTGTTTGATTATTAGGCAAAAGTTGAGTCGCAACAACACAATCCAAATACAGTGTATCCGACTTCAACCACTAATTTTCACACGTTTTGTCCCCCGGATCTAAAACCGTACACAATTCCCTCACCATATCTTCATCCTTATGTGGCCATACTATATGATTCTCTTTCAAAATTCCATGCAAGTTTGCCGGAGTACAGATTGGTACATTCCATGCATCGACAATACTTCTTCTTCCAATCACAATAGGAGCACTCCACTGAGTCACTTTAGCCCTTATCACCTCAAATCCAGGTGGTCCTGACACTATCATATTTTTATAGAATTTTTGGACCAAGCCCAGATACACCTTTTCGATCGCCGGTTTTTCTAGACTCTTTAATCCTCGTTCCCTAAGGATTTTTTGTTCAGGTACAACTAAAACTCAATTCATCCTCTCCAGATGAAATATCTCCTCAAATTGCAACCGACACTGTAAAAACGATTTTGGTATCGTTCGACTTCCCTTCAGACTCGTAGCTTCGTTATTCGTGCTCTTCATAACCACATATGGTTATGTCTCCTCTATGAACTCTTCCGGGTCAGAATAATCTTCAGTAGCATTATCCATACTAACCCTCTTTGAAGTAGAAAGAATAAAAGAAGAATAGAAGAAGAATACCCAATCTAATGCTTATTCTTTGAGAATGTGAATTATGAATTGTGTCTACCCTATGGATGTATTTATAGATGAATGGAGTATAATTATAAGATAAAAATTATTTAAAACCCTTAATTGACTAGGAAAGGAGAAGTAATAAGTAATACAGCTTCAATTTGCAATTTCCTTGTCAGATTAGGATTACTCTAAAAATTCTACAAAAATTCTACACAAATTCCTAAAAATAACTTAAACAAATCTAAATACAAGTCCAAGTACAAATCAGGCTAAAATATCCCAAAAAGGGTCTAATTTTTTAAAATTTCTGGCCCAACCATGAACTACCCTATGCTTGGGCGTAGGGTAAGGCAATATGTATATATATATATTTTTAATCAAGTCATGACACGCTTCCTAATAACTAACGTACCCCCAAACTTAAACGTACACATGTCCTCATAGTGTGAAAATAAAATCACACATATTGAATGTAATAAACATAGTAAGGCACACATATTTTAAAAGTGGTCAAAACTGTCATTTTATATAAAAACAAAAAATATCACAAATAGTTAAAGATGATTGTTAAAGTGCTCACAAAAGATCGAACATGACTCTCCGCTCTACGAGTAATCTCTACTATGAATAGCTAAAACAAGAAAATCCTAAAAAAGATAAAATAAAATAAAATAATCAAAACTAAACTACAACTACTAAGCATCATCCAGAGGTTGTTGTGGTGATGGAATGGTCAGTCCCATACGTCTCATCAAAATATCCTTCAACTCACGATGCTCACATCGTCGGACATGTCTCTCCTCTATGAATGATCACTTTAATTCTTCAATACGACCAATCAACTGGTTGTAGTGAATATGAGTCATCATAACAGAACCCCCAGCTGGGGCTTATGGCACATCATCGCCTATAACAGCCTCCTCAGCCTGTGGCACCTCCACCCCAGGCATTTCATCCTCAGCCTGCGGCATCTCCACATCATCCTCTTGTGCTCCGGGCAGTAAAACTCCTCCGAACCTGCGCCGACGAGCAAATGTCTCTTAACCCTTCTTGAGCCACCCCTTGCCATATGCAACTAACGATACAAACATATCCTCGGCATCCATCTATAATCCCTGATCAAATATCAACTTCATCAAAAGGTAGGGAAGAAAAATTTGAAACTTGGCAGTCCCAACCTTGTTCTCCCAATACAAGTGAATATAACACCAGAATAAAGTCTGTCGAAAAGCGAGTGGAATAGAGTACCAGTGACCAAACTAGAAAGCATAGTGCAATGTCGGAAATGGCGGGTAGCACATGGTCTGATGGCTATGTGGTAATACATTGGACCGGACTATCAGATCCCAAAGCCACATCATCAGATGATAGTTGGACTTTTTGGTCACATTATGCCTATTTTCGGCCCACTGCCCCTTAGTTTACAGTCGCACCATATCGTAAATTGGCAGAAGTGGGTCTGGCATAGATGGGAACCACTCCCCTAACTCCGCAGGGCACTCATGTGGAATACCCCACGTAGCAGCAATACTCTCGGGAGTAATCTCAAACTCCCGCCCCTGCAGTACTATCACTAGCCGAGTCCCTCTGCTGTAATGCCTCATATAAAGCCAGAACTCGCTAATCATGTCAACGCAAATATGTAGTGTAGTTGGGGCTAGGATCGACAATAATCTATGCTCCCTCAGTATGCCTATAGTCCAATGTGGAACTGGCTCTATCTGCTCAAGTGCCGCAATAGCAAACGTGCGCTCCTGTCGGAACCCCTTCTTTAGCGCCTGATTCATCAAAGTCTCCTTAGAGACTGTAGAATGTTTCCATCTGTAAGAAATGAGATTACCCTCATCACCGTCAACTTCCAGCTCAGGATACGGCACTTCGCCGCTCTCAGCATCCTCTAACTCTGCCTCTCCATCTTCACTATCACCACTCTCAAAAGTCTGTTCATCGAATGACTCCGATTCATGTGGTAGTGATGATGGCTCAGGGACTGTTGCCTGTGCCTGGGGTCGTGATGGAGCCCTTGGTGCAGCAGTTGGAACTATCATCCAGCTAAATTTTAAATCTAACTCAATGCCCTCCGTTGGTGTAATCAGCCTCTCAAACTCCTTATCGGTCGAATCCGGCGCAACATACACTGGCCTCGGCACCCGGGTACTACGATGTACAAGCAGCGTACTCTCCAAGGGAGGTGACCATGATCTATCTCTCTTCACTTTTGTCACCAATGTAGATTTTCCCTCATCCGCCTTCCTCGCTCCTTTTAGATGAGTCATTCCTACCGAATTCGGATTTTTATGAAAAATGAGCAAAAACATGTCCAGACACCGAATCAAACTCAAAACTATATCTAAAGTACTCTAATATGATGATTAAACAAGACCTCATCTCAAAAAATTGATATTCAACCCGTATCTGAAGTCGGAAACCCAACTTTTTGAAAATGGATTAAAACACGATTTTGATCGGTCTCATTTGTCAATACTAGTTTAGAATAGTTATATTAAGTAATTGAAACCAAAAGAATGGATCAAAACTTAACGAATCACGAGAAACGGCAAATTCCCCAAAATTGGATTTTAGAGACTTTTCGAGTTCTTCGCGCGAATCCGTACATACTGCTCACTAATCTGATGATCCGCCACTTGCGAATGATAGGAAATATTGATATTTGGCTTTATGAACAAACGGGATTCGATTCGGTGGGGAGGAGAGGGAGAAAAACAAATTTGAAAATGAAAAGTTGAGGGACTATTTTATACAATCCCCGTGACCTACGCTTGGGTGTAGGTACCAAAGGTGGATTTTTGGCTTCGGCCACTTTGTTGCTCGTTCTCGATTCTTGAACACTTGAACCTCTCCTATACACACCTATTGACATGAGTGACCTTAATTTGTCGAAATCCGGCACTTCGTGGACGAAAATACCCCTCCAACTAATGACGACTATTTTAGACTCGATCTTAAAAAATTTCAAAAACTGAATTTAAAATACTATTTTACAACTACAAACTAAGATCATGATAGGTGCTCAATATTGGTCATTTTTCGCCCTTATCTTGCGTTTGTTATGTCTTTACATTCCATTATTTGATATTTTTATCTCGTTTGTGTGTGTAAGCATGTTTCAGGAGCTTAATGAAGAAACAAAGCTAATCTCGGTGCATTAACTGAGTTCGTGTTCATTTCTATCCCGAGAAAGGAATCAAGAGGTGCGCTAGAGCAAAGAAGAGCTACTGGAGGGTAAAATGGTCATTTCACGACATCATTATCTCACCGGAAGGGCAAAAATGTCATTTTCAGACATTATTACTTCATCGAGAAGCAACGGGAGTCAAAGGCAACCAGTTGTTACATTAAAAGTGCATAATACCTCCATCACCAGAGAAAAATGGGCAAATTGGACCCAACCTATGCTGTGGTTTTGGACCCTACGCTCTAGACCTACACCCAAGCATAGGTCAGGAGCGTAGCCCTAAGCTCTAGACCTACGCCCAAGCGTAGGTCCCATATGATGGTCACGTGATCCCTCGACGTACTGAAATAGTTTTGGAGTTGTTTCAGAATTTTCCAGTTTTGTCCCTACTTCAATATTTCAAGTTATCGGTGATTCCAGACTTAAACGTATAAGCTTATACACATATTTACATATGATTTTATGAGAATATTAATGTATTATGAAATTACAGAAAAGGGCAACTATTAGGGTTTCCCTCATTTTTCTATAAATATAAGAGGATTAGAGTGTAGAAAAGAGAACTTTTTGGAGGATTGTTTTTTGTTCTATTTTGGAGATACACATTCATTCATAGAGTTCTCTTCCATTGAAGATAACCACCATTAAAGACCTAGAGATCCAGAGAAGAAGGTCATGGAGGGCGTTTCTACACCAACAATGCAGACTCCCTCAACCATGATCAACTAATTCGGTATCTAGGGTTTTCTCGCAAAATCCTAGCCAAATAATGTAGTTCTGATTTTGTTTTCAATTGTAGAGAGGGGAAGCTGTGACTATATTGTGATGATTGTGTTAGATGAGAGACCAGTTTTATTCGTGATACAAGTTTATATATTTGATTTGATTCTTGTCTTAGACTTTTTGAATATATTTATCTTACAGAATCATAATTATTCACTATGGAATGGAACTCGGATGCTTAATTTTTGATTTTCTACACAATGGTGGTCATAAAACTCGAAACCCTAGGTTGACACAGGCCATGCCCTGACAAACTGATATAGACATGCCTTAATTTATTTTCATGCTTTAATTTACTGCTTTAATTTATTTTTTTGTTAATAGTCGGCATGCACTAATCAGTTTAGTCTTGAGATGGGTTGTCGCGATCCGGTTGAGAGTAATCCTTTTTGGGGTCAAGCTTCTGGTGCGGTGCGACCTGATTCACTGTCAATGGATTGCCCTCATGCAATTGAAATTAGAATTTGAACTATATTATGCAGTTAGTGGTGGAGTGAGGAAACCCTAGTTTTCTCTCCCTCTGAATTGCAAACCAATTTACTTTGCTATTTAGTTTAATTTAAGTAATATTAGATAATTTACAAAAATCAACACTTTTTGGAAAAACTATAATTTAGTATTTTTAAATTATTAAAGTGATCAATCCTCGTCTCTGTGGGATCTATATTCCCCTACTCAAGCAAAATTATACACAATTGATCTATGCACTTGCAAAAGGGTAAAATCTAAAGTGTCATTAATGTGCTATTTTTAACCATATATTTTGCACACACGTGACGCCCATCAATTTTTTGGAGTCGTTGTCGGGGATGTGACATTGTTCAATAGCTTTAGTAGTTTATTTACATTGCGTTATTGTAGATTAAAGCTAAAGTTGAAATTTTTGTGTGATTTACAGGTACAATTGAAGAGCGTGAAAGGAAAGGACAAAGATGCTGAAGTTGCTTCTGGACCCTTTGTGAGTTTCAATTTTGCTCGGTTTTTGCATTTAATTTTCAGCTTTTCTTTTTGTTCATAGTTTAGATTAGTTTAGAAGTAGTTTAATTAATTTTATTTAATCATTAAAAAGAGAGAGGAAAAAAAAGATAAAGGAAATTTTTAAAAAAATCAATAAATAATTTATTTTTAGTATATGTCCGATAGACCGACGCGTTCAAATTTAAATTCTACATTAGTTGTATACGATCTGGAGATCGAAAGAACTCTAAGGCGTTTACAAAACTTTATTGAAGAGCGTCGTCAGACAGAAAAGGTCGAGATGGGTGACGAGAGAGTCAATCCACGGAAAGGACCAGACACCTCATTGAAGGGTTTCTACACACCGGACGCATATGAATCGTATGCTGAATTTCCGAAAGAGGAAGGTGCGTAGCATTTCGAGATCAAGACGATTGTGATCAACATGCTCCAAAAGTTCTCTGGTCTCAGAATAGAAGATCCGTACTAGCATGTCAATGAATTCTTAGAGGTTGCATCAACCGTTTGGTATAATGGTATAACTAAAAATGATCTAATGTATTCCCATGGTCTTTAAAAGACAAAGCAAAAACATAGTACATTAAATTGACTCAAGCAACTAAACTTGACTGAGAAGCACTTAAGCAAGAATTCTTAGAGAAACATTTCCCCACAGGAAAGAATTCAGAAGCCCAAGATGAGATTAAGCGATTCAGGAAATTGCTAGGAGAACAATTTCATGATGCGTGGGAGAGGTACAATGAGATTTTGAATAAATGTCCCCACCATAAGTTTTCTGATCAAGATGTTGCTAGAAATTTTTACATGGGTTTAGGTCAAAAACATAAAAATCTAATAGATGCCTCTACACAAGGTCAGTTTACCTTGAAACACGCAATAGAGCTATTAGAGATGTTTAATAACATCAGTGAAAATACCCTTTAGTATGAATCTGATCTGAGGTCTAAAGGTGAACTGGATAGGCGATCATAAAATGCATTTGAGGTCAATCATGATATTAAAAATCCAGTGGCACTGATAGATGAGAGGTTAGAGGGATTTGAAAAAAATTCTTACCCAAGGAGAAGTTTTTTAGGGTGAACCAGATTATTCTCAAAATGAGTATGAGGACGTAATAGCCGCTAATGTTAATGCAGCATGGAATTACTCCAATAATGCCCCATTCTCCAACTCATACTCTCCAAATAATAGAAATCATCCATTCATGTCCTATAAGTCCACAAATATGGAGAATCCTCCTGAAAAAGTTCAACAAGGACAGTGGTCCAATTCTCAATCAAATTTTCAACCAATGCTCAATTTACCTCGCAGCCAAGGTTCCAACAGAGTCAACAATCATTCGAATCTCAGATAAGAATAATGACTCAAAATTCCCAATCAAATTACCAACCTAGATAGCCATCTAATAATTCGTTGGCTCTTCAGCCATTCAATAACAACCAGGCTATCCAACCATTCTAATATCAACTCCAGCCTCAAAGAAACCAAGCTCCACCACCTGGTTCTCAAAATAACAGGGTAGAGCAGACCTTGGTGGACCTCTAAAATCAGATGGGGGTACATACTCAAGCACTGACCCAAATCACCATGTAGTTAGGACAAATGGCAAATCAGAGGAACAATAGAGAGCCAGATCAGTTGCCCAGTCTGCCTATCGCTAACCCAAAGATCCAGCAAATGCAAGAGCTTGGATCATTTACCAATACTAATCACGAGTTTGTTCAAGCAATTACCACTCTGAGAAGGGGAAGGGTAATGGAAAGCAGAGTAGAGGAATAATATGAGGAGAAAATGCAGAGAAGAAAAGAAGCTGAGCAAGCTCAAAAGAAGGAAGTGGAAGAAACACAGCAGAAAGAGGTTGAGAGCGGATAGTCTGAAGTTCAGAAAGATAAATGGCCAGTAAATAAGAGTGTGGACGAGACATTGCTTGAACAGCCAAATAGGGTGAACTATGAGGAGGCACCGCCATTTCCTCAACGTCTTAGAGAACCGGCTAAGTATGGGAAGATGAAAGAATCTGATATGTTGGATACATTTCGACAAGTCAAGATTAATCTGCCGCTCTTAGACGTAATTGCCCAAATCCCACCTTATGCTAAATTTTTCAAGGATCTCTGTACCCAAAAATGGAAAAGCAGAACAAAGAATCCAAAGAAAATACTCTCAACTGAGCAAGTGAGTTCATTGCTGTTAAGCATTACTCCACCAAAGAGGAAAGATCCCGATGCTCCCACTTTTTCTTGTGTTATTGGTGACCAAGAAATTGGTAGAGCCCTTCTTGATCTAGGTATGACTATTAACTTGCTTCCTTATTCAGTATTTAAATAGCTAGGTTGGGAGAGCTCAGTCCCATATAGGTTGTACTATAGTTTGCCGATCGATCTGTCAAACAGGTGAAAGGTATTTTGGAAGACGTCATAGTTCAAGTGGGCAAGTTTTACTTTCCAGTTGATTTTGTAATCCTGGAAACAGAACCTGTCCCGGAATCAAACAAACACATCCTAGTGATCTTAGGCAAACAATTTCTGGCCACGACAAATACGTGCATAAATTGTCGAACCGGAGCCATGGATTTGACCTTTGGGAAGATGAAAGTCAGGATGAATGTGCTTGAGGGAAGCCATCAATTACCTGAGTCAATGGATTGTTTCCAGATAGATAAGTGCAATGAGGTAGATGATATTATAAGTGATTTTGTGACACAAATTTTGGAGAAAGATGAGATTGAAGACTTTCTGGCAAATGAAATGTCGAATGAAGAAATCGACAATTGGGATGCATATGTGGGAACGCAGAATAAGGAATTGTATAAAATTGGGACTGCGTCATACACATAACCTTGGAAGCAAGAACCAGTGGAACCACTCCCAATAGTTTGAAGTATTCCCCCAGTTCCATCACTTACAACTCCGTCTGTTTTAGAACTTAAGAAGGTTCCAGAAAAGTTGAAGTATGTTTTCTTGGGACCTGATGAAACTCTTCCTGTAATTATTTCATCAAAGTTGACAATAGAATAGGAATTGAGTCTGATTAAGGTTTTGACCAAGAATAAAGAAGCAATTGGGTGGAGTATGACTGATTTAAAAGGGATTGATCCATCAATTTGCATGCATCGAATTTATTTGGAAGATAAAGCGAAACCATCAAGGGGGATGCAGCAAAGATTGAATCCGAACATGATGGAGGTAGTAAGAAAGGAAATAGTGCAATTGCTGGATGCGGGAATCATTTACCCGATTTTTGATAGTAAGTGGGTAAGCCCAACTCAAGTGGTCCCGAAGAAGTCGGGAATCATAGTGGTACCCAATGAAAAGGGTGAGCTAATTCCTCAACGTACGACCACGGGGTGGCATGTGTGTATTGACTACAGAAAGCTCAAATCTAATACCAGGAAGGATCATTTTGCATTACCATTCATCGATCAAATCCTAGAAAGACTAGTCGGACAAAGCTACTACTGCTTTTTGGATGGTTATTCCGGCTATAATCAAGTGGCAATTGATCCTGCAAATCAGGAAAAAACCACTTTCACTTGTCCATATGGCACATTCGCGTACAGACGGATGCCTTTTGGGTTATGTAATGCGCCAGCAATAGTCTAAAGGTGTATGATGTCTATCTTCTCTGATATGGTAGAAAAGTTTCTGGAAGTGTTCATGGATGACTTCTCAGTCTTTAGGGCAACCGTTGAAGAGTGTTTAAGGCATTTAACACTAGTACTTGAAAGGTGTAAAGAGACCAACTTAATTCTTAGTTGGAAGAAGAGCCATTTTATAGTTCAAGAGGGAATAGTACTTGGCCACATTATATCTAGGCAGGGGATTGAGGTCGATAAAGAAAAAGTTGAGCTGATTTCAAAATTACCTCCTCCCACATCTGTGAAACATCAGATTAGATTCATACTGAAGGGTATTTTCACTAATGTTATCAAACATCTCTAAAAGATCTTTTGCGGGTTTCAAGGTAAACTGACCTTCTATAGAAGCAACTATTAGATTTTTGTGTTTTTCACCTAGACCCATGTAAACATTTCTAGCAACATCTTGATCAACAAACCTATGGTGGGGACATTTATACAAAATCTCATTGTACCTCTCCCACGCATCATGAAATTGCTCTCCTGGCAATTTCCTGAATTACTTAATCGCATCTTGGGCTTTTGAAGTCTTTCCTATGGGAAAATGTTTCTCTATGAATTCTTTCTTAAGTGTTTCCCAATCAAGTTTAGTTGCTTGATTCAATTTAATGTACCATCTTTTTGCTTTGTCTTTTAAAGACCATGGGAAGAGACGTACTCTTAGATCATTTTTAGTTAAACAATCATACCTAACGGTTGATGCAACCTCTGAGAATTCAATGACATGCTGGTACAGATCTTCTATCCTGAGACCAGATAACTTTGGGAGCATGTTGATCACATTCGTCTTGATCTCGAAATGCTTCGCACCTTCCTGTTCTAAAAATTCAGTATTCGATTCATACGCGTTCGGTGCATAGAATCCCTTAAGTGAGGTATCTGGTCCTCTCCGTGGATTGACTCTCTCGTCACCCATCTCGACCTCTTCTGTCTGACGACGCTCTTCAATAAATTTTCGTAAACGCCTTAGAGTTCTTTCGATCTCCGAGTCGTATACTACTAACGCAAAATTTGGATTTGAATGCGTCAATCTATTAGACATACACTAATACCTTCTTTTTTTTTTAATAAATAAATAAAGCAAATTAACTAAACTACTTCTAAACTAATCTAAACTATAAACAAAAAACAAAGCTAAAAATTAAATGCAAAAACCAAGCAAAATTGAAACTCACAAAGGGTCCAGACGCAACTTCAACAACTTTGTTTTTTCCTTTCATGCTCTTCAATTGTACCTGAGAAGCACACAAAAAATTTCAAATTTTAACTTAATTATACAATAACACAATGTAAATAAACTACTAAAGCTATTGAATAATGCCGCATCCCCTGCAACGGCGCCAAAAACTTGTTGGGCGTCAGGTGTGTGCAAAATATGAGGTTAACAACAACACCTTAATGACACTTTAGGTTTTACCCTTCCGCAAGCGCACAGATTAATTGTGTATAGTTTTGCTTGAGTAGGGGAATATCGATCCCACAGAGACGAAGATTGTTCATTTTAATAATTTAAAAACATTGAATTATAGTTTTTCCAAAAAGAGTTGATTTTTGTAAATTATCTAATATTACTTAAATTAATCTAAACAGTAAAGTGAATTGGTTTGTGATTAAAAAGGAGAGAAAACTAGGGTTTCCTCACTCCACCACTAACCGCATAACATAGTTCAAATTCTAATTTCAGTTGCATGAGGGCGATCCATTGACTGTGAATCAGGTCGCACCGCGCCAGTAGTTTGACCCCAAGAAGGATTACTATCAACCGGATCACGACAACCCATCTCAAAACTAAACTGATTAGTGCATGCCGACTACTAACAGAAAAGTAAATTAAAGTATGAAAATAAATTAAGGCATGTCTATATCAGTTTGTCAGGGATGGCCCGTGTCAACCGAGGGTTTCGAGTTTTATGACCACCATTGTGTAGAAAATCACAGATTAAGCATCCAAGTTCCAGCCCATAGTGAATAATTGTGATTGTGTAAGATAAATATATTTGAAAAGTCTAAGACAATAATCAATTCAAATATATAAACTTGTGTCACGAATAAAAACGGTCTCTCATCTAACACAATCATCATAGTATAGTCATACCTTCCCCTCTCTACAATTGAACACAAAATCAAAAATACATTACTTGGTAAAGGTCTTGCGAGAAAACCCTAGATACCGAATTAGTTGATCATGGCTTAGGGAGTCTGCATTATTGGTGTAGAAACGCTCTCCATGGCCTTCTTCTCCAGATCTCTAGGTCTTTAATGGTGGTTCTCTTCAATGGAAGAAAACTCTATGAATGAAAGTGTATCTCCAAAACAGAACTAAAAATAATCCTAAAAGCTCCCTTTTCTAAACATTAATCCTCTCATATTTATAAACAAGTGAGGGAAACTATTAGGGTTTCCCTTTTCTGTAATTTCATAATACATTAATACTCTCAAAAAATCAGTTGTAAATATGTGTATAAGTTTGTAGGTATACGTATGGAATCACCGATCACTTAAATATCGAAGTAGGGACAAAACTGGAAAATTCTGAAACAACTCCGAAACAACTTTAGCACTTTGAGGGATCACGTGACCATCATATAGGACCTACGCTCCTGACCTATGCTTGGGCGTAGGTCTAGAGCGTAGGGTCCAAAACCACAGCGTAGCTTAGCAGCATAGGTTGGGTCCAATTTGCCCATTTTTCTCTCTGGTGACGTTGGTATTATGCACTTTTGATGTAAAAACCCATCTTCTTGTATTTGAGCTAAACTGGTCACCTTTGACTCCCGATGTTTTTCAGTGAAGTAATAATGTCTGAAAATGACATTTTTGCCCTTCCAGTGAGATAATGATGTCGTGAAATGACCATTTTGCCCTCCGGTAGCTCTTCTTCGCTCTGTCGCACCTCTTGATTCCTTTCTCGAGATAGAAACGAACATGAACTCAATTAATTCACCGAGATTAGCTCTGTTTCTTCATTAAGCACCTGAAACATGCTTACACACACAAACGAGATAATAATACCAAGTAATGGAATATAAAGACATAACAAACGCAAGATAGGGGCGAAAAATAACCAATATTGAGCAGCTATCAGTTCCGTTATGACTTCATTATGTGCTAGTTGCCCTATTTGTTGATGCATGGTAGGGGATTAGTGGGATGTGTTTCCGTGGTCTCGTAATGGCGTGATTTCCATGTGAGATATTTGACTGACCTAGGATAGATGCATATACACGGGTTAGTTCGCACTCGACTTGGACGGTCGTAGGATGTGATAGTTACAATTCCTTTCTCCTACGGGGCTTCGATGAGCTCACCTCATTGTTTGATTGCCTAGCATCCCAAATGCCATGGAGTGCAGGATGGCTTGTGGCATGGATGCTGTCGCGGGAATTGGGACGTTCGTTCGTAGAGTTGTTCATTTTCTTTTCCTTTACTTATCCCCTGTATTAGGACTGTTGTTTTATTTTCATGGGAGCTAGTCTGTTGGCATATCCCTCCCTTGTATTGGCATCGTTGTATTCTTTTGGCACCTCGATGTGCCTTGTGTATCATTTGGTTAGCTTCCGCTTTGTTAGTGTATGGAATTATTATTGTTAATAATATTCCATTCGGTTTATGGTATTGATATTCTTAAAATTGGTTGCTCATTTTATGGATCACGACCCGGATTCCTCGGATGTCCCGGTTCGGGAGTCTTTGGAAATTCGGGGTGTGACAGGGGAAGCTTACGCGCACTAACGAATTGTTTTTGTTTTTATAACACGAATTGGGTAAGGCTTGTACTATGTACACGGTCGTGACCCTAACGAATTATTTTTTTCTTTTGAAAGGTGGCCTTAATGAATTATTCGCACCTTGTAAGAATCGAACATGAGAACTCATTTTTCATGAAACATCAAGTTTCAAGTTTTTTTCAACTAGGTTAACTCGCTTCGGTTAAAAGTTTACCCACATGTGAAGGTGGTGCTTTGTTTCATCATCGACTAATTGATGGAACCCGTACAAGGCGAACCCCCCCCCCCCCCCCCCCCCCCCCCCCCAAACACGAACGGGTAAGGCTTGGGTTATGTCCGCGGTTGTGACCTTAATGAATTTTTTATTTTTTTTAAAAGGTGACCCTAATGAATTGTTTGTACCTAGTAGGAATCGAACATAAGAACTCATATTTCTTGAGACACCCAGTCCCAAAATTTTTCCAACTCTAGGTCAACCCTAGACCTTTGGATAATGGGAGCACCCTTAATTGACCTGTCCCTTGGACATGGTAGTTCAATTGATTACCAAAATTCCCAACCCCACCCCCACCTTTTGGTGCCTCCATCAATCAACCATTTGCACCTGACTCTAGTAGCCTGCAATGTCAACATGTGTAATGTTGCATGAAATCATTAGTTTTAGACTTTTTAGTACATGATTTCTACTTATTTTTTCTGTTCTTTTTATGCTTTCAATCTTATAACAAGAGTCAACCATGATTAACAATCGCGATATCAATTCAGATTGCGATAATGGTATAATGGATTCGAACATTGGATTCAAACATTATTGATTTTTCAAATTAGTACTGGAAACGGACTCAGATAATATTGATTTTAGAAGTAAGTATTAGACGAATATTTATGCTACTTAGCAATATCACCACCTTTCAAAAATATTACACACGTTATCCAAACAACATGTCACATTTCAAAAATGTATTGAACGGATATATAACACGTCACGTATCTTATCCGGACCCGACGAACAACATGACACCTTTTAAAAGTTATGCTGTAAGGTTCGCCGTAACGACCGTTACGGTTTTAGGGGTGGCCGATACCATTACGGACCATTACTGCGGTGTGGGCCGGTTCTCACACCCATTGTGGTCGTAACCCCGATTTCCACCGATTCCGAAAATGCCATAACGATTAACACATTTGAAGTTTTTCATTTTGGTGGTGAACCATGTACTTTTTTAAAAATTATTTTGTATTGTTGAAAATAAATTATATATTTTATGATTTAAATTTTTATTTTATTTAAATTTAAATTTAATATAGTAATATCATAACATGTATATCATAAATATTGAAATAACGACGGCACCATTAGATTTATTAATAACTCATTTTTTTAAATAAATAAATAAAATTCACTTAAATCTACCAAAATATCATCTTTATTCATTCATGTTGCAAAAAATATCCAATTAGAACATTTTGGGTAAGATATGCAGGATTTTAAAAAATTCACGATTGCGATAATCGAATCCCGTTATATAACCCCGATACTGTCTCGAGTCCGTTACACCGATACCATTACCGTTACAGCGACCGATGCCGTCACGGCCAACCTTGGCTGTACCTTATCAATATAAAGTGTGGGATAAATTGTAATTATTGATTGTGACTGCAATGGTCAATTGTGTTTGCCATACCTCTGCTTTGCTCAACGCGCAAAAATGTAGTTGACTTGACAATATATATAAGTTTGGAGAATTCATGTGGAAAACCAAAAGTTCTCATTAATAAACTCACACAAATACACTTGCATTAACATCGACAAAACGATGATCAACATTATTTATTACTGTCTGTAAACTAGCACACTCTAAGCATAACCGAAGGAAACATTAGCATAAGAGAATAGCATAAGTTGTGAACCTAACTTAGGAGAACCTTATTATTTGTTTAAATTGGTAGGTAATTAAGAGCCTTATTAGCATCCTCATTTTCATTTTGATTAACGGTACTGGCTTGCTATCACACCATCCTTGACAATGTAATTTTGTGCTGGAAAATCTTCTCCCTTGAAGTACCTCTCCAGCATATCCTTCACTCCTGCCGCGTATCGCAACTGCATCATTGAAATACAGAGTAATTAAAAATATATATATATATATATATATATGTAAACAAAATATTAACAATCTGAATACCTGCCCATCAATGGTAGTGCCAGAAATATGGGGGGTCATAGCTTGGTTTGGCATGTATCTCCATGGATGATCCTTTGGAGCTGGTTGTGGATCCCAAACATCCCCACTATAACCTAACAATCAGTGATTCAAAGGAAACCAGCAAATTAATAAGTGCTATTGGCAGTTCTTGTACCTAAAAACAGGAAAAAAAAGTAAAAAATTTAAAATGTACAAAATATATTTTTTTTAAATTACCTCCAATTTGTCCACTATTGCATGCATCAACAACAGCTTGTCTATCCATGATCGCTCCCCGAGCATTGTTAACAAACAAAACACCTTTCTTCAGCTTCGCAATCCTAGCTTTGTCAAACATCCCTCTGAAGCAAAACAAGTGATCTATTTAATTTTGATTGTCATCACAGAATATTACATGAAAAATGAATTCCTAAATTTAATTTTTTTTTAACAAAACTTGGGTATAAAAATAATAATTACTTTGTTTTCTCCGTGAGAGGCATGTTGACAACAATGACATCACATTTGGGAAGCATTGCATCAAGATCCTCCTCAAACTTGGCTCCTGTTTGATCCTCCAATTCCGAATCCATTTGAATCCGATCATGATATAACAGATTACAGTTAAACGGCTTCAACCGTTGCAGCAAAAGCTTGCCAATACGTCCTGCGCCAATAGTTCCAACGGTCTTACCCTCGAGATCATAAGCTCTATGTGCAATGCCTGCAACATTCCACTCCCCATTCACAACTTGATGCTGCCCGGGCACGAAATTCCTGACAAGGACGAGGATTCTCATAAGCTCGTCCTCTGCCACCGAGACAACGTTGCTTCCAGTGATTTCGGCCACTGTTAGACCAGCAGCTGCTGCAGCCTTTAGATCAACATGGTCGGAGCCAATTCCAGCTGTGAGCAGAAGTTGCAAATTTTTCGCCTTCTTGATTCTTTCCGCTGTGACATAGGCCGGGTGGAAAGGTGTCGTTATCAGAACGTGGAGATCAGGAATATGATTCTCAAGTTCTGCAACAAGGGGTTCATAAAAATACAACATTTTGGTTAGCGCCATATATAATCAAGGAGCAATAACTTCGATCATAAGATGTTTTGAATGATATTTTTGACTAAAATGTTAAAATAAATTTTGGAAAGTGTTTTAAAAGAACAAGTGAATATACATGAATTGCATAGCTTTATGTTTACTTTGAAGTAAAAAAAAATTCAATTTCGCGCCACGGAACATATAAAGAGTATTAATTATGTTTACATATATTGACTTACCGCAATGAGGTCCTTCTTTGTCATCAGTGACAATATAGTTGTGACCTTTTGATTCGAGCCAGTCGCGTATGCCCAAGGCATTTTCAGCACAGCCCACAAAATTGGGATTCATGGAAGCATATTCATTTGCTTTGTAGAACACGCCCACTATCTTTTTGCTATGAGGAGAAGCCTGTTTGCAATGAGGAAGAGAAAAATGAGCACAATCATATATAAATTAATTTGGAGAAAGAAATAGTTCAACTAAATAATGGATTTAAAGATAAATGCCCAAAAAATAAAAATAAGTGTCCAGTTTCGAATCCCAATATAATATAATCTTATACTTCTTTACTAATTTAAAAAAATAATAGGTCCCATTAAACATTAAAAATATACTATATTTTCAAAGGACAAATTTAAAAACACAAAAATACTCCAAAAGTATTTGAAAAGTCAAATATGAACATTTATTTTGGGACTGAGGGAGTGATACTTTATAAGAGACTAGAATAATCAAAATAAAGTATTGTAGTTATGAGTATGGAATAAAAAATATAAATTAATGAGAGATGTATATGAAAATGGCTTACATGAAGGTGTCTAGTAAGTATTGATGTAGATGAAGAATTTTTGGAGATGGCATAAGCACGAATTGCAGATGCAGCTACACGATTCATGGTTGATTTAGTAGTTGTAAATGACAAATGTAGAGTTGTGAGTTGTAGTTGAGAGTTGTAATGCATGGAGGCCTCTTATAGGCGACTCAAAGTCGAAATTTAATAGCCCTACTATGAAGTATCAACTTGGGATGGTGGGTTAATTTGCGGGGTCCACTTTCCCATTCCCTTTGAGAAAGTGAAATTTTTATATTTAGAAAAAAAGTGTTAAAAATATAATGAGTTTACGAGAGTAGCATAATCACTATTATATTGATAGGTAAAGACTGTAAAGTTTTGAAGTCAAAAGACAATTCATTATTCTTTTTGGATGTTTCGTAACTTCCTATCAATCAAAATTGTCATAAGTGGTATCAAACCACGTTTAATTCTTGATTTGGTATCATAATAATTGTTGATACCAAAGTGTTTGGGTCGGACTAAGTTTCCAATTATTAGGGTCAGACCGTAAGATGAGGTTCGGATTTAGGTGAAAGAGAATGACAGTAATTCCTGACACACATTAAATTTAATATATTAAGAATGAATCGGGTATTAATCTCACATAATAATTTATTCTTTAAAGTTTAATGGTAAAACACTCCACATTTAATATAATGGCAAGCTGAATTAATTATTTATTCACACTTTTTACTTTTTGAAAGAAAAAAAATCTCTAAATTTGATAAGGTATGATGAGTTTTGTGACTCCACTCCCCAGGGGATTCTATTAGATACGAATTTGTTTTTTCAATAACATCCAATTCCTTTAAATTTTAATAAATCACATGCACATGTGAACAAATTATTTAATATGTATTATTTTTTACCTCTTCAAAATATCTTGTGAGAAGGGCAATTTTTAGTGGTCAAATTGGTATTTACTATTTAGTGCCTCATGGGTGACATGGGTTTTTGGTGGCTCTTGGCTGAGGTTGGGGATGTTACCCATAAGCTAACATGTCCTGAGAAAATTTAAATAGTTTGTGTCCCTCTACTCATTGAAGAGTCCCAGACCAGTTAATAGGCCACGTGCAGATGCAGCGCCGCCGGTGGTCAATACATGGACTGTTTTTTGACTTACACTACACTGAAATTATTATGAGAAAAGGATCTTATATTTGGGCTATTATCACAAAACCCCTCTCCTATCAACAAATTTCCGGAAATTTGCAATGTGATCAATTTGTCTCCTGAACATGAATTTGATGAGTACCGAAAAAGTAAAATTAATGGAATACCTTAATTGACATGACTGCGTATTAAGCTTAAATGAATCATAATCATAAAGGTATTCTAGTAATTTCGATTTTCGGTGCCTGAAAATTCACTTTCAGGGAGCGGATTGATCAAATTGAAAATCTCATAAGATTAATTGATAGGTCATGGGGCAATTTGATGATTTTATAAAGTTATAGAGAATTTTGTGATAATAATCCTTTTATTTTATACAATTAAAGGCAACATTCACATCAAATTGCAACGTAATACTCCCTCCGTCCTCTCTCTTCTAATTTAGGTGTTCACTTTTCCTATTCTATCTGTCTCAAAATAAGTGTTCTAATTAAAAAGTGAAAGCCATTTTATTTGGTTAATTTACCAATTTAGCCTTCAAGCATTAAAGTTACAAAATATTTATACTACAAACCATCACATCATTTAGCGGGATTAAGGGTAAAATTATCTTTTATTTACTCTCATAATAATAAAAGTCATCATCTTAAAAAATTAAATTTTCTAAAAGGGACTTCTAATATGGGACAGAGGGAATAATTTGATATTTACAAAATTAGATTAGAAATTAGAATTACTAAAATCCAATAATATTTACAACTTTTTTTTATATATAAAAAAAAAAGCAACCCTTTTGCTTGCCCAATATATTATATGTATTTTTGGGTTATTGCCACAACCATCCCTGAGGTTTGTCATAATCCTACTTTGACCCCTCGAAGTTGAATTTTTTCACTTTTACTCCATTGAATTTGAATTTTGTCCCACTGAGAGCCCTCACCCTAATTATCACTATGTAAAATGTCTAATTTGCCCTCATAAAATGAGAATTTTAAAAAATATATATGTAATATTAAGGAGTAGGGAGGTAATTTCACTAACTCGAGGGAGTGAAAGTGTGAATATTCAACTTTGAGAGGGTGAAAGTGAAATTTGGACGTACCTCAGAGGATGTTTGTGGAAATGACCCTCTATTTTTTCAAACTTTAAAACAATTAACTACGCACACATAGTCTCCACTGAAACATGAACCATGATAAAAAATAAAGATATCATACCGCGAATCATTAAATTTTTAGTAAAATAGAGTATATCCATTATAATATGTTATAAAGGAAGTGTTATTCCGCTCTCACTAGTGTCGCAAAACTAATTTTTTTAATTTGCATCACTAGTAAGGTTTCATAAATCAAAGTGAGAGAACCACAATGAATATCATAAAAGTAATTTAATTCATTATCACCTTTTGAAAACAATGAATATTAAAGCAGTTGCTACAAAACATCGAGCAATACTGATTTGGACTAGAGAGGGAGGATGGAGTGAGTAGTTAGCTGTGAATTATTTCTTGTTTTGGTATGTAGTGGCGGCAAAATTATCCGTTGCAATAACCACGCGTTGCTTCTGTCCACCGGATAATTGAACTCCTCATTCTCCTATTATCGTATTATATCCTTGCACTTTGCAACATTGTAAGGTGAAAAGTGATTCCACAAAAAATGTGTTCAAAAATTTAGTGGTAGACTAAAATTGTATGGCGCTATAGCACAAAGTAGATTGTTCTATCGAAAAGATCTAAGATACAACTACGGTTTTTATTGCCACTATAGGTTTAAAAATCTTTTAGCGTCAGGACTTTAAGTGATAATTTACCATCCGTTGCTATATGTTATAGACAGGTTTTACCTCTTTCAGTGGCGGTTGTGACTACCGTTAAAGCTCTTATTTTCTTGTAATGATAGCACAAGTAAGAACATACAAATTTACGTTGTTCATCTAAAACTAGAACAAACTCTATAAGTAACGAATAAGGGAGTGTTTTGAATGATAAAATTTGTCCCATATTGTTGAAGAACTAGAGTTATATAACATGTGGTAAGAGAAGAAAAAATAAATTGTATTGTATTAATCTTGTGTATATTACATCAACTATTTATCTCATTATATAGATACAAATAGAAGAAGAAAAGGAAACCAGAAAACATAAGGAATAAAATAAGTCATAAATCACGTGATCCTATAATCATGGGATTAGGTCAAAGACCTAGAATCTTCCAATACTCCCCATCAAGCTGGAGCGAAGATATCAACCATACCCAGCTTGACCACGAAAGACTTGAGTAGAGTAAGATCAACTAGCTTGGTGAACATATTCACTGTCTGATTCGACAATGAAACAAATACTGAAATAATTACTTTCGATCAAACCTTTTCCTAGATAAAGTGAACATCTACTTCAATATGCTTAGACCTCTTATGAAGGACCGAATCCAATGTAAGCATAATAGTAGACTTATTATCACAAAACAACTGCAAAGACTTCTGCTCAGAAAAACTAAGCTCACAGTGAAGATAACAAAGCTAGATAATCTCACATGTACCCTAGGTCATAGCACGATACTTGGCCTCAGCTGAGGATCTAGACACAACTGTCTACTTCTTACTTTTCCATGATATAAGATGAGAACCATGAAAAGTACAGAAATCGGAAGTAGATCGCTTGTCTGTCTTTGACGCTGTATAATCAACATCAATAAAACATGTGAATCCCATCTAGGAGCCAGAAGCATATAGAAAACCGAGATCAGGACAAGACTTGAGATATCTCAAGATATGGTATACTGCTTCCATATGAGAAGAACAAGGAACATGCAAAAACCGACTCACAAAACTCACTGCAAAGGCCGAATCTGGTCTGGTATTGGTCAACTAGATTAGACGACCTACAAGATGCTAATATATTAATGGATCAGGAAATAATTCCCCAGACTCTGTAGACAGCTTAGAGTTAGGGTCCATTGGTGTAGACGCATGACGATATCCCAATATCCCTGTATCCTGAAGAAGGTCCAAAGTATAGTTTCTATTTGAGAGAGAAATACCATGATGAGATCTAGCAACTTTAATCCCCAGAAAATATTGAAGTGTGCCCAGATCCTTTACTTAAAAGGCCTTTCCCAGATTCTTCTTCACATGTGCAATGCCAGAAGCATCATCTCTAGTAATAATGAAACCATCAACATAAACTAAGATAATAATATGTCTCCCATCAGAAATATGTCGTATGAAGCATGTATGATCAGAATGACACATGACAAACTCCATGGATAAAACAACTACACTAAAACAGTTGAACCTTATACAGGGACACTGCTTTAAACCATAGAGAGATTAGCTCAAACAACACACCTTCCCTGCATACTCCCGCTTAGCCCAAAAATCTGGAGGATAATCCATATAATTAACCTCATGGAGATCACCATTAAGGAATACATTATTGACATCTAACTGATATGGAGGGCAAGACTACTTACCCGCCAAGAAATAAGAAGGCGAACATAAGTCAACTTGGCCATATAAGTAAAAATATCACCAAAAGCTTGCCCAGAAATCTAAGTAAAGCCCTTTGCCACTATCCGGGATTTATATATTTCAACTGAGCCATCTGCCAAATATTTCACACTAAAGACCCACTTACAACCCACATTCTTCTCTCCATAAGGTAAATAAACAAGCTCCCAAGTCTGATTCTTTTGTAAGGCCTCCATTTCAACACGCATAACGTCCATTCACTTGGGATTCTGTACAGCCTCAGACACAGACCGAGGAATGGGAACAGACTCAATGTTGCTCAAGAAAGCCTGATAGGAATCTAACAAGGCATGATAAGAAACAAACTTGGAGATAAGATGATTAGTATAACTAGAAAAACCATACCATAAGGGAGGTTTACGAATACGAGAAGGATAACGAGAAGGAGGTGGAGGAGAGGAGAGATTACCTGGAACTAAGTCAGGAGAAGAAATTGATAGTGGATCCTGAGTGCGTGGGGGCGGGATTACATCTTCAATTGTGGAGATGATGGTACCTGTGGGGAAGTCACATGAACAGAAAACAATTTTTATAGATAGGAAAATTTACAAAAGGGCTAAGAGGCCAAAAAAATAAGAGCTCAAAGAGCATACAACAAGGACCAATACACAAGTTCAACATAGAAAAAAAACCACAAGAAAAAATCATTAACTATTTTCTAACAGTTAGATCAATGCTGAATTAGCTTCTCCTCATATTCAAGCTTCATTGAAGCAAGTACATGGCAAGCATCAACTTGACTTGCCAAAAATTACTCATCTGGTGGTCGAATAAAGAATAAGGTAAATTCCAAATAGAACGGGCACGTTGAGCTGCCACACCGTCTTTGGTAGAAAGAGGAATGAGTCTTTCTCTTACAGAAGATGTGATTCTTTAAAGTACTAAACTTTGTAAATTTTGGATTCCTTTGAAGACTCTGGAGTTTCTTTCTGCCCAAATTTGGTACACTATAGCCGATAGTACCAATTTGTTGATTGCATTAGACATGTATTTTGAGTGCTAATAGTGAGATGCCCAAATGATGAAGTCATTCTATGAAAAAGAAGTATAAAAACCACACATATTCTATATATGTGACTAAATTAGAGAGGTGAAAGGGCATGAGAAGATCACGTGGTTGACAGATTCCATCGATACTAAACATAATGAGCAATGATTAGGAATTTGCTTGTAAGCCATAGCGTTTCGGTCAAGTGTGGGTAACTTATTGAGAACGACTAACCAAAGGATGATCTTGTTTCTTGGTATAGGAAATGAATTCCAGGTCAAGCTAAACCACGGGGTTGGAATTGATGGGCTTGAGATTGCTGCAATGGTATCTCTTAAGGAGAATTTTTTATTTGGAGAGGGCTTCCAATTGAATGAGTCAATTCCATGAGTAGGTTGTGCAAGGTGGTTCAAGTTTGGGAGTAAGCTTAGTATACTTGGTGGGAAGTTCCATGTATCTCCTTGCTCCTAATCATTCAATATGGAATTAGAGAGGATGTCACTTGCCTCAATCTGATCTTTGTTAAATCTGCTACAAAGAGGGTCATCCTCCAAACAATTAAGGTGCCAAAATAGAATTTTGTCTCCATTACCAATATTTGGTTGGATAAGCTTCATGAGAATAGGATGAAATGGAAGGAGACTAAATTTTAGCTCCTAAGGCACCTAATTTTGATTTGGTATTCTAAAATCCATTGTGCCCAAGAGCCTTCTTTACTGTCGATGGTAGTCTTCCACAAGTGTCTTAACATTGAGGATTTGTTTAGAAGTTTAATGTTGGGGATGCCAATCCCCCCCTCTGATTTTGGCTTACAAACATTAATCCAAGTAACCTGTGCTTTTTGTTGTTGAGCCCATTACCAGACTATAGAAAGTTCCTGCAGAAACTATTAATCTCATTACTAACACTTTTAGGTAAAATGAACATGTTGACCCGCAACATTTGGATACTGATTACAATTGATTGGATGAGTTGTAATCTTCTAGCATATGAGAGAACTCTGTTTGTCCAATGCCCCATTATGCTTGTTATCTTATCAATAAGTGCTTTACAATCTGCTGCCTTCAATCTTGTAGTGATGAGTGACACACCAAGATATTTTATAGGTAAATTTCCCACTCTAATACCCAAAAGGATTGAAATCAGCAATTGTGTTGGTGAGTCCACCCCATAGAAAAAAAATAATGCTTTTTAGCTGATTGATGTTAAGCCCAGAAATGGATGAAAAAATATTTAGTGCATCATGAAAAACTCTAACTTAATTAAAGTTTCCATAGGAAAACAAGAGAAGATCATCAGCAAAGGTTAGGTGTGTGATTGCCCCTATTCTTACATCTCCAATGAATTTGAAATGGCGAGATGATGAAGTGAGTGAGGTGATGATGGATGATAGGACCTCCATAACAATAGTGAAAAGGAAGGGTGAAAGAGGGTCACCTTGTCTTAGCCCCTTAACTCCCTTGAAGAACCCTGTGAATTCACCATTAACAGAAATGGTGTAAGATGGTGATGTGATGCATGCTTTAATCCAGTTGGTGAACTGGTCAGGGAAATTTAGTAGAGAAAGAGCATCAAGAAGGAACTCCCAATTAATTGAATCAAATGCCCTTTGTAGATCAATTTTAATTGCACATCTTGGTGATGAAGTTGAAGAGGAAAGGTGGTAACCATGCATTAGTTCTTGAGCAAGTAACACATTGTCACTTATAGATCTGCCTTGTACAAAAGCAGATTGGCTTAAGTCAATAAGAAGGGGAAAAACATACTTCATTTTGTTGGTAAGCAGTTTTGAGGTAAATTTGTAAATGGTGTTGCAACAAGAGATGAGTCTGAACTCATCTAGGGCAGATGGGTTTGGGGTTTTAGGAACAAGAGAGATGTATGTACTATTAGCAATTGGTGAAAAACTTTAAGATATTGCCATTGGTGAAAAACTCTTTGATGACTTTGATCACATCATCACCAATAATTAACCAAGCTTTGCAAAAGGAAAAGGAATTATAGCCATCTGGCCCAGGTACTAGTTTACCTTTCACTTCACTATTTTACAGATTTAAATATGTCTAGAACTCTCTTTTTAATGCGTATATGAAGAATGTTTATAAGCAACCCTTGATAAGATGGACATTGGTAACACAGTATATATATATATTAGTATTGATCTGGTTGCTTCCACAGTGTGGATGAAGTAAAAATGGGGGGTGGGGGGGGGGGGTTGGGCGAGCGGGAATAAATTTTTTTTTTTGGAAAAACCTTAAAACATGCAATTCTTGTATCTTACATTCATAAAATAAATAAATTGAAACTATGACAATATAGAAATCGAGGTTAATAAAGCTCTAAACTATTATTGCAAATTGAAAAATAGGATCTGGGGACATATATACATAATCATACATCAAAAGATAGAATACCTGATTATACCTAACATTTCTCTTTGCTAGTAGTTACGACTAATAGATAGAGAGAGAGAGGTGCCTTAATTTAGTCATGCCAACAAAGGAGCATGACAACACATATCCTCATAATGTAGAGCCTTCCTCTCTTCTCTTTGAGAAACCTTCCAAGTCTCCTTTTTGACAACATTTTCTTTACATATATCTTCATATCCATATATATATGTATCAATATATAGCCTCAGAGAGAGAGAGAGAGAAAGAGAGAGGTAGTGAACTATTTTAGATTAGGAGAAAAAAGGCTTCTTATAGAGGAAAATATGTTGTCCAAACCTAAGACCTAACAAACATAGCCACATATAGGACCACCTCTCTTTTTTCTACCACGTCAGCTTCTGCATCAACTATGAATCTATGATATATAGATGACAAATTAAGGTGGTATTTAACCAGTTTCTAGGTGTAAATGTAGAAAATTACACAATCAATGAATGGATTTTATTATTGTTTGACCTCATATATATATACATATTGATGGGCCTCGGCCCATCTGAAATGCCAATCACCATCCATTTTTTAAAGGGATTAACCATTATCCTTTTCTATTCTTATCCCAATCCCTCAATCATAGGGATTGTTTCTTGTAGCCCACTCTTATTCTAGAATCATCCATGGGCCAGGCCCATCGGTACTCCTTATGACCCAATTTATTGGGCCATACAATTTATACTATTACACAAGCCCCTGAGGTTATGGGCTTGTGGATTATCTTTCAAGCCCATGACCGAAAAAACAATTTTCATGCCTTCTTTTTGTTTGTACACGTGCACGTTAAGCTTTAAACGACGGTTGGTGAGGTGGCACTAAGAATTGAATACGGGTAGGTAAGCCATCATTTGAATTTAAAATGAAAGGCTCTAACTTCCTCATTTTTTGCCCCACGATGGTTGTAGATACGACGAATGACCTTCGATCTTCGTGCGTGAATTATGACTTTCCATTATGACTCTATAAAACCAGTATTTGCCAATTCATTTTCTTCACTTGAACTTTGCTTCTAAGTTTTTGCTTTAGATTTCTCTTCACTGGTCTCTGCAAATATTTCGCCGGAGAACCTCATCGGAGTAGCTTTTAGTACCCACCGGATATCCCCTCGCTTCTTCCTCTTCTTCGTGTAAGTGTGGAATCCCTCAAAGGTTTTATTTTTATATCTCCTCTACCCCCATCTGACTCTTCTACCTTTCTTTGAACATGTATGATAGCGACGACACTAGATATGTGAGCTAGGTAGTCCTGTCATCCCACACCGATACCATTGAGGACATTAGTAGTCCATCTTCTATTCATTTAGAGACACCTGCACCCCCAAATTCCTCCACTAACCTTGATATGCCAAGCTCTTCTGCTAACCCTGAACAGCCAGTTGAGGGTGACTTGTCTGGTGACGAGGACCTGGAGATCTCATCGGTTTTTGTCCCTTTTACCCTCGCTATTCTTCTAGAGAAATAAAGGGCTCAAGTAGATGTTAAGCTCCTTAGGTTAGAAAATGATATGCTCGAAGACATACACCTAGCCCCATACCCTAAGCATTTGAATTTCCTTCAAAGTGAGGGGGTCGAAACTGGTAGTATCTTACTATCTGCAGTTCATCTTAAAATTATGAAATTTCCCTTCCACCCGTTGTTCCATTATGTCTTGTTCATGTTAGGGTTGAGTCCACCTAACTCAATCCTAATTTTTCCCAGTTCTGGCAATGCTACTCTTGTACAATAGCAAGCTTAGGCTTGACCTTGGATTAGCCGATCTTTTCCTCTGTTATTATTTCCAGAACGCTAGGGAGTCTAAGGGTTGGTACAACCTTTTCCCATTTCAGGGTAGGGGTATATGTTCTGATAAGGAAAAATCCGACAAGGGTTGGAAAGAGAGGATGGTGGTAGTAAGTGGTGACTGGTTCTACCCCTTCTCTTTGACCTACCCGATTCCTCGAGCATAGAGCCTTCAACCTCATTTGTCTTCCTGTCTTTTGTTACCTACATAAGACGACATGCTTTTGTGAGTTCTGTGATCTGCACTGGAGGGAGTATGTCTTAAGAATTTTTGGTTACCAGGAGAGAGAGCTGGCCCCTGGCCCCATAAGGGAGAGGTTTGAACTTTTAAAGGCTAAGATCTGGAGCAGCATCAAATCATCCTCTGTGATTTTGACTTCAAATAATCTGGAGATGATTTCTAACATGGGCGTTGCTGTTGACAGGATAGAGATCCCCTCAGATCGCTAACACTTAGGCGTACACCTCCCCTTAGGGGGCCTACCCCTATGGCCGCTACTCCCATATCAGTGGTGCCACTGGCACCACCAATTGATCCTCAAGCTTCAAAACTCAATCCCTCTCTTCCTCGTGCACCTCCCGCAGGAGGTAATGCTCCAGTCACCCAACCCTGTATTGTTACTGGGGGGTGGAGGGGCCAACAAAAGGGCCAGGGTTAACAATGTTGCTAGTACCTCAAATAAATATGCTCCGTTGGGTTAGGACACCTCTGCAACCATTTTTCATTGGCAACCCAAGTTCATGCTTCCAGATGGGTCTCCTGTTTGTGGTGAGCATCGGACCATCTACTAGCCTGATGTTCTTTGGGTGATAGCGAGGGATGTTTGGACCCCAGCTAATAGGGCGACTCAATCCAAAATTATAAGGACATAATTGCTTCAGAAGGGCTCCAAGATGACTATAGAGGTTTGCTTTTGACTTTCGGCCCTTCTACTTGTCTTTATTTTTGTTTTTATTTTTTTCTGGAACTGACCATGCTCTTCTGACAGCTCCTCTACACCATCCAATCTTACAATCATCTCCTAGAGGCTGATGTTCGGGAGATGTCTAAGATGCAGGCGACCTAACAGTAGACAAATGAGCATTGGATCTCCTTGGCGAAGGAAGCTGATAGCCTTCACAATAGTTTGTCAGATCAGAAGGCTCTACTGGAGTCTGGGGAGGTTGAGAGAAGGGCCTTGACTGCCAAACTTGAGGAGCTAAAGGCGGCATACTAGAAGGTAGTTGCCAAAAAAGCAGAGGTGGGCAATCTTTTGGATTTGGAGCAATCCAAAGTCGAGATGTGTCGTTTGGGGGGTTTGAACATGCATAAACACTTTGTGGCCATCGGGGATGTACGAATTGAACAGGGATGGCAGACACGGGATGAGCCGGAGCACATTCCAGAATCTGAGCTAACCATCAAGACCCCTGCTGAGATGGACCTTCATCTGGGGGTATCCTTTCGTACAAGGATCCGACACCTTCTCAGAACAAAGCTCGCTTTGCTGCTTTTCTGAAGAGTGAAGACCCTATTCCCTTGGCCTCTTAACCCCCTTCTGGAACGAAGATTGTAAATGACTTGGGCCCTGAGTTCAGGGGTCAGGGTCATAGGACTTTGGTTTTTGTAGCTTCTTTATTTCTTTTTGTTTTTTTATGTTTTGCCCCTTACGAGCCAACTTTGTACCTTATCAATTTCTCAATAATTTTAATGAAGCTTGCTCGTTATGATCTGTTGTTGAGTATACAAGTATTTGATTATTTTCTATTTTAAATTTTCCTTAATATAGGGCATCAAACTTTATATTGAACCATCATTCGCATTATCTTCTGGCCAATCCAGAATATATGAAACTCTTTGGATTATCATTTACGAAATTTTTTACATGGAATGAGACTTTGGGCATCTCGCCTCTAAGTCTTTGTTAAAATCTTCTAGTTAATTCCAGGTATGTGAACCATGTTGAATTTACACTTACGAAAATTTCACATGATATGAGACTTCGGGCATATTCCCCCTATGTCTTTAATGATGTCCTCTGGTTGATTCAAGGTTTGTGCACCATGTTGAATCAACACTTAGGAAAATTTCACATAAGGATAATACCTCTTCAGGCGATAGGCATTCTAAGAGTTGGGCTCGATACGACCTATTTCATTATTCCGTACTCGATAGGCCCCTCGCCAGCTGACCTTAGTGACTGTGTACGGCCTTTTCCATATTTCTCGTAGTTTGCCGACACTCTCGATCTTTCTTCTGAGCACCATGTCACCAATTTGGAATTCCCTTCTTTTCACCTTTTGATTAAAATGACTTCTGACCTGTTGCTGATAGGCGGCCAATCTTATGTCAGTTGTTTCTCTCATTTCCTCCAATAAATCCAGATCATGGGCTAAATGTTGATTGTTTGGTCCTTCTTCCCATGCTTGGCTTTTCAGCGTTGGTACTCTTACCTCGGTTGGTATAACCGATTCAGCCCCATAGGCCATAGCAAATGGAGTCTCCCCTGTTGGTTATCTTGGGGTGGTTCGGTAGGACCACAACACCTCCGGTAATTTTTCCCGCCAGGCTCCCTTAGCCTCCTCGAGTTTCTTTCTTACAATTTCAAATATCATTATGTTCATCCTTTCTGCCTACCCATTGCCTTGTGCATAGCCGACGGAAGAAGTGTTTTGACTTATCCCATGCTCCCTCAGAAATACTCAAACCTTTTTGTTATCCAGATTGGTGTCATTGTCCATCATTATCGTTCAAGGCAGATCGAACTTGCAAATGATGTGGCTCTAGATGAATTTGATGACATGGCTGCTTTTGATGGTCGGATATGCCTCGACCTCTACCGCTAAAATCAATTTCTTTTCAGAAAGCATGATTCCAAATTTTTGAACAATACTATGGAAGGTTTGGAGAAGGGTGGCATATGTTTCAAGGTCAGGAGAGAAAATCAAGATGTCATCAATATAAACTAAGGCCGTAGGTAGGATAGAAGCAAAGATACCAACCATGGCTTGCTGAAATAGAGAGGGTGCACTTTTTAAGCCAAAGGGCATCACCGTCCAATGGAAATGGTGATCTGGGATACAAAAACCAGTTTTGGGACGGTCATCAGGGTGGATACCAAGATGCCAAAAACCAGCTTTAAGATCAAACTTAGAAAAGATCTGGGCTCTGGGTAAATTTGAGAAGAGGACAGCTCTTTTGGGAAGAGGGAATTTGATATCTTGGAGGAAGTGGTTTAAGGGTTGGTAGTTGATGACAGGACGGAGCTTACCACAAACTTGCTCTGCACGCTTATTTACATAGAATGCTTCACAAGCCCACTGAGACTGGGTTGGTTCGACAAGGCCTTCAGTTTGGAGTTAGTGAAGTTCTTGGACAACTAACTGGTAATGTTCTGGGTTCATACCATGGTGGGTGGCTTTGGTAGGGTTGAGGTCTTCATTTTTCTTTAAGGGAAGGGTGATGAAGAACTCTGGGTTTTTCCACAGAGGATGGTTACATTTGGTAAGGAAATGGGAATGGGAATCAACACAGGAAGTTTGGATAATAGACTCTCTGAAGGAGGATACAGTGTCAAGGGATAACAGGTTAGGTCTAGTAGTCCAAGGAAGGTAGTAATTATGAAACTTCAATCCTTTTGGCATCCAAGAGATTCTGGTGAGTTTTTGGAGAATGTCAAACCCGGTAAGAATATATTTTTTTAGAAGTTCAGAACCAAGGACTTGATGTTTGACAGTATATCCAGGAAACAACTGGAGGGTGATGGGCTTCCTCTTGAGGGTAATGGCAAAAGTTTCACCATTGGCGGTAATGAAAGGGTAGTAACATTTCTGCTAGTAAGACCTAGAAAGGATGGATGGATTAATAATAGTTGAGGCTGCTCCAGTATCAAAGAAGGCGATAACAGGGATAGGTTTGGCATATTTGTCCGGAAGAATATGGATTTGGGCAAGGGGTTGGACTAACAAGGATGGGGCTAAAGAAAATTCCACAGAGAAAAGGTTATGAGGAGAATCAGCTCCAGACTCAGAATCTTCTGAAGAAGTGTCCTCAGATTCTGATGAGGCAGTAGAGAAAGCCATGATAGTGTCAGCACTGGCTTCATCATCTATAGAAAAGAAGGATTCAATATCTGTATCTTCTTCATCATGCGGGAGGATCTTGGAAATAAAGTGGACCAATTTTTCTCTAGCTGCTTTGTTTGGACATTGTTTGGCATAGTGACCTGGTTGTCTACAGATGTAACATCTGTCAGATTTGCGCTTGCCATGAACAGGTTTTTTGTGAAACAATCGCCATTTCTTCCGTCTAGAAAACTTGGGGAAAGAAAAGGATCTCTTGGGTTTCCACTTCTTGAAATGCTTAGTTTTCTTTGTAGAAGGACTGCAGGAACAAGACTTGTTAGATTTGCACTTGATGAGGAGATTAGATCGATCACAAGCTTTTCCCAGAAGCATTCCTTGTTCATGAAGTTTTTTAAAGAACTTCTGGTGGTTGCAGAGCTTCTCAAGGGATTGGAGAACATGTTGGTAAATGGAACCAAGGGATGTGTTGTTCAAGGCCATGTTTTTGGTTTGAAGAAGTCTGAATGTTTCATTTCCAAGAGGTTCTGGAAGTGAGTTGAGAAAACATTGTTTAAGATTAACATCATCAATACCACCAAGAATATAGAATTGTTGGGACATTCGAAGAATATGGGTCTCCAAATCTTTGCGCTTAAATGAAAAGCACCTCATACTCAGGAATTCTTCACGAACAACACTGAGCAGGCCATCAGAGGAACCAAGAAATTCATTGTGTAAGACATCAATGAAAGCAGAGATAGTTGGTAGCTGAACAAGATGGATGTGTCGGTACTCTCCTAGAGCGAGGTACCATTGGCGGAGGTGACCAAGGAATTTTGCCACACAATGAGTCAGGACTGAGTGAAGTTCAACATTGGGAGCAAGCATCTCTGCAGTGCACCAAGCATGGATCTCATAGAACTTGTCCAGCCATTTGGAATGGGGGATTTCATCAATAGAAAACCCATTATGCGATTGAGTCTGAGATGGAAAATTTTGCTGAGGATGTATTGGAGGAGGAGGAGGATCCTCAACTTCTTCAACAATAGGATCAACATCAGGGGGATACTGAGGGTTGGGATCAACCATATGGATAAAGGAGGCAGAGTGTGCTTCGACAGTTTCAGCCATAGAGTCAGAATCAGATTGGCCTTGGGGGAGGTTAGCTAATTTTAGTAAAATTTCTGAGATGGGGATATGGAGTTGAGAATCTTCAGGCTGGAGCATGAATTGAACTAGAGATTTGCCTTTGGGATCAGAAGATGTAGAAGGTGTAGGTATTAAAGGTTGCAAAGATGGGGCAAGAATAGGTTCTGAGACATGTGGTGTGGAGGTGCTTGGAGGTGGTGGTGGAACCAAAGGTTTTCTGATCTGTAAGTGTGGTAAGGAGGGAGGTAAGGAAGCAGAGGAAAATAGGCTAGGTTGTCTAGGTGGTGCAACATATAAAGATTGGGACATAGGTTGGGATGTATAAGTAGGGAAAAGGGGTGAGGAGCCAAAGAAATCAGGAGGACTGAGCTGTCTTTGGGTTTGTTGAGCTTGCAAGGACTGTAGTTGTATTTTAAAGTGTTTCCTTTCAGCATCTTTGTGGAGAAAGGTTGAAGTGAAGGTTTGGTTGGAGTAGGCCATCTGGAGAAGTTCACCATGAAGACCTTGCATCTTCTGCTGGGGATCATTGATAAGGAGTTCCAAAGAGGTGAGCTTTCGGTGGAAAGTGTTTTCCAACTACTGTTTGGAGTGTGAAATCCTTTGCAAGATTTGTTATGGGCCAGGGCATTGGAAGATTGCCAATTGATAGCCGCTTCGGCGGTAGTGACAGATTTGGTAGATCCGTCTGAGTGGATGACATGAGGGTCTGGGATCTTGTGGCAATGAGTTGTTTTTTCTTGAGGAAAGTCTGCTTCTGTCCATGATGATGAAGGGGAAAACATGTAATAGGGAACATATGGAGGTTGAGTCGGTGGTGGTGATGGTTTTGGAGTACATGGTTTATAGGGTGGTTTACAAATTAAAGGAGAGGGCTTAGGTGGTGTTGTTCTGGATTTACCATAGGTTACATAAAAATCAAATTTTCCAAAGGGTTCACCAAGAAGCTCTACAGTGGGATCACCATTTTCATATCTTTCCTTTAAACGTTGCTGAGATGGCTTTTTCTTTCTTTTGGGCTCATCCTCAAAGTCATACAGACAATCATCACAATCACAAGCATAAAAAAACTTGTGTCCAGTGACAGGGTCTTGGAAAAAATAGACTGGGTCTCTAGAGGATTGGAAATAGCTGATTGGAATTTGGTTTTGAAAAGTTGAAGGAGATATCATGTTAATCTCGTGGAGACGTGATGAAAATATAGGAAGGGAATTTGGAGAAGGAGTATTTGGCTTGGGAAAAGAGATCTAAACCAAGCCATCAGGTTTGGTGGTGAAAGTAGGATTGATGGACTGAACTATTTTCGGGTGTTAATGCGTTTTCTCATAAGCTGTAACCCATTATTCTGGGAGCAGCTTAAGAAGCTCGGGTCTGGAGAGCTGCTTGGGAATATGGGAACAAGTTGCTTGATGGGTGGTGTTTATGTCGAGCAGGAGCGCATCATTGGAGGCAGAGGATCGTAAGTACATATCCATGGCATGATTTTGCAGTCGGTATGCCATCTGATAGTGGAGGGTAGCATCATAGGTGGTAGAGACAGTGGAGGCGCCACCAATCTGGATCTGGACTTTCAAGGCACTAAGCAGATGTGCATCTGCTAAGGGCATGTTGAAGTTTGGGAAAAATGTGAACACTACTGTGCCAGCATTTAAGGTAGTTTGGACAGTTGCTATGCAGGCATGCTGATAGTGGTTGAATCTGGTATCAACGAGAGCAATACGAGAGGTAACAGGGAGACCTTTTCGACTATGAAAAGAGAGAGCAAGGCGAACAACTCCGAAATGGAGATCTGTGAAGCCTTGTTGTTGCCACTGGCTAGGAAGGTCAGAAGGTAACTCGAGGGGAAATAATTATTCTTGTTCAGTAGCAGGAATGAAACATTGGTCGAATCGAGAAGCTTGTAGATATTCTTTTACTGAAGAAGGGCGAGGGGTTTGGAACAAATGGGTAACGGTCTTCTTGACTGTATTGCTTGGTTTAGCAAAAGTTGTGTAAGGATTAACCATAGGAAGGTCGGTGACAGGGACTTTGCTTGATTCATCAAGGTAGTCATACTCATATAAATATTCAATGCGAGAAGAAAAAGAAGGTGAAATGAGGGATCTAGAACTAGAAGATCTAAACATAGACATAATGGAGGAAATCTGGGTTCATCAATTACTCATACTTACAATTATAATTCCTAAAAATAGTTATTTAATTCAAACCAGATATGTTATACAAGAAGTGGTCTAGGCAGAGCGTGATCTATGGACCAGTCATGCACCATAACTCTCTTTAGGTTTGATTATGTGACAATTAACATATATCAGTCCAAGATACAGAGGAAGGTAACCCGAGCTAAACAGGCATTCACCAGCCTAAACGCTCAAGGGACTATTATCCTCAATAAATAAAAGCAATCTATGTTAATTGAATAAATAATCACCATGTTTTCACAAATAAAAGAGCTTTACATAGAAGATCGGAAGATTACGGCGAACGGTTTGGGATACACTGCACAGTCCGAAGACACTCAAATCGTATACTCCAGGGACCACTCGCTAGAACACTTCAAGAGTAGAAAAAATGGGAAATTAGAATTGCAGTAATCATAACCGAATCACCCAGAAAAGAGCTTACGCTATCATTGTCTCTGATACCAAATAAAATCCTTATTTCTCGCAGTTGTTTCATGGTCAATTCATTCCAGTTTCTCTATGTCAATCGCTATGGACTTGAATACGGCCCTCTTAGGAATTTACCATTCCACCCTGTTTATCCTTTTCTCACCCACTTTGAAATTAATCCAGTGTTTTATTTTAGTTTTCCTCGTGAAGCGTTCTTTCTTCTTTGGTACCTCGTAGATCTTTATCACATAGGTATCATTTTTGATAAATCCTAAATGTTGCAATATCTTGCTCAGTGTTTATTAAATTCCCTTCCTGCCTCTGAGTTAAGATTGTGTAGGTGGCTTACCCTCTTCGGAGATATTCCATTTTGGCAATAAAAGTTTCTAAATTTCTAAATTTCACTCAAAATTCTCCTAGAGAAGTCTGTTCGATCTATTCTGATCCTTCCCATTTAGCTAGCGGATGTCCAATGACATACCAATAAGATATAATATCATGTGATGTTAATGCAACCTTTACAAATACCAATAATAATCCATATTCAAATTCTTTCAATCAAGGCTGGCGGAAGCATCCATATTTATCTTATCGTTCTCAAAACGTAGAAAATCCTGTCCAAACTTAGAATTTCAATCAAAATCTAAAACCATTCAATAATACTCAGAATTTGAATCAAAATCCAAGACCATTCAATAGCAATCAAAACTTCCAAAATAATACACAATGATTTTGATCTTTTTAACCAAACCAACCTCAATTTAGGAATCAAAATCAAAACCCTAATCCACCACAAAGATCATCTGGTTTTGAGGATAAAGTCTTAGCAACCCTTGGTATTTTAGAAGCTAATACCCAACTGCTACATACACATTCACAAGCTATTTCAAAATTAGAAGTACAGATGGGAAAAATAGCTAACACGCTTAATAAAAGAGAAGAGGGTAAATTACCAAGTCAACCATGATGAATCCTAAAGGACAACACATGATTGAATTAGGAACTTTGCAAGAACCAACACATGAAATTGTTCAATCAATCACAACCTTAAGAAGTGGTAGGATAGTGGACAGCAGAGTTGAGGAAAAGTTTGAAGAAAGACGAGCATAAGAAGAGGTCTTGGAAAACATTTCTAAAGAAATATCACATCCAACAATAGATGAACCTATTAAAAAAATACCTGAAGAACCAACGGAGAAGGAATATGACCCAAAAGCACCATTTCCTTAACGTCTCCGAGGATCAAACTATTATGACAAACAAGGCGATAAAAATAATGAAATCTTAGAAATATTCAAACAAGTAAAAATCAACTTGCCTTTGTTAGATGCCATATGTCACGCCCCAAATTTCCTAGGACTCCGAAACCCGAGCCTAAGAGCTAAGGGAGTGAATGAGGAAGTAAAAAGAAACGAGAACAAATGACCTTCAATCATCAAACACCCACAAAAGAGTAAAAATGGTCATCACAGGGATAATGTAGTGATTTAAAGGTACAAATACAAGGTTTGGATCTAAAAGAAGTTATAGGAACAAACGGAACAAAATTTGAAGGTGCGAGACGGAAACTACAACATTTTGAGAAAATGGCCGTGGTAAGGTGCTAAGGCTCAAACCGTACCGTCACCTTCAAACGACTATTGCGCCCTAAACAATTGACTCAAATGAAGTAATTCAATATCCTAACATCAAGAACTTTACGTCAGCTTTCTAAATAGCTAAAGAACACCTCCATCCGACACCCGTAGCTCGAGATATGAGTGAAATAGTAGAACAGGGTCAGAACAGGGCTGAACCACCCAGTCGACTGGCTAGTGACCCAGTCAACTGGATGAACCAGAAACCTCAAATTTTTTAAAAACATTTCCTCCCTTTCACCCAATCGACTGCCCGAAAGGGGCCAATCGACTGCCTCGACTAGAAAACCTCAAAATTGACTCCCATACAGCCCCAAACCCTTAGAAACTATCAAGGAAGATCTCAACTGGTCCTTGGGACTTTAGAAATGGGGAAAAATCCCCTAACTTAGGAATGAGAAGGAAAATGGTTATTTTTATCAAGATGCTTCTTAAAATCCGTAAAAATAACCGTCATGCCCCCGGTCTCCATTTTAACGACCACCGGTTTGGAAAGATCAAAATCTTCTTAAAATGAGTTTAAAATCATTTCTAAAACAAGAAATTTTATTGGGGTCACTGGGGTAGGCGAAAATGGGTTTTTCTTTCAAACAAAAGGGTTTGCTTAAAAACTAGAAGAAAATACCATTTTCGGCTAAACCACATCAATGGTAAAAGTCCACTATACAACACTAAACAAAAGGATTCATATATTAACATTAAAAGTTCCCTAAGGCGGAACAAGTCATAGTTTTTCCATTTCTAGCACCGGAGTGCTCCAAAAGAATAAGGTCCCTGCGCATAGCTCTCCAAGGGATGTACATCAATTTAAGCTACCCGACTAACATATTAGTAGGCAAAAGAATAGGTTTAACTTAATTGAAGCACTAAACAAAATAAGCACATGTATACAATGTCTATCAATGCACTACAAAAGTACTCCGCCTCCATATGCGCAAAAAGGACTGAACCAACACCGAATCTCTACCGGGAGACTACGGGCCTCCCAAGTGGGAATCATCACCTAAAAAAATGTATATATCGTGGGGTGAGCTCACTAGCCCAGTAGAGGAAGCGTCATTGCCTCAATCTCAGTAGTCCGAGTGGTACAACCCACCCAAGGTACATGCAACTAGTCCTAGGTCGGTCTCTTGTTCCACATGGCTCTCACGCCAATCCGGAACCCCATCAAACCCAATAACCAGTTCCCCAACATGCTTACAACATAATTTATCACAATTATAACATGTTTTCATTATTAATACCACAATCATACAAGTATAACAATTTAAATGCTAGGTGACCGACACCCCATGACACGCACACAAAAAACACCCTTCCCAAGGGTGAAGGATCATTCTCCACCATTCCCGTGAGGATACAAGCTCACTAAGGAATGGTGGACTTATCGTACCGTCCTTCCCAAGTGTTTTTGACACTCATTTTTATCAAGGAAGACGTTCACCACGACCTAGTAGAGCACATAGGATTTGGACGATATGTCCTCCTCCTATCGTCTACGTTTCTCCGAAGATTAGTCCCGTGGGAGCAAGAAGCACCCCCTGGCCAGTTGTTATGACGATCCAAACACAAGACAACTCCTAAGAAATTTATGCAAAACAGTAGGAACCACTACCCATATTTTCACACTACATGGTACCCTCAAACTGCATCAAGGTTCAAATTTCCACTTTATGCCATTACAATACATGCTTGTTTCTTTATGCAACATATTGTAATCAATTTAACATCATGCTCAAAATTTCATAATTTTAAGCAATAATCCACAACAATAATTAATATCACATAATCATGATTTTCAAGGGGCCTAGTTCATCGTCTAAGTTGTCAAGACTCAACTTATATATATATATATATATATATATATATATATATATGCCATATATACACATAGATGCACACACCTTCGTACAAAAACTAAAATAACTCATTTTCCCGCTACCTCAATCCAAGCAAATAGTGAGCAAGAGGGTGAAAGCAATCCGTTCAATTGACGCCAACAACAAACCGAGCCAAGAATTACCAATAGAGCTTCAAGGAGGTGATTTTGAGAATTTGAGTCAAAGGTCTCCCAAGCCTTCAAACAACATTAAAACAAATATGGATCTTTAACTAGTGGTTTTTAGTAGCAACAACCGATTTATAATCAATAATTCAACGTAAGGCTAAAAAACCAAAAATGGTTAAACTAGGTTTCATGGAAAATAATTCAAGGGAGTAGGAATTTGTGAACTCACCAATGAGTTCTTCCCAAAATGAAATTAGAATCACCACAAGCAAACTCACTTGATGGTTGGAGACAATTCATAACCTTCTACAAGAATGAACAATGGAAGAGCAAAAATTCAACACTAGCACATGAAATTATAGAATTTGGAAATTAGGATTTCTTACAACAAAACCCTAGAAGAAGAGATAAATCTTACCACTATGAGCTTAAGAACACCACACCAAGAGACCACCACAAGTGCTCACCATCCTCCAAGCATGAAGAGTAGGAGATAGCAAGATTTGAAGCCAAAAATTCAAGGAGAACAAGGTGGCCGAAAATTTGGGTGTAGAGAATTGAGTGTGTAAAGAGTGTGTGTTCTTGGTGAGAAATGAGAGAAGAAGAAGACAATGATAGAGTTAGAAATAGAGTTTGTGTGTAGAGAATCTCATCCAAGGGCTAGAAATGAATATGGCAAGATAGATTTGATCCAAGGGTTACAATTATGACAACATTAAAGGTAGTGGTGAAATGTCCAAGCTACCCACCCCATTATCACTTAATCACAACCCTTGCCATTTTGAACCCAATTTACTAGTTTGCCCAAGTCTTCTACACAACTACAATATTGCCACTCAACATCTTCCCAACACGTATTCAATAAATCTCTACAAAACCCACTAACTCAATACATGTGAAGTTACTAATTTACCCATTGGTAGTTTATTTATTTTTCCAAACGTTTCAATATTTTCCATTATTCACGAAAAAAAATATAACATGTAACTTACAATTTTTGATTTCGCATAATTCATGTAAGCACATAAACATGTTAGGCACATAAGCACATAAACACTTAATTGTTTAATAAATAAATAAAAATAATTTTTTAAAATTAGCACGTAAAAATACCGGACGCTACACCATATCTCAAATCCCACCTTATGCTAAATTCTTGAAATATTTATGTACGCAAAAGCGTAGAATCAGAGCTAAGGTACCTAAAAAGATAGTGTTGGCTGAACAAGTAAGTTCTTTATTGTTAAATGATACACCACCCAAATATAAAGATCCAGGAGCCCCTACAATATCATGTATAATTGGTGATCAAGAAGTAAAACGGGTTCTCCTTGATTTAGGTGCTAGTGTTAATTTATTACCATATTCAGTTTACCAATAATTGGGATTAGGAGAATGAAACCCTACTACAGTTTTACTTCAATTAGCATATAGTTCAATCAAACAACCCAGAGGGATAGTTGAAGATGTGATAGTTCAAGTAGACAAATTCTATTTCCCTATCGATTTCATAATCTTAGATACAAAACCTGTTCATAGTCCAAAGAAACATAAACCTGTAATCTTAGGACGTCCTTTCTTAGCAACAACTAATGTGTACATTAATTGTAGAAAATGAGTAATGGATATATCATTTGGGAATATGAAATTAAGATTAAATATGTTTAATACAAATAGCCAACTTCCAAAAAAAACTGATTGTTTCAACATTGATGAAATAGATGAATTAGTGGAAGAAGTGGCACAAGAAACATTAATGAAAGAGGACTTGGAAACGATAATGACTGGGCAAAGGATACTGATAGAGACGAACAAATTCAATTACAAAATAAGGACGTTGCAATTATAGAAACCGCACTATATGGTGAATCTTGGAAACAACGTCATGAGCCATTACCTATTATTTCAAGTACTCCACTTATTCCTTCACTTATAACTCCACGAAAATTAGAACTTAAAGAATTACCTAAACAACTCAAATATGTTTTCTTAGGTACGGACAATACTTTTCCCGTAATAATTTCTTCATATTTCACTACAAAACAAGAAGAGCAATTAGTTCAAGTATTATCTGACCATAAAGAAACAATTGGATGGATTGTGGCTGATTTTAAGGGAATTGATCCTTCAATTTGCATGCATCGTATAAACTTAGAAGAAAATGCAAAACCAACACGAGAGATGCAACGTAGGTTAAACCCTGATATGAAAAAGGTGGTAAATAATGAAGTTATAAAATTACTTGATACATGTATTATATACCCCATATCCGATAGCTCATGTGTCACGCCCCAAATTTCCTTAGACTCCTAAACCCGAGCCTAAGAGCTAAGGGAGTGAATGTTGAAGTGAAAAGAAACAAACATTTGATAACTGAGTCGTCAAATATCCGTACAAGGGTACAATAAACATTTCACACCTAAAAGATGCCAACAAGATCCCTCGGGATCGAAATAGAAGTGGAACGAATCAAACAACACTTTAAACAAACCATTTCAACACTCTTGTTCACTCAAGGGTAAAATGGTCATTTCTGGGGTAAAATAGTAATTTCAATGTATAAAGACCGTTTTGAACCTAAAATAAGCTGTAGGAACAAACGGAACCAAATTTGAAGGTGCGATGAGGAAACTACGACATTTTGAAAATCGGCCGTCGTGATGTGCAGAAGTTCAAAACATACCATCACATTCAAACGACCATTACGCCCTCAAATCATGTTTCGACAATTAACACATTCATATCCTAGTTAACAATCATGCCTTAAATAAATCACCAAATTACACTTGAAATCAAAAGCTTAAATGGCAATGATTAACTACAACACTACAAAAGTCTTCATCAAAATCTCCAATCAAAATTGTCACTAATAACTGAGCCTAAACGTACACCAACCCTCAAAATTTTAACCATCACCAAATAAGTAGCAATCGTTTCCTTGAACACCATTCTTACTTTCAATAAATAAATCAAGACTTATACAGAAGTCCACTACTTACAAGCTAAAGAAAATACAAGATCATAATTTGTATCTCCAAGTCACCCACAATGATTAACAACTCACTCATCACAGATTATCACTCCAAGGCTCATAAAACACATTTTTTAGTGTTACACAACCTGACAATTCACAATCAATGAATCACTACTTTTAGTCCTTAAGTCCATCGATAACCATGGAAGGATACGATTACATCATAACTCTAATGAAAACAACCTCGAACAACAAGAAGGATACCCAGGCAACACACACTGAATACCATAGGAGTAAATACCTATTAGCAGTTACTCCTATAAGAAAAATCTACCTCACGATGCCTGCAAAAGGGCATCTAACCACTAAGCCTTTTAATGGTTCAAGCATAAAGGAAACCAAGGCTTAGGTTATACCCCACTAAATCACCAATGAAGTAGTAACACCTCGTGACGCACCACACACTCAAAGTGGAATAAACCTCAGTAAGGCAACAAGTAACATGCGATACAAGGAAACATGGGAAAAAGAACTATTTGTACCAATCATAATACCACCACAAATGAAGAGTAAGAGACACTACCTCGCATGAAGGTGTGGCATGTAACAATAATTGGATAACATGGCTAGAGTCGTGTGGGTCGGATGAGGCACTGCCTAGCTGATTCGTTTTTTGATGGGGCGACTGCTGAGAAGAAGCTATTGAAGGGCAATACTTAACGATGTGTCCTTACAGTTTGCACTGAAAGCAACCTCGTTTGTGTCTGGTACAACCACTCACTGTCAAGAAACAGACCAAACACTATGGCCTCGTGTGTCCAGGCTGATAATAGTGATAACACTCGACTTTCCTTCGGGTAACTCCCGTAGGTAAGGAAACAGTCGGCGCGGAAGGAGTGGTTGTGCCAGAGGCGGTACCATTAAATGACAATCCTCATAAAGGTGAGCTGACCGACCACAATGGAAACACACACTCGAAGACCCCCATGGAGTGGATAAATGATGAGGACATGCTGACTGGATGTGTCCAAGTGATAGGTGTCAAATATTAGTCATTTTGATTACTTAACTCACTATTGTTACGTCATTTCATTCCATTATTTGGTATTTTTATGTTGTTTGCATGTTAAATCAAGTTTCAGGAGCTTAATGAAGAAATGAAGCTAACTTCGGTGAATTAAGTTAAGAGTGTGTTATTTCTCTCCAAGAGGAGAGTCAAAGAGGCAATTGATCTGCAGGATCAATTGCCATTGATTATAGCCGGAATATCCATCCAAAAACTAGTAGTAGCTCTGTCTGGCTAGTCTTTCTAGGATTTGATCGATGAATGGCAATGGAAAATGATCCTTTCTGATGTTAGAGTTGAGCTTTCTGTAGTCGATACACATACGCCACCCCATAATTGTGCATTGAGGAATTAACTCACCCTTTTCATTGGGCACCACTGTGATTCCTAACTTTTTTGGGACCACTTGAGTTGGGCTTACCCACTTACTATCAAAGATCGAGTAGATGATTCTTGCATCCAGCAACTTCACTACTTCTTTTCTTACCACCTCCATCATGTTCAGATTCAATCTTTGCTGCATCTCCCTTGACGATTTTGCCTCATCTTCTAAATAAATCTGATGCATGCAAATTGATGGATCAATACGTTTCAAATCAGCAACACTCCACCCAATCGCTTTTTTATTCTCGGTCAAGACCTCAATTAGACTTGATTCCTGTTCTGCTGTCAACTTTGATGAAATAATTTAGAGAAATGTTTCGTCGAGTCCGAAGAAAACATACTTCAGCTTCTCTGGCAACTCCTAATTTCTAAAACAGGCGGAGTCGTAAGTGATGGAACTAGGGAATACTTGAGACTATCGGGAGTGGTTCCACTGACTCTTGCTCCCAAGGTTGCGTGTATAACGCAGTCTCAATTCTATCCAAGTCCTTGTTCTACCATTCCATATACGCATCCCAATCTTTGATTTCTTCATTCGACACTTCATTTGCCATAAATTCTTTAAGCTCGTATTTCTCCAGAATTTGAGTTGCAAAATCATGTATAATATCATCTAGCTCGTCACATTCATTTATCTGGAAACAGTCCATAGACTCAGGTAATTGACGGCTCCCCTCAAACTCATTCATCCTGATTTTCATGTTCCCAAAGGTCAGATCGATGGGTCCGGCTTGGCAATTAATGCACGCATTTGCATTGGCCAAAAATGGTCTGCCTAAGATCACTGGAATGTGTTTTTTTGAGTTCGGGACATGTTTCATCTCCAGGATTACAAAATCAACTTGAAAGTAAAACTTGCCCACTTGAACTATGACGTCTTCCAAAATTCCTTTTGCCTGCTTGACAAATCGATCAGAAAACTGCAGTACTACCTCTGTGGGACTGAGCTCTCCCAACCCTAGCTGTTTATAGACAGAATAAGTTAGCAAGTTAATACTTGCACCTAGATCAAGAAGGGCTCTACCAATTTCCTAGTCACCGATAACACAAGAAATAGTGGGAGCACCAGGATCTTTCCTCTTTGGTGGAGTATTGCTTAATAGCAGTGAACTCACTTGCTCAATCAAGAGTATTTTCTTTGGATTCTTCACTCTGCTTTTCCTCTTCTTCGTACAGAGATCATTGAAAAATTTAGCATAAGGTGGGATTTGGGCAATCACGTCTAAGAGCGGCAGATTAATCTTGACTTGTTGGAACGTATCCAACATATCAGATTCTTTCATCTTCCCATACTTAACCGGTTCTCTAAGACGTTGAGGAAATGACGGTGCCTCCTTGTAGTTCACCCTGTTTCGCTCATTAAGCAATGTCTCGTCGACACTCTTATCTATTGGCAGTTTATCTGTTTGAACATTAGCTTCTCTACTCTCAACTTCTTTCTGTTGTGCTTTTTCTACTTCATTCCTTTGAGCTTGCTCAGCTACTTTTCTTCTACGCAGCCTCTCCTCATGTTCTTCATCCACTCTGCTCTCCACTACCCTTCCACTTCTCAGAGTCGTAATTGCTTGAACATACTCGTGATAGGCTGACTAGGCAACTAACCTGGCTCTCTAGTATTTCTCTAATTTGCCATTTATCCTAACTGCATGGTGATTTGGATCAGTGATTGAGTATGAACAACCATCTAATTTTGAAGGTCTATTATATCCTGTTATTTTGAAAATCGGGTAGGGGAGCTTGGCTTCTTTGTGGCTGGAACTGATATTGGAATGGTTGGATAGCCTGTTTGTTATTGAATGGCTAAAGAGCCAGGGATTTATTAGGTAGCTATCTGGGTTAGAAATTTGATTGAGAATTGCGAGCCAGTATAGTTGGTTGAGATTAGAATTATTGTTGGCTCTGTTGGAACCTTGGCTGCAAGGTAAATTGTTGCCTTGGTTGAAAATTGGATTGAGAATTTAACCATTGTCCTTGTTGAATGTTTTTGGAGGATTCTCCACATTTGTGGACTTATAGGACATAAATGAATGATTTCTATTATTTGGAGAGTATGAGTTGGAGAACGAGGCATTATTTGAGTAATTCCATACTGCATTGACTTCAACAGCTATTACGTCCTCACACTCATTTTGAGAATAATCTGGTTCAACCTCATAAATTTATCTTTTAGGAGAATGACTTCTTTGGGTATGAAGTTTTTCAAATCGCTCTAAACTTTCCTCGATCAATGCTACTTGATTTTTCATATCATGATTAACCTCAAATGCTTTTTCAGATCGCCTATCCTGACCATCTCTAGATTTCAGATCAAATTCATATTGAAGGGCATTTTCACTGATATTATCAAACATCTCTAAATGCTCTCTTGCGGGTTTCAAGGTAAACTGACCTTGTGTAGAGGCATCTATCAGATTTTTATGCTTTTCACCTAGACCCGTGTAAAAATTCCTAGCCACATCTTGATAAAAAAACCTATGGTGGTGACATTTATACAAAATCTCATTGTACCTCTCCCATGCATCATGAAATTATTCTCCTGGCCAGTCAAGTTTGCGGGTTTTAAGTGTTTCCCAGTCAAGTTTAGTTGCTTTGGTTAATTTAATATACCATCTTTTTGCTTTGTCTTTTAAAGACCATGGGAACAGATGTACTCTTAAATTATTTTTAGTCAAACCATCATACCTAACAATTGATGCTACCTCTAAGAATTCATTGACATGCTGGTACGGATCTTCTATCCTGAGACCAGAGAGCTTTGGGAGCATGTTGATCACACTCGTCTTGATCTCGTAATGCTTTGCACCTTCCTCTTCTAGAAATTCAACATACGATTCATATGCGTCTAGTGCGTAGAATCCCTTCAATGAGGTAATTGGTCCCCTTCGCGGATTGACTCTCTCATCACCCATCTCGACTTCTTCTGTCTGACAACGCTCTTCAATAGATTTTCGTAAAAGCCTTAGAGTTCTTTTGATCTCTGGGTCGTATACAACTAATGCATAATTTGAATTTAAACGCGTCGATCTATCGGACATACACTAAAATATATATATTTTTTAAATAAAGCAAATTAACTAAACTACTTCTAAACTTATCTAAACTGTGAACAAAAAGCAAAAGCTAAAAATGAAATGCATAACTCAAGCAAAATTGAAACTCATAAAGGGTCCAGACGTAACTTCAGCAGCTTTGTCTTTTCGATTCATGCTCTTCAATTGTACCTGAAAATCACATAAAAAAAAATTCAACTTTAGCTTTAATCTACAATAATGTAATGCAAATAAACTACTAAAACTATTAAACAATGCCAAGTCCCCGACAACGGCACCAAAAACTTGGTGGGCGTTAGGTGCGTGCAAAATATGTGGTTAAAATTGACACCTTAACGACATTTAGGTTTTACCATTCTACAAGCGCACAGATCAATTGTAAACAGTTTTGCTAAGTAGGGGAATATTGATCCCACAGAGATGAGGATTGTTCACTTCAATAGTCTAAAAACACTGAATTATATTTTTCTGAAAAGAGTTTGGTTTTGTGAATTATCTAATACTAATGGAAATAAAACAGAAAGTAATAATGAATAATGGTTGTGATTCAGATAGAGAGAAAACTATGGTTTCCTCACTCCACCACTAAGCACATAATATACTTAAGATTATATATCAATTGCATGAGGACGATCCATTGACTGTGAATCAGGTCGCACCGTGCCAGTAATTTGACCCCAAAAAGGATTACTCTCAACTGGATCACGACAACCCATCTCAAGACTAAATTGATTAGTGCATGCCAACTACTAATAGAAAGTAAATGTAGAAAAGCAAATTAAAGCATGAAAATAAACTAAAGCATGTCTATATTAGTTTGTCAGGGCATGACTTATGTCAACCTAGGGTTTCGAGTTTACGACTACCATTGTGTAGAAAATCATAAATTAAGCATCCGAGTTCCAGACCATAGTGAATAATTATGATTGTGTAAGATAAATATATTCAAAAATTCTAAGACAAGAATCAATTCAAATATATAAACTTGTATCACGAATAAAAACGGTCTCTCATCTAACACAATCATCAAAGGATAGTCACAGTTTCCCCTCTCTACAATTAAATATAAAATTAGAACTACATTACTTGGTTAGGGTTTTGTGAGAAAACCCTAGATACTGAATTAGTTGATCATGGCTGAGAGAATCTGCATTGTCGGTGTAGAAACGCTCTCCATGGCCTTCTTCTCCGGATCTCTAGGTCTTTAATAGTGGTTCTCTTCAATGGAAGCAAGTCTGAACTTTGAACGTGAGAACTTTATGAATGAACGTGCATGAAAATTAGAACCAGAACTAGAACTCTAAACCTAACCCTCTCATATTTATAGACAAGTGAGGAAAACCCTAATGGTTGCCCTTTTCTGTAATTTCATAATACATGAATAATTTCTATAAAATCTTATGTAAATATGTGTATAAGCCTATATGCAGAGGTCTGGAATCACCGATCACTTAAAATATAACATATCTAACATTCAACAATGATTATTGTCTAGAACATGCCATAAATCAATAATACACAAAAGTGTTATTACACTTCATCATCTTCATCACCATCTTTATGACCACGGATTTCTCCCCGATCACTTCATCTTCTTCATCATCTTCACCGGTGAGTAAAAATAGCCACAACTAAGCTTTGATATTTTCAGAGTTGAATCACGCAAAAAGGATTGTATGGTTGCGTTTGGAACGGTTCAAAACCCCAAAATCGCCTCGGAAAGAGCTTTCCGTTTATATATTAGACGCCTTTTTTAGATCAACGATGCTCCATGAAGTAGGCCAGAACAAAAACTATTGTGCGTGGGAGTCAAAATTCTGGCCGAAAGTTTAGGCGGCACGTGGTGGCGTGTGCGGTTGTTTCCAGCGACGCGTTTGACACTGTTTATTTCATCTTGTCGAGCCGCTTCTGCTAGTGTGCTAAGATTTCGATTTCGACCACCTTCCAAGATCCAAAATTGACCAGATTGTGTTTCTTCGATTTCGCTTCAACTGTGAACTTTTTGATGTTGATCTGCTTCTGTCGAAGACTCTGATATGGATCTAGTTCTACCTGGATTGCTCTGATACCAATTGTAAGGAATTAATTCTCTTTTCACCACTTAATAATTAATCTCAACCAAGATCATCCACACATGTTTTTACTCGCACACACATAACACACAATATTTAACGTGGTTCAGCATCAAATTTGGCCTATGTCCACGGATGATAAGAGATTTTATTATAATCATGTAGAGATATTACAACAGTAAAGAATTACCAACACCGATAAACGTAAACAAACTCCACCTGAGGTTTTGTTGTATACCCATAACTGTTTCACATGCTCTGCGACTCTTTCTCGCCATCGGTATCTACTCTACCCAATCGGTAAACTCTTTCTAACCTTAAAAGCACATCGATCCCCTTAGGGCTATATCTTCTCCATCTCATAAGTCTCAACTATCAATCCTAGGTGTCTATTTATAGAGTTACAAACCTAATTTCTTGTTAGACAACGAATACAATTCCTTGGAGAATAATACTTTCCTCTAACAAGAAATTACCATATAAAATATACTCTAAAATAGAAAACCTAATTACAATAGGAATTTGAGACACTTTCCTAATACCATGCATGCGGGTGTCGGCATGTTGTGCATGGGCGAGGCCAGCTCCCAGGCATGGCTGGGACTGCAAGCAAGGGCTGCCAAAAACCACTGCAGTGATGTTTCTTGAAAAACCACATTTTTTTCTATCTTTTTTCAACCTTATTCACTGCCTCAGCAACTTCATTTAGGAAAGTTCAAAATTTGTGTCAACTGGTAATAGGTCATTTTATGCTAACACTTAAGGAGGGAGGGTTATAAAATTTACTCCGAACAACATCTGATATTACATACCCTTATATAGTAAAATTTTATCGGAATATGTATTATAAGGATATCCATGAGAGTATGGTGATAGATACCATGGTCTAAGGGTGGAGTATCGAGATTTCACCAAGTACTATTGTGCGAGCATGGAAAATTCCTCATGAGGTTCCATCGAGCATGAGGGACCAATTCCAACAACTATATCCTCCAGTCCCTATTACTCATACCATGGTCAAGAAAATTTGTGATGGTGATATATCAACCTTAAAGCTATGGTGGATTCCAAAGCCAAAATCAACCCGGACTTATGGTTTCTCGACAGTGTAATAGCAAGGCAAGTTGGCCTTAGTTTCAACAATCACCGTGGATTCACACTTATCCAAGCACTCTATTGCTTTAAGAAATGATTTTGGATATCCATTCCGGTTATGATACACAACCATATGGAGACTTTTTGGGACGAAATAGTACACTATAGATATCAATGGAATATGGAGTGGAAAATTCCATTCCCTTTCTTAGTATATGCTATGATTATGGATCAATTAGGTGAGGAATTTGAGAAACCATCATAGCTAAGTGTCTCGGTATCAAGGATTATAATCATTGAAAATTATTTGACACCTTGGATTATGACGACATGGGTCGATGGTGGGAATTACAACATTGTATCATTAATGAGGAATACAAGAAAAGCAGCTAAAAGAAAAATAGAGATAATCCATAGGTTAGGGAATGGATTAGTAAAAAAAAATCGGAAAATTTCTATAATTCTCTCTATTGTTTTTAATGGTTTTTATTTTCTTTAAATTTTTAAACCAAATCCGTTTCGGATTGGTTCTATCATTGTCTTTTATATTTAAGTGTGTTAATTTTTCTGCAATTTTTGTTTATTAGGATTATAGGTCATTAAGGCCGAATTAAGTTTTCTTTTATTAATAAAGGTCAATTCCTTTAATATTACTTCATATATGCTATTTCGGTTTCTTGAATATATCTCTTCACTTGATATGATCTTGGGTATAGTTTTTTTTTTTTACTTTTGGGTAGATAATACAAAACAAGTTTGGGGGGATACCAAGCACGACCAAGCAAACATCCAGAATTACGCTTCAAATGTGGTAACAATTTCTTATTTTTATTTTTAAACCATGAGGACATGGTCCGTTTTAAGTTTGGGGGAGGGGGGGGGGGGGGGGGGGGGGGGGGGGGGGGGGAAGGAAATAGTTATTCAAATGAATGAGAAAAAATAAAAAAAACTGAAAAAATTAAAAAATTTATTAAGTTCTTCATTTAAAATATGTGATTGAAGTCAAGTACAAGTTAATTTATGAACATGTTATGACTAGTAAGATAATGTGTTATGCAATTACCCCACTCATGATTAAGTAAAAATTTGATTGAATTGTTTTAAAGATGTCGTCCATATGAGTGAATGAATGAGTGAAATTGAAATCGAGAAAGATAGTCTTGACCTATAAGCACTCGCACACATTCTCTATGGTACAATTAATAGATCTTTTTTGCCTATGTAGTTGAAAAAATTGCTTTGTAAGCATGAAAAATGAGTAGTATGGAGAAAAGAAAAAAAATTAATACTAAATGCAAAAAGTAATTTTTCGATCCAAGTAATCGGGCCTCTTACCACAAAGTAAAGAGTGTTCGTGTAAAAAGGGGAGAAAACTAATGAGCAAAAATCCAAGGAAAAAGCTCAGACCCAGTTGGCCGGGACTAAAAATCTCCGTTGAAAAGTCCGGAGTTTAGAAAGAAAAAAAGGGATAAAGAAATTTTTGTATAGAAAGTATATCATGGCAAATTTTAATGAATAAAGTGGAAAAAGAGAGATTGATCTACCATAGAGAAGGTTCACAAAAATATGGAAGACTATGTGGATTGACTGTAGAAATTAGCGAGTTTATTTCACCACTGTGGGGATTACTCTTTTAAATTTAATTCAAGAAAGTTGTTATTTATGAGTGAATGAGGATAACTTGTATGCATTATATTCTTACAACATTACAACATTGCATAATTAATGAGTATTTGAGTCCATGATCATACAAGAATGAATAATGAAAGAATATGTGGGTAGTATATATAACCCTCCGAGACTTCAATCATCCACTAGGGAAACCTAGGGGTTTAAAAGGCTTATTACACATGCTAAGTGTAATCTTACACCTTCACCAAAAAAAAGGTCTAGTTTGTTTATTTAATTTATTAAGTAAAGTTCAGTTTTTAATTTTTCTTTGTTGTATAAAAACACGATTCATCACAAAATTTGAATATTCTTCAATTGAATTGATTGCTAAGGGACTAGCAATATTGAGGTTTGGGGGTTTGATAGGTAGCCAAATGTCATGCATTTTAGGCCCTAATTTATGTATTGTTAAGTCTATATACATCATTATCTTGGTACTTTTATACGGTTTAACCTGTTTTGAAACGTTTCAGGACATGTCATATAAAGTGAGTTAATTTCGGGTAAATAACTAATATAATGACTTATATCGTTTGAGGGCTGAAATCGAGGATAAATGCCCTAGAATGGATCAAAAATAAGTAAGGATACAATACAAGTGAAGTGGAATGAAGTCGAGAAGAGGAACGGAGCAAAGAAGTCAAAATGTGAAAAATAGGATGAAGAACTACCGAGTACTCGGTAGTGCCTTCACCGAGTACTAGGTAGGCCAACACAATGGCCACACAATGGTGCACCAGTATAGATCCATCGAGTACTTGGTAGCAAGACCACCGAGTACTCAAAACTGCAATGTTAGCCGACTTCAGCCTCATATTCAGACCACTATAACCTGATCAAAACAACTTTAAATGGAATGATTCAAAAGCCTAAATGCATCTTCATGAAGTCAGCTTTCCAACTCATTTTGAATCACGTAAAAAATCCTCCACAGCTCTAGATATAATCAAAGAGTACAGTAGGGATAAAGTTGAAAATCAACTTCGAGTACTAGAGATTTGGCCAACTTCAACTTCATGGGTGGACCCCGTTTCAGCCCCGTTTGACTTGTTTTGCACTCCAATACACCTTGAGACATATTTTAGACATATTATGATCAGATTTCACTTCCCTTTCTCAGCAATTCACAAAAGGAAAAGATTTATTTGAAGGAAAACAATCCACATTCAGATAGGACATGCTCAACCTCTATAAAATAAAGGGTTGATTTCATAGTTTTGTATCTAATTATCTATCTATCTATCCTTCGTATTTCATCTTTTCAAGGGGAGATTATAGATCAGAGATTAGAGAATAAATGAACTGAATTTCGTGCCTCGGCAAAGGAGAACTAATGATGATGGAGGCGGTGTCTACATCAACAATGGAGATCACCACAACCTTGGGCGGCTAAACGGGTATCTAGGGTTTTTAACAAAACCCTAGACAAGTAAGGTAGCTTTTATTTATTTCAATTATAACAAGGGAAATTGAAGGACACATATGGAAAAGAGATGAGATTAATGAAGGGTGTGGATGGTGATAACACTACAAGCTCTAGAAATCTCTCTATAAAAATCCACTATCCCCCTTGTGATTTCCCCAAGCTAACCCCTCTTGTTTTACACTATCACAACATTGCCATGGTCTATGGGTGATTGATATATCTATATCTATATATACATATTGTATATTAATATGGTGAAATCTGTAATGAAGAAAGGGAGAAAGTGTTTATAGCAAATTAGATTTAGGCCCCGTTTGGAAATGAGTGTTTTTGTTTTTTTGCTACAGTTCATGGAACAAATCCTTGTTCCCCCCCCCCCCCCCCCCCCACTACCACCCGTCACCACCACTACTGCAAATACACACACACCCGACAAGTATATATACACACATACCACCACCACCACTACCACTCGTCACCACCACTACTGCAAATACACACACACACACGACCACCACCACCACCACCTTCGCAACTCACCACCACCGAACCCTAATTTGACAAATTTTGAGAGGTAACGGTAATTATTCTTTTTTATATTACTTTAAAGGGGTTATTTATTTGAGTTGGGGCAGGAAATGGGTAGGTCAAGACTTGGAATATACTAAATATTCATACTAAATATTTATCCCAATCCGAATTTCAATCTCTTGGACAATGTATCATCATTGCAGATCATCAATTTAAATCTCTTGGACAATGCATCTTCATTACAGATCTTCGCGAATTCGGAAAAAGGAAAAAATTAATTTAAGTTAGATTTCACCATGAGTGAGCCTGTAATATAATTCCAATTTGATTCGAATTGAGACCATATTAATAGTTTGGTACTCGCTTGAATTATATGGGTCTATCAAGAGGATGTGATTCCATGATTTCGAAATTATTTTTTCCTTATAAATTCTAATCCGAATTATAAACTAATTTCAATTTTACACAAATCCAAATATTCATAATAATCAATGCAATTATGTAAAGAAATTTAGGATATTTGGCTTTAGACACATTATTCTAGAGCCATGCCTAATGATGTGCAAATTTAATCTCCCTATCTATTTAATTATTTAAAATATATTCTTGTGTTCTTTCTATCTATTTTAAAATTTTCAATATATGATTGTGTCTTTTTTTCTAATAGTTAGATTTCTAAATGTTATATTCTTTATGGTTGTAACTCTTTCCTTCGATTCCATGATTTCGAAATAATTTTTTCCTTATAAATTCTAATCCGAATTATAAATTTAATTTCAATTTTACACAAATCCAAATATTCATAATAATCAATGCAATTATATAAAGAAATTTAGGATATTTGGGTTTAAACACATTATTCTAGAGCCATGCCTAATGATGTGCACATTTTATCTCCCTATCTATTTAATTATTTAAAATATATTCTTGTGATCTTTCTATCTATTTTAAAATTTTCAATATATGATTGTGTCTTTTTTTTCTATTAGTTATATTTCTAAATGTTATATCCTTTATAGTTGTAACTCTTTCCTTCGATTACGTATTTTGAGAAATTTAAATAAAATGATATTTAAGGAAGAATGATAAGTATTAAATATATACAGGAAGATGATTGTACCAAAGACTAAAAAGCTCCGTGGGTTCTTTTCAATCTTTTCAGTTCCGGTTCCAAAATTTCAAGAACTGAAAATTTCGGTTCGGTTCTGGTTCCGGATTCGCGGAATCGAACCGTTTTTTATTTTTTATTTCTTTAAAATTATTTAATAAATAGTGTGAGATGCATTTGATTCATAAACTATAGATCACGACCTAAATTAACCATACTTTGAAAATATTTGAAATTTTTTGTACGATTTAAAGATTTCACTCCATACAAGTTTTACCTTATATATATATATATTTAGATATATAAGCATATATACATATTTTATTTTCGTTTGATATAGTTATTTTCATTCCAATAATTATATATTTGTTTTTCGATTTGCAATAGTTCAAATACTTTAATTTATAATTATATTATCTTTTAATATTTAGTATTTTTATTTTTGTAAAAAAAAAAAGAGAGAAGGAACCGGAAACCGACTCTCGGTTTTTCCGGTTCCGATTTTTCAGGAATCGAAAAAACCGACCCTACTGCTTATTATATATGATGCTGTGTTCTGAATTCAACATATTGTTTTCTTATATCCACTTAAACTCCACAATCTGAAATCCGATTTGTATTAATAATTTATTTTTATTTTCTTGTTTTATAAATTTAGGGGCGAAGTCTGGAACATGAGATCCGTACATTGTGATTATTTCAGACTAAAACTTGAATTATTTTTCGCGATCTTGGTCCCAATAAATTATTGGATAAATTACAGTTTCACTCTTGTAGATAGGATATATTATAGGTTGACCTTCTTTAGAATAAATAATTACAGTTTCACCCACTCTGGTTTAATTTTTTTTTTTTATATCACTTTCTACCTATAGATAGGATATATTACAGGTTGACCCCTTATAGAATGGATAATTACAGTTTCACCCACTCGAATTTGGTTTTTGTATCACTTTTTCTCCTGATGTTTGGATTTAATACAGTTTGACCCCCTTCTACAGTTTATGATATCATCCCATTATAAGGTGAAAAATGACTATGTTACCCCTAATTCAATGAAAATACTTTTTTGACCTCCTTTTTTTAATAGACAACATTGCCCTTGTACTTTTTAAAATTATTTTTGATAACCGTGATGTCTGGGGATATAACGCCTTGCGTTTTCCTTTCTCTTTTCTGAAATTCTTTTCCAAGTGTTAACGTTTTGTGACGTCACTTATTCATGACGTTTTGTGTATTCTCGGTACGTGTAAATTTTTCACGTTTAAGTTTTGGACCTAGCGGGACGACTTCGTGGTATTTCGTTTCCGGCTTCGTGGATTTGAGTGTCGCCAACGACTACGTGGGTTCGTGAAACGTTTTCTCGTTGGAGCTTCGATAATCGTGTTGTGTTCCCGAACATGTTAGCCTAGTTTATTGTAGACGTTCAGTATAGCACTTATGTGAATTGTTTGCTATATTTTCATTTTGTGATTAATGAAAATTATTAGAAATGATTTCGGTAAAGAAATGACCTAGGGGTATATGAGTATTTTCATATTTGGACCATTTAGTGAAAAGTAGAGCACTTAGTGAAAAATGTAGAGATTTGGCTAAGTGTTGGGTATGAATGACATGTTTGTAATTAGAGACGATGACAAGGGGTAGAAGGGTAATTAATAGGCTTGATGCTACTCTTGTAATTAACCCTAAATTGGAAAGAATTTGGTCATTTCCCCATTTCAAGTGGTGTCTCATTCCTTGCCCTTAATTTCATTATCCCATCTTTGTTTTAGACCCTTGGATCATAAGGTCTTGTTTGGTTGGCACTTAAATGCAATAATTCATTATTGTTGGTCTTTCACTTGGCAAGACTTCATGTCAACCATTGGATGGTTTATTCATTCTCATATTTATTCTAAGCCCTTGGATGATAAGGCCTTGTTTGACAAATTAATGGGTTTTGTGAGTGGTGTAATAAGTCTTCCAATGACAAGACTTATTCCTAGCCCTTGGATCCATTTCTTTTTTCCACATCTTTGTTTTGGGTTATTGGATGGTGAGAGGGTGAGTGGAAAATCTCTACACATATGTGGTGTGTTAGTCTTTCATTGCAAGACTTTTCATCATTTCTCCTCCATTTTCTCTCATTCTTTCTCTCTTGTTCTTCTCCACTTATGGGTGGAATTCATCACCCTAAGTTGGGGGTTTGATGTGGCCATCAACATAAAAGATGTTCATGGTGTTCTTGTCTTCGATTTGAGCTAAAGATGGGTAAGTGTTCTTCCATCCTTGTGTGTTTCTATTTCAAATCCTAGTTTATGGTTTCTTGTTAGACAATTTGATGATTCTTGTTTCCCTCTTGTATTGGACTTGGATTCATGGTTAGGAAGCTATGGTGAATCTTCCACCGGTTTGCTCCTTGGATTTCGGTTGGGGAAGAGCTAGGGTTTCATGGGCCTTGCTTGGTAGTTGTTGTGATTTGCTCTTCAAGAGGTAGGGGAAAACTTCCTAACTAGTCATCTTATGATTGTGTGAGTATGAGTTTGATTCTAGGATTCGTAAACCTAGATATATTTTTGCTAACTGTATACTTGAAAAATATGAATTTGGGATTTTATGTATTAATGTGCTATAATCCATATTATGTTGTACTTGAGATAGACATGATGTATGCTAGATGGGTTATGAGTTTTGGAGATGGAAATATGCTTGTATTACTATATGTATATATATGGTATTGATGTATATATGTATAAGAGTAAGCATACATATAGGGTTTTGAGTATAGGTAGTGTAGCCTTGATAACGTATATAGGTTAGCTACTTTGCTGATGGAGTTGGAATGTGGAACTTATAGCGTTATTCTAGTTTTCCCATTCTTGTGAATTTGGAGATTTTTATATTGAACATTAAACTTATGTATGAAAATGAGTTAATGTGTTGATTAAATTGCTTTAATGGGAATAAAAACATGTTAAATGGAAGGTAAAATTATCTTTGTGTATTAAAGGAAAATTTGATGATTTGGGATCATGAGTGGTGCATGAAAAAGTACTTTTGTTGATAGTTACTTTAAATGAAATTTAAAAGCATGTTTAATAGTGAAAAATATTCATGTGGACATTTTGGGAATATTGTTATAAATATGATGTGATACATATTTATGTGATGCATGGGTCATTGAGGACATAGTACATGGGTTCACATTTTGTATTAAGAACTCAATTGGTGTTGGGCTACGCCCGGTCGTGTAATCTTGGGTGATTAGTCTTGTGTCGAATCGTCACAACAACTGGCCAGGAGGTGTCCCCCACCTATGGAACTAAAAAGCCAAAAATGTGATATAGGGTGGGTCGTCCCATTCTTAAAGTCGCGGGTCGTCTCGTGCATTCGGTATACGAATCTTTTGTCATGGGTCATCTCGTGCAACCGTCTTCCTTGTTGAAGTGATGGAGAAAAAAATCACTTGAGAATAATTGGTGTGGTACTCTTTCTCAGTGTAAACGGGTAAAGTACGTATTCATTGTACTGTTGTCGGAACAGTGTGTTTCATGAGGTTTATTCCATGAGGTGTGTGGTCGTGTGTGTACCACGGGTGGTGTTGAGTCACATTGCATTTCTGTAGCATTTATGTGATTCCCTTTGACATGTATATCATGATATTTTTCAATGTAATTTAAGAGCATGTTTAATGTGAATTTTGCGATATAATTCATATGTTATTAAAATGCTCCAGTGGAATTGAATAATGTGAGAATATGATTTGCATTCTTGTTTTGAAGTATAAAATGCAATAAAAAATGATACTTGTTGTTATGTGCTTATATGTTTTTGGGTGGGTTATGAGTTGGTTTTCTACGGCTTTTATTGTGATAAGTAAAGTTGATAGTGGATTAGGGGGTCGATTGTGAAATGTGACCTTTGAGAATAGGGTGATAGTTTGGTGACCTTGGTTGGTAGTGGGGTATTGACCACTTGATGTTGTTGCACCTTTGAGGGGTGTATGATCCTTGAGAGTTTGGGGATCTTTATTGGCTATGTAGCGATGGCCAAGTGATAGTTCTTTTGCATTTGAGGAATGTATCATCTATTTTACTTCGAGGTTTGAAGTTTATTAAGTGAGGTTAGGATTAACCCTAGTCACTTGTGTGGTAATAACTTCTTGATTCCGTTAGTAATCTAAGAGAAGTGATATCAAGTGTTGATTGATGTTTGAATAGATAGGATGAGGTTTTGATTAAACCGAGTTCGTCCCATAGTGTTGGCTACTAGGGTTTTCCTTTTCACATCCTAAGAATAGGAGTGTTATTGAGGTGATTTCCTTAACCACTTGGGGTGGTTGAGATGAGTTGTCATTTTGAGAGTGAATTGAGTTCACGGTTGAGAATCGAGTTGTTAGATCGTTCTTTCGATTTTGTTGAAGTGTTGCCATTTTTAGACTTACTTCTTCATTCTACCTTCTTCTTGGTTCATGTCGGATGTCGATTCACTCCGCATGGTGTTGTTGGTGTTTTGGTTTGTTTTCGCCTACCCCGTGATGCCGACGAAAACTTTGAGTTTTAAAATGATTTTAAAGTCATGAATAAAAGATTTTGACTTTTGAAAGTTGGCGGTGTACGAAATGGAGACCAGGGGTAAGACGGTTAGTTTTACAGATTTTCAAGAAAATGTTTTTGATAAAACTAAACCAAGATTAAATGATATTTTCTCATTTCTAAAAGTTCCCAAATGAGTTGAGGACTTTGCCTAATGATTCTTAAGGGTTTAAGACTGGCTGGGAGTTATTTTTGAAGTTTCATATTGAAGCAACCGACTATCGGAGAGTTGGCAGCCGACTGCTGGAAAAATTGGCTTTTCTTAAAATTTTTGTTAATTTTCGTCCTTGGGCAGTCGACTTTTGGAGAGCGGGCAGCCGACTCTCGGAAATTTAGCCCTGTTTCGACCATTTTCGAAAATTCATTTATCTCACCTCGTAACTTGGATTGAGGTCCCGTTTATTCCTATGGCTTGTGCTAGGTATAAAATTTGTTTTTGAAACTTGAAATAATTATTTTACATCTGAAATGAATTTTTTACCCTTTGTGAAATAGGGGTACTTCAGTTTTTCATTTTTATCGACGTTGTTCGATACCGTTTTCAAAAATTCATATCTCTCGCCTCATGGCTTTGATTGGGGTACCGTTTGTTTCTAGGGCCAGATCTATATTCAAATATTTCATATAAAATTTAACATCAGTTATTTGAACTTGAAATTACTGTGTTACCCTTGGTGAAAGAGGAGTACTTTAACTTGTTGGTTGGGTCAGAGTTGTCCTATACCATTTTCAAAAATTCATATCTCTTGCGTGTATCTTCAGAACATAACTAAAAATAATCCTAAAAGCCCCCTTTTCTAAACCCTAATCCTCTCATATTTATAGACAAGTGAGGGAAACCCTTATTGTTTCCCTTTTCTGTAATTTCATAATACATTAATACTCTCATAACATCAGATGTAAATATGTGTATAAGCTTGTACGTATAGGTATGGAATCACCGATCACTTGAAATATCGAAGTAGGAACCAAACTGAAAATTTCTGAAACAACTCCGAAACAACTTCAGCATGTCGAGGGATCACGTGACCATCATATGGGACCTACACTCCTGACCTACGCCCAAAGCGTAGGGTCCAAAACCATAGCGTAGTTTAGGAGCGTAGGTTGGGTCCAATTTGCCCATTTTTCTCTCGAGTGACGTAGATATTATGCACTTTTGATATAAAAACCCGTCTTTTTGTATTTGAGCAAAACTGGTTGCCTTTGACTCCCGATTGTTTTCGGTGAAGTAATAATGTCTGAAAAAGACATTTTTGCCCTTTCGGTGAGATAATGATGTCGTGAAATGACCATTTTGCCCTCCGGTAGCTCTTCTTCGCTCTGTCGCACCTCTTGTTTCCTTTCTCGAGATAGAAACGAACATAAACTCAGTTAATTCACCGAGATTAGCTCTGTTTCTTCATTATGCTCCTAAAATATGCTTACACACACAAATGAGATAAAAATACCAAGTAATGGAATGTAAAGGCATAACAAATGCAAGATAGGGGCGATAAATGACCAATATTGAGCACTTATCACACCCCCAAACTTACATATTACTAGTCCCTTAGCAATAAACTCAAAGAAAACTGACTGTGATGGTTTTTATTCTATCTAACCTAATTTATTATTTTCTAATCCATTACTTTCGTGAGGGTCGACGATTACACTTAGCACGTGTAAAAAACATTTTAAACCCCTAGGTTACCCCTAGTGGACGAGTGAAATCTCGTGAAGGTTTCCAGTGATGGTACCTAGAAACATCTCAATTATTTTGTAATTATGCATTCATGAGTTCACACATATAAGTCAAATAAGCTATGATACAACATACAAGATAATATGAATGCAAATATTCCCACTTACTACCAAACAACAATTATATCAAGCTTCGTGTTATGAATGATCGTCACTTAGGTAAATGATTTTGTTACTTTTTACTTAAAATCCAGAGAACCTTCCGTGATTTTGTTAACATTCAACTACAATATTTCAGTTTCTTTTCTCCTACTTCATTGATCAAATTTTTCCGTTTTTCATTAAAACGTAACTTTTCAATTTTCCACTTTTCATCCCTTTTTGTCTTTCTAAGCTCCGAACTTTCCAACGAGGCTTTTCAGTCCCAACCAACTGGGCTCGAGCTTCTTCCATGGGATTTATGCTCATCAGTCTTTTCCCCTTTAAACCCGAACAATGATATTGGTGATACCAAAGCCCGGTTACTCAGATCAAAGAACTGTTTTTTGCATTTTATTTTCAATTTTCTCTATTTCAATCAAAACAACTCCCCTTCTCCCATTTAATTGTAGAAAAATTAATTTTCAACTTCATAGTAAAAAATCAACCTATCTCTCACAGTGAATGTGTGCTTGTGTTTATAGGTCAAAGTCGTCTTTCTTAATTTTAATTTCACTCATTCACTTATCAATGTAAACCACATCACTTTACTAACTTGATTTAATCATTATTCTCATGAGTGGAAACATCACATCATATGCTACTTATACATTATAAACATAAACTCAATCAACTCATAATGTGAAACACTCATGCATAAAATCAAAGAATTGTTTCAATTTTTTTTTATTTTTCTCAAAAATCTTTATTCCTTGTAATACTATACCCTTACTCCCAAACATAAATTAGACCATGTACCCATGGTCAAAAATAAAATAAGAGAACAGATACAGTTACCCTTGAAGCTCAATTCTGGATTCCTAAGCAAAGCACAAGTCCTCTCCCCCAAACTTGAATTGGATCACCTGGAGATATCATTAATAATGCACACACACCCAATCATAGCAATGGAAAAGAAATTGCATCATAAACATCCAGACATTAACACATTTTATTAAGGAATCAAAGACTTTTTTTATATATATATATTTTTATTGATGACAATAATAAAAAAAAAACTGATTTGGCTTTAAGGGCCTACAATCCTAAAATAATAAAAATAACAATAAAAAAAACAAAGACATGGTTTTAAGGGTCTACCATCTCTACAAATAGAATAACCTACAAATCCTAACCTTAATTCCTAGTCCACCTCATCTTCTTCATCACTCAACACGGCACTCTTCAACCATATCCGGCAATCTGCAGTCTCTTTCAACTTCTCTAAATCTTCCTCCGGATATATTTTCATGAATGTCCACTGCATCTCATCCAATTTCTTCATTATATCACCCAACTGCTCAGTAATGATTTTTGATAGTAAAAATGGGTATGGAAGATAATAGTCACATTTATCAGCCCCTACCCATTCTCGACTCACCATTGCTTGAGCATATGACATCTCAGCCATAATCAAGGTTGGAACACACACTTCATACCCATGAGTTAGGGCATACAAAGTTTGAAGCATAGTGTGATCTCTTGCACTTGTTTGATTATTAGGCAAAAGTTGAGTCACAACAACACAATCCAAATACAGTATATCCGACTTCAACCACTAATTTTCACACGTTTTGTCCCTCGGATCTAAAACCGCACACAATTCCCTCACCATATCTTCATCCTTATGTGGCCATACTATCTGATTCTCTTTCAAAATTCCATGCAAGTTTGCCGGAGTACCGATTGGTACATTCCATGCATTGACAATACTTCTTCTTCCAATCACAATAGGAGCACTCCACTGAGTCACTTTAGCCCTTATCACCTCAAATCCAGGTGGTCCTGACACTATCATATTTTAATAGAATATTCGGACCAAGCCCGGATACACCTTTTCGCTCGCCGGTTTTTCTAGACTCTTTAATCCTCGTTCCCTAAGGATTTTTCGTTCAGGTACAACTAAAACTCGATTCATCCTCTCCGGATGAAATATCTCCTCAAATTGCAACCGACACTGTAAAAACGATTTTGGTATCGTTCGACTTCCCTTCAGACTCGTAGCTTCATTATTCGTGCTCTTCATAACCACATATGGTTATGTCTCCTCTATGAACACTTCCAGGTCAGAATAATCTTCAGTAGCATTATCCATACTAACCCTCTTTGAAGTACAAAGAATAAAACAAGAATAGAAGAAGAATACCCAATCTAATGCTTATTCTTTCAGAATGTGAATTATGAATTGTGTCTACCCTATGGATGTATTTATAGATGAATGGAGTATAATTAGAAGATAAAAATTATTTAAAACCCTTAATTGACTAGGAAAGGAGAAGTAATAAGTAATACAACTTCTATTTGCAATTTCCTTGTCAAATTAGGATTACTCTAAAAATTCTACAAAAATTCTACACAAATTCCTAAAAATAACTTAAACAAATCTAAATACAAGTCTAAGTACATATCAGGCTAAAATATCCCAAAAAGGGTCTAATTTTTTAAAATTTCTGGCCCAACCATGAACTACCCTATGCTTGGGCGTAGGGTAAGGCAATATGTATATATATATATTTTTAATCAAGTCATGACACGCTTTCTAATAACTAACGTACCCCCAAACTTAAACGTACACATGTCCTCATAGTGTGAAAATAAAATCACACATATTGAATGTAATAAACATAGTAAGGCACACATATTTTAAAAGTGGTCAAAACTGTCATTTTATATAAAAACAAAAAATATCACAAATAGTTAAAGATGATTGTTAAAGTGCTCACAAAAGATCAAACATGACTCTTCGCTCTACGATTAATCTCTACTATGAATAGCTAAAACAAGAAAATCCTAAAAAAGATAAAATAAAATAAAATAATCAAAACTAAACTACAACTACTAAGCATCATCCAGAGGTGGTTGTGGTGATGGAATGGTCACTCCCATACGTCTCATCAAAATATCCTTCAACTCACGATGCTCACGTCGTAGGACATGTCTCTCCTCTATGAATGATCGCTCTAATCCTTCAATACGACCAATTAACAGGTTGTAGTGAATATGAGTCATCATAACAGAACCCCCAGCCGGGGCTTATGGCATATCATCGCCCATAACAGCCTCCTCAGCCTGTGGCACCTCCACCCCAGGCATCTCATCCTCAGCCTGCGGCATCTCCACATCATCCTCCTGTGCTCCGGGCAGTAAAACTCCTCCGAACTTGCGCAGACGAGCAAATGTCTCTGGACCCTTCTTGAGCCACCCCTTGCCATATGCAACTAACGATACAAACATATCCTCGACATCCATCTGTAATCCCTGATGAAATATCAACTTCATCAAAAGGTAGGGAAGAATAATTTAAAACTTGGCAGTCCCAACCTTGTTCTCCCAACACAAGTGAATATAACGCCAGAATAAAGTCTGTCGAAAAACGAGTGGAATAGAGTACCAGTGACCAAACTAGAAAGCATAGTGTAATGTCGGAAATGGCAGGTAGCACATGGTCTGATGGCTATGCGATAATACATTGGACAGGACTATCACATCCCAAAGCCACATCATCAGATGATAGTTGGACTTTTTGGTCTCATTATGCCTATTTTCGGCCCACTGCCCCTTAGTTTACAGTCGCACCATATCGTAAATTGGCAAAAGTGGGTCTGGCATAGATGGGAACCACTCCCCTAACTCCGCAGGGCACTCATGTGGAATACCCCACGTAGCAGCAATACTCTCGGGAGTAATCTCAAACTCCCGCCCCTGCACTACTATCACTAGCCGAGTCCCTTTACTGTAATGCCTCATATAAAGCCAGAACTCGCTAATCATGTCAACAAAAATATGTAGTGTAGTTGGGGATAGGATCGACAATAATCTGTGCTCCCTCAGTATGCCTATAGTCCAATGTGGAACTGGCTCTATCTGCTCAAGTGCCGCAATAGCAAACGTGCGCTTCTGTCGGAACCCCTTCTTTAGCGCCTGATTCATCAAAGTCTCCTTGGAGATTGTAGAATGTTTCCATCTGTAAGAAATGAGATTACCCTCATCATCGTCAACTTCCAGCTCAGGATACGGCACTTCGCCGTGGTCAGCATCCTCTAACTCTGCCTCTTCATCTTCACTATCACCACTCTCAAAAGTCTGTTCATCGAATGACTCCGATTCATGTGGTAGTGATGATGGCTCAAGGACTGTTGCCTGTGCCTGGGGTCGTGATGGAGCCCTTGGTGCAGCAGTTGGAACTATCATCCAGCCAAATTTTAAATCTAACTCAATGCCCTCCGTTGGTGCAATCGGCCTCTCAAACTCCTCATCGGTCGAATCCGGCGCAACATACATTGGCCTCGGCACCCGGGTACTATGATGTACAAGCCGTGTACTCTCCAAGGGCGGTGACCATGATCTATCTCTCTGCACTTCTGTCACCAATGTAGATGTTCCCTCATCCGCCTTCCTCGCTCCTTTTAGATGAGTCATTCCTACCGAATTCGGATTTTTATGAAAAATGAGCAAAAACATGTCCAGACACCGAATCAAACTCAAAACTATATCTAAAGTACTCTAATATGATGATTAAACAAGACCTCATCTCAAAAAATTGATATTCAACCCATATCTGAAGCCGGAAACCCAACTTTTTGAAAATGGATTAAAACACGATTTTGATCGGTCTCATTTGTCAATACTAGTTTAGAATAGTTAGAGAAATCAGCGAGTTTCGAAGCCCGAAAGAGGATCCAGGGATAACGTTTTCTTCTGCAGATATGCGGAACATCCAATCACCACATGACGATGCCTTGGTGATTTCCTTCATGGTCTCGAAGTTCCTAATCAAGAGAGTAATGATCGACCCAAGAAGGAGTGCCAACCTAATCACCAAGTGGGCTTTTGAGAAGTTAGAGATTAACCCCAGGAGATAGTTCCTTCCAGAAGCCCGATAGCAGGATTTGATGGCAGAAGAGTAGAACCAGTGGGGGAGATCCAACTACCAGTAATAGCAGCAAGGCACACGCTCATGGATACTTTTGTGGTGGTAGATGTCAAACCCTCATATAATCTCCTCATGGGCAGCGATTGGATCTATCGGATGCACGGAGTTCCTTCCACCTTGCATCAAGTCATGCGATGCGTCGATCCAAATGGAATTGATGTGATTGACATCAGAGGAGATCAGGTGGCGGCAGAAGAATGTTATGTCATCACCTTGAAAGGTCCAAGGAAGAAGGCAGAACCGAAATGAGATTCACAATCCAAGGCAGTACCCGATCGTCAATAGCAATTACAGGATGAGGGTATGGGGTCATCTATAGCAGCTGAACCTTTTCTAGAAGTTTGGATTTGCCCCGACCACCCTGAAAGGATAACTTACATTGGCTCTGGCCTCGACATACAGGAAAAGGAAGAATTGGAGGCTTCTCTATGCTCCAATGTGGATGTATTCGCTTGGGGCCACATGGATATGCCTGGTATAGATCCTTCAATGGTCCAGCATTCCCTCAACGTGGACCCTGGCATAAAACCCATCAGGCAGAAACAAAGACGCATGGGGGCTCACCGAAACCAGATTATAGCTGAAGAGGTTGGTCGACTTCTCCAAGCCCGGTTCATTAAAGAAGTGCAACATCCTTCCTGGCTGGCAAACATGGTTGTGGTTTAGAAGAAGAATGGGAAGTGGAGAGTCTGCGCAGACTTTATTGATCTGAACAGAGCATGCTCGAAGGATTGCTTTCCTTTACCAAAGATCGATCAGATGGTAGATGCCACTGCAGGATTTGTGCGGTTGAGTTTTTTGGATGCGTACTCTGGATATAACCAGATACGAATGAACCCGGATAACGAGGAAAAGACCGCATTCATCACTGAATCAAGTATATATTGTTACACAGTTATGCCTTTCGGACTAAAAAATGCAGGTGCAACCTTTCAGAGGTTGGTAAACAAAGTGTAACACCCACAATTTCCATGCATAGGTTGGCCAGACCCATACACAAAAACTATAAGTATCTTCAATTGATAAAAATAAGCACAGATGAAAAGACATAAAATATAGATAAGATAATAAGAGTTGATGATACCACTTATACAGGAAAGATCCCACACCCAATATATCTTTGAAATAACTTAAGTTCAAATTTATACAACTTGGGAATCCCATAACATGGATCCCTAGACCACACAAACTTATTTTAACCATAACAAGACTGAATTCCTACCCTGTAGTGGAAGGAAACTGCTGGACCGAGAATACAGGAGAGACAAATCCTCAACCCTGCGGATGCAATTGCCGAGGACCTGAAATATCAACAAAGGTGGGTCAAACCCACGAGCAAGTACATCTCTACATGATCCCAAACAGTACTAAAAACCATCCCCTTTCCCAGTGACACCTATCCCAAAAATATTAATAAATATTAATATACCTTACTATACTTTATATTCCCTAGAATACCACCATGAAAATATAATTAAATTCATTACTTCTATTTATTTATTTATTTTACTAGAATACCACCGTGAAGATATAAAACAAATACCATAAATTCCTTCCATAAGTCAAATTTCCATCATCTCCATTTCCAACCATAACCACGTACCCGACAACTCAGCCATGCCGTGACAACTCATCCAAGTCCCGCGGTACTAGTGAGACTGCGTTTATTAGTCAGCCTACTTGTGGTTCCTTTTTAAATCTCCCGACCATATTCCTTTTAATTAAATCTTATGATTTTACGAATTTTATTAATTCACTTGTATTCTTTATTCGGAGATGTATAACAATTGGAAAAAGTCGAGCCTGGGGGGTCCAGGGGGGGCGGCGCGACCTTTCCTGAGCGCCCCCCTGGCGGGGTCTGGGGCAGCGCCCCAGCGCCAGGAAATACGGTATATTTATATGGTCAAAATATTCATTTATACGGTCGAATATACATATTTTAGTATAATTCGTTGTGACTTATAATAACATATAAATTCATACAAGTCTACACAGAATATAATAAATTGCGTATATATTTATGGACATGAACATGGTAAAACAGATCTGTACATATGACTACAAGTAAATGTATATACGTATAAACAGAATATATACTATCATATGTAATCATGAATCAAAACCTACTATAACCGATCTATACATGAGTGGTTATAAATATCACAATTCTATCCATATACACATGATTTATACATATACTTTCGGATCTATACATATATGTATAACAGAATATATATCATCATATATATACGTAAATACCAACATATTATAACAGATCTATACATATGTTTTTAACATAATTATGGATCTATACATATATGCTCATATGGCTACTGATCTATACATATAACCATATAGCTACGGATCTATACATACATGTTCGTATAACCACATATATAGTTACGGATCTACGCATACATGTTCGTATAACTACATATATAGTTACGGATCTACGCATACATGTTCATATAACTACATATCCATACATATAGCTACGGATCTATACATATATATTCATATAACTACATATATACATATATCGTTACGGATCTACACATACATGTTCGTATAACTACATATATAGTTACGGATCTACGCATACATGTTCGTATAACTACATATATAGTTACGGATCTACGCATACATGTTCATATAACTACATATCCATACATATAGCTACGGATCTATACATATATGTTCATATAACTACATATATACATATATAGTTACGGATCTACACATACATGTTCATATAACTATATATCAATACATAATTGAACATGCTAATACTCATAAGCATACATATACGAAATTAATGTATAACAGTTTATAGGAGTACCAAACAAAGGTTACGAATTCTAGTACAAAGAGGAAGAGTAGAACATATGTCTTGCCTGATTTGGAGAGCTTACTACACCCCGAATCCATATCTGAACCAAATACTTTCTCTCTCTCTAGATCTCTCTCTATCTATATATATATATATGTGTATACGTATATAGGTGAGTGACTAAGAAGAGAGAAGTCTGAATTCTTCATAGTCTTGAGATAATAGGCTGAATATCCTTATGCTTATATAGGGGGAGCTAGGTTATGGCGAATGACCATAATGCCCCTAGATCTGCCACAATAACCATCCTGCCACTCGTCTTAATGACTAATATGCCCTTATCAGATCCCATAATAACCAACTTACCTAATAGTTATAAAATGACTAGAGTACCCTTACTCAATAATTTAAAATACCCACCATGCCATCCAAAATAAATAAATAAATAACATAATTATTTAAATACGGGGTATTACACAAAGTCTTTCAGGGCATGATGGGATCTACAATAAATGCCTACATTGATGATACGGTGGTCAAAATCAAGGCAAAAAATGACCACCTGGCTGATCTGCAGCAAGTGTTTGACACCCTCAGAAAGTACAAAATGATGCTCAACCCATCAAAATGTTCCTTCGGAATGTCCTCAGGCCAGTTTCTGGGACACATAGTCGATCGGACGGGAATACAGGTGAGCCCAACACAAGTCAGAGCTCTCATAGGAACGGGAGAACCAAAGTCCCAGAAGGAGATCCAAATACTAACCGGGAGAGTAGCAGCCCTCGGCCGTTTCATCAGTCACTTAACTGATCGGTGCCGTCCATTTTTTCATTCTATAAAAGTAGCTAAAGGACAGATCTGGGGGCTAGAGCGCAGAAGCCCTAAAAAAGCTTAAGAGCTACATGACAAAGCCTCCCATACTAGCAACCCCGGAAGCAGACGAACCGTTACATTTATATCTAGCTATATATATAACATCTACCAGCGCCACTCTGGTCAAGGCTACCAGATGCCGGTCTTCTACACCAGCAAAGCCTTTGCTGATGCAAAAACCCGCTATTCCAAACATGAAAAATTAGTAATATCACTAATCAATACAATACGATGTCTTCGGTATTACTTTGAGTCACATCTGACCGTGGTACCAGTTGCAACCTCGATCAGATCTATAATGGCGAAGCCTGAATTGTCAGGGAGAGTATCCAAATGGGCAATAGAACTGGGAATTTGTGACATAACCTATGTCCCCCGAACCGCCATCAAAGGGCAAACGTTAGTTGACTTTCTGTTAGAAACAGAAACTATGGACACTTCAGAAGAAAATGGACCAGAATTATGGGTAGTATTCGTGGACGGATCATCAAATATCAACGGAGCATGGATCGAGGTAGAGCTCCTAACACCCGATGGAACTAAAATTCAGCAATCCGTCCGATTGGAGTTTCCAGCCTCCAACAACGAAGACTTGTACGAGGCCCTTCTAGTAGGAATTCGGTTGGCCCGAAGCCTTCAAGTGCAGAAAGCAGAGATACGAAGTGATTCCCAATTGGTCGTACATTAGTTGAATAGGGAGTATGAAACACGAGAGCCTAAAATGGAAGCATACAACAATTTGGTATTAAAGGAGGCTGAGGAATTCCATGGCAGATCATTTGTCTAACTAGGGCTCCGCAACAGGGGAAAGTATGACTCGAACAACACTAGTGGACTTCATCGTCCGATCAAGCTTGGAGCCCTCTGAAGACGTGATGGTCATTCCTTGGGAGCCAAGCTGGATAGACCCCATAGCAGACTATTTGAGGAACGGTACGTTACCTGAGTCAAAACCAGAGGCCCGGAAGATAAGAATGAAAGCCGCCAAATATGGTCTATATAATGGCCAAGTCTTTCTCCGGGCCATATATAAGATGTCTCACACCCTCCGAAGCTTCTGTGGCCACTGAAGAGATACATGCCGGATCATGCGGTAATCATTCAAGAGGAAGATCTTTAGCCCATAAAGTCCTCACCCAAGGGTACTTCTGGCCTTATCTGTTAAGAGACGCTGAAATATATACCTGACACTATAAAAAAATGCCAATTTCATGGTGGTGCCATCCATCCACCTCCGGAACTGCTAAATCCAACAGTTATCCCTCACCCCTTTGCCCGATGGGGAATGGATATTGTGGGTCCTCTCCCGCAGGCCATACGATCTACTACACATATTCTGCTGGCTACGGATTACTTCACCAAATGGGTGGAGGCCGAGGCATACCCAATAATCAAGAGTAGCCACGTTATAAAATTCATTTGGAGTCACATCATTTGTAGGCTCGGTCTACCCCGAACTATAATGATGGATAATGGCACCAACCTAGATAACAGGAAGGTTCAGGCGTTCCTGGTAAAACATGGGATCAATCAGAACACTTCTTCCGTTGGTTACCCACAAGGAAATGGACATGCCCACATGACAAACCGAACAATTTTCGATACACTTAGAAAGAAGCTCGAGAAAATAAAAGGAGATTGGTTGGAAAAATTACCTGAGGTCTTATGGTCCTATCGGACCACTCCAAGACAACCAACAGGGGAGACCCCTTTCGCCATGGCCTACGGGGCCGAAGTCGTGATCCTGACCGAATTGAAAGTGTCTACGCTAAGAAGTCAGGACTGGGAAGAAGGAAGGTCCAAACAATCAACACCTAGCCCATGACTTGGACCTACTGGAAGGAAGAAGAGAAGTCGCCGGGATAAAGCTGGCTGCCTACCAGCAACAAGTCAGGGCTCGGTTTAATTAGAAAGTCAAAATAAGAGAGTTTCAGGTAGGCGATATGGTACTCAAGAGAAAAATTGGAATTATTGGCAAGTTACGAGAAACATGGGAAGGACCTTATACCGTAATTGAGGTCATCGTTCGTGGTGCCTATCAGGTACGAAAGAACGAGACAGGCCACATCGAGCCCAATTCTCAGAACGCTTATCGTCTGAAGAGGTATTATCCTTAGATAGTTTTTACTTAAAATAGTAAAATAAAGATTGTGTCTTGCACTTGTTTCCTAAAGTTTTTTTTAATAAAGCATCTGTTCCCGATGTTCGGCACCTTTGCTACATGTTTCCTGAGTTATTTTTTAATATAAATCACATTATATATGAATGGTGATACCTTGTGAAGATTCCATATAAAATAGAAAATTTTCCTAAGTGTTGAGTTCAAACCTGATTTGAACTAACCAGAGGGCAAAAACAAGTCTCAGGGGCCAAATGCCCCGAAGACTAAATACTAAATAAAAACATTTCCTAAATGTTGAGTTCAAACTTGATTTGAACCAACCAGAGGGCAAAAACAAGTCTCAGGGGCCAGATGCCCGAAGACTAAATACTAAACAGAAAACTTAACTAACAGTTGAATTCAAACTTGATTTGAACTAACCAGAGGGCAAAAACAGGTCTCAGGGGCCAGATGCCCAAAGACTAAATACTATACAGAAAATTTTACTAAACCAAAGCAATAAGAACAAAATACCACCAAACTGGGAAAATCCTTTTTTCATTAAAACAGATAAAAATTACAAAAACACCATTCAAAAGGGGTAGGTACATAAAACCTAAGTCCTATTCAACTCGGGGGGAAAGATAGTCTTCTCCCTTCAGAAGGGCAGCTAACCGCTTCTCATTCTTCTAGGCCGGTGGGTCTTTATAAGGAAGGGGCACTCCCATGAAAACATCAAAATCTTCGGCAGTCTTAAACTCCCGATCAGCAAGGGGAATATGCTCCATCTCGTACCTATCTCGCCAGGCCCTTACCTATCGAACGTTACAAATTATAACATACCGCTTGTGCATATCCAGACGGCCCAAGTGGCACATCTCTACCTTAGATCGCTCAAGAGCCAGAAGATTATCTGACTCCGCCTTTTCGACAGCTATCTTTTGGTAGGTTGTCTTCACCTCTGCTAGTTCAGCAGCTAAAGCCCTCTTTTCAGCCTCTCCGGTCTCTAGAAGGCTCTTATACTCATATACACTCTGGCGAAGACCGCCTCTTTGGCCAGGGTGATACGATGCTCATTATTCTACTGAAGTTGGGCCAGCATCTTGGCCATTTCCCGGACATCGAACTCCAGGACATGATTGTATGCCTGGATTCTATAAAGAAGCTACACAGAAAAGGAAAAGAGTGCATGTTAGTCTAGAACAAAGTAAAAATAATAAAATAGGTAAAAAAATTTAAGTCATATCACCAACCTCCATGGCCATCGAGGAGCCTTTTTGGAAAAGCTCAGTCCTAGAAATCTTCGAATGAGCAGCCCTATCAGCAAGAGTCTAGACCCCCTTTGCCATGGCCCAAAGAGCATATGGCTTCCAGATGGTAAGATGGTCAACACAGACTGGAGTCCCATCGGGAAGGAGAAACTTTGGCTCCCATGGAATTGCGGTACGGGAGGTATCCTGAGCCTGAGGAGTTTCGCTCATTGAGGCATTAGTAGTATGGGTCCTGGGTCTTTTATAGCTGCTCCACCACCCGTACCAGATCGAGACCTGGTGGTGGGAGCATTTGCAGGAGGAGGCTGAGGTGGATCCACATGATTTTGTGTCGGCGAAGGTAACGGGGGTGTCGGGGTTGGTATCGAGAGTGGAATGGTGTCTACTAGATTAAGACCTTCAGGAACCTGAGTGCGTCTTGCAGAAAGGGGTTTGATGGGGAAATCCATCTTGTCAATAGCAGCGCCCAAGTTAGAAATCATCTCCATATTGGCCTTAGTCTGAAGAATGGTGGCAGATCGGACATTGCTCCAGATCTTGGCCTTTAGAACTGCAAACCGTTCGTTTATAATGGATAGGGGAATTTCTCTATACTCATAGCCTAGAAATCCATACGCATACTCCCCCCGATGTAAGTCATAGAACTCACAAAAATAAGAAGCTTTATGGAGGGGACGATAGACAGGCAAACGAATAGGACCGAAGGTGCTTGGGATCGGGAATGTCAGAGAGAACGGGTAAAACTAGTTGCCACTAACAACTACCATTCTCTCCTTCCATCCTTTGTCAGATTTTTCTGTGTCAGAGCATATGCCCCGACCCTGGAAGGGAAAGAGGTTGTACCTACCCTTGTTTTCTCTGGCATTTTGGAAGAAATAGCAGAGAAGCAGGTCAGCTAAACCTAGGTTAAGGTCCAGATCCCTATTGTACAGAAAAAGCAAGGCCAGAATCCTAAAGATGTTCGGGTTAAGCTGAAGTGGGTGTAACCCTAGCATAAAAAAACATAATGAAAGAAGGGGTGAAGAGGAAATCTTAAGACTTTGAGGTGAACCACCGATAGCAAAATGCTACCTGGTTGAAGTCCCTCACTCTTAGAAAAGTATAAATAGTCTGGGCAAAGGGCCACACGAACATCACCGGGTACATTAGTCTCAGCTCGAAGATGTTTTACATCCACCTCAGGGTTGGTTTTCTTAAGACGAGCAACCGAAAAAGGTTCGGAAGGATTGGCGTTCACAGACTCATCATTATCATGAGAACCCCCCGCAACAGATGTTTCTGGATTTGTTGACAAACCCGGAAGGTCAGTATTCGGGGGAACTATTTTTGGACTAGTGGCCTCTTGGTGGACGGAAGGACTATCACTATCGTTGGAATCAGGGTCGGTTCCAGAAGACAGAATGACCTCCTCTACTGACCTAGTGTCATCACTGTCAGGGATAGTTTCAGAAAGATAAAAGAGACAGATGGGGGCAGAGACGAGAATTAAAAAGAAGAAAAGGTTATCTGACTTACACAGTTTATAAAGAAGAGGCAGGTTGAACTTCAGAAAGGTATAAGTGTCTGTACCGATGGAGGTTCCTAATGTCAGCAGAGGAAGTTACAGGAATCGAAGAGCAAAGAGTTCCAAGAATGATAAACTGAGAGAAAGAGGAGTGAATAAATCAAGTGGTTAAGGGTGGGTTTTATAGTGAGAAAGGGGCAAGCCAATAGTCTACACGAAGCCCGAAGGTCGCACGTTAGACGACGAGCCGTCATGGTGCGAAAATTGAGGAAGTTGTGGCCTCATGTTTTGAAATGTAAATAAATTCCCAATAAATACTTGCCACCTCACCACCATCATTTCCCATAAAGACATCAATGTATATATGTGTATATATAAATTCGGTCATCCCATAACCTCAGGGGCCAGTGTAATAGTCAAAAATTTGTATGGCCCAATAAAGATGGGCCATAGGACTGATGGGCCACAAGAATGATGGGCCATAGGGCAGATGGGCCTGGCCCATAGAAGTCTCTAGAAAATTAGTGATCCCCAAGTAAGGGATTACTCCCACTTATGGAAAATAGAGCCCAATAAAGAAAGGAGTTTACCAAATCTCATGATTTAAGGGATTGATAAACTTGGATAGATGGGCCTTACCCATCTATCAAATTATGTATAAATATGTGACCAAAGGATGAATAAAGGGGGTGTTCAATTTTTGTTTAAACCTAATTTTGTTGTGTATTTTTCTGCATCTACACGGGATCAAGGGTAAAATTGATTTTTTATTTACTCTCATAACAATAAAAGTCATCATCTTAAAAAATTAAATTCCCTAAAAGGAACTTGTAATATGGGACAGAGGGAATAGTTTGAAATTTAAAAAATTAGATTAGAAATTAGAATTACTAAAATACAATAATATTTACAACTTTTTTTTTTTAAAAAAAGCAACCCTTTTGCTTGCCCAATATATTATATATATTTTTGGGTTATTCCCACAACCATCCCTGAGGTTTGCCATAATCCTTCTTTGACCCTCGAAGTTGAATTTTTCCACTTTTACTCCATTGAATTTGAATTTTATCCCACTTAGACCCCTCACCCTAACCATCACTATGTAAAATTTCTAATTTGTCCTCATAAAATGAGAATTTTACAAAATATATATGTAATATTTAGGAGTAGGGAGGTAATTTCACTAACTCGGGGGAGTGAAAGTGTGAATATTCAACTTTGAGAGGGTGAAACTGAAATTTTGGCATACCTCATAGGATGTTTGTGGAAATGACCCTATATTTTTTCAAAGTTTAAAACAATTACCTACACGCACGCAGTATCCACCGAAATTTGAACCATGATCGAAAATAAAGATATCATACCGCGAATCATTAAATTTTTAATAAAATAGAGTATATCCATTATAATATGTTATAAAGGAAGTGTTATTTTTCTCTCACTAGTGTCGCAAAAATAAAATTTTATTTATTTTTTTAATTTGCATCACACACTTTTGTAAGGTTTCATAAATAAAAGTGAGAGAACCACAACGAATATCATAAAAGTAATTTAATTCATTATCACCTTTTGAAAGCAATGAATATTAAAGCAGTTGCTAGAAAACATTGAGCAATGCTAATTTAGACCAGAGAGGGAGGATGGAATGAGTAGTTGGCTGCGAATTATTTCTTCCTTTGGTATGTAGCGGCAACAAAATTATCCGTTGCAATAGACACGCGTTGCTTCTATCCACTGGATAATTGAACTCCTTGTTCTCCTACTATCGTATCATATCTCTGCATTTTGCAACATTGTAAGGTGAAAAGTGATTCCACAAAAAATTTGTTCAAACATTTAGTGGCAGACTAAAATTGTATGGCACTATAGCACAAAGTAGTTTTTTCTATCGAAGAGATCTAAGATACAACTACGGTTTTTACTGCCACTATTGGTTTAAAAATCTTTTAGTGTCAGAACTTTAGGTGATATTTTACCGTCTCCTACAATATGTTATAGACAGGTTTTACCTATTTTAGTGGCGGTTGCGACTACCGTTAAAGCTCTTATTTTCTTGTAATAACATCACAATTAAGACCATACAAATTTATGTTGTTCATCTAAAACTAGAACAAACTCTATATGTAACGAATAAGGGAGTGTTTTTAATGATAAAAATGGTCCCATATTGTTGAAGAACTAGAGCTATATAACATGTGGTAAGAAAAGAAAGAGAAATTGTATTGTATTAATCTTGTATATATTACATCAAATATTTATCTCATTATATAGATACAAATAGAAGAAGAAAAGGAAAGAAATAGAAAAGGAAACCAGAAAACATAAGGAATAGAATAAGCCATAAATCACGTGATCCAATAATCATGGGATTAGGTTAAAGCCCTATAATCTTCCAATACTCCCCATCAAGATGGAGTGAAGATATCAATCATACTCAGCTTGACCACGGAAGACTTGAGTAGAGTAAGACACACTAGCTTGGTGAACATATCTGCTATCTGATTAGACGATGAAACAAATACTAGAATAATTACATTTGACCAAACCTTTTCCTAAATAAAGTGAAAATCTACTTCAATATGCTTAGACCTCTCATGAAAGACCAAATCCAAAGCAAGCATAATAGCATACTTATTATCACAGAACAACTGCGAAGACTTTTACTCAAAAAACCAAGCTCACAGTGAAGAGAACAAAGCTAGATAATCTCACATGTACCCTGGGCCATAACATGATACTCGGCCTCAGCTGAGGATCTGGATACAGCTGTCTACTTCTTACTTTTCCATGATATAAGATGAGAACCATGAAAAGTACAGAAAATGGAAGTAGATCGTCTATCTGTCTTTTACCCCGCACAGTTAGCATCAATAAAACATATCAATCTCATCTAAGAGCTAGAAGCATAAAACAAATCGAGACCAGGACAAGACTTGAGATATCTCAAGATATGGTATATTGCATCCATATGAGAAGAATGAGGCACATGCATAAACTGACTCACAACACTCACTGCAAAGGCCAAATCTGGTCTGGTATTGGTCAAGTAGATTAGACGACCTACAAGACGCTAATATATTAATGGATTAGGAAGTAATTCCCAAGATTCTGTAGATAGCATAGAGTTAGGATCTATTGGTGTAGATGCATGACGATATCCTAACATCCCTGTATCCTGAAGAAGATCCAAAGTATACTTTCTCTTTGAGAGATAAATACCATGACGAGATCTAACAACTTTAAACCCTAGAAAATATCGAAGTGTGCCCAGATCCTTTACTTCAAAGGCCTTTCCTAGATCCTTCTTCACTTATGCAATGCCAGAAGCATCATCTCCAGTAATAATGATGCCATCCACATAAACTAAGATAATAATATGTCCCCCATCAGAAGTATGTCGTATGATGTATGTATGAGCAGAATGACACATGACAAACTCCATGGATAAAACAACTACACTAAAACGATTGAACCATACACAAGGAGACTGCTTTAAACCATAGAGAGATTAGCTCAAACAACACACCTTCCCTGCATACTCTCGCTCAGTCCAAAAACCTGGAAGAAGATCCATATACATAACCTCATGGAGATCACCATTAAGGAATGCATTATTGACATCTAACTGATATAGAGGGAAAGACTGCATACCCGCCAATGAAACAAGAAGGTGAACATAAGTCAACTTGGCCATATGAGCAAAAGTATCACCAAAAGCATGCCCAGTAATCTGAGTAAAGCCCTTTACCACTATCCGGGATTTATATCTTTTAACTGAGCCATCTGCCAAATATTTCACACTAAAGACCCACTTACAACCCATATTCATTTCTCCATAAGGTAAATAAAGAAGCCCCCATGTCTGATTCTTTTGTAAGGCCTCCATTTCAACACGCATAACGTTCACTCACTTGGGATTTTATACAGCCTCAAACATAGACAGAGGAATGGGAACAGACTCAATGTTGCCCAAGAAAGCCTGATAGGAATATGACGAGGCATGATAAGAAACAAACTTGGAGATGAGATGATTAGTATTACCCGAAAAGACATACCATAAGTGAGGTTTACGAATACGAGAAGGATAACGAGAAACAGGTGGAGGAAAGGAAAGATTACATGGAATTGAGTTAGGAGAAGAAACTAGTAGTGGATCCTGAGTGCGTGGGGGCGGGATTACATCTTCAGTTGTGGAGATGATGGTACCTGTGGGGAAGGCACATGAATAGTAAAACAATTTTTATAGATAGGAAAATTTATAATAAATCATAAAACAATGACTTATTACAAGTCCAACATAGAAAGAAAACCGCAATAAAAAATCATTAACTATTGTCTAACAGTTTGATTAATGTTGAATTAGCTTATTCGCATATTCGAGCTTCATTGAAGCAAGCACATGGCAAGCTTTAACTTGACTTGCCAGGAATTACTCATCTGGTGGTCGTGGAGGTGGTCCAATAAAAGAAGAAGGTAAATTCCAAACAGAATGGGCACATTGAGCCGCCACACCATCTTTGGTAGAAAGAGGAATGAGTCTTTCTCTTACAGAATATGTGATTCTTTGAAGTACTGAACTTTGTGAATTTTGGATTCTTTTGAAGACTCTGGAGTTTCTTTCCGCCCAAATTTGGAACACAACAACCGATAGTACCAATTTATTGATTGCATTAGATATTTATTTTGAGTGTTAATGGTGAGATGCCCAAATGATGAAGTCATTCCATGAAGAAGAAGTATAAAAACCACACATGTTCTATATATGTGACCAAATTGGAAAGGTGAAAGGGCATGAGAAGATCACGTGGTTGACATATTCCATTAATGCTAAATGCAATGAGCAATGATTAGGAATTTTCTTGTAAGCCATAACTTTTTGGTCAAGTGTGGGTAACTTATTGAGAACGGCTAAGCAAAGGATGATCTTGTTTCTTGGTATAGAAAATGAATTCTAGATCAAGCTAAACCACGGGGTTGGAATTGATGGGCTTGAGATTGTTGCAATGGTATCTCTTAAGGATAATTTTTTATTTGGTGATGGCTTCCAATTGAATGAGTTAATTCCATGAGTAGGATGTGGAAGGTGGTTCAAGTTTGGGAGTAAGCTTAGTATACTTGGTGGGAATTTCCATGTATCTCCTTGCTCCTAATCCTTCAATATGGAATTAGAGAGGATGTCACTTGCCTCAATCTAATCTTTGTTAAATCTGCTACAAAGAGGGTCATCCTCCAACCAATTATGGTGCCAAAATAGAATTTTGTCTCCATTACCAATCCTTGGTTGGATAAGCTTCATGAGAATAGGACGAAATTGAACGAGACTCACTTTTAGCTCCCAAAGACACCTAATTTTGATTTGGTATTCTAAAATCCATTGTGCCCAAGAGCTGTCTTTACTGTTGATGGTGGTCTTCCACAAGTGTCTTAACATTGAGGATTTGTTTAGTAGTTTAATATTGGGGATGACAAGCCCCCCCCCCCCTTTGATTTCGGCTTACAAACATTAATCCAAGCAACCTGTACCTTTTTGTTGTTGAGCCCATTACCAGACCATAGAAAGTTCCTGCAGAAATTGTTAATCTCATTACTAACACTTTTAGGTAAAATGAACATGTTGGCCCACAACATTTGGATATTGATTGGATGAGTTGTAATCTTCCAGCATAGAAGAGAACTCTGTTGGTCCAATGCCCCATTCTGCTTATTATCTTATCAATAAGTGCTTTACAATTTGTTGCCTTCAATCTTGTAGTGATGAGTGACACAGCAAGATATTTTATAGGTAAATTTCCCACTCTAATACCCAAGAGGTCTCAAATCAACAATTGTGTTCGTGAGTCCACCCCATAGAAAAAAATAGTGCTTTTTAGCTGATTGATGTTAAGCCCATAAATGGATGAAAATATATTTAGTGCATCATGCAAAACTCTAACTGAATTAAGGTTGCCATAGGAAAATAAGAGAAGATCATCAGCAAAGGTTAGGTGTGTGATTGCCCCTCTTCTTACATCTTCAATGAAATTTTAAATGAGGAGATGATGAAGTGACTGAGGTGATGATGGATGATAGGATGTCCATAACAATAGTGAAAAGGAAAGGTGAAAGAGGGTCACCTTGTCTCAGCCCCTTAACTCCCTTGAAGAACCCTGTGAATTCACCATTAATAGAGCTGGTGTAAGATAGGGATGTGATGCATGCTTTAATCCAGCCGGGGAACTGGTTAGGGAAATTTAGTAGAGAAAGCGCATCAAGAAGGAACTCCCAATTAACTGAATCAAAGGCCCTTTGTAGATCAATTTTAATTGCACATCTTGGTGATGAAGTTGAAGAGGAAAGGTGGTAACCATGCATTAGTTCCTGAGCAAGTAGCACATTATCACTTATGGATATGCCTTGTACAAAAGCAAAATGACTTGAGTCAATAAGAAGGGGAAAAACATACTTTATTTTGTTGGTAAGCAGTTTTGAGATAAATTTGTAAATGGTGTTGCCATAAGAGATGGGTCTGAACTCATCTAGGGTAGATGGGTTTGGGGTTTAAGAACAAGTGAGATATATGTACTATTAGCTTCCTTTAAGATACTGCCATTGGTGAAAAACTCTTTGATGGCTTTGATTACATCATCACCAATAATTAACCAAGCTTTGCAAAAGGAAAAGGAATTATAGCCATATGGCCCAGGTACTAGTTTACCTTTCACTTCACTATTTTACAGATTTAAATATGTCTAGAACTCTGTTTTTCATGCGTATATTTCTGATGAAGAATGTTTATAAAATACCCTTGATAAGATGGACATTGGTAACACAGTATATATATATATTAGTATTGATCTAGCTGCCTCCACAGTGTGGATGAAGCAAAAAAGGGGGCGGGGAAGAAAAAAAACTTTTGGAAATAACTTAAACCATGCAATTCTTGTATCTTACATTCATAAAATAAATAAATTAAAACTATGACAATATAGAAATTGAGGTTAATAAAGCTCTAAAATATTATTGGAAATTGAAAAATAGGATCTGGGGACATATATACTTAACCATACATAAAAAGATAGAACACCTAACTATACCTAACATTTCTCTTTGCTAGTTCTTATGACTAATAGAGAGAGAGAGATGTGCCTTCATTTAGTCATGCCAACAAAGGAGCATGACAACACATATCCTCATAATGTAGAGCCTTCCTCTCTGCTCTTTGAGAAACCTTCCAAGTCTCCTTCTTGACAACATTTTCTTTACATATATCTTCATATCCATATATATATGTATCAATATATAGCCTCAGAGAGAGAGAAAAAAAGAGAGAGGTAGTGAACTGTGTTAGAGTAGGAGAAAAAAGGCTTCTTATAGAGGAGAATATGTTGTCCAAACCCAAGAGCTAACAAACATAGCCACATATAGGACCACCTATCTTTCTTTTGCTACGTCAGCTTCTGCATCAACTATGAATCTACGATATATAGATGACAAATTAAGGAGGTATATAACCAGTTTCTATGTGTAAATGCAGAAAATTACACAATCAATGAATGGATTTTATTATTGTTTGACCTCATATATATATACATATTGATGGGCCTCGGCCCATCTCAAATGCCAATCACCATCCCTTCTTTAAAGGGATTAACAATTATCCTTTTCTATTTTTATCCCAATCCCTCAATCATAAGGATTATTTCTTATAGCCCACTTTTATTTTAGAATCACCCATGGGCCAGGCCCATCAGTACTCCTTATGACCCAGTTTATTGGGCCGTATAATTTTTACTATTACACGGGCCCTTGAGGTTATGGGCGTGTAGATTATCTTTCAAGCCCATGACCGAAAAAACAATTTTCATGCCTTCTTTTTGTTTGTACACGTGCGCGTATAAGCTTTAAACGATGGTTAGTGAGGTGGCACTAAGCATTGAATGCAGGTAGGTAAGCCATCATTTGAATTTAAAATGAAAGGCTCTAACTTCCTCATTTTTCGCCCCCCGACGGTTGTAGATATGACGCATGACCTTCAGTCTTCGTGCGTGAATTATGACTTGCCATTATGACTCTATAAAACCAGTGTTTTCCATTTCATTTTCTTCACTTACACTTTGCTTCTAAGTTTTTGCTTTAGCTTTCTCTTCACTGGACTCCAAATATTTCACCGGAGAACCTCATCGGGAAGACTCGTCGGAGTAGTTTTTAGTACCCATCGGAGATCCCCTCGCCTCTTTCTCTTCTTCATGTAAGTGCGGAATCCCTTACAGGTTTTATTTTTATATCTCCTCTACCCCCATCTGACTCTTCTACCTTTCGTTGAACATGTTTGATATCAACGACACCAGATCTGTGAGCCAGGTAGTATTGTCATCCCACACCGATACCGTTTAGGACATCGCTAGCCCCTCTTATATTCACTTAGAGACACCTGCACCCCTAAATTCCTCTACTAACCTTGATACGCCAAGCTCTTCTGCTTACCCTAAACAACCAGTTGAGGGTGACTCGTCTGGTGATGAGGGCCTGGAGATCCCGTCGGTTTCTGTCCCTTTTACCCTCGCTATTCTTTTATAGAAATCAAAGGCTCAAGTAGATGTTAAACGCCTTAGGTCAGAGAACGATGTGCCCGAAGACATACACCTAGCCCCATACCCTAAGCATTTGAATTTCCTTCAAAGTGAGGGGGTTAAAACTGGTAGTATCTTACTATCTGCAGTTTACCTTAAAATTATGAAATTTCCCTTCCACTCATTGTTCCATTGTGTCTTGTTCATGTTAGGGTTGAGTCCACCTAACTCAATCCTAATTTTTTCCCAGTTCTAGCCATGTTACTCTTGTACAATAGTGACCTCGGGATTGACTTTGGATTAATCGATCTTCTCCTATGTTATTATTTCTAGAACGCTAGGGAGTCTATGGGTTGGTACAACCTCTTCCCATTTCAAGGTAAGGGTATATGTTCTGATAAGGAAAAATCCGACAAGGGTTGGAAAGAGAGGATGGTGGTAGTAAGTGGTAACTGGTTCTACCCCTTCTCTCTGACCTACCCGATTCCTAGAGCCTTCGACCCCAATTGTCTTCCTATCTTTTGTCCCCTACATAAGACGACATGCTTTTGTGAGTTCTGTGATTTGTACCAGGGGGAGTACGTCTTAAGGGTTTTTGGTTACCAGGAGAGAGAGCGAGCCCCTAGCCCCATAAGGGAACGGTTTGAACTTTTAAAGGCTAAGATCTGGAGCAATTGTTAGTCACTAAAATACCCTAGAGGGGAGACGAATAGGGTTTTAAAAATAATTTCTAACTTCTTTTTATTCTTACTAGAACATGCAACAAGGTTCAATATTAATTTTCAAGGTAAAATATGCAATGAATGATTTCTCTTAAATTCAACAAGCTATTTACCACAATATAAATTAAGCATGCATGAACATAAAGTAAGGAGATAGAGATAGAGATATTGACACCGTGATTTTTACGAGGTTCGGTAACTCCTACTCCTCAGCTCAAAGAATCCCCTTCCTTGAGACTTTCCTAATCCTCACACTATGGCTCTTCCTTCAATAGGTGGAATAACAAAACCTTTACAAAAGAGCTAACTAGCTCTTCACACAATCAAGAGAACAATCCTCCCTTGATACAATGGGCTTCACTCACCCAAGATCACAAATTTGTGTATGCAATCAATATATCACTCAAGAAACAAAAACACTCAAAACCCTAAGGTTTTTATGGAAGATAGATCAATATAAGCTCAAGTGTTTTTAGGTGATATTTCAAGAACTCAAGATATATATATTCGCACAATATATTTTCAATAAGAGAATAGGTTCAAGGCTTGAGTTTAAATCTTCAAAATGATAAGAGTGAAAAACGAGATTTTGATCTTTCTTGCTATCAAAAGATTTTTCAGAAGATGGTTGAGAGAAAATTAGAGATGAACAATATTTGGAAAATTTCTCACACAAGAACCTTAGCATTTTTAATCCGTATCTCTTTCTTTATATAGTGAACACTAGGGTTTGGAGAGTGTGTCTCACCCTAGACAATATGGAGAGTAGGACCTGAAAATCTGCAAGCAAAATCATTTCTTTTTGGGCAAAAATATTGTTTAGAAATACTTTTAGTTAAAATCCCGAAGCACCCAGTCGACTGCCTCCATGCTTAGATTTAAAATATTTTTCCCAACGGCTAGGATCAGTCGACTGCCTCAAGAAGGCCAGTCGACTGCCTCATGAGTCAGTCGACTGCCTTGGACAGGCCAGTCGACTGCCTCAGGCAATAAAAAATGTTCGAAACTCTCTGGTCCAGTCAGTCGGCTGGGTCCTTAACTGCCAGTCGACTGGTCACAGTCAGTCGACTGCCTTGGATAGGCCAGTCGACTGCCTCATGCAGTTAGAATGTTTTATAACTCACTGGTTCATCCAGTCGGCTGGGTCCTTAAGGGCCAGTCGACTGCGTCACGGTCAGTCGGCTGCCATTTCATGGCCAGTCGACTGGGTGACTCCAAAAATTGTTTTCAAGGTCCGTTTTTGATCCGTTTGAGTTCGTTTGATTAATTACTTGAGCTTATAAGATCAATCAACGCATAAGATACCTTGTTACAATATTCTCACCCCGACCTATCTACCCCAGGTCTTGTGTCCAGCTTTTGTTCTTTCTTTGATCTTTTTGTCCTTCTTCGAGTTTGCGCTTGAGTTTCCTTATCACTTGTTGCTTTAGCGATCTTCCCGAATCATTTACCTGTACTTGCTGAAACACTTAGCTCAAAGCCATATTAGTACCAAACACGGTTTTGAATGTTTTGTTAATATCAAAATAAGATTTATTGCTTGAAATAGAATTTCAAAGCCAATAATCTCCCCCTTTTTGATGTTGACAAAACATTTCGTATTTGCGCATAAATGGTGAAGTATCAAGTGATACTCCCCCTCAATGTGTGCATCTTTTATTTTTATTTGCATGCTCCCCCTTAGTAAATATATCCATGCAATTATATACACTTGCATGGAGCCACACATAAACATGACTCGACTGGGAGACTCCAAAAATTGTTTTCAAGGTCTGTTTTTGATCCGTTTGAGTTCGTTTGATTAATTACTTGAGCTTATAAGATCAATCAACGCATAAGATACCTTGTTACAATATTCTCACCCTGACCTATCTACCCCAGGTCTTGAGTCCAGCTTTTGTTCTTTCTTTGATCTTTTTGTCATTCTTCGAGTTTGTGCTTGAGTTTCCTTATCGCTTGTTGCTTTAGCGATCTTACCGAATCATTTACCTGTACTTGCTGAAACACTTAGCTCAAAGCCATATTAGTACCAAACACGGTTTTGAATGTTTTGTTAATATCAAAATAAGATTTATTGCTTGAAATAGAATTTCAAAGCCAACAATCTCCCCCTTTTTGATGTTGACAAAACATTTCGTATTTGCGCATAAATGGTGAAGTATCAAGTGATACTCCCCCTCAATGTGTGCATCTTTCATTTTATTTGCTTGCTCCCCCTTAGTAAATATATCAATGCAATTACATACACTTGCATGGAGCCACACATAAACATGACTTGCATACACGAACGCAACTAACTTCTCCCCCTTTGGCAACATAAAAAGGTGGGAAGTGACGGTTGAATTTATCATGATAATACATCAACATCCAAGGCCATCCCAATTTTTCTACGAACGTTTTTGAAAAAGATTCCTCCGGAAAAGTCTTTGTGAAAATATTTGGTAATTTATTTTTAGTGTCAATAAAAACCAATACAACGTCTCTTTTAGCAACATGATCATGTAAGAAATGATGCATAATCTCACTATGCTTAGTTCGTGAAGGATGAAAAGGATTCTTTTATATATAAAAATAACGCTTGTAAAATCACATTCAATGGGCACATGATTGAAAATAAGCACATAGTCATATGCATAAAGTTTGGGATTTCTTCCCCTATCACCAAGGAACAAAGCTCCCCCTAAGAATGTGCATACAACCTATACTCATCAACTACTTTTCTCCTCCTTTGATATCATAAAAAAAATGGATACAATTAAGTACAAAAAGAGAATCAAGTTGCATAAATGAATTGTGAGCATAGAATATATCCTTTGAAGTAACACTAACTCATATTTACCATACTTTTCATGAATATGCTTAAGATGATACCAACTTACAAACATAGCATTGCATTTATGATGGCAACAAGGACATGCTAGCACATGTCATCAATGATGACAAAAACATTTGTTTTATTTTTATAGACAAAAGGATATACGATCAAAATAGATTTTCATATATGAAGTACATGTATCAAGTGAATGACTCAACCGAAGAGTAACTTAATGTTCAAGTATGTGTGATTTAATTAAAGCTCAAACCATAAGTATTCAACATACTATACGTAAACAAATAACACTCAAACACTAGATCATTTAAACTCACATAGTCATGTATGAAAATTCACTTAAAATCACATATGAGCACTTAAGAATAAGTCAACAACACCTTCATCTTAATCATGTGAAAATAAATAAACACATATGCAACATCTAATCATAGCATGTAATGTGAATAGAGTAAAAATCATGATGATGACCAAGAAAGGAATATTCTAAAATAAGCAAGTGAAAAATACACAAAACAAATGCTAACACATTAATGTTCAAAGGCATTTTCATATCTTTATGAAATTTTACACAATGAGTTCTTTTGGATAAACTTTGTGAGAATATTGACGAAGAAAAATATAATCATGAAGGTGATCTCAATATTTCTCATAAGTGCATGTCTTTGAAAACTTTAATGTAATGGCAAAGATATGTAATCTTCACAAGTGCTAAAAACACAAGATATATCTCTTATATATATGGTAAAATTGTTTATCTAAAATAATAAGAGATGAACCAAGATAACATATGATTTATAGTCTTAATTATGTTACTAAACATCTAAGTCCAAGAGTAGTCAACCAAGGAAACCATATAATCCCAAAGCCGAAGTGTCAAAAAGTATTTGAAATTATGTCATGACACTCAAATGTATTTTTCCCAAGAAGAAAATAAATGTATCTATCAATAGGTTCTAAAATATCCTTCATCCATAAGAAAATCACTTAAAGCCATTCAAAACACCCTCTTGGAACATTTTTCAAATTAAGTACGGCTTATGATAGTTTTAAACCCATTTTCTAAAACTTATACATTTCAAAGCATTGTGAATCATTTCATGAAATTTTTTTTTTTTATTTATTTAAAAACATATAAGAATGCATTATAAAATATACAAGAGTATGCATGTATGATAATGATATAAAATTTTAAGATATAGACAATATTATATATATCATTGAGAAAATCATAATAATGCAAGAACATTAAAAACATATGTCTTTCATGATATGTGCACATAAAACTCATGAAACATGTTTCAATAAACATTCAAGATAACAACATTTGAGCACAATATATCCATCTTTTCAACATGCTTCCTTCAAAGAGGAACCTATAGTACCTTTTCATAATAAAGATCCAAGCATATAATAAATAGCTTCAACCAAGGTTACAATTTCAAAAAACGAAGGCTAAGCACATGAATATCATCTTTATGAAAATATTTATGCAAATACCTCTAGAATGATTACCAAGAAGTTATATAATAGAGGATGATGAATCATTTAACCGCATAGAATTTCATTACATATTCTTTATCCTCATTTGCATTAGATAGATCATTCAAAGAAATTATGCTCTCTTAAGATTAACTAGTGTGAACATATTTGATTAAGCATATATTCCAAGTCCGTCCAAATTTCACTTCAAAATTAAACACCTCAAATAAATGTGCAATATGTCATGTCAAGAGAATTTAGATGAAGCACTAAAATCATGAAGTCCCATGAACAAAAATAAGACATAGCTACTCAAGTAATCAAGTGAAATAGCTTTGATGGTCTAGAGATGGTCATGACTATATTCTATACAATTCATGCATGATCAAGACTTACTTTCATACATCCAAGTCATTTCAAAGCAAGCTACTATCAAGAATTCATCAAGAGCATAGTTAATTGCATGAACCAAGTAGCCAAACACTCTTATTACCAATCATCACATTTATTTCATGACATATCAATGACGATTCAACATACTTGAATAAGCATAAGTTTGTCATGTTTAATCTCATCAATGAAAGCATATTAGTAATGGAGGTTATAAAATGTGTACCATGGTGCTAGCTTTACCCATTTTATATAGAGTTGCTTGTAGATGATTTGTATTGTCCACTCATTTGTGAGAGACCTTGATTTCATCTCCCCTTTTGAGTTATAGCATCACAATTGAAGAATCAATTGATCTTGAGTAAGGAATCAATCCACACCTACAAAACACACTCAAGTGGTTTTCTTTGGTACCCTTTTTGCTCTAGGGTCCATTTGTGTTAGCACATTTTTAGGCATAATTCATTATAAGCACATTAGCACAAAATGAATGATTTTCAATAACCATTATGCTTCAATTGAATTTATCATTTAAGAACATTATCATGAAGTGCATTTGTCAATTCAAATAGTAAGATATGCTCATGGTTATTTATCAAGTCAATGAACCAATATTAAATTAGTAATAGGATTCAAACTCCATTTCATATATGAATCATAGAAAACAACCATATGCATCATTCATGTTCAATCATCAAGAATTGACAAGAAAACCAATATAACTTCCCTTGATTAGCAAAAATAAATTATATGCCATTTTTCAAGATTTGTAAAGCTATAGCACATAGGAAGATTCAATTCATTTCAAGATTCTTTGAACATTTTGAAGAACAATGAAAAGATATTTCCATAAGAGTCACCCTTTTGAGATAATTTCACTCTAAATCAATGTGACACTTTTCTCATGAAATTTCAAGAAGCAAAAGAATGTGATACATGAATAATGATCATTTATCAATCAATGAAAACATTCATAAAGCAACATAGTATACAAATTTTCGTTTCTTTTAGCATTTGACAATTGATTCCCATCTTTCTTAACTAAGCATGCATTGGTCCTAAAAATAACGTCATAGCCATTGTCACACAATTTACTAATGCTAAAGAAGTTGTGCTTCAAACCATCAACCAAAGACATGTTATCTATAGAAAAAGAGGAAGATATACCAATTTGAGTCAATCCCTATAATTTTGCCTTTAGAGTTATCTCCCGACATATGCCTTGATTATCCGCCATCAAGAAATCATTTTTCCTTTAAGGCGGACTTCAAGCATACCTACAAAACAAATATAAATAACATTCTTTGGTCTCCAATTTATCTTGGGTCCACTAGGGTTAGATAGAGATGCAATAGTTCCTTTCGGAATCCAAATTGTTTTTGGTATAACATTCTCCTTTCTATGCAAGCATGCAATGGTTCCTTTTGGAACCCAAATCATTTTTGTTATCACTTTCTTCTTTCTAAGTAAACATGTATTTGCCTTATGTCCCTTTTTCTTGCAATTATAACAAGTAACATGCTTATGATCATTTGATGATGCATGAGATGATTGTCTTGTAAATGTATGCCTTAATGGTTTTCTCTTTTCCAAGATAAGAGCATCTTTGTCAAAAGCATCATACCCTAGACCACATTTATCAAATGATCCTCTTTGTCTTCCCAACATAATGCTCAAATTTTCTTTTCCTTTTGTGAATTTTGCTAAGATGTTTATTTGATCATCAATAGTCTTTTTCAACAAGACATTTTCCTCTTCTATCTTAATACTTTTGTCATTTGTTATATTTGAATCAACTATGGTGATGCAAGTAGAATTACATGAAGATTTAGATTTCTTAAGCAAACTATGTTTTCTAGCTAGTTTTTCAAACTCATTATACAAATCTTCAAATGCATCTTGTAATTCATTATGGGAAAATAAAAGCTCATCATATGACAAAATGGATTTATCTAATGCATGTAAATTTAAATGTACCTTATCATCATTTGCCATGAGGCAAGGGTTTGCAATTTCCTCACCATTCTCTTCCTCATCCGAATCACAAGAGTCATAATCATCCCATGTTGCATTCATGGCCATTTTGTTTGGCCTTTTATCGTTCTCCTTTTTGGGCTTGAAACACTCATTTCTATAGTGCCCCGGTTTACCACAATTGAAACAAGTAATAGACTCCTTCTTGCTTGTCTCTCCTCTTGGTTCATTGCTCTTTAAGAACCTCCGACCTTTAGCCTTCTTTCGTTGAAGAAATCTCTTGAATTGTTGAGTGATCAAGGCAATGTCTTCATCAACCTCTTCTTCGATTCTCTCATTTGCTTCACTTTTAGTTGAAGCTTGCAAGGCTATACCTTTTCTTGTCTTGGCGTCTTCTTCACGAGATTTCAAGGTAATTTCCCATGTAAGGAGTGACCCGAAAATCTCATCGAGGCTTATTGTGCTAAGATCATGCGATTCTTTAATTGCCGTCACTTTTGCATCCCATTTGATCGGAAGGCTTCTAAGGACTTTGCGTGCCGCATCGGATCTAGGAACAATTCTACCAAGATGCTTTAGTCCATTCAAAATATTAGTGAAACGAGACATCATAGAATTGATATTTTCATCTTCCTTCATGGCAAATAATTCATATTCATGCATAAGTATATCAATTTTAGATTCTCTAACTTGAGTAGTTCCTTCATAAGTAACTTCAAGTTTATCCCACATTTCTTTGGCCGTGGAGCAAGTAGAGACGCGATTAAATTCATTTGGACTTAAGGCACAATTTAGATTAACCTTAGCTTTGGCATTAAAAGACATAAGTCTACGCTCATCATTGTCCCATTCGTTGGGCAATTTGGGGATAGTTTTTCCATCAACCACTTTGGTTATAATGAAAGGTCCATCGACAATAACTAGCCAAATTTGATAATCAATAGCTTGAAGAAAGTCTACCATTCTAGTCTTCCAATAACTATAGTTTGAACCATCAAACCATGGGGGCCTAGTGTTTGATTGTCCTTCTACATGAGTGACTATGTTTGAGGCCATAATCGTTCTCTAAGACGGTTAAGTCTAAAATAAGTAGAGATTAGGCTCTGATACCAATTGTTAGTCACTAAAATACCCTAGAGGGGGGGTGAATAGGGTTTTAAAAATAATTTCTAACTTCTTTTTATTCTTACTAGAACATGCAACAAGGTTCAATATTAATTTACAAGGTAAAATATGCAATGAATGATTTCACTTAAATTCAACAAGCTATTTACCACAATATAAATTAAGCATGCATGAACATAAAGTAAGGAGATAGAGATAGAGATATTGACACCGTGATTTTTACGAGGTTCGATAACTCCTACTCCTCGGCTCAAAGAATCCCCTTCCTTGAGACTTTCCCAATCCTCACACTATGGCTCTTCCTTCAATAGGTGGAATAGCAAAACCTTTACAAAAGAGCTAACTAGCTCTTCACACAATCAAGAGAACAATCGTCCCTTGATACAATGGGCTTCACTCACCCAAGATCACAAATTTGTGTATGCAATCAATATATCACTCAAGAAACAAAAACACTCAAAACCCTAAGGTTTTTATGGAAGATAGATCGATATAAGCTCAAGTGTTTTTAGGTGATATTTCAAGAACTCAAGATATATATATTCTCACAATATATTTTCAATAAGAGAATAAGCTCAAGGCTTGAGTTTAAATCTTCAAAATGATAAGAGTGAAAAACGAGATTTTGATCTTTCTTGCTATCAAAAGATTTTTCAGAAGATGCTTGAGAGAAAATTAGAGATGAACAATATTTGGAACATTTCTCACATAAGAACCTTAGCATTTTTTATCCATATCTCTTTCTTTATATAGTGAACACTAGAGTTTGGAGAGTGTGTCTCACCCTAGACAATATGGAGAGTAGGACCTGAAAATCTGCAAGCAAAATCATTTCTTTTTGGACAAAAATATTTTTTAGAAATACCTTTCCTTAAAATCCTGAAGCACCCAGTCGACTGCCTACCGGCACCCAGTCGACTGCCTCCATGCTTAGATTTAAAATATTTTTCCCAACGGCTAGGGTCAGTTGACTGCCTCAAGAAGGCCAGTCGACTGCCTCATGAGTCAGTCGACTGCCTTGGTCAGGCCAGTCGACTGCCTCAGGCAATCAAAAATGTTCGAAACTCTCTGGTCCAGTCAGTCGCCTGGGTCCTTAACTGCCAGTCGACTGGTCACAGTCAGTCGACTGCCTTGGACAGGCCAGTCGACTGCCTCATGCAGTTAGAATGTTTTATAACTCACTGGTTCATCCAGTCGGCTGGGTCCTTAAGGGCCAGTCGACTGGGTCACAGTCAGTCGGCTGCCATTTCATGGCCAGTCGACTGGGTGACTCCAAAAATTGTTTTCAAGGTCCGTTTTTGATCCGTTTGAGTTCGTTTGATTAATTACTTGAGCTTATAAGATCAATCAATGCATAAGATACCTTGTTACAATATTCTCACCCCGACCTATCTACCCCAGGTCTTGAGTCCAACTTTTGTTCTTTCTTTGATCTTTTTGTCCTTCTTCGAGTTTGCGCTTGAGTTTCCTTATCGCTTGTTGCTTTAGCGATCTTCCCGAATCATTTACCTGTACTTGCTGAAACACTTAGCTCAAAGCCATATTAGTACCAAACACGGTTTTGAATGTTTTGTTAATATCAAAATAAGATTTATTGCTTGAAATAGAATTTCAAAGCCAACAGCAATGTCAAATCATCCTCTATGATTTTAACTTCAGATAACCTGGAGATGATTTCTAACTTGGGCATTGGTGTTGACAGGATAGAGATCGCTGATATTTAAGCGTACACCTCCCCCTAGGGGGCCTACCCCCATGACCATTACTCCCATATCAGTGGTGCCACCGGTACCACCAAGTGATCCTCAAGCTTCAGAACTCAATGCTCTTCTGATAACTCATTTACACCATACAATCTTATAATCATCTCCCGGAGGCTGACGTCCGGGAGATGGTTAAGATGCAAGCGACTTAGCCGTAGACAAATGAGCAACGGATCTCCCTGGCAAAGGAAGCTGATGGCCTTCGCCACAGTTCGTCAGATAAGAAGGCTCTACTTGAGTCTGGGAGGTTGAGATAAGGGCCTTGACTGCCGAACTTGAGGAGCTAAAGGTGGCATACCCGAAGGTAGTCGCCGAAAAAGCAAAGGTGGGCAATATTTTGGCTTTGGAGTAATCCAAAGTTGAGATATATCGTTTAGGGGGTTTGGACATGCATAAACGTTTTGTGGCCATTGGGGATGTACAAACGGAATATTGGTGGCAGACACGTGATGAGCAGGAGCACATTCCAGAATCTGAGCTGACCATCAAGACCCCTACTGAGATGGAACTTCATCCGGGGGTATCCTTTCCGTACATTGATCCAACACCTTCTCAGAACGAAGCTCACTTTGCTGCTTTTCTGAAGAGTGAAGACCTTATTCCTTTGGCCCCTCAACCCCCTTCTGGAACGGAGATTGTAAATGACTTGGGCCCTGAGTTTAGGGGTCAGGGTCATAGGACTTAGGTTTGTGTAGCTTTGTTTTTTTTTTTTTTCTTATGTACTGGCCCTTACGAGCCAACTTTGTACCTCATCAATTTCTCAGTAATTTTAGTGCAGCTTGTTCGTTATGATTTGCTGTTGAGTATACAAGTATTTGATTATTTTCCATTTTAAATTTTCCTTAATAGAGGGCATTAGACTTTATATCGAACCATCATTCACACTATCTTCTAGCCAATCCAGAATATATGAACCTCTTTAGATTATCATTTACGAAAATTTTTGCATGGCATGAGAATTCGGGCATCTGGCCTCTAAGTCTTTGTTAATATCCTCTAGTTAATTCCAGGTATGTGAACCATGTTGAATTAACACTTAGGAAAATTTCACATGATATGAGACTTCGGGCATATTCCCCCTATATCTTTAATGATGTCCTCTGGTTGATTTAAGGTTTGTGAACCATGTTGAATCAACACTTAGGAAAATTTCACATGATATGAGACTTCGGGAAAATGGCCCCTATGTCTTTAATGATGCCCTCTTGTTGATTCAAGGTATATGAACCATGTTGAATCGACACTTAGGAAAATTTGACATGATATAAGACTTCAGGTATATGCCCCCTATGTCTTTAATGATGTCCTTTGGTTGATTTAAGGTATGTGAACCATGTTGAATCAACACTCAGGAAAATTTCACATGATATGAGACTTCAGGCATATGCCCCCTATGTTTTAATGATGCCCTCTGGTTGATTCAAGGTATGTGAACCATGTTGAATCAACACTTAGGATTTCATATTTTGTTCCATGGATCAAGTTTAAACAGATCATTTAAAGAAAGGTACATAACATAAGGAAAAGAATGAATTCTTTTATTCAATAAGAAAAACATATAGTAGAGTTTCCATGTAGCAGGCACATATGCTTTGATTTATTAGCAGTGGTGTCATATAGTGGACATAGATTCTTTTATTTGGATACTATTGTTGCTTGAATCTATCCAAGGATAATACCTCTTCAGGCGATAGGCATTCTGAGAGTTAGGCTCGATACGACCTATTTCGTTCTTCCGTACTCGATAGGCCCCTCACCAGATGACCTCAGTGACTGTGTACGGCCCTTTCCATATTTCTCGTAGTTTGCCGACACTCCGGATCTTTCTTCTAAGCACTATGTTGCCAATTTTGAATTCCCTTCTTTTGACCCTTTGATTAAAACTACTTCTGACCTGCTGCTGATAGGCGGCCAATCATATGCCAGTTGCTTCTCTCATTTCCTCCAATAAATCCAGATCATGGGCTAAATGTTGATTGTTTGGTCCTTCTTCCCATGCTTGGCTTTTCAGCATTGGTACTCTTACCTCGGTTGGTATAACCATTTTCGCCCCATAGGCCATAGCGAATGGAGTCTCCCCTATTGGCTGTCTTGGGGTGGTTCGGTAGGACCACAACACCTCTGGTATTTTCTCCAGCCAGGCTCCCTTAGTCTTCTTAAGTTTCTTTTCTGACAGTGTCAAATATCGTTCTGTTAATCCTTTCTGCCTACCAATTTCCTTGTGGATAGCCGACGAAATAAGTGTTTTGACTTATCCCATGCTCCTTTAGAAATACTCAAACCTTTTTGTTATCCAGATTGGTGCCATTATCCATCATTATCGTTCGAGGTAGACCGAACCTGCAGATGATGTGGCTCTAGATGAATTTGATGACATCGCTACTTTTGATGGTCGGATATGCCTCGACCTCTACCCATTTAGTGAATTAATCTGTGGCTAATAACACATGAATTGTGGATCTAATGGCTTACAGGAGATGACCGATGATGTCCATTCCCCATCGAGCAAATAGGTGAGGGACGATCGTTGTGTTGAGTAGCTTTAGAAGCAGATGAATGGAGTCTCCATGGAATTGTCATTTCTTGCACCTTCGGACATATAACTCAGCATCCCTTGACAGATAGGGCCAGAAATACCCTTGAGTAAGGACATTATGGGCCAGAGACCTTCCACTAGAGTGATTGCCGCAGGATCCGGCATGTATTTCCTCCATGACCACGGAAGCTTCTGATGGTGTGAGACATTTCAATTAAGGTCCGGAGAAAGATTTTTGGTATAGTTGGCCATTGTAGAGCGCATAACTTACAGTTTTCATTCAGATCTTCCTAGTTTCCGATTTTCATTCGGGCAGGGCACCCGTTCTCAGATAGTCTACTATGGGGTTCATTTAACTCAGCTCCCATGGAATGATTATCATTTCTTCGGGGAGCTCAAGTCTTGACCTGATGATAAATTCGATCGGCACCATATGGGTCATACTTTCCCCAGAAGTAGATGCTTGATTAGCTAGGTGATCGGCGTTTGCATTATTACCCCTTGGGATCTATTCGAAAGTTAAATGTTGGAATCCTTCGGCCTCTTTTAGCACCAAATCTTTGTATGCTTCCATTTTTTGTTCTCGAGTCTCATATTCACCATTTATCTATCAGATAACTAATTAAGAATAACTTCTTACTTCTGCTCTCTGTACTTACAAGCTTCAGGAGAAATAAATACCTGCCAACAGAGCTTCATACTCAACCTCATTTTTGGACGATGGGAACTCCAATCGAATGGACTACTGGGGTTTGGTACCATCAGGCATTAAGAGTTTTATAATGGCTCTTGCTCCATCGACGTTAGATGATCTGTCCACAAAAACTATCCACATACCAGGTTCTTCTTCTTCAATGTGGTTCGTAGGTTCGGTTTCTGAATAGAAATTAGCTACCATTTGGCTTTTGATGGCGGTTTAAGGGACATAGGTTATGTCGTAAATCCCCAACTCGATCGCCCATTTGGACACTCTTCCTAATAGTTCGGGCTTTGCCATTATTGATATGATCAGCATGGTAGTAGGTACTACGATCGGATGTGCTTCGAAGTAATGCCGAAGATGGTGCTTGATAGGAGCCAAATATCATATATTTAAGGCTCCTAATTATACATTGTTAAGGTCATGTTTATCATTATATAGGTATTTTTATACGATTTTCATGTTTTAAGACGTTTCAGGCCATGTTATGTAAAACGAGTTTAAATCGGTGAAATAACTGGATTGGTGACTCAAGATTGTTCAAGGGCCGAAACTATGAATAAAACACCTATGAAGGACCAAAAATAAGTCAAGGATGCAGAATGAGTGAAGAGGAATGAAGCCGAGAAGAGAAAAGGAGCAAAGAAAATGAAAACTCAAAATACAAGGTGGAAAGCTATCGAGTACTCGGTAATGCCTTCATCGAGTACTTGATAGTACAAATGTGAGAGAAATTCCAGAGACATACGCGCGTTCTCATGCTATTGCGTAGTCACCGAGTACTCGGTAAGACCAATACGGTCACTATATTGACCATATTTGATAAGATTTAATGCCATTTTTCAAGGAATATCACGATACACATTCCTGACTTAACCATGAAGCAATTAGATTACCCAACAAATATGCCTCTTTTCTATAAAAGAGAGGGGTCTCGTTTAGAGTTGAGGGTGTTATATTATCATATTATATAGGAGTCTTAATACGTGGTTGTGGGATATTAGGGCAAGAAGAACAACCATGGATGGAGCGTCTACATCGACAATGTAGGCAACCACTACCATGAACAACTAAATCGGTATCTAGGATTTTTAACAATGCCCTAGCCAAGTAATGTAGGCTGTTTCTTATTTTTATTGTATTAGGGGAAACTGAAGGACACGTATGTGATGATTGTGTAGATGAGTGATTACATTTGATTTTATATAAGTATCTTCATTTATTTTATGTCTTGTCTTAGCTTGAATGAATGTTTTATCTTGGTTATTCAATATGGGTTAAAACTCGGATGTTTAACTCATGATTTTATACACAACAGTTTTAATTAACATGCAATCTTGATTTAAACAAACCATGCTCAAAAAAAGATAAAGAGTGACATGCTTTTAATTTATATTAGTAGGAGTAGTTTAGAGTAGATGCATGTACTAGTTATGCTTATTCAAAGATGGATTGTGTTAAAAATAGATTAATTCTTCCTTTTCTGGGATTAGGGTTTGCCAATGCTTGCAACCCTATATCTGATTCACATATGATAGACCGTCCTTTACAATTAAATGATTAGGAGGATATATTATGAGGTTAGTGGTGGAGTTAGAAAACCCTAGATCTTTATCTTCATTGTTTTTAAAACACCAAAACCAAAATCTATCTTTACTTTTATGTTATTTTATTTTTTGTCAAATTAGTTATAGAAAACAAAACAAGCAAAATTATCTTTCATAATTTAGTTACAATAATTAAAAAGAAGTAGTGAATTCATTAGTCTCTGTGGATACGATATACCTTATTTCATCTATACTATACTATAATTGTTCGTGCACTTGCGATAGGGAAAACTAGGTCAAATTTAAGGGCTTATTTGCACACAACATTATTATTATTATTATTTATTACCCAATCCAACTAAGGTTTGGCCGATCGATCAAGTTTTTGGCGCCGTTGCTGGGGACTATTGATTCCTATACATTTAAATAATTATTATAGCTAGATTATTTACTTGTTTTGTTTTTATTTTCTTCTTTTAAGAGATAAAATTATGTGATTTTTGACAGGTGCATTAAGTGCTTGTTTGGTAGACGGTGTGGTGTTGGTTTTCGGTTTTGGTTTGGTAGGAGTTGGGTTGGTTGGAGTTGGTGTGGTTTTATTTTGGTTCCAAACCATGTTTGGTGCAAATGGTTTTGGTGTGAGAAAAAGTGAAACTGAAAAACCAAACCATGTATGGTAGAGTTGGTATGAGCTGAAATTCTGAAACCAATCATATTTGGTAACTTGGAATAGTTTGACATTTTATTTATTTAAAATAACATTTTGTAAATATATATGTTTTAAAAAATAAAATATATAAATATTTAATTTTTCATAAATATTTAATTTTTTCAAAATATTTAATTTTTCATAAATATTTAATTTTTTCAAAATATTTAATTTTTCATAAATATTTAATTTGTCATAAATATTTAATTTTTTCGAAATATTTATATTTTTCATAAATATTTTATTTTTTCGAAATATTTAATTTTTCATAAATATTTTATTTTTTCGAAATATTTATTTTTTCATAAATATTTTATTTTTTCGAAATATTTAATTTCGAATATATATATATATAATATTATAAATGAATAGTGTCAAACCATTGGACTCAACTCCAACCAAACCATCTATTGAGATGGTGTAAAATTTGATGGATTTGGGTCCAATGGAGTGACACTATTCAAACATTCTTTGTCCAACACCATGGTTGCCAAACATGGAGTGGAACAAAATTTTCAAACCAAACCCAAAAAAATGGCTCCATTCCCTCTACCAAACATGCACTAAGATTAGCAGAAGTAACCAGAAAAGCGGTGATGATTGTTTTGTTGAACCGTTTGTGAGTTTTAGTTGTATCTTAAATTATTGTTCAATATTATCTTGAATTTTCTTATTTAAGTTCTCTTTTATTTAATTTAAGTTTATTATTTAAATTAGTTTATTTTCATAAAAAAATGTTTCATCATCGTTGTATGAGCAGTTTGCGTTCCATATCTAAAGAACTTGCTCCTTTTTATTCTGAAGTTGATAGAACTTATCGTAAAAATTTAAGAACTAATAAACAAAGGATTGAAAAAGATACATTAAATTTTAACGATATGGGTGAACCTCAAGTACAACCACTAGGTTCCTTGAAACATTATTACGCACCTTCTAATTTTGAATCACCAGCGGACATTATAATACCAGGCAAAACAACGTCTCATTATGAAATTAAAGCTAGTATTTTGAATATGTTGCCTTAATTCTATGGACATATCCATGAAGATCCTTATGAACATGTTACTGAGTTTATAAAAATTAGTTCAACAAATAAAATGAATAGGATGCCTGTTGATGCCTTACATGTGCGATTGATCCCCTTTTCACTCAAATAAAAAGCTAAAAGATGGTATAACAGTTTAGAAGAATGAGTGAGAACTATTGGGAAAATCTTAAAAAAGAATTTTTACATAAATATTACCCTATGGGAAAAACACACGAAGCCCAAGCAGCTATAATGAACTTTGCCCAAATTTTGGTTAAACAATTCCAAATTTGGGAACGTTTTACAGAAATTTTGGCTAAATGTCCACATCATAAATTTACAAAATATGATTTGGTGCGTAATTTCTATCATGGCCTAGGCAAGATACAACAACATCATATAAATGCGGCATGCAAAGGAACATTTGTATTAGAACTAGTCGACGACATATGGAAAATATTGGAAAGATTGATTGATAATTCACAACAAAACGCGTTCGATCTATTATGATCCTTCACAACAAATCAGAAGCTACAGCTAGATCAATACTTAATAACCCTAGAAGAATGGAAACTATTAAAGAAATACAAATAACTAACAACGTTATGGCTCAAGTAGCTGAAATAAGTAGAAAATTAGAAAACTTTCTAAATTTCACTCAAAATTCTCGTAGAAACGTTTGTTCGATCTAGTATGATCCTTCCCATTTAGCTAGCGGATGTCCAATGACATACCAAGAAGATATAATATCATGTGATGTTAACGCAACCTTTACAAATACCAATAATAATCCATATTCACATTCTTTCAATCAAGGCTAGCGGAAGCATCCATATTTATCTTATCGCTCTCAAAACGTAGAAAATCCTGTCCAAACTCAGAATTTCAATCAAAATCCAAGACCATTCAATAATACCCCGAATTTCAATCAAAATCCAAGACCATTCAATGGCAATCAAAATTTCTAAAATAATACTTAAGGATTTTGATCTTTTTAACCAAACCAACATCCATTTAGGAATCAAATTCAAAACCCTAATCCACCATAAAGATCATCTGGTTTTAAGGATAAAGTCTTAGTAGCCCTTGGTAACTTAGAAGCTCATACCCAACTGCTAAATACACATTCACAAGCTATGTCAAAATTAGAAGTACAGATGGGAAAAATAGCTAACACGCTTAATAAAAGAGAAGATAGTAAATTACCAAGTCAACCAGTGATGAATCCTAAAGGAAAACACATGATTGAGTTAGGAACGTTGCAAGAACCAACACATGAAAATGTTCAATCAATCACAACCTTAAGAAGTGGTAGGATAGTGGACAATAGAGTTGAGGAAAAGTTTAAAGAAAGACAAGCACAAGAGGAAGTCCTGGAAAACATTTCTAAAGAAATATCACATCCAGCAATAGAGGAACCTATTAAAGAAATACCTGAAGAATGAATGGAGAAGGAATATGAGCCAAAAGCACCATTTCCTTAACGTCTCCGAGGATCAAACTATTATGGAAAACAAGGCGATAAAAATAATGAAATCTTAGAAGTATTCAAACAAGTAAAAATCAACTTGCCTTTGTTATATGTCATATCTTAAATCCCACCTTATGCTAAATTCTTAAAAGATTTATGTACACAAACGCGTAGAATCAGAGCTAAGGTACCTAAAAAGATAGTGTTGACTGAACAAGTAAGTTCTTTATTGTTAAATGATACACCACCCAAATATAAAGATCCAGGAGCCCCTACAATATCATGCATAATTGGTGATCAAGAAGTAAGACGGACTCTCCTTGATTTAGGTGCTAGCTTCAATTTATTACCATATTCAGTTTACCAATAATTGGGATTAGGAGAATGAAACCCTACTACGGTTGTACTTCAATTAACAGATAGATCAATCAAACAATCCAGAGGGATAGTTGAAGATGTGATAGTTCAAGTAGATAAATTCTATTTTTCTGTCAATTTCATAATCTTAGATACAGAACTTGTTCATAGTCCAAAGTAACATATACCTGTAATCTCAGGAAGACCTTTCTTAGCAATAGCTAATGTGTACATTAATTGTAGAACATGAGTAATAGATATATTATTTGGGAATATGAAATTAAGATTAAATGTGTTTAATACAAATAGCCAACTTCCAGAAAAAATTGATTGTTTCAACATTGATGAAATAGATGAATTAGTGGAAGAAATGGCGCAAGAAACATTAATGAAAGAGGACATGGAAACGATAATGACTGAGGTAGAGGACACTGATAGAGACGAACAAATTCATTTACAAAATGAGGACGTTGCAATTGTAGAAACCGCACTATATGGTGAATCTTGGAAACAACTTCATGAGCCATTACCTATTCTTTCAAGTACTTCACCGATTCCATCACTTATAACTCCACCAAAATTAGAACTTAAAGAATTACCTAAACAACTCAAATATGTTTTCTTAGGTCCGAACAATACTCTTCCCAAAATAATTTCTTCATATCTCACTACAAAACAAGAAGATCAATTAGTTCAAGTATTATCTGACCATAAAGAAACAATTGGATGGAGTGTGGCTGATTTAAAGGGAATTGATCCTTCAATTTACATGCATCGTATAAACTTATAAGAAAATGCAAAACCAAAACGAGAGATGCAACGTAGGTTAAACCCTAATATTAAAGAGGTGGTAAATAATGAAGTAGTAAAATTACTTGATATAGGTATTATATACCCCATATCCGATAGCTCATATGTCACGCCCCAAATTTCCTAGGACTCCGAAACCCGAGCTTAAGAGCTAAGGGAGTGAATGCTGAAGTGAAAAGAAACAAATATTTGATTACTGAGTCATCAAATACCTGTACAAGGGTACAATAAAAATTTCACACCTAAAATATGCCAACAAGATCCCTCGGGATTGAAATAAAAATGGAACGAATAAAACGACACCTTAAACGGACCATTTCAACACCCGTGTTGACTCAAGGGTAAAATGGTCATTTCAGGGGTAAAATAGTAATTTCAACATATAAAGAAAATTTTTGAACCTAAAATAAGCTATAGGAACAAACATAACCAAATTTGAATGTGCGATGCGGAAACTATGACATTTTGAAAATCGGCCGTTGTGACGTGTGAAAGTTCAAAACATACCATCACCTTCAAACGACCATTACGCCCTCAAATCATGTTTCGACAATTAACAAGTTCGTATCCTAGTTAAAAATTATGCCTTAAATAAATCACAAAATTACACATGAAATCAAAAGCTTAAATGACAATGATTAACTACAGCACTACAAAAGTCATCATCAAAATCTCCAATCAAAATTGTCACTAATAAGTGAGCCTAAACGTACACCAACCCTCAAAATTTTAACCATCACCAAATAACTAGCAATCATTTCCTTGAACACCATTCTTAGTTTCAATAAATAAATCAAGACTTATACACAAGTCCACTACTTACAAGCTAAAGAAAATGCAAGATCATAATTTGTATCTCCAAGTCAGCCACAATGATTCACAACTCATTCATCACAGATTATCAGTCCAAGGCCCATAAAACAAATCTCTTAGTGTTACACAACCTGACAATTCACAATCAATGAATCACTACTCTTAGTCCTCAAGTCCATCGATAACCATGGAAGGATACGATTACATCATAACCCTAATTAAAACAACCTTGAACAACAAGAAGGATACCCAGGCAGCACACATTGAATACCATAGGAGTAAATACATATTAGCAACTAGTCCTATAAGAAAAATCTACCTCACGATTCCTACACAAGGGCATCCAACCACCAAACCCTTTAATGGTTCCAGCACAAAGGAAACCAAGGCTTAAGTTATACCCCACTAAATCACCAATGAAGTAGTTACACCTCATGACGCACCACACACTCAAAGTGGAATAAACCTCAGTAAGGTAACAAGTAACATGCAATACAAGGAAACATGGGAAAAAGAACTATCTATACCAATCAGAATCCCACCACAAAGGAAGAATAAGAGACACTACCTCGCATTAAGGTGTGGCATGTAACAACAATTAAATAACATGGCCAGAGTCATGCGTCTCGGGTGAGGCACTACCCAGTTGATTCGCTTTCTGACGGGGCCACTGCTGAGAAGAAGCTATTGAGGCCTCAACTGAAGGGCAATACTTAGCAATGTGTGCCTGCAGTCCGCACTGAAAGCAACCTTGTTTGTGTCATGTACAACCACTCACTGTCAAGAAACAGAGCAAACATTATGGCCTCATGTGTCCATGATGATAACACTCGACTTTCCTCCAGGTAGCTCCCGTAGGTAAGGAAACAGTTGGCGTGAAAGGAGATGGTTGTGCCAGAGGCGACACCATCAAGTGACAATCCTCATAAAGGTGACCTGATCGACCACAATGGAAAAACACACTAGGAGACCCCCATCGAGTGGACAAATGATGAGGACATGCTGACTGGATGTGTCCAAGTGATAAGTGTCAAAAATTAGTCATTTTGACCCCTTAACTCACTATTGTTACGTCCTTTCATTCCATTATTTGGTATTTTTATGTTGTTTACGTGTTAAAGCATGTTTCAGGAGCTTAATGAAGAAATGGAGCTAACTTCGGTTAATTAACTGAAGAGTGTGTTCTTTCTCTCCAAGAGGAGAGCCAAAGATGCAGTCCGAGACAAAAATGGCTCCCAAAGGGCAAAAATGGTATTTCCAGAAGCCGTCATCTTGAACAAAAAGTATCGTGGGTTAAAGACGGTCGTTTTGGTGCATTCATGGAGAAAAGTGATTTTCCATAAAATACCTACGCTTTTAGTTTCAAAAAGTAGTTGGAAATCACATTTCTACACTTGGAGGTATGCTTGGACCTACGCTTGAAGCGTAGGCAAGCTACGCTTAAAGCGTAAGTGCGGCAAGAATTTGAGGTTTTTTTATGGATTTTTCCTGTTTCACCCCTGGTTCAATTGAAAGACGTGCCTGCGACTTCAGACCTCTATACACATATATATACACTTATATATATATATCAGAAGTTAGGGTTTGCATGAAGTTGAGAGTTAAAATATTGAAAAGAGTCTATCTATACCATTGCCTATATATACACGATTGTATATCCGAAGAGAGGTGGGTTATTTGTTTTGTGAGATGTTCATAGAGGCTGGTTGAGTTTTAGAGGTTCATTCATTCACACTTGCTGCCGTTGAGAGCCATATTCAAACCTAGAGATCCAGAGAAGAAGATTACGAGATCATTTCTACATCAACGATGCAGTCACCTTCTACCATTGCCAACTAACTCGGTATCTAGGATTTTCTAGCTAAACCCTAGCCAAGTAATGTAGTTCTTTCATTGTTTTTTAATTGTAACGAGGGGAAACTGTTGACCATACTGTGATGATTGTAGTAGTTAAGAGATGGTACTAATTTCCAATATAAAATTATATGTTTGTTCTAAATTCTTGTCTTAGATGGAATCAATATAATATTTTACACAATTATGATTATTCACTATGGGGTAATGAAACTTGAAACCCTAGGTTGACACGAGCCATGACTTGGTGACTTAATATAGACGTGCTTCAGTTTATTTTCATGTAGTAGGAGTAGATTAGAGTAATATAATTGGCATGTGCTAGTTAGGTTAGTCATGAGACGTGTTATCGCAATCCGGTTGATGGTACTCCTTTTTGGGGTCGTATTTAGTTATTTGCAGTACAACCTGATTCACAGTTATGGATCGCCCTCGTACAGTTGATACAGTGAGGAAATATATTATGCGGTTAGTGGTGGAATGACGAAAACCCTAGTATTCTCTCTCATTTGAATCACAACCAAGTTAATTTGCTTTCTAGATAATTTTAGTTAAAATAGATAATTTAGTCTTTAACCACCCAAACAAACCATTCTCAAAAAATATAATTAAGTGTTTTTGGATTGCTAAAGTGAACAATCTCAGTCTCTGTGGGATCGATATCCCTTACTCAAGCCATTCGCTATTCTAAAATTGATATGTGCGCTTGCGTAGGGTAAAACCTAGAGTCGTTAAGGTGGTAATTTTAACCACATATTTTTACACACCTGATATCGTATCAAGTTTTTGGCGCCGCTGCTGAGGACGAAGCATTGTTCAATAGCTTTAGTAGTTTATTTGCATTGCGTTATTGTAGCTGTAGCTAAATTTAATTTTTTTTGTGATTAACAGGTACTCTGAAGAGCAAAAAAGAAAAAAAAATGGAGCTTTTAAAGTTGCGTCTAGAACTTCTGTGAGTTTTAGTTACCTAGATTTTCGCATATTAATTCTTAATTTATTTCTGTAATTTAGAAGTAGTTAATTTAGATTTGATTTGATTTCATAAAAAATTCGAAAAACAAAAAAAATATATAGTTATTTGAGTAGCGTATGACCGAGAGATCGACCTGTTCCAATTTTAGCACTACGTTAGTCGAGTACAATCCTGAGATCGAAAAGACTCTCCGTCATTTACATTGATCTATTGAAGAGTGTCATCGTTAGCAAGAAGAAACGATGGCTGACCAAAGATCCAACCAACAAAGGGCACCAGAGACATCACTGAAAGGATATTACGCGCCCGATGCGTACTACTCCTATACTGATTTTCCGGAGGAAGAAGGAGTGAAACACTTCGAGATCAAGACAAGTATGATTAATATGCTTCCAGAATAGAGGACCCATACCAACACATCGATGATTTTCTAAAGGTAGCCTCTACTGTTAGGTATGACAATTTGCTGAAGAATGACTTGCGAGTGAGATTATTCCCTTGATCATTGAAAGAGATAGCTAAAAGATGGTAAAAGAAATTAGCAAAAGAAATTAAAATTGATTGGGAAGCCTTTAAGAGAGAATTCATAGAAAAACATTATCCCATAGGAAAAACCTTAGAAGCACAAGATACAATCAAAAGCTTTAGGCAGTTACTTGGTGAAAACAAAATTCAATATCAATCTGAGTTGAGGTCTAGAGGTGGACAACATGATAGGAGATCTGAGAAATCTTATGTTGTAGAGCATGATGATGTGAAAGATACCACTACATTGTTTAGAGAAAAATTAGAAAGAATTGAAAAGTTTATGCAGCGAAGTCATTCCCCTCCTAGAAATATGTATGAAGTCGAAGCAGAGTATTCCCAAAATGAGTGTTAGGAGATAATGGTTTCCGATGCCAACGCATCGTGGAACTATTCCAATAATGCTCATTTCACTAATTCATACACCTCCAATGCCAGAAATCACCCACTCCTGTCTTACAAATCTATCAATGTAGAGAATCCACCATCAAAGTTCCAACGGGGACAATCATCCAATCAATAACTAAGATTCACAGATAGACATCAGTCATATAACCCACAACCAAGGTTCACTGAGAGACAACAATCATATAACCAAAAGCCAAGGTTTCAACAGAGTCAACAATCATTCGAATCATAACCAACAATCATGGCTAGAAATTCTCAGTCTAAGTACCAACCCAGAATATCCAATAATTCCCAAGCTCTCCAACCATTCAATAGTTCCCAAGTTCTTCAGCCATTCAATAATTCCCAAGATCTTTAGCCATTCAATAACAATCAGGCTATGCAACCATATAACTACCAAACCTAGCCTCAAATAAGCCAAACTCCTCCACCCAGTTACCAGACTAATAGGTTAGAGCAAGTTATACTGGACATTTATAACAAACTAGGCATTCATACCCAATCATTGGCACTACTACATATGCAGATGGGCCAAATGGCTAATGAGAGGAATGTAAGAGAACCAGGGAGATTACCTAGTTAGTCGGTCGCTAACCCAAGGCCACAACAAGCAATGGAGCTAGGATCATTTGTTAATGAACCTAATGAAATGGTTCAAGCAATTACGACTCTAAGAACTGGTAGAGAAGTGGAGAGTCGAGTTGAGGTGGAGCATGAAGAGAGGTTGCAAAGAAGAAAGGAGGCAAAACAAGAGTAGAGGAAAGAAGCTAAAGAAGAGTAGAGGAAGGAGGCTGCAAAGAAAGAGGCTGAAAGAGTCCAGAAGGATCAACCATCAATAGAAGACAATGTCGATCAGACATTACTTAAAGAGCCATACATGGCAAATTACGAGGAGGCAGCGCCATTTCCTCAGCGTCTTAAAGAGTCGGCAAAGTACGAAAAATTGAAAAAATCTGATATGTTGGAAACATTCCGACAAATCAAGATTAATTTACCTCCCTTAGATGTAATTGCCCTGATACTGCCTCACGCTAAATTTTTCAAGGATCTTTGCACCTAGAAGTGAAAGAGCAGAGCGAAGAATCTAACAAAAATACTATTGACTGAGCAAGTGAGTTCATTGCTTTTAAGCGATACTTCAGGGGAATGTTTCCGGATTAATGAGTGTGATGAATTAGATGATATCATAACATATTTTTCAACTCAAATCTTGGAGAAGGACGAGCTGGAGTCATTTATGACTAGAGAATGGCCGGATGAGGAAGTAGCTGATTAGGAGTCACATTGGAAGCTTCAAAATGAAGAGTTGGATGAAAAGGAGACTGTTTTATACACTCAACTATGGCGGGAGTTAGTTGAACTGCTTTCGATAGATTCAAATACTTTACCAATTCTATCCTTAACTACTCCTCTTACTTTGGAACTTAAGGAACTGCTTGGAAAACTAAAATATGTTTTCTTGGGACCTGGTGAGACTCTTCCTGTGATCATATCTTCAAAATTGATAGAAAAACAGGAATCGAGTATAGTCGAGGTTCTCAGTAAAACCAAAGAGGCAATAGGATGGAGCATTGCTGACTTGAAAGGCATAAACCCCTCGATTTGCATGCATCGTATACATCTTAAGAAAGATGCAAAGCCATTAAGAGAAATGCAACGAAGGCTGAATCCAAATCTGAAAGAGGTGGTGATGAAAGAAGTGGTGAAATTTCTAGATGCAGGTATCATTTACCCCATCTCTGATAACACATGGGTAAGTCCAACTCAGGTGGTGCCGAAGAAGTGGGGCATCATCGTGGTGCCAAACTTGAAAGGTGAGCTAATTCCACAATGCATGAACATAGGGTGGCGTGTGTGTATTGATTACAGAAAGCTCAACTTGAACACCAGGAAGGATCATTTTCCTTTGCAATTCATTGATCAAATCCTGGAGAGGTTAGCCGAGCAGAGCTATTATTACTTTCTGGATGGCTATTTCGGCTATAATTAGGCGGCGATTGATCCTGTTAATTAGGATAAAACAACTTTTACTTATTCAAATAAAATGTTTGCTTATAAACGGATGTCGTTTTGTTTGTGTAATGGACAAGCAACATTCCAACAGTGTATCATGTCTATCTTCTTTGATATGGTAGAGAAATTTCTTGAAGTATTCATGGATGACTTCTCAGTTTTTGGGGAAACCTTTGAAGACTGTTTAAAACATGTAAAACTGGTACTCAAGAGATACAAGGAGATGAATCTGATCCTAAGTTGAGAAAAGAGCCATTTTATGGTTCAAGAGGGGATAGTACTAGGCCATATTGTATCGAAGCGAGGGATAGAGGTAGATAAAACAAATGTTGAACTAATTTCAAAACTGTTTGCTCCCACATTTGTTAAGCAGATACGCTCTTTTCTGGGCCACGCCGGGTTTTACCGAAGGTTTATTAAAGATTTCAGAAAAATTGCCCGGCCATTATGCAACTTATTAGCTAAGGACGCGACATTCGTCTTTGACGGAGACTGCCTTCATGCCTTTGAGGAACTGCGTTCTCAACTCTAATTAGCTCTAATTATTTATCCGCCAGATTAGTCTCTACCATTTGAGCTCATGTGTGACGCTTCTGACTATGCCATAGGAGCTGTGTTGGGTCAGAGAAAGATAAGTTTCCATATGCCATTTACTATGCTAGTAGGACTCTGAATGAAGCTCAGATGAACTACACAACTACCGAGAAGGAGTTGCTAGCAATTGTCTTCACCTTGGATAAATTCTGATCATATCTATTAGGCACCAAGGTTGTTGTTTACTCGGATAATGTCTCTTTGAGGCATTTGCTGATAAAGAAAGACTCTAAGCCCAGATTAATTCGGTGGATTCTATTACTACAAGAATTTGACCTGGAAAACAAAGATAAGAAGGGTTCAGAGAATGTTATTGCGGATCATTTGACAAGGATTATTGTCAAATCCACAAAGGAAATTACTCCTCTTAAGGATTCTTTCCTGGATGAACATTTGTTCAATGTGGTTGTTATGGAACAAATACCGTGGTATGCTTACATTGTCAATTATAAAGCCACAGGTCGAATCCCAAAAGGATGGTCTAAGAATGAGAAAGACTGATTCTTCAGCCAAGTCAAATTTTATATCTGGGATAATCCGCATTTGTATATGTATTGCTCTGATCAAATTATCAGAAAATGCGTCCCCAAGAGTGAGGTGCAAAGCATACTGACACTTTGTCACACATTGGAGTGTGGAGGGCATTTCAAAGCTCAGAAGAAAGCCCACAAGGTGCTGCAGAGTGGATTTTACTAGCCTTCCATAATCAAGGATGCTTTCATGTTTTGCAAGGCATGTCTGCGATGTCAAAAGCTTGGATCCATATCTCAACGAGACATTATGCATTTAACCCTGATTCTAATTGAAGAATTATTTAATGTGTGGGGAATTGATTTCATGGGACCATTTCCAAAAGCAGATAAGAAGGAGTATATACTTGTGGGGGTTGATTATGTTTCGAAATGGGTAGAAGCAATAACCACCAAACGTGTTGACCATGACGTGGTGGAAGAATTTGTAAAGTTGAACATTTTCTCACGATTTGGTATACCAAGAGTTTTGATCAGTGATGGTGGAAGCCATTTTGACAACCAATTTCTTCCTGCTCTGAGTAAGATGTATAGTGTCACTCATAGAATTGATAAGCCATATCACCCCCAATCACAAGGTCAAGTGGAGGTTTCTAATAGGGAGATTAAAAATATCTTGGAAAAGATTGTGCGTCTAGATTTGAAGAATTGGCCACGAAGGCTAAATGATGCACTTTGGGCATACATGACTGCGTTTAAAACACTGATTGGTATGTCACCATATCGTTTTGTGTATGGTAAAGTGTGTCATCTCCCTGTAGATCTGGAACACCGAGCATATTGGATTGTTCAAAGATTGAATTTCGATATAAAGAAAGCCGGTGCACAGTGGAAACTCCAACTTCAAGAGCTTGAGGAGTTGAAAAATAATGCGTATAAAAACTCTTAGACTTATAAGGCTCAAACAAAAGCGTTTCATGATAAGCATATTAAAAGGAAATGTTTTGAGCTCGGCCAAATGGTTTGGCTATTTAATTTGAGACTCAAGTTGTTTCCTAGTAAGCTCCAATCGAGATGGGATGGGCCATACAAGATTACGAAGGTTTTCCCCCATGGAGCCGTGGAGATCGATGATCCTATCTTTGGAAAGAAATTTTTTGTAAATAGACAAAGATTGAAGCACTACATAGAACTTCAACCAGCCGAGTATGTGGTAGAAACGATTGATCTAACTGAACCACCACCCGAGCTGGATAAACTTGATCCGGAGTATTGAGAGGTAGCAATGTCGCACCAACGACGTTAAATATTGGTACTAGGTGATGAAGAGTAGCTTTTGATCCTAGTTTGTACTTATAGACGGTAATTTAGTCATTTTGGTATTTAAGATCGAGTCTATAAAATCAAGTCGCGAGGCCATCATCATTTGAGTAGGAAGTATAAATTGAGCCAAGAAGATGAGCTAGGGGTGTGTAGGAACCATTGAGAGTGGAAGGGGTTGAAGACGACATTTGAAGAGAGAATTATTTTTTTGGGCCATGGGGACCTACGCTTCAAGCGAAGCTACGGGCCTGTTATAAAATAGACCCGTCAGGCAGTTCCCCCAAATTTCTTCAAACTTTTCTCTCTCCCTCAATTCTCCACCAATCGTTACGAGGTTTGATTCTACCATTTAGTCATCCGATTCCTCGTCATTCCTTGCCAGCGGATCGTCAAATTAGTTGGTTATTCGTCCGGTTTTACGTGAAGAACATGAAAAGTTTCCGAAACTTAATTTTTGGAAAATCATCATTTCTCTCGATTCGGTGAGTTTTGTTCCATTATTTTGATTTCATATGACTTATTTAACTATTCCAAACTAGTATTGACGAACGAGTCTGATCAAAATGGTGTTTTGATCCGTTTTCGAAAAGTTGAGTTTTTCGACTTCGAAAGCGGCTTAAATATCAATTTTTTTGGACGACGGCTTGTTTAATCATCATATTTGATATATTTAGATATAGTTTGAGTTTGATTCGGTGTCCGATTCATTATCGCTTACTTTTCAAAAATTCCCTACTGTAGGCATGGCACGGACCAAGTTGTTAGCGAGACGAGTGGCTCAGGCCGTAGTTACGGCTGATCCACCAGTGCGACAGAGCTCAAGATTGTCATCTCCTGCCCCATACCCTATTCGCCGCCAGAGTACATGCATAGCGAGACCACAGTATGTCGACTCGGCATCCTCGTCTTCTTCATCTTTTGAGGTAGAGGTGCTAGAGAGCTCTACACAGGGATGCGAGATCCTTCTGCCCCATGGTCGCCTTGGTGTTGATCCAGTTGCTCCACGGGCACCATCACCGCCAAAGTTGCCTGAGCCACAGACTGAGGAAATGGAGGAGGATACTGAGAGTGATAGTATCGAGCAAGATGATGATGTTGAGTAGGAGGATGTTGCGGATGAGAAGGACGTTGATCGTGCGGATGAGGGGGTACCTGAGCCACCTATGGAGGGTGACCCCGGAGTTTTTACTACATTGTTTCCTCTGCATCAGACAACATCGGTTAAGGGTTTACTAGACCAACCGATCCGGAAGGGGTATCAGTAGGAACGTATATATATTTATTGAGGATATTTGAGGCATTACAACCTGTACCTACCTAGACGATAGGTCGAATAAGGGCAGGTCGAGTATTACCTATTCTTGCCCCAGGAACCTCGCATATTTATGAGGATATAATCCGAGAATTCTGGCTACACATGCAACATTTCAGTAGAGGGATGAGGCTACGGATAGTGGTCCGAGGTACTAAGATTTAGATTACTCCCCAGACTATTGCTGAGGCATGGGGTATTCCGGACAAGTGTCCACCCGAGTTAGTTGCTGAGTTCCTACCTAAGCCCGAGGTACTACCATCTATTTTTGATCTTGTTGTACTTCAGACTGTATGGCAGTTGGCTAATACGCATCAGAACTGCACGAAGAAGATGAAATATCACCCGATGCTTTGGTTTTGGGTTGTGATAGTCCAGTCCTAGATTCTACCACACAGCCACATGACCATGTGTTATGTGCCATTTTTGGCCCTCCATTATGCATTTGAGTTCGAGAGATGGATTTCTATTCCTCAAATTATTTGGGAGGGTCTGTATACACATTATATTCATTTACGCAAGGAGACCAAGGTTGGTCAGTGTCTGTTTCTCATTCGATTCCCATGCTTGGTGATAGAGCTTATGATGGATGCCGGGATTGAAATGGATGCGGATGAGTGGAATAGATTCAGAGTAGGTACCCCGTATGCCAGAGGGATGCGGACTGCTGTCTAGACCCAGTTGCATGGAGATGTTATTATTAGGCGGAGACCAGGGTTCGGTATATTACTAGCCCCAGATGCACAGGCCCAGGAGCAGGCTGATGCGGGTGTGGCTCAGGATGCTTAGGCCGCTGATAACGATGTTGTTATGCCACATGTGCCAGTTGATGAGGAGGAGGTTGTGTTGCCAGAGGCACCTGCGGGTGGTACTGTTACTCTGTCTCAGGCACAACTTGATACTCTTATGGCACGGATACAGGGGCTAGAGCAGACATTGGTAGAGGAGACGCAGGCTAGGCACCGTGAGATAGTGTCCAATCGGCATGATCAGAGGCGGTTATTTCATAAGATTGATCGTATGAGTCAGCTTATGGGTGTCCAGAATCCACCTACACCACCGACCTCTAATGATGGGGCTTAGTTTAGTTATAGTTAGCGTTTTGTTTTATTTTTATTTCAATTTTTTTATTATATACATTAGAGATAAATTGTCTAGCGGATAGTTTTGTTTAGGGCTTTATGTGGCCGCTTGGACGATTATTTTCTAAATATTTTTGTTATTTTCTTAGTTTATAAAATAGCAGTTTTTATGATCAATCATATTGAGTTGGATGTATCCCCGTATTTTTGTGTTTATTTTACATGTGTTGATAGTTTGAATTCTTTTAAAATTTTATATCGCACTATGCGGACATTTGTGCATTTAAGTTTGGGGGTGTATATGTGTTGGAATGATCGGAAGACTGTTATATGAAAATATATATATATATATATATAATTTGTCTAGGCCAAGCCAACGCTTGAAGCGTAGGCTACCCTACACTTGAAACATAGGGTATCACGAGGTAAATTTTGAAAATTTGAGAATTTTACATGTTTGAGCAGTGTTTTGGCCTGGTTTGTATATGTATTTGTATTAAATTTTGTTTAAGCTAGTTTTAGGATTTTTTGTAGAGGTTTTAAAGTAATCCTAATCCGGCAAGGAAGTGGAATGGAAGTACAAGTTAGAGTTGGATTATTCATTGCTTCTACTTTCCTATTTAGCCAGGGGTTTTAAATCTTTTTCCTTCTTTTACTATACTACATCCATCTATAAATACACCTATAGAGAAGGCACAATACACAATTAACAATAATTGAGTAATAAGGCTAGATTCTTTTGTTCTATTATTTCTTCTTCTTCTTCTTTCTATTCCGAGATTGTGACGACGGCTAGTGATCATGAGAATTATTCTGACCCAGAGGAATTCATTGAGGGTGAAGAAAAACATGTAGAGGACGAAAGTTCAAATAATGGAGCAATAAGCTGAAAAAGAAGAAAAACCACACCAAGATCGTTTATAGAGTGCAGGCTGCAATTTGAGGAGGTATTTTGTCCGGAAAAGATGAACCACGTATTAACTGCACCGGGAGAAAAATCCTTAAGGAACAAGGAATGAGAAGTTTAGAGTAACCGGCGGGAGAGAAGGTATATCCAGGCTTGGTACGAAGGTTCTATTAGAATATGAAGATTATTGGACCATCGGGATTTGAGGTTATGTCGGCCCAAAGTCACTCAGTGGAGTGCTCCTATAGTAAGAAGGAAAAGTATTGTCGATGCGTGGAATATACCGATTGGTAGTCCGGCACACTTAGAAGGGAGACTAATGGAGCATCCTCAGGTATGGCCCCATATGGATGAAGAGATGGTGAGAGAATTATATGCTATGTCAGATCTAGGAAATAAGACGTGTGACAATTGGTGGCTGAAGTCAGATCTTCTTTATTTGGATTGTGTCATTTTGGCACAAACTCGACCGAATACTCAGACTAGTGTAAGGGATCACACGATGCTTAGAACATTTTATGCCCTAACTTATGGGTATGAAGTGTGTATTCCAGCAGTAATCATGGATGAGATGTCGATTGCCTAAGCAATTGTGAGTAGGGAATGGGCGGATGCTGATGACTTTAAACATTATCTTCCATACTCGTTTCTATTATCAAAGATCAATGCTGAGCAATTGGGTGATAGGATAGAAGAGTTGGATGAGATGCGATGGACAATTATGAAGATATATCCAGAGGAAGATTTGGAAAAGTTGAAAAAGACAGCAGATTTCCCGATTTAAATAAAGAGCGCCATGACTAGTGATGATGAAGAAAAAGATGGTTGCGATTAGGGTTTAGTGTTAGTATTAGGATTTTTGGTTATGCTTTATTTTGTTTGTAGGGATGGTAGACCCTTAAGTCCACGTCTTTTTTTTATTTTTTATTTTTGTAAGATTGTAGGCCCGTAATGCTAAATCATGTTTTTATTTATTAGTATTTTTAAGAAAAAAAAAGAGAATTTTTAATTCCTTAAAAACTTGGTGTGACTTTTTGGATATGTTTCAAATTTCTTTTCCCTTGCTATGATTGGGTATTTGTGCTTTGTTGATTATATCTATAGGTAATTCAAATCAAGTTTGAGGAAGGGGATTCATGCTTTGCTTTAGAAGCAAGAATTGAACTTCAAGGGTAACTATATCTGTTCTCCTATATTATTTTTGACCATGGGGACATGATCTGATGTAAGTTTGGGGGTGAGGGTATAGAATTACAAGGAATGGAAAATTTTCAAAAAAATTTGAAATTTAAAAGTTTTGGAGCAATTCTTTGTTTTCACGTATGAATGTTTTGCATTACAAGTTGATTGAGTTTATGTTTATGATGCATGAGTAATATGTAATGTAATATTCTCATTCATGAGAGTAATGGTTAGATCGAGTTAGTGAAGTGATGTGATTTTACATAGGTGAGTGAATGAGTGAAATTGAAATCAAGAAGGATGACTTTGACCTATAAGCACAAGCACACATTCACTATGGGAAATAAGTTGATCTTTGACTATGTAGTTGAAAAAATAATTTTGCCACAATAAAAGGGGAGATGGGGAGATGTTATGGTTGAAATGGAGAAAATTGAAAAAATTATTTTGAGAAAATAAAATGTGAAAAGTAGTTCTTCGATCTGAGTAACCGGGTCTTGGTATCACCAATATCATTGTTTGCGTTTAAATGAGAGAAGACTAATGAGCATAAATCTCATGGAAGAAGTTCGAGCCCAGTTGGTCGGAACTAAAAATCCTCACTGGAAAGTCCGGAGACTTAGAAAGACAAAAAGGGATAAAATTGGAAAGATGGAAAGATGAATTTTTACGAAAAATGACAGAATTTTATCAATGAAGTAGGAAAAGAGAGATTGAAATATTATTGTAGAATGTTCAGAAAAACATGGAAGGTTGTCTGGATTGAGATTAGAAAGTAGTGAAATCATTCACTTTAGTGGAAACCATTCATGACATGAAGCTCGATATAATTGTTGTTCGGTAGTGAGTGGGAATATTTGCATACATGCTATCTTTAACATGATATCATGACTTAATTGAACTTGTGTGTGAACTCATGACTGCGTGATTTACAGAGAACTAAGTTGTTTATAGGTACCATCACTAGAAACCTTCACGAGACTTCACTCGTCCACTAGGGGTAACCTAGGGGTTTAAAAGGCTTGTTACACGTGCTAAGTGTAATCGTCAACCTTCCCGAAAGCAAGGAATTAGGTTAGATTAGTTAGAGTAGATAGATTAAAAGTCATCACATGAAAGTTTCCCTAAGTTTATTGCTAAGGGACTAGCAATGTGTAAGTTTAGGGGTGTGATAGGTGTCAAATATTAGTCATTTTGACCCCTTAACTCACTATTGTTACATCATTTCATTCCATTATTTGGTATTTTTATGTTTTTTGCGTGTTAAAACATGTTTCAAAAGCTTAATGAAAAAATGGATCTAACTTCGGTGAATTATCTGAAGACTGTGTTCTTTCTATCCAAGAGGAGAGTCAAAGAGGCAGTCCGAGAGAAAATGGTTCCCGAAGGGCAAACACGGTATTTTCAAAAGCCGTCATCTTCCGCAAAAAGTATCGTGAGTTCAAGACGGTTATTTTGGTACATTCACAGAGAAAAGTGATTTTCCATAAAATACCTACGCTTTTGCCTACGCTTTCAGTTTCAAAAAGTGGTTGGAAATAACATTTCTTTGCTTAGAACTACACTTGGAGGTACGCTTGGACCTACACTTGAAGCGTACGCTACGCTTCAAACATAGGTAAGCTACACTTCAAGTGTAAGTGCGGCAAGAATTTGATGTTTTTTGATGGATTTTTCCTGTTTCACCCCTCGTTCAATTGGAAGACGTGCCTGCAACTTCAGACCTTTATACACATGTATATACACTTATATATATATTAGAAGTTAGGGTTTGCATGAAGTTGAGAGTTAAAAGACTGAAAAGGGTCTATCTATACCATTGTCTACATATACACGATTGTATATCAAAAGAGAGGTGGGTTATTTGTTTTGTGAGATTTCATAGAGGCTGGTTGAGTTTTAGAGGTTCATTCATTCAAACTTGCTGCCTTTGATAGCCATATTCAAACCTAGAGATCTGGAGAAGATGATCATGGAGATCGTTTCTCCATCAACGATGCAGTCACCTTCTACCATGGCCAACTAACTCGGTATAAAGGGTTTTCTAACAAAATCCTAGCCAAGTAATGTAGTTCTTTCATTGATTTTAACTGTAACGAGGGGAAACTGTTGACCATATTGTAATAATTGTATTAGTAAGAGACCGTACTGATTTGCAATATAAAATTATATGTTTGTTCTAAATTCTTGTCTTAGATGGAATAAATATGTTATTTTACACAATTATGATTATTCACTATGGGCTAGAACTCGGATGCTTAATCATGATTTTCTACACAATGGTGGTAATGAAACTTAAAACCCTAGGTTGATACTGGTCGTGCCTTAATATAGACATGCTATAGTTGATTTTCATGCAGTAGGAGTAGATTAGAGTAATATAAGTGGCATGTACTAGTTAGGTCAGTCACGAGACGTGTTGTCGTAATCCGGTTGATGGTACTCCTTTTTGGGGTCGTATTTAACTATTTGCGGTACGACCTGATTGACAGTTATGGATCACCCTCGTATAGTTGATACAGTAAGGAACTATATTATGCGGTTAGTATTGGAGTGATGAAAACCCCAGTTTTCTCTCTCATCTGAATCACAACGAATTTAATTTGTTTTCTAGATAATTTTAGTTAAAATAGATAATTTGGCCTTTGACCACTCAAACCAACAATTCTCAGAGAACATAATTCAGTACTTTTGGATTGCTAAAGTGAACAATCTCAGTCTCTGTGGGATCCATATCCCTTACTTAAGCCATTTACTATTCTACAATTGATATGTGCGTTTGCGTAGGGTAAAACCTAGAGTCCTTAAGGTGTTATTTTTAACCACATATTTTTACACACCTGACGTCGCATTACCAAGCTTCCGACAAAAGAAACATTGACGAGGAAGACTCGAAGATGAAGGAAGAGGTGGAACAGACTGTAAGCATTACTGAACTGCAGCAATACGAGCACTCCTCCTCAAACGCTTCCTAGAACCCTGCTATGGCGGTGTCCTGATGCACAATCCTGAGCTTTACGCCCCTTGAGAAACCAGTGCATCCTCAACCGCCCAGAGAGCTCTAGTCGCTTGCCTGAGGATTGTTGTCAGCTGACGCGCAACCTGCATCTCATTAACTGGAGCTACGATCACCGGCTCCCCAACTTGCATAGAATTCCTTTCAGGCGCCATGACTCTGAAAGAGAAACAACGAGGAAAAAAGTTTAAACCATAAGGATGAAACCTTCTTTTCGAACATCTAACAAACTAGTCCGACATACTTAAGCTAAGAACATGTCACACTCCTCTAACAAGTTAAACTTAGAGAACAATCATTTCACACATGGAAGGTTGATAACCAATCCATGCCCAAAATGACGTTGAACCTTGTCATGCCAAAGGGAGTGAAGCCAAATGATAACGACCGTCGAGCAATCGCGACTTCATAATCACAACACCCTCGAGTCAAGTACACATTACATCCCACTAGCGCATAGATAAAACATGCGCCATCAAGAGGACATAAGCTAATCCGAAAGATGAAACAAGGGATAAGCAAAGGTGAAAGTGACAAAGGAAATAATGATTCTGGATCATAAGTAAGCTAATCCAACTCCCGAAGATAAGAGATAAAGGATTAAAGCACAACTAACCGAAAGGTACGCCAAACCACGTAATACCATCATGCCGATAAATGCACAAGTTGACCCGATAAATTTTTTTTTTCTAACCACCACTATAGATGACAAGTCGTAATCTAAAAACCATGAAGTGAAAATTGATAACAACCCTAGCCCATTGTCCCATAGAGAAACAACACACTTTGATACCAAGTTGTGACGCCACAAATTTTCTAGGACTCTAAAATCCGAGCCTAAGAGCTAAGGAAGTGCAAAGAAACAAAAATTTGATCACTGAGTCATCAAATACCCATACAAGGGTACAATAAACATTTCAGACCTAAAATATGCCAATAAGATCCCTCGGGATCGAAATAGAAGTGGAACGAATCAAACGGCACCTTAAACGAACCATTTAAACACCCATGTTCACTCAAGGGTAAAATGGTCATTTTAGGGGTAAAATAGTAATTTTAATGCATAAAGACAAGGTTTGAAACTAAAATAAGATGTACGAACAAACGGAACCAAATTTCAAGGTGCGAGGAGGAAACTACGACATTTATAAAATCGACCGTCGCGACGTGCGAAAGTTCAAAACATACCGTCACATTCACATGACCATTACGCCCTAAAAAATGACACTAATGAAGTGATTCAAAATCCTAAAATAAATATATTTAAGTCATATTTCTAAAAATATAAAGAACACCTCCATACGACACCCGTAGCTTGAGATATGAGCGAAATACTAAAACAAAGTCAGAACGGGGCTAAACCACCCCGTCGACTGGCTGATGACCTAGTCGACTGCCCTGAGTGACCTAGTCAATTGGCTAATGACCCTTTCTACTGGATAAGGTAGAGAGTTTGGAAACTTTTGTGGAAAATTATTTTGAACGCCCAGTGGACTGCCCGGAAGGCCACCAGTGGACTGCCTAATTCTGGAAACCTCAAAAATGATCCCCAAACAGCTCAAAACCCTTAGGAAACATGCAACAAAGTCCTCCACTTGTTTAGGAAACTTAAGAAATGAAACAATATCATCTAAACTCGGTTTAGTTTTATCAAAGACACTTCTTTGAAAATTCGTAAAAATAACCGTCTGGCCCATGGTCTCCGTTTTAAGGACCACCGGTTTAAAAAAATCAAAATCTTTATAAAATGAGCTTAAAATTATTTCTAAAACAATGAATTTTTCCAAGACTTCGGGGATAAGCAAAAACGGGTTTTTCCATTCAAATCGAAAATGATTTGCTTGAAAAGCTAGAAAAATGTCATTTTTAGCCGAACACTTAATGACCACATTCCATTGCAATAATCCAATACAAATTTACAAAAATAATATTAACTCCGCGCATAGCACTCCTAGGGATGTAAATCAATAACGCCTTGGCTAACATGTTAGCCGAGTCAAAAGAAAGCAGTTTAACACATGTGACTTACATGAACAAAAGAAACATATAGATACATGTTTATCAAGTTAACGCCCAACAAAAGTAAGTATGATCCGCCACCCATGCACAAAAGGGAAAACATGATGCCACTATCCACTGAGAGACTACAGAGCTCTCCCAACGGAATCATCACCTAAAAAATATATAAGTCGTGGGGTGAGCTCACTAGCCTAGTGAGGAAGCGTCATCGCCTCAATCTCGGTAGTCCAAGTGGACAACCCACCCAAGGTTCATGCTACAAATCCTAGGTCGGTCTCTTGTTCTCCATGGCTCTCACGCCAATCCGGAACCCCATTGAAACCAACAAATAATTTCCCCAGCATGCTTACATTATAATTATTCACAATTATAGCATGCTTCAACATCAAAACCACAATCACATATTTTAGCAGTTTCGATGCAATGCAACTCAACACACCTCATGATACACACTTTGCCCAACATAGGTTAACGAATACATACTCTGGCCATTTTACTTTTTGAGGATACAAGCTCATCAATTAAATGTAGAGTATCGCACCAATTCTTTCCCGGCAAATTTTCTCTCTTTCACTTTCAACAAGGAAGGTGGTTGCATGAGAGCCCCATTTGCAACTCCATGCCCCAAGACTCAAAAGGTCAAAAATATGAGAGGAGCCAACTTGCGACTCCTAACCCGGTATCACATTTTCGAACTTACTAATTTCGTAGGTGTGAAACACCCATTGGTCAGTTGTTGCGACGATCCGACACAAGACTACCCACACATAATTACATGACCCGCATATACCAACACCATGATTTTGACACTACATGATGTACTCAATATGCATCAAGGTTTTCAATAACAATCATGTTCCATCACAATATATACTTTTCTTATTTGCAATATATTGTACTCAATATAACCATCATGCTTACAATTTGTCACTTACAAGCAATGGTTCACAACATGCTCAATCACAATACATGTTTTTCTCATTAGGAAATATATTATACTCCATTTATCACACAATCATACTTTCAAGGGCCTAGTTCATCGTTTAAGTTATCAAGACTCAATTCACACATATATATATATATATATAGCACATATACACGTAGACACACACACCCTCATACAAAGATGAAAATTATTCATTTTTCCCCTACCTCAATTCCAAGGAAGCCTACTCAAGAATGCCCAAAAGAGGTCCAACTCAAGCTACCACTCCAAGTGTTCAATAGAATAGCTTCCAACTAGAAATACACTATTCATGAATCATAAGATTACTATGGTGTCAACAATAACCCAAAAATTATACAAAAGTGGATCCAACCACAAGAATCAACCAAACCCTAATGATAACTAATTTTGGGTTTCATGAAAAATGAAATCTTAAGAGTACAAGTTAGTGAACTCACCACTAGTATCTTCACAATATGATTTCAAGAGCTACTACCAATGGAACTCACTTAGTTGTTTGAAAGAAAACTTAACCTTCTATAACATGAATAAGAGAAGGCTCAAATCAATATGAACACAAAGAAAATCATGCGTGATTTGTGAGTCTCTCATAGTGTCTGGCGGAGCAAGCGTGATTCATGAAGTACGAGTTATTTAAGGGTTTCAGACCGCGATTAAAGAAAATCATATCAGGAGTGATTGTAAGTCTAAAACTCTCATAGAGTCTGTAATTGTTGATTTATAGTACATCGATACCAGAGTGTACCCGTGTTTTTTTCCTTGGAACGTTTCCTTGGTTTTTCCACGTATAATTCTCTGTGTCGTCTCTTACTTTATTTTCTGCACTATATTAATGTTTGCTTCATAGATTTGTTTTTGGAATTAAATTGAAAATTAGGGTTTGTGACTAATTAAAATTAAATTTTCGCTAAATAATTTTAATTGATTATAAAATCGACAAAAAGCCTATTACCCCCCCCCCCCCCCCCCCCCCTCTAGGTTGTTTTCACTATCATCTAGATAATTTCACAAATAAAACATGTAAGTCATGCTAAGTACATAAACATATTAAGCATAAAATCACATTAAAAACATTATCACATATGCATTTAATCATTAATATTTGTTTTTAATTAGCATGTAAAAATACCTGACGTTACATCATGGTTTAGTCCAACACATATGGTACCAAAGAAATTCGGTATCACAGTCGTGCCAAACTTAAAAGGTGAGTTAATCCCATAACGAACCACAACTAGGTGGCGTGTGTGTATCGATTATAGAAAACTAAACTCACATACAAGAAAAGATCACTTTCCATTACCATTCATTGATAAATTTTTAGAGTGTTTAGTGTTTTCTAGATGGATATTCCGGTTATAACAAAGTAGCAATTCATCCAGCAGATCAAGAAACAACTGTTGACCCTAGGTTTTCCTCCATGGGTAAACATGACATTTTGATGATAACAAACCATTGAATGTGGTGAATTTAATGTCTACTTGAGTTATTCTTAATAGGTTATTGATTCAAGATAAACTCAAGAGAACTAGTGGATCCATGAGAAGATCAAGTAAAGGTGCTTAGAACTCAAAAGACATTGGAGAGAAGGATGGAAACATCAACCCAAAGCTTAAAGAAATTCAAGATCAAATAAATGGGTAAAATAGTCTTGGATGAGTGCTAGATTAAATGTAAATTTATTTTTGAAATAACTTACTTGAAAGTTCAACTCTTGATCATATAGCATATAGGATCATGCATATCATTCATGAGGCCTTGCATCATTAGCATTAGACTATGAACATCATTTAGCCTTTGCTAAAGTTGAGTTAGTTCAAGCTTTCATAAGCTATGGAAGAACTCAACAAAGATGTTGTACTAGAACCATTTACTTAACTCATATCACTTGAAATGGATTCTAGATGCATATTAAAGCCTTGAACAAAATTGTTAAAACCATAAAAAGCTTTTGTCAAATATTGAGAATTAGTCTAAATTGAAAAATCATTTTATGATCTCAATATTAACTTTAGGAATTTCAAGGACCTTAATAAGTCTCTAATACATCCTAGGAGTATGTCTAAGTCATTTCGTAAAAATCCCAAAAGATTTCACAAAAATCCGACAAGTGGTTTAGAAGTTCGAAATGAAGTGTCACATTCAAATGAGCATATCAGACTCAAAACTTGGGTAAATTGGCCATTTCCTGAATAACCCTATTCTTCCTCTCAACTACTCCATTTTGTTGAGGTGTTTTAGGTTTTGAAAATTCATGTTTTATTACTCTTTTCACAAAACACTTGAATTTCAGAATTTTCAAACTTCCTTCTATGATCACTCCTTAATATAGAAATGGAACAATTCTTCTGAGTCTGAATTTTTTAAAAATATTTCTTAAAACTTTCAGGAGCTTTAGACTTTTCACATAGATATCCAACCAATGAGAACCTTGAGTAATCATCCATTATGAAAAAAATATATTTCTTTCCTCATTTGCTCATGGTCCTAGTGGGACCCATTAAATCAATATGTAACAACTCTAAAGGTCTAGAAGTACCAATGACATTTGTCTTTTTGTGCTGACATCTGACTTGTTTACCCTTCTGACATGATCCACACGCAACCCCATTTGCATAACCAAGTTTAGGGACTCCCTTAATAATTTCACTCTTAGTATTTTTTGTTAATTCTCAAAAATTAACATGTCTCATCCGCTAATACCAAATTTCAACTTCATCAAGTTTAACTCTATTGTATAACAATTTAGAACTAGGAACAATTAAATAGGAATTATCAATTGAATGCATACCTTCCATCACCCAATTTCCAGAATAGTCAATGATCAAACTTATGCTTAATAACAATCAGGTGAAAAAGTGACCTTATGATTGTTATCACATATCTGACTTATGCTTAATAAATTTGCTTTAAGACCCTCTACATAAAGCACATCTTCTAGTTTAGGTAGACCAGGAATCATAACTGTACCTTTTTCTTTAACATTTGACTTATTTCCATCACCAAACGTTACTATCCCACCACGACCCTCCTCGAGAAATCCAAAAGGATGACTTATCTCTAGTCATATGCCTCGAACATCTACTATCCAGATACCAAGAAATAGATTTGCATGCTCTAATAGAAGTATGAACTACAAGACAATGTAGCTCACCTTTACGAATCCATGCCTTCTTCATCTTCGGAGCTCTATCCACCAATCTTTACGAATTCTTCATTTCTTCATTCAACATTCGAATTTGATCTTGAACATGATCTTCATGTTGAACTATTTGTTCCTTCACTGACTTCAACACCTTCCCTCACAGCTTAAAATACCTAGGTCGAATGTGACCTCTGACACCACAGTGGTGACATACAGGAATAAACCTCTGAACTCTATCAATCAACCTCCTATGAAATCTAGTAGTAAGAAATAGCTTGCTTTCAATAGATCTTTTGACATAGGCTTGAACACGAGGATTCCAATTTGAATTTCCTTGTGAAAAACTAGACGTTACATGGGAGGCCTTTACAAAGGTGGTTTTTGCAAAAACATTCGAATTTAGCATTATTCCAACAAAACCCAAATCCTTTGTATTTCCAACTGATTTTCCTTTACTCAACATCTCATCAAGCTTAAAGGTTCCTTCAGACCATTTACAAAGAATTAATTTAGCATCTTTCGGCTCTTTTTCCAAATTCTCAATCTTAGTAGATTTCTCAACCACTTCCTTATTGAGATCATCTACCAAATTCAATGCCTGAGTTCTTTCCAGTTCAAATTTCTTCAAATCCTCAACCAGCTTGGCCTTTTGAGTCTGTAAGAGATTTTGAGTTTTAGAACTATTGACTAATTCATCTTTTAAAGAATGTAATTCTTTGTCCATGTTAAGACTCTTAGTCAACATTTTCATGTGATTTTTATGACGTTATGCGGTCTTATCAAGTAATTTGTCATAACTCATGAAACGTATCATCACAACCTTCATCACTTTCAAAATCTTCTTCTTTAGACATCACCCAACTTGTAGCAACTTCTTTGACCTCCTTGATTTGTGCAGCAAACATAGTGAAATTCTCAGAATAATCACCTACATCCAAGTATGTCGCATCACTAGTTGATCCCTTATCAGAGTCATCATCCCAACTGACAGCTAATCCTTTGTATTTTTTAAGTGTTTGCACACTCTACATTTATGTGACTATATCCTTGACATTCAAAACATTGGGGTTTCTTCTTTTTAGGATCATACTTGTCCTTCCAAGTTTGAGTCTTATTTTTACTTCTAGACTCACCCAACTTATCACCAACTTTTTGTCCTTGGCCATTCTGTTTCGCCCTAACAAATTTGTTCAACCTCTTACCAAACATGGCTATATCATTCTGACTCAACTCACTTTCTTCATCAAGTTCAACATGATCCTCCCTAGTGGTTTTGAAAGCTATGATCTTCTCTTTTGTGCCTCTATCCTTCTTAGGGGGTTTTTTGAACATCTCCATCTCATAAGATTTTAAATTTCCTGCCAATTCTTCAACCTTAAATTCTTTAAGACTCATGACCTCTGAGATGATAGTGACCTTAGATCGTAAACGTTCAGTTAGAGATCTATGGATATTCTTTACTATAGTAGTCTCATGAATAGGCTCACCTAGGTTATGACAACCTGTTACAATATCAGTTAACCTAGCCTCAAAGTCGGCATAGACTTCATCCTTCTCTATCTTCAGCTGCTCAAATCGAGAATTCAGAATTTGAAGTTTCAATTGTATAACCTTCGAAGTTCCTTCATGAGTAACTTAGAGAATGTCCCAAGCTTCCTTGGCAATTACACACGTAGCAATCCTCTTGAACTCACTTAGAGTAACAACATTGTATAACGCATTCAACGCCTTCTAGTTCCAATTTGTGCTATTCATCTTGGCAGCAGTCCACTCGCTTGACGGTTTTGCTTTCACTTCATTAGTCGCATCATCTTTCATAGTGGGAGGTGAGTATCCTACTTTTACAACATTCCACGCTCTCTCATCTAAAGAGTTAAAAAATGCTCTCATTCTCGTTTTCCAATATGTGTAATTCGAGCCATCAAACAAGGGGGACCTAAATATGGAACCTCTTTCACGACGCATCTCCATCGTCTAAGTACAGAATCTAACCCTAGGTAATTAACCTAAAAAGGGGCAACCACGCTCTGATACCAATTGAAATTACCTAGACGATAGTGAAAACAGCTTAGAGGGGGGTGAATAAGCTTCTTACCGATTTTATGATCAATTAAAATTATTTAGCGGAAATTCAATTTTAATTATTCACAAACCCTAATTCTCAATTTAATTCTCAAAAACAGATCAATCAAGCAAATATGAATATAAGTGCAGAAAATAAATAATGAGAAGACACAAAAACAATTTACGTGGAAAACCTTGGAAAGACAACAAGTAAAAATCACGGATACCCTCGGGTATCGATGCACTATGAATTAGAGAATTTGTATAATCTATGAAAACAGAACTTACAACCGCAGTAATTTATTATTCTTCACTCGACGTCTGGAAGTCTAGATTCATTCGCGCTCCACGAAGCTCTCGCTCCGATCTCCGTACTCTGACGGCTCTGCTTCTCAACAGATCAAAATCACCATGAAGCCTCCTATATCAATCTCTGCACTCAGATGACTCCACTTCTCCAAATGGATCAACGCAACCTCGTTGCTATAGATGGTGTGTGAATGTTTCAGCAACTATACCATTTAATTGTGCATAGAAATCATCGATGTAGAAGCACGATTGAAGACATCCATAAACAAAAGAGAACTTGTGTATATCTAATCACTCAATAATATTCTCTCACCATATGTATATCTCTGTAGAAGAAGAAGATGAAGCTGTAGAAAACTTGCATAGAATTCTTCAAGACGTGTCTCCTCTTATTATAGAGTTGGGTATTTCTAGACAATGATGATCCAAACACTAAGTATTCCTTTTCTTGTAATTTCATATCTAAACCCTATATGCTTGTGAATATATTGTATATAGAACGAACTTTGATGTATATAAGTCATGGTCATATCATAAAACCAACCCCCGAACAATTTGGACATCGCAGGCAAAAATAGGCAAAAACTTGTTGTAGTTACACTTCAAGCGTAGTAGGGCCTACGCTTTAAGCGTAGGTCCAAACGTACCTCCAAGTGTAAAAATATGTTTTACAACCACTTTTTTAAACTAAAATCGTAGGCTATAGCGTAGGCATTTTCGTTAAAACCACTTTTTGTTTGAAGTGACGGCTTTGGAAAATGTCATTTTCGCCCTTCAGGAGACATTTTACTTCAATATGCTCACTTTCGTGCTTCACTTTTATTATGCATTACTTCAATACTTGATTCTGTCTTTTACAAAGCTTATCGATGTTATTGAAATCAAACCGACCTATCTAACACTCAACATGGTTATTTTCTAGAACATGCCATAAATAAACAATACATAAAAATGTTCTTACATATCATATTTATTAGGATCCAAGGTAGTCATTTTCTCTGACCACGCAGCATTAAAATATTTATTAACGAAAACAGATTACAAACCTAGACTTATTAGATGGATATTATTATTACAAGAATTCGATATTGAAATAAGCGATAAAAAAGGTACAGAAAATATAGTGGCAGATCACTTATCAAGAATAGTGGTAGAATCTACGATAGATAATACTCCACTAATTGATTATTTCCCGGATGAGCAATTATTTAGTGTTAGTACGTTAAAAGGTTAATAAAAGCTACGAACGTCGGGCCAATGACGTTATAAAGAGGCACCATTAGAGAGAGTTCGTGTTCTCTTGAATGGGTATGTATAATTAGGATTTTTAATTCTATTATGATTGTTTTTACAGTTATTTACTTTAAGTTTAGAATCTGAGATGGTACCATGAGATGATTTTGAAAGAAGTCAAAAATTGGCAGAAAAGAACTACCGAGTACTCCGTAGAATTTCCACCGAGTACTCCATGGAGCAGTAGTGATAAAAATGGGATAGACCTGATGTTTGCCCATCTACCTTTCCTTTATCAACCTAAATACTCTCAAAACTCTAGACTTAAACTCCAGATGAAAAATATTACTTAACAATGTTTTAATATTCCCCTTTTCACTATTAATCCCTTGAATCGACACTATGAAGATACAAATTAGTACTTTGATACATCATAAATTCCTTGAAACTTCATCTTTTCTTTCTCTTTATCTCCTGGAAGAAAACCTATAAAAGAGGAAGGAAAATCTCTCAAATCAAGGACCATTGTATTCAATCACTTGGTTTACATTCTAGAGCATTGTAAATATTGATGTGTGGGTATTCAAAGTTATTTCAAGCATAGTAACCATAGTCTCTTTTACTACCGCACGCAAAGTGTTTGATAAAACGTGTAGAAAAGTCATGGCTTCAAAGAAGAGACCACACACCACAATGTCGTCTAGTAGACAACTTTCCCCTATACCATCCTCTTCTTCATCCGACCAAATCAAGATTGGTTATTTAAGCAAAGAAATAGTTAATAAAGCAATAACAAAAGGGTTCAATATAGAAAGGAGTTTTAAAATTATAAAATTTGAATACGAGGAGCTAGCATTGTGGCGGATAGGATGTATCAAGGATAGGGAGTTAGAGTCATTATTGCAACCCGCGTTGACATACATAGTCAAATCCTTACTACATGAGTTTTGGCTTAATATGAAGGAATTGAGCGACGGGGCGGACAAAACGATGGACACAAAAGTCAAGGGGAAGACTATAATCATCATGCCATTACCTATTGGTCGCGCATGGGGTATTCCATATGAATTTCCTACAAATCTTAAGGCTATATTTTCGGCGTTACCTAAACCATTCCCAAAATCTCCTCTTATGTAACAGCCGGGAAGTTTTGAAATATGTACCACACGTGCACAAACAAGAAACATTATGCACTGAAGATGTGGATAATAGATACCATTATTAGATGCCAAGCACATCCACATGGACACACCAATGAACGTCGTGGGATTTTTCAAGAGGCTTTGTACGCTTTTGTAATGAACCATTGGATCTCGATTCCGGAGGTAATTTGGACAAATATCTATGAAACATGGGACGACATGAGTACTCCTAGCAAGGTTAATGCCTCATCCTATTTGGGTCCATTCCCGACATTGGTTATGAAGTTAATGAAAGATAAAGGTGTGCCAATAGAGAGGATAGGAATAAACGAGTACAAGCCAAAATATTTTGAGCTTTCTAGCTGGCATAGCATGGTATCTCGACTACGTAAAGACGACGATGAGAAGGAAGATGAGGCAACGCCGATTACTAAAGCGCAATATGAACAAGTTGTGGCCGATCAAAAGGAGATGAGGAAGACATTGGAGGAACTAACCCTAAAGATAGATTCATTAATGAAAAAGAATTCGAGCTCCAATTCGCATCCACTACCATCATCCGATACTTAGGATTCTGACTGTAGTCAATTATGAGCCGGCATAGATTTTTATATTCTAGATATTGCCTTAGGCTTGGCCATGAATCGTTATTTTGTACTTTTTGGTTTAATTTTTTTTGTTATTTGGAATTTTTGTACTCTAACTCCAACGAAAAATATGAGAAAATTAATGAAAATGGATATTTTGGTATTCAGGGAGCAAATTATTTTGATTTTATCTATTTTTCAGTTATAAGGATATAATGATAGAAGTTTGGGGGGAGGCTACGATTTTTCAAAAATATTTTTATAAAATTCTAACTTATATAAATATGTACTTTTATTTTAATTAATTTTATATAATTATTTATGTATTATATATATAATTATTTTAGTTTATTTCAAATAGTTTATTTTTATATACTGACTTCTTATATATAATTTATATATATTTTTATTAAAGAAAAAAAAAGTAGTTTTTGAAAAACAAATTGTTTAGGGACTACCGAGTACTCGGTAGTTTCCCCACCAAGTACTCGGTGGATCCTGGAAAAAATTATAATTTTTTAAATTCAAATATATAATTATATATTTTGATTTTTCCTTTCAAAAAAGGACTTTGAATATAATATAATAGTATAATATATAGTTTTAGTAGCTTCTAACAAAGAAAAGAGAATTTTATAAAAAAATTCCATAAATATGAAATCCTTTTCTACTATGGAAAAGTTTGCATTAAATCTTATTACTATTTCAGAACTTTCCATTCTAATGATTCCTATTCCAAATTTCTACTGTAAATTAAATCATTCTTCTCTTAACAAGGACTTCATTTATGATCTATAAATATAGTCGAGTCTTTCTATCACATCCTCTTCAAAAATATTAGACAATTATAAGCTAGAATGGCCATTGGAAGTTTAATGGAGAAAGAGATCAGGATGCTACCCCTAAGGGTGATCCTCTTATAGATTATAAGATCAAGTATTAGAGCGTGTTCTACAAGTATATCACGTATGATCCTTTGGAGATAATGATGGATCGAGCTTTCAAAGAACAGCGATTGGAGAAGCTTTACAAACCAGAGACTTTATGGGCTTTCCCTAATATTGTGCGTGATTTCTATTACAACATGAGGTATGATGTTCAAGGTGAGGGAGGTTTGATTGCTCGTACAACTATACAATATAATTTAAGGCCGATCAACGTAATTCCCGAGGCTATTGCAAAAGTATGGGGCCTTCCCCATGAATTACCCTCCGATCTGGACGGTAAGTTTCGCGTTATTCCATATCCTATTCCATCTTTTCATGATATGGTTAGAGAGATTTGCGATGGGCTTGAAAATCCACCCATTCAATTTTGGATAATGAAGACGAAGATAGAACTGGAGCTTTGGTATATTGATGGGATTTTGGAAAAATAGGCATGTCCCAAGGATAAAGATAAATATTTATACCAAGAGATGGTGTATACGCTCTATTGATTTAAGAAGGGATTTTTGGGTTTCTATCCCAAAATTAATCTATGATAAGATGATGGAGTGTTGGCACACTCTTGATCAAACTTTATGTGTTTCAATACATAAGGATGTGAAGTTGTTCTTTCCTTTCCTTATCACAAAGTTAATCAAAGATCAACTGGGTGAATTTTTGGAGGCAACTGAGGAACCAATGCATACGGGCCCTAAGAAATTTAATTATAATCAATTCCTTGGAAAATCATCCATTTATGAGCTAAGAAAGTGGTGGGTGAAGGAATTCAACACATGGAACGATAACTTTACTGAATGTGGGTAGAGTGGAATAGAGAATAATTCGTAGGAATTGGGAATAGATGTATAATTCTCTTTCTAAGTATTTTCTTTTTCATTATTTTCGTTTTATTGTTTTTCCCACCAAATCCATTTAGGATTGGTTTTATCTATAATTTTCATTTATTTTATTTTATTTTCCTGCAATTTTAATTTTTTTTTTTTTTTGAGTTGTAGGCCCCTAAGGCTACCCTTGAAAAAGTGCTTCATATTTTATATTTTGGTTTATTTAATTATTCTCTCTCTATTGGATATGATCTTGGGTATTGCATAGTGTTTTATTTTTTCATAGATCATCCAAAGCAAGTTTGGGGGAGATATGAGCAATATAACGAAGCAACCGAAATTACTCTTCAGGGCGGTAACAATTTCTTCCCTACTTTATTATATGCTTTAAGGGAATGAGAAAAAATATAAATTTTGAAATTTTTTATTTTTTTTATTATGTTCTTCATTCGAAATATGTGATTGAGATTTCATATGAATTGATTTGTGTACATGTTATGAATAAAAAGATATTATGTATGGAACTACCCCATTCATGAGTATGTAATAGTTTGATTAAATTGATTTTTAAGATGTGGTTCACATAAGTGAATAAATGAGTGAAATTGAAACAAAAAAAGATAGTCTTGGCCTATAAAGCACACACACATATTCTTTATGAGACAGCTAATTGAATTTTAACTATGTAGTTGAAAAAATAGTTATGTTTCAATGACAAGGGGAGAAGGGGTGTAGTAAAGAATAAAAGAAAAAATATTTATAAGAAGTATAGCGAAAATAAAAATATAAAAATCCAAAATGCGGTTCTTCAATCTGAGTAATCAGGCCTTGGTATCGCCAATATCATTGTTCGCATAAAAAAGGGAGAAAACTGATGAGCATAAATCCCATGGAAGAAGCTCAGGCCTAGTTGGTTGGGACTAAAACTCCTTACTGGAAAGTCCGGAGACTTAGAAAAACAAAATGGGATAAAAATGAAAAACAATATAAATATATATTGAAGTTGTGTCATGAAAAACTTGATCCATGAAATAGAAGAAGGGATATTAGTGTACTATAAAAAATGTTCACAAAAACACAGGGCTATGTGAATCGGCTGTAAAAATTTGCAAGTTTATTTCACTACTGTGGGAACCATTCTTTTAAGTTTAATTCATGATAATTATTGTGTATGAGTGAGTGGGGATAATTATCGTGTATGAGAGAGTGGGGATCGAATGAAGAATGAAAGAATTTGTGGGTAGTATATTTAACCCTCACTAGACTTCACTCGTCTACTCGGTATTACCGAGGGGTTTAAAAGGGTTGTTACACGTGCTAAATGTAATTGTACACCTTCACGAAAGAAAAGGATTAGTTAGATAGTTTAGTAGTTAGTTAGTTTTAATTTATTGTACTAAAATCACAATCATCCCAAAATTTGAAAAGTTTTTATTTAATTGATTGCTAAGGGACTAGCAATGTTTAAGTTTGGGGGCTTGATAGGAGCCAAATATCATATATTTAAGGCTTCTAATTATACATTTTTATGTTAATTTTTATCATTATATTGATGTTTTTATACGGTTTTCGTGTTTTAAGAGGTTTCAGGCCATGTTATGTAAAACGAGTTTAAATTAGTGAAATAACTGGATTGGTGACTCAAGATTGTTCGAGAGCCAAAACTATGAATAAAAGAATAATGAAGGACCAAAAATAAGTCAAGGATGCAAAAGGAGTGAAGAGGAATGAAGCCGAGAAGAGAAACGAAACAAAGAAAACGAAAACTAAAAGTACAAGGTGGAAAGCTACAGAGTACTCGGTAGTGCCTTCACCGAGTACGCGGTAATACAAATGTGAGAGAAATTCCAGAGACATACGCGCATTCTCGGGCTATTGCGTAGTCACCGAGTACTCGGTGGAATTCTCACCAAGTACTCAGTAAGACCAATACGACCAAGCCATATCAGCAACTTGTATATACAACAGTGGGACCCGTTTCGACCAGAATTAATATGGGATGATCTCTAGGCTATATTGGACACTATCTTGACCAAATTTATGAGATTTAATGCTATTCTTCAAGGAATATCATGATACACATTCCTGACTTAACCATGAAGCAATTAGATTACCAAACAAAGACGCATCTTATTCTATAAAAGAGAAGGTTCCCCCTTAGGGTTGAGGGTGTTATATTAGCATATTATATTAGAGTCTTAATCCGTGGCTATGGGAGATTAGTGCAAGAAGAACAACCATGGACGACACATCTACATCAACAATGCAGACAACCACTACCGTGAATAACTAAATCGGTATCTATGGTTTTTAACAAAACCCTAGCCAAGTAATGTAGACTCTTTTTTATTTTTATTATATAAGGGGAAACTGAAGGACACGTATGTGATGATTGCGTAGATGAGTGATTACGTTTGATTTTATATAAGATTCTTTATTTATTCTATGTCTTATCCTAGCTTAAATGAATGTTTTATCTTGCACAATCATGGTTATTCAATATGGGCTAGAACTCGGATGTTTAACTCATGATTTTCTACACAATCGTTTTAATTAACATGCAATCTTGATTTATACAAACCATACTCAAGAAAAGATAACGAGTGACATGCTTTTAATTTATGTTAGTAGGATTAGTTTAGAGTAGATGCATGTACTAGTTATGCTTGTTCAAAGATGGATTGTGCCAATGATGGATTAATTGTTCCTTTTTTGGGATTAGGGTTTGCCAATGCTTGCGACCCTATATCTGATTCTCATATGATGGACTGCCCTTTACAATTAAATGATTTGGAGGATATATTATGAGGTTAGTGGTGGAGTTAGAAATACCATAGATCTTTATCTCCACAGTTTTCAAAACACCAAAACCAAAATTTATCTTTACTTTTATGTTATTTTGTTTCTTATAAAATTAGTTATAGAAAACAAAACAAACAAAATTAACTTTCATAATTTAGTTAGAATAGTTATAAATAAGTAGTGAATTCATTACTCTCTATGGATACAATATACCCTATTTCATCTATATTATACTGTAATTGATTCGTGCATTTGCGATTTAGAATACTATGTTAAATTTAAGGGCTTATTTGCTCACAACATTATTATTTATTACCCAAGACTAGTAGGTTAATCCAATTAAGGTTTGGATAACCGATCAGCGCTTCGCATTGACCAATGACAGTACCAGTTCTTTGTGCCTACTATACCGAGTTTCTGTTTCATCCAATGCTTTATTGGTGTAGAAAATTGGCATCTGACACCCCTTGCCCTCATTTGCTGATGCAGTGGCTCATTTATTTTCGGGGTTGCCAGTATTGGAGGTTTTGTCATATAATCTTTCAGTTTCTTTAAGGCTTCTGACTGTTCAGGCCGACAGACTTCTCATTTCCCTACTTTTATGGACTGAAAGAAAGGTTAGCATCGGTTAGTTAGGCGAGAAACAAAACGACCGAGGGCTACCACTCTTCCTGGTAATATCTGAACATCCTTTCGGGACTCTAGTTCCTCTATTTCAATGATGGTTCTGACCTGCACCAAACTTGCCTGGATGCCCGTTAGATCTACTATGTGGCCTAGGAACTGTCCAGAAGATACACTAAATGAGCATTTGGATGGGTTACGCTTCATCCCGTAATTTCTGATGGTGTCGAACACCTGTTGCAGTCTGCCAAGTGGTTACTATTTGTCCTACTTTTGACCACGGTATCGTCGATGTATGCCTTTTTGGTAAAGCCCATCATGCTTTGGAAGACTCTGCTGACAAACCTCAGAAAAGTTGAACATGCATTCTTCAGTCCGAAAGGCATAACTTTATAAAAGTAAGTACCTGATTTGGTGATAAAGGATGTCTTCTCTTTGCCCGAAGGATTCATGTGTATCTGGTTATAGTTGGAGTATGCGTCAAGAACGTTCAGGCATTCGAACCCCATCGTGGCATCCACCATCTGGTCAAAATTTGGCAGCGGGAAACAGTCTTTCGGGCATGCTTTATTCAGGTTAATAAAGTCCACACACATTCTCCATTTCCCGTTCTTCTTCTGGACCACCACCACATTGGCCAGCTAGGAAAGGTAATTTACCTCCCTGATGAATTCAGCTTGGAGAATTTGAATGAATTCTTTGGCTATGATCTGATTTTGGTGGATTCCCATGCACCGTTGTTTCTGTTTGATGGGTTTTATGCTAGGAATAGAATACACATTGAGGGAGTGTTGGGCTATAGAAGGGTTGATACCAGGCATATCTTGGTGGCTTCATACGAAGACATCAACATTGGTAGTTCAAAGGGCCTCTAGTTTATTTATTTCCTGATCTGATAGGCCTGATCCGATGTAGGTTATCCTTTCAGGTTGTTCGGGAATGACCGATACCTTTCCTAATGGTTCTGCCGCTATGGGGGACTCCGTTCCCCCTTCTTATAATTGCTATTGGTCGTAAAGGATCAAATTGACTGTTGAAGTTCGTTTGGACTCCGCTCCTTTCTTCAATCCCTTTAAAGTAACAATATAGAACTCTTTGGACACCACCTGATCTCTCCTGATATCAATCACATCCACGCCATTCGGGTCCACACATCGCATGACTTGGTGGAGGGTGGAAAGGAATCCATGCATTCGGTGTGTCCAACCTCTGCCCATGAACAGATTGTATGAGGGTTTGACGTCCACAACCACAAAAGTTTCCCTAAGTGTACGCCTTGGTACTGAGACTCGCAACTAGACTTTTCCCACTGGCTCCACTCTCCTGCTATCAAACCCTACTATCGAACTCCTTGAGGGTATTATCTCGTGTGGGTCGATCTCCAGCTTCTTGAAGCCCCACTTGGTGATGATGTTAGCACTACTCCTCGGATCTACCATTACCCTCTTGATCAGGCAATTAGATACCATAAGGGAAATCACTAGAGGGTCATCGTGGGGTGATTGTACTTTTCACAGATTTGCTGAGGAGAAAGTGATTGGGGCATCTTCCCTCGGACTTTGAATCTCCCTAATCTCCCCGACCCGTTGTAGTATTTGGGTTTGACGCATCTAGGATCTACGGGCTTCCTCTACTTCTGACTTACTATGTCCTCCGTGAACCATGTGGATGACTTTGATAGATTGGTTAGCCGATCCCTTGGCCAGGGTAAAGGAGTACTGGTCTGATCGGACCCCTTCATTGACCACATAATCGATTAATTCTGTTTTTGCAATCATTGCTTCTACCTATCTTCTAAGGCTCCTGGATGGTCTGGTGTCTATACTCACTATGGAAAGTGCAGTGCTTGGATATGTCCCTCTGGTCCATCGGTTATCTGATGGGCGGTGGTATTCGAAAGATTCCTTTAGTCTTGTTCTTCTGGTATAGTTTTCCCAAACTAACTCTCAAATGAGTAATATTGTCTTCGAATCTCTAGCATTTTTATGGGATCTGATATGGCGCAGCAACTACACTTGGGCACTTTTGTTCAGGTGCCCGATCCTTGACCTTTGGTTCGGATGCCTTTGATTCGATACTTGCGAAGGCTGCCCTTCTTTAACATATGGCCTTCTCCTCTTCTATTCGGATGTGTCCTTGTGCCTTGAAATTGAGTTCTCTTATGTCCGCCGGTGGTGTTTTGACTAGGGACTAATGAAACTTGGTTCCCGGGATGAGTGTCATCCTGAAAGCCTTAATGTCTCAGTGCTGATTGCAGTTGTCGATCGAGGATATCTCAACATTGAACCACGAGACAAAGATTTTTAGAGATTCGCCTTTCTCTTGGATCATGGTGAACAGGATGAAGAATTTATTCTTTTGCTTTTTGTTGCCGAAGTACTGGGCGATGAATAACTCACAGAGCTTGAGCCAACTTCTAATGGATCGAGGTTGCTACTTTCGGAACCAAAGTAGGGCCGCGTCGGTTTGGCTAGTTGATAAAACTTTGTAAAGTAGGGCTTCATTTTCGTTGTAGATATTCACCTTCTGATGAACTTGGTAGATGTGCTCCGTTGGGTCTTTTGTTCCGTCGAACAGGGTGAACTTCGGCAGTTTGAACCTCTCCGGGTAGGGCACGGTGGTTACCGCTAGGGTCAATTGTGATTGTACCGCATCCAAGGATACCTCAATGGCCAGATCGTTGGAGGTCTGTGACTTCAGATCCTTGAGTACGTCCTTCTGAAATCTGACATTTAATTGCTCTAATATCTTCATGGTTAATGTTTCATCTGGATTATGAATCCCGAACACCTGTAGGGATGACTTCGCTTGATCCACCAATGTGCAATTGGACATCGTTGGATGATTGTGATTCTCCGTTTGGTGCCTTGCGGATGGGTCCTGATGGCTTAACGGATTAGCATAGTGGCCTGCCCGTGGGTTCTGCTAACCCGCAAGAGGGATTAGGAGTGGTGCCGAGGGTGGAAAAACAACGCTAGCTTTGCCACCAGTTCAACATTCTTCCTCTTAAGTTTGGCGTTTCTCTCCTCCAGGGCTCCTCGGGTTTGATCGTCGTTTTGAGAGGTTTTGCCTCCCGTTGGGGCCAAGTCGGACTAGTGGGAATGGGTAAATGCCATAGATATTTCGAGCTTAAACTCGGTAGAGAGTAAGAAGCTTTGAAGATCAAAGAACTTCAAAAAGTGTTCCCACAAACGGCGCCAATTGTGTAAATACAAAAAATTACACATTCAATGAATGGATTTTATTATTATTTGACCTCATATATATACACATAGTGATGGGCCTCGGCCCATTTGAAGTGTCAATCACCATCCCTTCTTTAAAGGGATTAACCATTATCATTTTCTATTGTTATCCCAATCCCTTAATCATAGGGATTGTTTCTTATAGCCCATTCTTATTTTAGAATTATTCATGGGCCAGGCCCATCGGTCGTCCTTATAGCCCAATTTCTTAGGCAATACAATTTCTACTATTACAACTAGTATCTCATGTCATATAATAATTGAATATTTTAGCCAAGCACACCCTTAAAACAAAGTGTTGTGTTTTCAGTTTATATTTGTGGATACAATAACTTAAAAAAAAAAATTGTTGTGAATTTTAAAAAAATAAGTGGCAATTTTAATTTATAGGAATGGATATAATACATTGATAATGCGATCAGTGCAACAATTCAACTAAAAAAAGTGGGGATTTAAAATATTATTAGTGGTGATTTTTTCAATAAAAATTTGTGAACATTATATTTTAAAATAAAATTTAAAAAATCAAGTATTCGCTAATAGTTTTTGTGGTGAATTTTGCAAACAATAGTTGTGATTTTAGCTTATAGGAATGGATACAAACCCTTGATAATATGGTGAGTGCCACAATTCAATTAAAACAAAAGTGATGATTTTTAATTTTATCAGTGGTGATTTTTTTGAAATAAAATGGTAAAAATTATATTTGTAAATAAAATTAAAAAAACAAGTATTTACTAGTTGTTTTGTGGTGAATTTGGCAAAATTTTATGGTGAGTTTAGCTTATTGAAACCAATAAAAACCCTTGATAAAGTGGTTAGTGCAACAGTTCAACTAAAACAAAAGTGGTGATGTTTCCAAAATAAAATGGTGAACATTATATTTGGGAATAAATTTAAAAAAAATGAGTATTCGCTACTTGTTTTGTGGTGAATTTTGCAAAACAATGTGGTGATTTTAGCTTATAGGAATGGACACAAATCCCAAGATTGAAACCATTCACTCCAATATGTGTCCATTAGTGGGAAACAACCTTGGAGCCTCAAAGAACCACAAGTATGAATAAAATAAAATATTAACACAAATGCAACATGGGTTATGTATTGTGGACAATATATGTATTCACATATCTAAAAGATATATCTTTATAAAAACAATACACAATTTTTCAATCCTAATTCATCTTTCAAGAGTGAAACCATTCACTCCAATACATATCCATTAGTGGAAAACAACCTTTTGAGCCTTCAACGAAGAACAAGCATGAATAAAATAAAATGTTAATACAAATGCAACATATGTTCTGTTTTGTGGCCAATACAAATATTAACATATCTATAACAAAATCTATTCACAAATAAAATGCACCATTTTCCAATCTCAATTAATCTTCCAAGAGTGAAACCGTTCACTCCAATACCAATCCATTAGTGGGAAAAAACCTTTAAGCCTTCAAATAACCACAAGTATGAATAATATAAAATGTTAACACAAATTCATAAAAGGTTTTGTATTGTGGCTAATACAAGTATTAACATATCTATAATACATCTATTCACAAATAAAATGCACTATTTTTCAATCACAATTTATCTCAAAAGAGTGAAACCATTCACTCTAATACCAATCCAGTAGTGGAAAACAATCTTGGAATCATCGAAGAACCACAAGTATAAATAAAATAAACTATTAACACATATTCAACATAAGTTTTTTATTTTAGACAGTACATGTATTCTCACATCTATAAGACTTCTCTTCACAAAAAGAATACACCATTTTTCAATCCCAATTAATCTCCCAACAGGGGAACCATTAACTCCGATACCTGTCCTTTATTGGGAAACAACCTTGGAGCCATCAAAGAACCACAACTATGAATAAAATAAAATGTAAACACAAATGTAGCATTGGTTTTGTATTGTTGGAAATACATGTATTAACATATCATAATTTAAAAGTTCAAGATATTGCGTCTTAGTTATTTTTGTACCTATCCCCTTAAAATAAAAGTTATTAATATATATATTTTCTTTGTTCATATTGCGTCTTTTGAATTTCCAATATTAATTATGCATTCTTATAAGCTGAAGGGTATTTTTGAAAATAAGTTTGAGGGAGGGTTTTTATTTTTAAAAAATAACTATATATATATGGTAATAATTTATATATATTTAGACCATAACTTTTATATTTATTTATGTAAATTTATATATATATATATATAATACTTGTCTACATCTAACTATATTCTTTATCTATTATTCAACTCTCTACAAACAAAGTTTGGGGGAGAGAAAATAGTTTTAATATACTATATATTATTTTATAAGTTTCATGCTATATTTTAAAAATATAGTTATATATATATATATATATATATATATATGAATCATTTGACTAATTTATAAAATAAATAAATAAATATAATAAGTCATTGATTATTTTTATGCAAATTTCAATTCATTGTAGGCCTTTGGCCACATTATCTTCAATTTTTGTCATTAATAAAAAACAATATTCCCTTCCCTTATAATTATTGTTTCGGTTGAAATGATTATACTATGATCGTGGTTTTAGTCTTGACTAGAATACAGATTATGGTACATAACAAATTTGGGGGAGGTTTCGTCACCATTCAGGAATCTTGCTCCAATAAAGTGGTAATATTGTTCTATCCCTATGTTTTTATGTTTATTATAACCATGAGGACATAGTTCAATTCAAGTTTGGGGGGGTGGAATATTATAGACATGAATATAAGAAATACAAAATTTTTAAGTTTTTAAAGAAAAAGAAAAAAAAACCGCAGTAGCTATTGGTGGCGACTATTAAAAACGTGTGGAGATTTAGCCGATCGATAGACCTTTGTTGTGACCGTTCGGTACAGAAAAAAAATTATGGTATTTTTATATATATAGATATATGGTAATTTTTCTTACTAACTTATATAAATACAGATATCTATGTACAATAAATATTTATTATTCTAAATTTTATTTTTATCTATATTTAAACATATTCTTGATTAAATTTGTAAGTTAATTAGGGCATGAGACTAATCTAGAAATAGATGTATGTGATTATTTTCTGCTTTTCTAAATAATAATTAAATTAGAAAGGTGGAAAGATGTGGTTCTCCAATGGTGAGTAAATTTGGTGAAATTGAAAATAGAAAAGACAATCTTAACCTATAAGCACATGCACATGATCTGTATAGTTTCATTTATGAGCATATAAGGTATTATCTCTAAAAAATATATATATACTGAAAGAAAAAAATATATATATATATATATACAAGTACGTAAACATTCTCCTCAATGCACAATTAAAAATGAAAAAAGTGGAGAATGACGTACTAAAAAGAAAATATAGAGTGGAAAAAGCAAATAGGAGAAGAAAACCTTCTCCAAGAAAAGAAATAAATATATATATATATATATATATATATGAGAGGAAAAAACAAAAAAAAAAAGAAGAAGAAAACCCTCTCCAAAACAAAAATAACAAAATATGGAGATATACTGTAAATGAGAGTAAATGTGCTATAGAGAAAGTTCACAGAACACTGAGGATTGTTGGCTCTAGAAGTAAAGATTAACTAAGTTTCGTCACTAGTGGAGACCATTCTAGACGTTAATCTAAGATAACTATTGTTTTGTATAAGTAGGATTTATTTGCTTGCATTTATTCTATAGATTATATCATTTCCTAGTTGATGAACAAGTATATTCATGAATATATGCAAATTAAATATTATAAAAAAGTTGTGGGTAGTCTATTTAACCCTCACAAGACTTCACTCGTCCGTTGAGATATACTTTATTCTTTATTGTTAAGAGACTAACAAGGTTTAAGTTTGGGGGCATGATGAGACCAAAATAATTGGTATTCTGAGCGTTAATATACCTCTTGTTAGTCTCTTTATTCTATTAATTTGGTATTTTTATGCGAGTTGCGTGTTAAGCTTGGTTTCAGGGCCTTAATGCAAAAATGAGTTAATTCTGGGTTTTTAGCATATATGCCTCATTCGGAGCAACACTTAGAAGATATTTGCACTCAAATTAGCAAGGTATAAGTCAGTAAAGCAGAGTATAAGTGGCTAGAGCAAGAAAATTCACAGATTAAATAAATAATAAAATTCAGGAGCCACCGATCGATCGGTGGATCCTTCGATCGTTCGGAAATTGCCGTCTTGGAATTTGTGTGAAACTATATCGCAGAATTCTATCAAGGGGTAGAATCGTCAATTCAACGCCATTTATTAGTCCCTAAGTTCTTTTGGAGTGCAAGTAACGAACATACCATTTCTGCACCAACTTTTGTCTATAAATACAAGTGGATTTCCTGAAGAGAATACATCTCTGAATCTCTGAAATATCTCAGGAACGTCTTTTGATATATTTTCATATCCGAGGAATTCGGGGTCGTGATCCATAAAATGAGCGACAAACTAAGAATGTCAATACCAATATAATGAATGGAATATGCTTAACAACAATAATTTCATACACAACAAAGCGGAAGCTAAACCAAATGATACACAAGGCACATCTAAGTGTCGAAAGAATACATCTCTACAAAGATGCAACGATACCAAATACAAGGAAGGGGTGCGCCAATAGACTTGTTCCCAATAAATACAACAACAATTGTCCCAATAAAGGGGATAAACAAAGGAAACTAAGATGGAACAACACTACATACTAATGTTCCAAATCCCGCAATAGCATCAGTGCCACGAGCCATCTTGTACTCCCAGTTGTCCGTAGCCGAAACATTACCAGCAAACTAGTGTAGACCATCAGGGCAAACCAACGCCGGGGTGAGCCCATTGAGCCCCGTAAGAAAAATGGAATCCTAATCGTCACATCCTCCAACTGTATAAACCTAGTGTGAACCAACCCATGTACATGCATCTACCCTAGGTCGGTCAATCGTTCCACGTGACAATCACACCAATACGAGACCCCTGAAACAAATCCTTCTAGTCCCATACCATGCGTCATCAAGGCAACTAACACATAACGAATCCATAATATAAGATCATTTGGTAAACACACACCTATATATATATATCTATACGTATATATATATACATAAAGACAACAAATAAGTACAAATTAGGTAGTTCTAACCTCACGAAAGAACCCTATGACTAGTACCGACCAATCTAACACTAGTAGTCTACACTACTCACATAAACGTACACTATGTACACAATACCCTAGCGTAACATAGCCAATCACTCTAGGGCCACAACAATAACCATATGATCCAAATGAACTAGGATCACCACGATGCCCATAAGAAGGAACATCCATAACCAATACTAAGGAAACTCTCAAGTCCTTACGTACCTACAAAATCATCGTCAATTCATATATACACAATACATATATGACACCTCAATCTCTTCACAAAGGCGAACCACCCTCACCTCAATATCACTACTAATGCCACAACATCAATCTCACGATACCATCCACAAGGGGATCAGTTCAATCATTAACGTCCTCACTACAAACAAGGAAGGATAGCTACTCAACCATGAAAGGTACGTGAACACTACCCTTAAAAATGGCCACACAAGACCATGACATCAAACAAAGGATAAAACTCCAAAGCTAACCAAAAGAATAACCGAAATATCTAGTCAACATGGAAGGACATCCACCTATGATGAGGAAAACCACCAATATATATGTGCACTAAGACACACACATCATAACCGAAACTCAGAATGAAAGAAGGTATGAAACACACATACTGAGAAAATACATTCTCCAGTCAACCAAACAACCATAACTCAAGGATTCCTATGACACCCCGAGGATGAAGAAAGAAAGGTAACGTGCTAGAACCACAAAACCCAACATTTGTTTCCAACCCCACGGATCAAATGGTGATACAAGGAAGTGGCTCAACATCACTCCGCGACCAACACTCAAGAAAGGTGGATCTAATTAGATCCTTCAACCTAACAAAACTCATCCCTAAAGACCAATAAACCGTTTCCCTAGCCTAGTAGGAGAAGTAGTGTAGCATAAGGAAGAGAAACGAAATAAGTTAAAAAGATTACATAATTAAATTCTCACCGAGTATCGGTAGCCATTTTATGCCCAAAACTCTTAAAACTCTCGGGTAGATTTAGGACCTTGTGCGCAACTGCGCGGACTTACGCACTCACTGAGTACACAGTAGAATCATCACTGAGTACTCGGTGGCCCCAGAATACAAAGTCAATGAATGAACCCGAAT